>OX463859.1:17346694-18084957 GCA_949825065.1 Odontocerum albicorne
CGACAAGCTGTTGAATAAACATTTTGGTGACTGGAAAGCACTGGGATTAAGCTACTATGATGACGCCCTTACGTGAAAAAGATGATGAACCACCTCTTAAAGAAGACAGCCGAGTTGATAATGAATATAATATATGCGAGACAATTGAAGAAATTGCCATTCTTATTGTATAATTGTTATATTTTAATTGTTTTTAATTAACTTTTTTTAATGTTTTAAACAATTTTGTCATCCATTTCTTAATTTTTGTAAAATAAAATAATAAAACGATTTAGTTACTATGGAGTGTTTCATTGGAATAATGTTATCATAAATATTAAGTAAAGATAACAAAAAACACAATCTGAACAGAAGTCTCATTCAAACATTGCCTGTAACATTTTAGGTGCAATGTCATGTTTGTATACTTGCAATGGCGGCTTAATCCAAGTAAGTAAGCTGCATAAACGGCACGTTCCAACTGTCATTTTCAAAGTCTGCTTTATCCGATAATTAAATGTAAATATTTTATTAACTAATACAGATATTATTAATTTTCTTTTGTTTCCTATTTTTAATATCCAACAACATTGATTAATAAAAATATCATAAACTTTTGTCTTAAATTTATACGTAAAACAGTTTATTGCATTTTCCCATAAATTATATTTTTGGGAACGAGCCGTGTTTGCAAATAGTAAACTCATTTATAAACTGACTAACCAAAAAATAATATCTCATTTTGAGCAAAACTCATCATTAAAAAAAAATTTTTTTAGAAAATTGGAAACTTAATTTCGATTTCAAGCAAATTTTTAAAACAATAATATTTCATTTACATTTTTATGGTAAACAAATACAAAGAAGTAGAATCAATTTACATACGAGGCATATCCAGATAGTAAGTGTACTGAATTTTTGTAGGTTACAATTTTTTTTATTTAAACAAAAAAATTACGTGGTTACCGTAGTACATATGTAAGCTATTTTTCGACATAGTCGCCATTCCTCTCAATGCAGGTGGTGAAGCGGGGTATCAACTTTTTGATGCCTTCCTCGAAGTTGTTTCCCGCCAACCCCTCCGTCCACTTCTCCACCTTCTCCTTTACCTCCTCGTCGGTTGAAAACCTTTTTCCACCCATGTGCAGCTTCAGGGAGGTAAAGAGATAGTAATCTGAAGGTGCTAGGTCAGGGGAATGCGCGGGATGGTTCAGAACATCCTTTTTAAACGAGGCGAGCAGTTCCTTCGTGGCGTTGGCCGTGTGTGGTCTGGCATTGTCGTGCAACAGGCAGACTCCCTTTGTCAGCATGCCTCTCCTCTTGTTCTAAATCGCCCTCCGCAATTTTTTTAGGGTCTCACAGTATCTTGCAGAGTTGATGGTCTCCCCTTGAGGCATATATTCAATTAAAATTATGCCTTGACAGTCCCAAAACACGGATGGCATGATTTTCTTGGCTGAAATTGTGGTTTTCAACTTTTTGGCGGAGGGTGAAGAGATGTGACGCCACTGTTGAGACTGCCTTTTGGTTTCAGGCGTGTAGTGTGCAACCAAAGTTTCATATCCAGTAACGATGGAGCGGAGAAATTCATCTCCATTGAGTTTGCAGCGCCTCAAAAACTCTTGCCCAGCATTATTTATTTCGCACTTGGCGGGAGATTGGATTGACATTTTTCACGAAACGTGTTGTCGCGTCGACACTTCTCAACGTACTGACCTCGAACCGGTCTCGTTGCGGAGGGGAAGGGTCAGGCTACACGGAAGTGTAGCCAACATGTCGAAAATAAAATCCATCCGGTCGTGAGAGCCTCAGTACACTTACTTTCTGGATACGTCTAGTACGTACCATCACGAAATATCACTGTCAGGGTAGGTCGAAAGAACAGAGTATCAGACTTTCCTATCGCAACATATATATTTTATCTTTTCTACATAAATATACTATATACAGCTTCTACGATTTATATTACTTTTTAGATTTTCTAACACACAAGATATCATACACTTGATATAACTGTACTTTCCTTTGTCTTCCTCACCACGCTTTCCACTCACATTTCCAGTGTATGATTGATTGATTCATATTTCTCCATTCATTCGTTCGACATACCCAAATCATCTCAGAATGTTTTTCTTCATCCTATTCAACACATCAGCCTTAAGTTAACATTCATCCCTACTCACTGCATTCCGTATTCTGTCACACATTGTCACCCCATGTGTTCTTCTAAGTGCATACAGTATTTATTCGGCTCATTTCAATCTTGTTTCACTCCCACAAATCAAAGATGGTACTAAAATACTGCTGTGATCTATGATTTTAAATTTTGAAAGAGGAGTAGAATATCTGTATTATAATATTGTAAAGTTTTTTATTGTATATTTTTTTTTTTAAATGAAAAAAAAAAACATTTTAATATTATCCCACTATTTTGAATATCTAGGAGCCGCAACTGGTAAATTCTTATTTTATGATTATATATTTTTGATGCCAATCACCAAAGGTAATATCTCCACATCAGTAGCATTAAAGGGCTATATAAGTACAATAAGTAGGTTCTACATTATCAGGGGCTGTAGGGAAAAATTGACCTAGATAAATAATTATGTTTCTATGTGTGAACATCATTTCCCATTTGTAATTTTACTTTTATAAAATTTGGACTCCTTTGAGGCTTTTCTTTTTTTCGTTCTTTCTGATAGTTAACCTGAGGTGGTATATGTGGGTTTACTTTTTATTTTGTTTTGTGCCATACGTTTTTTTTGTTTTTTAATCTAGATATGGGAGGGTGTGGGCTGGAAGCCCCCCGATGCCCTTGCAGTCGAGCTCGCCTTACATTGGTGGGGTGTATCTCGGCCGGGGGAAGTTTGTGGGATGAGCCCGGACCTTTTAATGTCTTCTCTCTTGAATGTATTTTTTTTATCAGCTATTTATTTTCTGTGTTTTTTTTTCTCTTCTTATTCTACATGGTCAAGGGTGTGGGCTGAAAAACATCTGGTGTCCCCATGGCTGGGCTCGCCCTATATTGGCGGGGTATATCTTGGACGGGGGGATGTTATTAGATGAGCCCAGATCTTTTGAAAGCTTCTGTTTTTTAATGTATTCTCTTTTTAATGTGTTCTTGAAATATATCTAAATGTATTATGTACATACTATGTTGCTATCAATAAACCTGTATTTATTTATTTATTTCTATTTAAATTAAAATTCATTTCCCATACTTACCCTCTTATTTAAAATATGAAAGTAAACAAATTTGTTTTTCTCCGTTTTCAGTGAATAGTGCAATGTAAATTTCACAACATTTATGTTGAACCAAATAGCTGAGTAGGCTTTCAACGTTAGTTAAAGCAGACTGCACTGTGCTTTATTTAGATATTGTGTAATCATGACAGGCAGGCACTTGACCAATTTCGCACTCCTCCCACCATGGCAATCTTTATAATTATAGCCTTTTTGGCCTAATTGGTAAAATACCTGTGTTCTTACAATTTTTTTTTCAAATAATATTTGTTTTGTTTCACTTAAGGCCTCTTTTACATATTTCTGGTTGGTTGGAAAAGATTGCCACATAGTAATTTACCGGCCAGGTTGTATTGTATACAGAAAAGGAGTAATTATATTACACTTCTATTGTATTCTGTGCAATCTTCTAACAGGTTTATTACCATATTGTAATCTCTTCATGAAAGATATTTAAGAGGTACATACATACCAAAACGTCTTCTCAGAGGATATAGCGCTAGACTTTCCTATCTCAGCACACATTTTTACCCTCTTTCACATCAATACACCTCCTCATACAACTTCAACAATTTATCTGACTTTCTATATTTCATTCTTTCAAAATATTAGTCACTTGATCCACCATACATCCTTGGTATTCCTCTCACATGCCTTCTGCTTACATTGGCACTAAATATTTAGTTTCTTCTTTTATTGGTTCTACATCTCAGAGTGATCTTTTTCCTCTTATTTGACACATCAGCCTTAAGTTCACATTCGTTGCTAATCACTTCATTCCGTATTCTCTCAAACATTGTCACCTCGTGTATTCTTCTCAATCCACACATTTCTACAGCATTTATGGTATTTGGCTCCTATCGGTCACTTCTCATGTCCATGTTTTCATTTAAGAGGTCATAAATGAAAACCAAACAAAATTCCTTTTTTGAAATATTTATACCAAAGAGAATCGAACCTGCAATTGAACTAGTGTATCGAAAGACAAGACAACTTACCAACGAGGCTATGGAGTCTAAATTGATGAAGTTTGAACACAGAGTATGGAAACTAAAACTTTTCACCAAAAACTACTGTAACCACCTAGTTTTCTATCTCCACTTCCAAATGTGGATGATATGGTTACAACCACTTGATTAATAATCATTATCGATCCATTACTAAGTAAAACTTAAGGGTTTCTGTGATATGGTTATGTAATACAAGTGTTTCTTTCATGATACTTTTAAATGGGAAAAACATCATTCAAAATGTATTCCTGCTTAAAATTACTTTTTTACTAAATAGAAACAATTGTATCAAAAACAAGTCTCTTCAAAAACTCTCTTACTTATGAAGTTTTCTATCTTTCATGATGTTTTTATGCAGGAAAACATTACGAGTATTTAAGTGCCTGGCTGCCCTTGAGATGTGGTGCTACAGGCGCATGGCTAGGGTCCATTGGTCAGATCACATCCGAAAGAACGAGGTATTGAGCGGGGCTGGAAAAACAAGGCAACTCCTAAATAGAGTTGCCCAACAACGATCCAGTTGGGTAGGTCATAACATCAGGCACCCAGGCCTGCTCCTTACCATCGTCGAGGGAATGATTGAGGGCAATAACCATAGAGCCCGCCCTAGATATAGCTACATGGACCGGGTGAACTGGGATGTGTGCTGTGGTAGCTACCAGGAGATGAAGAGACTGGCGGATGACAGAGATGAGTGGAGGGATCAAGTGCTTGGTGCAGACCAATCCTAGGATTGTAACCCGGAAAAAAAGTGTATATTTCATCATGTTTTTAAGCGGTAAAACATAATTTAAGATGTTTACCGGTGTAAAAATTTCTTTTTCACTAAATAGAAACAAATACAAGTTTTATAGGATTTTTTTTACTTACGAAGTTATAATTTGTTATTACCCTAAAAATCCCTTTATTATCGCTGATATTTGGAATCAAAATGAAAAAAAAACATATTTCAAATAAAATAGAAATTTTGAACATTTAAGAAATCTTCTTCTCCCTAGCTCCATCCCAACTCACTGTCTGCGAAGACTGTTGGGGTCAGCTCTCCTCGTCCTCAGGTTGTATGCTCTTCTGTCCCGGAGTACGTCCCACAGGCCGTGCCTCTGCATCAGGTTATCTTTTTGCGCCACCCATGAATTCTTTGGTCTTCCTCTGGTTGTTATTCGAGAAAGATCCATGGAGATTGCCTGGTTCACAATGTGATCGGGTGCTCTGCGTCCAACGTGTCCATACCATCTCAATCGTCTCTCCTCCATTTTACTGTTGATGTCTGTAACACCTAGGTTTCCACGAATGCGTGAGCTTTTTATTTTGTCTCTTAGGGACACACTAGCTGACCATCTTAGCATGTGAATTTCAGCAGTTTCTAGTTGTCTAGAGTAAGAACATTTAAGAAATGAAAAGAAATATTTATTTAAACCAATTTATTTGAAAAAAAATCAACACACCATTCAAATAAATAACAAACATTCGATAAATAAAACAAGTTTGCAAAAGTAAGACTCCAAACCACCAAAAACCATTAGAAACTGTATTTTACACTAAGCAAATAATTAAATAAATAATTATCTAACATAAACTACTGGCAAAATTATTAGATTTCAATTTAAAAACATTAGAGGTATCTACATTTATTATTAAATACTGAGCACATTTTTTTTCTTGAAGCTGTAATCTTTGTAGTTGGCTTGAAGAGATTACCTATCTATATCGATATTATTATAAGCCTGGCAGATTGTATTAAATGTAACAACATACATGTCATCATGCCATCTCACTATTGGGGTAGGCAGAAAGGAAAGAGGGCCAGACTTTCAAGTCGCAAAAATTTAAATAAATTTTAATGAACTAGATCTTTAAAAAAAATTATAGTATTATTTTCTAGAAAGTTATGGACATTTTTATTTGTTTAACTTTATATACATTTTAATTTAAAGAACTTGCTAAATTATAATTAACCAATCAAATATTTTAATTATTGTTATTAATAATATTAGAAATTAATTATATTATCAGGAATAAGTGAATCATAAAGAGAGAAATGATACTAAAATATGTACTTCAGAAGAAAGGCTTGGCCTGGTCTTCTTTTTAATAAAATATTGGAAGATTTTTTTTAATTCGAAAAAATTTGACAAAATTTTTCGAAAATATATCTTTGATCATTGTTTGTATATCAAATAATTAAATGAATTTATAACTGTTTATTTTATCTTAATTTTTTATTGAATTTTTTAAACATAATCATAATTTTCCATAATAATAAAACAGTTTGTTAGAGATGGATATTATAAGTAGAATTAAAGAAAAAATTATCTTGAAATGGTTGGTCACATTGAGAGTATGAGTTGTAAAAGATTTATAGATGTCGAATCAAAATATATGTCTGAAATTAGTGGAAAGGGAGGAAGAGGTAATGAAAGAGGATATTTGGGTTCATTTTGAATAAGGGAAATGTAAGTATGTGAAACAGGAGAGCATGTATAAAGAGATGTATGGATGTGGAAATGGCTAAAGCTATGAACTTGGATTGAAAGGCGCATGGCTTGATGATGTGTATGTATGTAAATTGTTGGTTATTAATTAATTTATCAAATATGAGTAAAATATTATTGATTGATAGTAACTATTATTTGGTACATTACAAATAAATTATTTAAAATAATGTGCTCAAATATCGAAAATAATAATAAAGTAATGTGCTACTAAAGACTAGGTTCCACACACATTTCATTTACATTATTTTATTATTGTATATTTACTTATTACACTTAGACTTTGAATCTCATCAAGAAAAAAAAATCATAAATTTAATTCTAAACCTAGAAAACAATATAAAACCAAATATCATGAAATACTTGAACAGTATAAAAAAACATAATTTACCATAATCATCAAAAAAAAATTTGATCCGATGGAATTATACTCTGTTAAATAATTTAAAACATAAAAAAAATACACAAACTTTTTCCCAATTTACCAATATCTAAATATGTCATAAGTTAAAATAAATATATTAATCCAACTCACTCTTAGAATAGTAAATAAATAAAGAATGGGTAATTCAAAAAACATTTAACAATAAATAAATATCTTAATTTTACTATATATGTACATATTATGGAATATAAATGCATTTATATAAATTATTTTAATCTCAATAATATCTACATTTGCTATGAAAAACATTATTATTTAATCACATTCGGGGAAAAAATTGTCTGTGAATACAACTTGCTTTGTGACATTTTAGTTGTTCTAACATATCATTGTGTTACATATAAAGCTTGATTCCCATTCGACTATAGTCATATCACAAGTTACTCACGAGTTGCATTGAATAAGCTTTAATGTCAGTAGTTTGACAGAGCTTTAAGTCATTTTTTTAACAGTGTGACCAGTAAAATTGTAAAGTGGCCTGCATGCAGATTTTTTTTACTTTTGTTTGATTGTTGTTAAGTTCTCACAAGAAGACTTGCAGTATGAACACTGTCAAGTAAGAATCCGGTATAATGGATCAAGTTAGTTGTTGTTTAATTTCAAAGAAACTCTCAAGTGTGTTTAATGATCAATGGGTTAAATGACTGAGGGATACATTTTTTATTTTCTTCAATATAATAAAAAAAATACAAGGAATACTAGAATACAACTCAGAAATTTATTGTATTAAAATAATGAATATTTATTTGTGTAAAATGAAAAAGAGGAAATGATTTTTTTATTTGGTGTTTTGCCAAATGAATGTTTTATTTTTTAATTTCAACTAAGCAGCATTTTTTTTAACTACTACAGTCTATTTCTCAATTTATAAATATTATTCCCAATACTATTTTCCCATTTAAATTTTATCTAAACTGTACAATAATAAAGTATGTCATAAATAGGTTTTAAAAAATTACATTTTTTAGTATACCCACCATTAATGAATAAAACAATAATTTCTAAAACAAATCAATTACAATTAATTTGCAAAGTATTTTTAAGTGGCACACATAGGGGATTTTTTATAAAATATTAAATATCAGGATTAAGCAACAATCGGTGCTTACCATTATAACTAATTGAATAATATATATTTTTTAAATATACAAGTTATTTTAAAGAATATTCAGTTTCTGAGCGATATAATTTACAAAACATTTAATAAACAAACTTAATATTAGTTATTGATTATTATGTAATAATTATTATGTAATTATTGTGTAATATTTCAACGAACAAAAATTATATTTATTTTTATTCCTGTACAATTTATATGTTTTTTTTATTTTCAACATAAATGGGATATTATGTTGTAACCAATAATTATTAATTAAATGCTTGATATTTCAATATAGTGTTTATCTTATAAATACTAAATAAGTAAATTAATCCCTTCAATACATTTTACTTTGACAATTTCAGACAATATTAAACAATTTATATATTTTTTCGTGTGTAAAAATTATTTTGAATTTGGTTCATCATTGGAGGTGGAAGTTAAGATTAAAAGTAATTAATACAGGGGGCCCTCGACTTTCGCACATAATTGGTTCCTGAAAATGTGTGCGAATGTTGAATGTTCGAAAGTAGAGTGATGTAAAAAAAACATCAAAAATTATATTTTAAAACATTTATTTATCAATAATATATTAAAAATATTTATTTATCAATATACGAGTACATAATTAAGTTAACGAGGCGTGTTTAAGTGCTTTCAGGTGTTTTCTTAATAAATTTGTCAAGAATTAGTTGAATACAACCTTTTTTTTGTTTTCTTGATAAAGGGTTCTATAACATGCTGTGTCTTTCTCAATCGCCCTACGTACTTGAGATATACGTTCTCCATTGGGATCACATTCTTTCATGATAGTCAAATATTTGTTAAGATGCATGAAGGCTTCATTCATATTTTTTATTGTCAAAGTCTTGACGATTTATCAGCTTCTTCTTCCTCACTTTCATTGTGCATTTCATTTAACTCTTGTTGCTCAATTAAGTATTCATTTGACAGAGGTACTGAGTGAGATTCAATCAACTCATTAACATCTTCGTTGTTGACGTCCAAGTTTAGTTCATTAATTAGGCTAAGTATTTCATCTGTGATAGTTTCCGGAGTTTCTTCAGCATTTATAAAATCACTCGTCATTTGTAGGCATAATTGTTTCCAGGAACCTTTTATTGTTGACTCTTTTATTTCAGTCCACGAGTCTCCAATATTATTTATAGTTCTTCCAAAAAAGTGGAAGCGACTGCATGGAAGTGAATAATTTTTGCATTAACGATAAAAATATTTAAAAAATTGAATTTAAAAAAATGTGCGAAATAGCGAAAAGTGCGAAAGTAGAATGTGCGAAAGTCGAGGGCCGCCTGTATTTTTAACTAAACAAACCTTGGTTATAGCCATAACCAATATTAAAATTAAAGTAAGAAAGTATTTGAGAAAGAAAATTATAATTTAAAATTAGTAGGTAAATAGTTTATTTTCTTCATTTATTAAGTATTAAATCAAAACACTAATAAGCTGTGATTGCTCTTGGATTTCATTCACAAATATTTTAGAATGATTTATTATTTCATTTAAAAAGGACTTATACTTATCATATTTAATTTAAAAGCACTTGTTATATCAATTAATCCGTAGTGCATGACTTCATAAAGTACTTTTTATATTACCTCATTCCAAAGGCACTTCCAATAAGCTTTTCTATAAACTTTTACATTCAGTTTTACATTATTTCATTCAATATGCTCTATCACATAGTTTTAAGGATTATAGAGCACTTTATCTTCAAAGTAGCTGAATAGGAGCTATATATTTGTTTTAACTTGGCTGCTAGAATAGCATGCTACATATTTTAAATTGTAAAGTAGCTGTAACAATGCTGTTTATTCAAAGATTTTAACAACACAATTTTGAGAGATCAAATCCAAAGTTCCGATGGCAAAGAAATCAAATTTCCAAGACGATCAATATGTTTTAATCCACTGCAGCCTTTAATTAGACAGAGATTTTTATAAAGCGTTATATTTGTATTGCTTTAAATTTTATATAGCACTATTTGTTTTTATTTTTGTGTTACTTTATGTTGCTACAAGAAAGACTAGTTATAAAGTAGCACTGTTACAACTTTTCACTTAGCTTATTAAGTAGCATGCTACTTTAGATTAAAAAGCAGATGTAACAGGGGTATTTTGATTTACAGTAATTGAATTTTAAGACTTTAACCCTTTTAATCCCACGGGGCTGATAATCGGCCCCAACTGGTGTATTGGAAAAATCCCACGGGGCCGATCATCGGCCTCAAAGTTTTCATACAAGTTTTTATGTTGAATATATACTTTTTTAAACTTTGAGAATCATTCACTTTTAAAAGAGTGCATTTATAACTAAATATTAACTGAGATAAAATATACACTACTGTTTTTATACCAAAATATGCAGGGATTAAAAGGGTTAATATACTATTTAAAATACTAAAGAAGTCAAAACAATGTATTTAATTTTTAGTTCACATAAATTAATAAGCATATAATATTGGTAATTGATATATTATTGCAAGTTCTGCTTTAGGTTAACCTTTATTATTCAACCAAGTGTGAAATGTAAACCTTTTGATAGAATTATTTCATCAGTTTTGTTCAACAATATTTGCTTAATCTACTTCTTCTTCCTCTCTGTGTCCACACTGCACTGTGGATAGAGCCTCAAGCAATCTTTTTTCTCCTGACCGTCCCTGGCCGCCTGTACGTACTTGTAGAACCTGCTGGCATCTGTGCTTCCAGGTGCTGGCTTTTGCAATTCACTCGCATCTCTAAAAAAAGAAAGACAGTTGTATATCAAACATTAGAAGTATCAAACTGTGCTGTCAAGTCATGGACGCTGGATATATAATTGGGATTGTATACCTCTGACTATGTGGTGATGCTCATTCCTGCCTGTCTTGTTTCTTCTTCTTGACTGTTCAGGCTGTATGTTGCATTGAGATAAAAACACCTTCTCAAACACAGACACCTAATACTCGTATTGCAATGGTCATTCCTGATGGCCAGTTACGATATTGAGCAAATCACGGAATTTAAATATCTAGGTATCAATTCACACAGCTACAATGATCTCCATACAGATTTAAGTAGGCAAATAAATTTAGCCGCTGCTGTCTCCGGATGTTTAAAATATGTGGTCTAAAATAACAAGTGCATAAGTCAATAGACAGTCAGGTCTAGAGCAGATGCAAGAAAAAGTATGTTTAGAATAAATTAAATTATGACCCTCCGACCCTAAAAGATCTCCAAAAAGATGGGAAGATAGCTACGAGTCAACATAGCAAGAGAAGCAGTCCTATGATAATATATCACACGTCTAACTTAAGAGAATAATAAAAAATATTAAAAGGACAATTTATAAAGCGCCGTTTAGAGAGTAGACTGTCCTCCGAGGCTCTCTAATTAGGGGCTCGAGCTCACTGTGACAGGAAGGTAGTGGCTGTGGTATCTGGATAAGACACTTCCATTAAAAAATATTTTTTGAACGTGGGTTAAGATGGAGAGTTATATATCTGACAAACAATTTATACAAAATTGCATGTTGTACGAATACTGTAGAAATAATTTGATACTCGGAATCTAGTGTGCAAGAACATCTGAAAAAAATCGGCTAGATTGTGAAGCAGAGCGTATGGATACCGCACGATCTAACGGATGATGACAAAGCGGTACGCAAGCGCATATGTGAAGATTTATTCGAAAAAGAGACAAACACTCCGTCTTTATACCATTTAGTGACCGGAGACGAAAAGTGGGTGCTATATTCAAAGGGACATGTAGCAAAACCGACCTCTCGACTGGGTCTAACTGTAAAAAAAGCGCTTATGAGTGTATGGTGGGATGCAAAAGGCATAATTTATCGCAGTCCTTCCTTACGGTAAAACAATTACGAGTGAAGTATACTGTGCCCAACTCGATAATTTGAATGCAGAAATAAGGCTAAAGAGACCTGTTTTTTTCAATCGACATTCAATTTCATTGCTGAAATGACTGAAAAAAGATGATTGAAAAAAAGATGACTAAAAATAAAATAAAGGAGCTTGGATGAAAAACTATTCGTCACCCACCATATAGTCCCGATTTGGCTCCTTCAGATTATCATTTATTTAGATCTATGCAGCACTATTTAGCTGGAAAAAAAATCGGAAAAAGGCATCGAGGAATATTTTGCATCCAAATGTACTAAATTTTATTCTGATGGTATTAAAAATTTGTTAAATAGATGAAAGATAGTTGTGTCTACCGAAGGAGAATATATTGTATCGATGTAATAAGAAAATAAAATTTAAAAAAATTGATCTAACTTTCATTTAAAAAACGACATTTTCGTCCGGACAATATATTATTACATGTATAATGACCACATGAATAATGTTACCTACTCATGCTTTCCTTTGAAGTGACTAAGCCTACAAAATTAATGAAGGGGTATTTAGTTCTCAATTTATTCACGGAGATACGGAAAATATCGATATCGAAAAATTCATTAAATAATATCATTCCATGTGCTAGTGCTGATGTTCTTAATAGCCCAATTCGTAAATACGGCTTCGAAAACAATGTTATGCAAGATGTGTGCAAATAATTTGTTGCATTATTATATAAAATATTTTGCCGGGTAGCCCACGAGGAACGTGAAAAATGACAAATCGAGATATTTCCGAACTATTGAAATACGAGATGACAATCATAAATATTGTAATTTATTAGTCAAACACTGTTTATTCCACTTTAAACAAGTATAAAGTGGAATAAACAGTGTTTAAACAAGTATAAAGTGGAATAAACAGTGTTTAACTAAACAAATTACAATGTATTTAAACCTCCACTGTGTTAATGCCTTAACTACATATAAAATATTCATAAATATATTGTGAAGTCAAACATTTTTCTTTTATATATTTATTAACACTTCATTGTAAAAAAAATCAATCTGGCGAGCTTATTGCCAGGCGGCAATCTCTTCCGACCAACCAGACAAAAATAAATTAAGCAAGTTACATGGTCGCAAAAATATTCAAACGATTATTCACCTTTATGAACATATATACACAATAAAATTAAAAGTGAGATATCGTCAATCAAAGTAAGGGATGGTGGAGAGGAAATAAAAATCAGAAATGAAACACTTTATAATACTGACTAGAAAAAAGGTTTTTTCAATCGCTTCTTAAAGCATGTCAAAGACGGAGCGAGTCTAGCATTGGTTTGTAACTGGTTTATTCTATCTGACAAGATCATCATTTCTCACAATAGCCCACAGTGTAATTCAAAGACTGGATTGTGCACCAAATACTTTCAATTAGATTCTGAAAAGCCCTTTTTAAACATTTCAGAAAATGTGTGTTTCACAAAGAATGCAAAAATTATTTCCCGTCAATCAATAAAATACATTCAAATGAAAAAAAAATGCGTTTCCGATTGTTAACATATTTATATTGAGGAAAGCAGGTTGTGTATCTTTTCTCAATTAGCGTCAATTATTCTTTGTTTCCGCATTTCAGTGAATGGTGGTAAGTGACAGTGAGTCGGAAACGCGGGTCTCGTCTTCGAAACCTGTTCTGAATACTCGTGTGTATGAGGTAAACAGATGTGAAATTATGTAAATAGTTTTGTTTATTCAGAGCGGTATATCGGTCAGTGTGTTAACCCAGGGCTGTCACATAGTTTGAAAGAAGGGCAACCACATATTCTACATTCCTCTAATCAATTTATAGTAACTAAATGGTTTTTAGTGACATACTCGTATCACACTTTTTACGAGAATTTGAAATAATATTCATATGATAGATAATAGAAAACATAAATTCACTCTATACATAAAACTTAAACATCTTTCTGATTGGTTGGAAGAGATTGCCACATGGCAATAAACTCGCCAGGTTAAATAAAAATAATAAAAAACTTCTCATTACAAGTTCAGTTCAATACGATCCCACCACCGTCTCGTGTTCTGTCATACATTGACACCCCATGTCTTATTTTCAGCGTATGTATTTTCACGTACACGTTTCACTCCCATACATCAAATGTGATTGATACTAAAATACTGTTGTGGACTATCATTTTAGCAGCTTTTGATAAGGTCCGGTTTTGAGTATATACCTGTATTAACATATATAATGTTTTAGTGCCCCACTGATTTGTTTCTTATGCTACACGCCCTTTGATATCCCTCTTAGCTCTTAAGCTTGTACATCAAACCATGTATATAATGGACGAGGGGGCGGTCAAGACACTTAACAAAAAAGTTTATTTGACAAAATATCTGCTAAAAAATAGTAAGGAGGTCATGTGAATAACATGACAATACTGACGAAGAATGGACAAAGAAAAATATATAAGATACGTCGTAATTTTTAAATATCTGAATTTTGCAAATCTGCAATCGATTATCTATGCACCTGAAACTAAATTGTATAATGGGCTATTTATTACCTGCTGAGTTCATTAGAGACCAGGTTACTATGGGGAGTGTATCTCTGCGGGTTCTTGTACATGGAGCAGACCAGTCTCTCTCTGCAGGGCTCGTTGTGGAAGGCCAGCCCATCGAAAACATGGTCCACTCGCCTCAAGATGGGAGTGTAGAAGGGATCGAACACTGGATTGGAGGAACTATCTAGGCCTGGTGGGGCCGCATGGACAACCTGCAAAGAAAAATATAAACGTGAACAATACAGGCTTTGTAAAAAAAAATTAAATAGGCCAACGCTAAAAAAACTTCCCAAAATGTTATAAATTAAAAAAATTTTTTTTTTTAAGTTGGCGTGTTTGATTCGGTAGTGTTTTTTTTTTACATCACACAGAGGATGAACGCAGCAATGCATTCTAAACGTCGATCATTATTTATGCCAAATCAACTAGGCAACAACTCCGATAAACATTTCAAACTAATAGAAAACAACAATGAAAACCTTCGAACATATCACGCCTTAAAAACAAAAAAGTTTGATATAATTTTTATATACTTGAAATTTATAAAAAATATGTATTCTTTATGACGGAATGAAATGATCAGAGATTAATATGTATTGAAGGCTGATGTATCAAATATGTTATATTAAAGGTACGGGTTGGACATATGGAACATGTTTGATTAATGAACGGACATATGGAACATGTTTGATTAATGTACAAGTCAGTGCAAATCCATATATATAATTCAATCAATGTATCCCGGCAAGAACAACTTCTTCGCTTTACTCCTGTAAGCAGCCGATGCCACATGAAATTCCATACAATGTCCATATTGACTACCTAATCTGTACAGTCTTGTTATGTAAGACTTATAAAAATAGTTAGTAGCTATCACGCTGAGTGGGCCTAGAAGGAATGTAAATATAATATAAATGTGATTCGAAGAAAGCCGTGGAATATTAAATACCATTTACAATACGAGACTCACACTTTTCCCGCCAATTCAAATTAAACAAGTGAACGCTAAATATTCATTTATTTTTATTTAAATAGTAATTAAATTTTAATTACTATACTATTAACACTTTCACTCATACTTAGCATGTTACTCTGAATGTCTATAATATATGCAGAATAGTTTTCATTTCGTGTAGTTTTGTACTTTATGCATGAGAAACACATGCACTTAATTCGTTGTGTTCTATTTAAGATGTATAATTATTCATATAAAAATGTCAAAAATAAGATTGGAGCATGTCGTTGAAATAACAACTTGGACTATTTTTTCTGATTTTGTATTATAAATGTGTTATTAAATTAGCAAAAATATTTAAGAAATAATTGCAGAGTAAACCGGTTCGTTAAGATGTCTCGTATATATTTCGGAAATTTGTAACTTCTATGAAAATAATCAGAATGAATTGAATATTTTTGAAATCTTCGTAGTTTTGTGATAGTGAAAAATGTCACACTCAAAAATTCTGAAACATTCATTGCTTTTAGTGTCGACTTGAAATTCTACTTCAAAGTTAATGATCCAATTCTAAAGACAATAAATACATGGTGGGTGGACTTAGCATAAATATTTTTTTAGATTTAATTTTTAGAAATTTATTTTATAGTTAATGATTCCATTCTAAAGACAATAAATACATGGTAAACTTTGCATAAATATTTTTTAAGATTAAATTTTTAGAAATTTATCATAAATAAAATTGATTATCTAAATAATAAAATAGAATTATTTTATTCGGTTTTTGAAAAATGTTTTTTTACCTATCCAGTTACATATTATCTGAAAACTTATTTTAGCAGCTTTAATATTCCCTAGACGATTGCTCTATCTTATACATACATACATAAGTATCATCAAGCTGTATCTTTTGCGGGGTAGGCAGAGAGAACTGATCTGCAAATATTTTAATCCAAGCTCACAACTTTCGCCTCCCCCACATTCATGTATCTCGTCATGCACAATATTATATATTCTATTCATAGTTTTCACTTTAAACGCACACCTTGCATCTTTGACTTGTATGCTTGCTTACTCATTATTTCGTATTTCATTCTCTCCACACGCCCAAAAGATCCGAATGCTTTGTCAATCGTCCTTAAAATATCCATTTATGATATACATGCATTAAATTTCGGATGTCTTCGTTTCAGATTTTTTTAGTGCACGCTCTCCACAGCATTAATCTTACCACTATCCTTCTTTTGCCAAATCCAAGTTTCACTTCTATCATATACACCAAGGTGGATACCAAACGATATTAAGTATTATCATTTTAGCTATATTTGAAATAGCGCAGCTGTTGTTTGTTAAACTGAGTGCACCGTTTACCTTGTTCCCTGCCGCTATCCTTCTTTCATCATATAATTTCAGGATATATATTAGCCATTATATATTTCCAAACCATGCGGATTTTTACATTTGTATTGTATTACACTTTCGTTCTATATGGTACAACCTGGCGGCCTTATTGCTATAGAGCATTCTCTTCCAACCAACCAGATAAGTATTTAAGAGGCCTTAAATGAAAACCAGGCTGGAATCCTTATTAAAAATATCTGGGTTTCAGAGGAATTTGAACCCGCAACCTCCGGGCTGGAAGACAGGTTTTTTTACCAACTAGGCGACGGAGGTCTTACATTTGTGACATTATTAAAAAAACATATTAAAAATTAAGAAAATGCCAAGAAATCTAAAATCAATTTTAGGTTACTTCATAAGTGTAAACCAAAAATTAACTATAAACCAAAAATTTAAAGGAATAAGTAAGGTGGAACGTGTATGTAGGATTGACGTACTCGTAGAATAACTAGAATGTACTCGTATTTAGCACCGTTGTAGAACTCGATGCAACAATTTGCTTTGCTTTGGCAAACATCACAAGTATGAAAGCTAAATTTATGCCAACAAAATGTCCATTATAAGTTATTAATGACATCTTGAAACTTACCATATTTGATCCAGCTTTCGGTTTAAGTCCCAACAGTGCCTGTTTCCTTAATGTCTCTTCTGCTTGAGCATGGGCGAGTCTTTCTGCTTGTTTTTGAGCTGCTCTCATCTGTAAGGGAAAGGAGGTTTAATTGAGTCAATGATAAAAAAAAACATCACAGACTTAGTTATAAAAATTGGGATAATAATATTGTATTCATAGGGTGAAATCAGACATTATGTAAATAACTTCGCCTCGAAGGCCTTGGTAGATGAGCATCCCATGACCATATCGGGAGTGGTTATATTTTTATTGAGATTCATCAAGGCCTTGGACAACTTTATTAAAGTTCCTGGTGTAAAAAAAGAGGGTAATTAAAAATATGAAAGAAACCTCGAATCAAGAAAGCAAGAGTCAATCACGTTATTCATATTAAAAGTACAACAATGTAATTTAAACTGTCCCGCAATATTATAGGCATTTAGTTTTTGTATTTCTGAAAATTACAACCCCGCAAGAAATTATCCTCTATTCTATGTACCTAGCATACAGAACAAGTGTGATGGCTAAACATTTAGTGACGCTCGGTTTCGACATATTGAACCAATTAATTGACACATTGGATGTATTCTCGACATCGCCTAGTGCTGTGAGAAAAATCCTTCCCAGTATTCTTCCAAACGAATAAAAAATAATCAAACCTACATTATGTAGCAAGAGAAATCCGTATAATGTGGAATCAAACAAATTTATTTAGATATTTAAAATATTACAAAAAAATAAAATAAATTGAGTGTTAAAGTATGAATAAAGGTGGTGACTGCGTCCATTAGATTGAGTGCTTTCCCGCATTTACTCATGTTTATAGAAATATATTTGATGAGAAAATCACAGAAAACTTACCGACGGAAGATGAACTACGACTATATAACATACATACAAAGGAACCTAGATCTCCCGATATGTGAGAGTAATCCATTCGAATTAAGGTGAAGTGTAGTGAATGTACACAGTTTTCTAAAAAAATCATAAAATTTTGAAAATGCTTCCAAAAAGGGCCATCTTCGAGTGCTTCCTAACCCTGGACACACAATGGAACAAACATGTGTCTGGGACAGTCAGTGCACGATTTCCAGCTGCGCCAAACAAAACCAGTCCCCAGAGATCTGCCGACTGATGCAATTAAGAGTTTGGTAAACGTCTTGGTTGTCTCGCCCCAACCATTGCAATATTATGTAAACAGGTTTTCTGGGAATCCAGTTGAGCCGGCTACGGATAATGTTCAACTCAGCCCCATGGCTTATTTTTAAGCTAATAATCACAGGTCAGTTAGATCCCGATTCGAGGGGGACAAAATAAGTCACCATCCAGCGCGATTTACACTAGAAATCTTCTTATTTTTTCTAATAAGCGCGACGTCATATAGTGACGAAGAAGGAACTACCCAAAGGGACTTCTTCTCCGAAGGCGATACACCTAATAGTTGAGAGGACAGACTTAAGTAAGGTCCGATATCGCGGGAGAAGGAAAATGACCCGCATGGTCAATATTAAAAATATATACAAAAAATAATTACGACTTGAACCAGGTTTACGTTTAAAATTATCAAAATGAACCTCTATTACGAGTATAAAACAATTGTGTTCAGAGAAACAAATTCACCCTCCCATTAAAATATAAGTTTAGTGTTATTTATTTTTTACGTGTAAAACTTTAAGAGTTTGTGTGGAATAATAACTGTTGTGAAAGAATATTTTAGTGGCTATTATAGGGAAAAATTTATTTAGTTGAAAAATATCAAAAATAAAACATAATAATTTAGAAAGTGCCTATATAAAGTTTCTTTAGATTTCGTTCTTAAATTATTCAAATGTGTATTGAACCTATGGGAGGTACTGTCTACCACATATGTATTCGTTAATTTATATTATTCAAATGTGTATTGAACTGTATATATGTATTCGTTACTGTCTATACTTATGTATTCGTTAATTTTAATTATTCAAATGTGTATTAAATTATTCAAATGTGTATTGAACCCATTGGAGGTCCTGTCTATATGTATTCGTTAATTTTATTAAACTAGTTGCAACCCGTTAAATATTCACGGAAGTAAAACAAATTCTACATTTATGAAAATATATATTCATAAATGTAATTTTTTTATATATATACAAGGCATATCCAGAAAGTTAGTGTACTGAATTTTTGTAGGTTACAATTTTTTTTAATTAAAAAAAAAAAATTACGTGGTTACCGTAGTACATATGTAAGCTATTTTTCGACATAGTCGCCATTCCTCTCAATGCAGGTGGTGAAGCGGGGTATCAACTTTTTGATGCCTTCCTCGAAGTAGTTTCCCGCCAACCCCTCCGTCCACTTCTCCACCTCCTCTTTTACCTCCTCGTCGGTTGAAAACCTTTTTCCACCCATGTGCAGCTTCAGGGAGGTAAAGAGATAGTAATCTGAAGGTGCTAGGTCAGGAGAATGCGCGGGATGGTTCAGGGCATCCCATTTAAACGAGGCGAGCAGTTCCTTCGTGGCGTTGGCCGTGTGTGGTCTGGCATTGTCGTGCAGCAGGCAGACTCCCTTTGTCAGCATGCCTCTCCTCTTGTTCTGAATCGCCCTCCGCAATTTTTTTAGGGTCTCACAATATCTTGCAGAGTTGATAGTCTCCCCTTGAGGCACATATTCAATTAAAATTATGCCTTGACAGTCCCAAAACACGGATGCCATGATTTTCTTGGCTGAAATTGTGGTTTTGAACTTTTTGGCGGAGGGTGAAGAGGTGTGACGTGACCGTTTTTAAACTCGCGACACCACTTGTACACACTCGTACGATTCATAGCTTTATCACCATATGCAGTTTTCACCTTATTATAAACCTCAACCGGAGGTTTTCCCTTCCAAACGAGATAACGGATGACGCTGCGTATTTCGCACTTGGCGGGAGATTGGATTGACATTTTTCACGAAACGTGTTGTCGCGTCGACACTTCTCAACGTACTGACCTCGAACCAGTCTCGTTGCGGAGGGAAAGGGTAAGGCTACACGGAAGTGTAGCCAACATGTCGAAAATAAAATCCATCCGGTCGTGAGAGTCTCAGTACACTTACTTTCTGGATACGCATAGTATATCATTTATACATCGTCCCCTTTTACACCGGTTCAAACGTACAAAATTGTTAGCTAGGTATTTAGCTTTTACAACGTCCAAAATTGTTAGCTAGGTATTTAAAATTCGTTCAGTATCACGGACTACCGAGATTCAAATTTCGAATTACTTTCGGAAAAATCCAAGTATTCCTCTCTCGCTCTCTTGTATTCAAAATTCAATTCTCGTATTCTTTCTTTGGCGGCAACCGTCGTACGGGCTTTGGCCTATTTTATTAAATACACAAACTTTATAAACTCAATATTTACGGTATAATAATTACACAATGAGTAAAGAGGGTAGGTATAGATACCCATATTTTGAAAATTTTCTTTTAAAGAAGTAGAAGGCAGAGGAGGGGCGGATAGGGGTACTGGTGGGTTGTCACTCTTCGTTACTTTCATTAGGTAGTACAATTCAAAAAAGTTTGTGAACCCCTGCTTTAGAAGGTTTCAGAGCAAAGTTAAAAACGTTGAATCTTGGGGGGGTCACTCACTCGCATTAAACGAGTCCCAAATAACAAATCATAAACATAATAACTTTTAGAATTCAGTTATTCGTACGTTACTCTTCAAGAAATGCTGAGTAGGTAATTAAAACACATTGAAGAGCGTGGCCGAGAGACAAAAGTGTATTCGGCCCCATTCATCGAACTTTCAGGTTTAGAAACACTTGAGTAGACACTTTACTCGCTATCTCACCAACTAGGCCACATAGGTCATGGATTTTGAAAAAAAATATCTGAATAATCATCTTAATGCTGCAAAAGTAGACCGATTTGTTGAAGATGTCCGTAGATGCAGAAAATTCTACAAGACAACTTTGACTAGTTTTACCTGCTCGGATCAATGACCCTGTTTGTCGCACAGAAGATACGAGTAAAATAGCAAAAATCTATTGAAGTATCAGATTACACTCATTCGTGCAGCTGTCAACTAATCAGCAGTGAATTAGATCGTGTCAACCAGATTAAAATAAATAATGTGTGAAGTCATCCAACATCGAATCAAGCACATAACATAAGTCTTATGCTTTTTTCTTACATCTCCATCGCACTATGGAGTGGAGGAAATGGAGGGGGTTGGCTAAATGAGTATTTTCTCTCCAGAGTTGCCTGATGTGGGAAAGATTCCTCGCCACTCTCAGCAATCGGATGTCATTTTCCTTCCAGTTTTGGATGGTAAATCTTACTCTTTATGTACTGTGTCCAGTTCTCTTGATGCTGGCGATCATTCTAGAGAAAATACCACTGTGTTCTTGGCGGCAGGGAACAACTCTTCAACTGTCTGAATACTCTGCCATTCGCGAATGTTGCATAACCATAACAGGTGGACTTTTCACAGCTCATCTATATTAATTTTAGGAAGTGATATTTTTCCCTTTTCTCCTAATCAATTATAGAGGCAATCAATTTTTCGGCATTGTATGATATTTAAAAAAGTCTTGTTCTACAACTGTTTGACATAGTTCCTCAATGTTTTGATACGATGACACCAAGAAATTCTGAGCATTCTCCGATAAATTCCCATCTCAAATGTTTATAGATTATCTAGCATCAGATCTTCATGGTCCATATCTCAATATCATAAACTAATATAAACCATATGAAGCACTTAACATAATCACGCATCACCAACGTTTAAGATCAAATAAAGTAATTAGTGCGGTAAAAAAGGTTTATTGTTAAACATGTAATCTTACCAAAGCTTCCTTCTCCGCTTGAGGATTGATAATAGTTGGTCTTTTTATAGATGCATACGCTGATAATGGAGGTCCTTGAGGTTTCCTGAAACAATGAGAGCAAACAAACCCTTAATTAACACCGTAAAACTCTAGCTTTTTTTGTCGCGGAACACGAAGGTCAAAACAGATCGTTCAACAAGTTATTTCCGTGTGCGGGTGGTGACATTTTTAATAAATCTGTTCGAATCATTATTCGAATCATTAGGTGAATACAGGAATGAGTAAATAATTGTCAGATATATTGAATTGGAGTGTAGCGAGAAGTAGAGCGGTAGTACCTTGTGGTAGTACTTGCAAGTTAAGGATCATTTAGAAAGTGCTCAGCTCCTGGTCCGCTGACATCTCGAACTCTTCACCTTTGGCTCCAAGTAGATGTAAGTAAACTTACAACGGCAACACCCCGGAAACTTCGTGGTCTCGCATGCTTAACTTGAGAAAGAGATCCAGAGAATGGTCATTTGTGCTTCTGTAGTTTACTTATTCTCTCTCTCTCTGAATCGTTTTAACTTCTATCTACATTAGTAAATCCCAAAACGTTTTTTATAACACCCCTAATCCAACTTAACATCTACAAGTGCACGTTTCATCTGAGTAGTAATACACCCCAAAATATTGGGTGCTGGGAGCAGGGCTCACAATATACATAACATATGATATATACAATTCCTATAACATATACTGCAGTGCGGAAGGCAATGGGAAACCACTACACTATTTTCCCAAAAAAAAACACATGAATATGCTTAACAATTTGTGCAGCACGTTCTTGTGCATTGAGTATATGAGAAGAAATATTAAACAAAAGTTTGTCAGTCAAAAAGGTAATCGCTATGTTCCCTTAAAGTAATTAATATATGATATGTGCAAATAGGAGCATGGACCTCTTCTAACGTTTAAGAAGCAATAGCCAAAAACACACATTAGCATATAGGCTCTAAACATGGACTCCGTACTAGTTCTGTCTCTTAAACTATGAACAACTTTATTTGCAGAGAACCCGATCATAAAAATTATACTTTTAAAAGTTTTTCATTCATTATACATGAAAATATTCACTATGCATGATCATGCATCAAAGCCCTGAACATACGAGTATATACGAAAAGCATGCAAAGGAAGACAATATTGTCTTCAGTCCCGTTTATCTAGTCTTCGTTTTTTAGATAAATAAACTTATTGATCGCGACATGACCGTAGCCAAGCGGGAATCCAGCCTTTGAGTTAAAAATCTTAAGATCAAGTTGCATGGATATATCATCTTCATTCTAGACTTCTCCAAAATCTGGAGTTATACTCTATCAGGGCCTGTTATAATTGTCAATAAGATTTAGGTTTTTCTGTTTAGGATTTGGTTTTGACTCAAGGCACCTTTAACATATTTTTGGTTGATTAGAAGAGATTGCCACATGGCAATAAACTCGCAAGGTTATATACTGTGTACAACAAAAATTTTATATTTTATAGAACCCATATTACCTTGAATGTGTATAGGTATATGATCAAATTTTTTAAATCTATTTCATTTACATACCTATTCAGATCGGGTTGTTTAATCTTCGTATCGTCCAAGAACGATGAAGCCTGAGGTCTGGCATATACAGGAGCCGTCCCAGAGGCTGCCAAAGAACTACCGGAAGGAGCCCCCAGACCCCAGGAGTTGATGATGTTTGCGTCATCTGGCTTGGGATCGAATCCGGCGATGGCGTTTCGGTGAATGTTAGAACTTAGATACCTAAAATAAAGGAAAAATATTACAAATAATTCGCACTAGAATAAAGGCGCAAAAAAAGATTTGAACCTTTGTGATTCATGACGACCTCTGTAATTTAGTTAGCAAGATGCCGGTCTTTCAACCCACGGGTGACGGGTTCAACTCCCATTGGTTTGTCAAGGTTTCACTTAAGGCTTGGTTAAGCAGTTTTCTGGTTGGATAAAAGAAATTGACATATAACAATAAACTCACCAAGTTGTACATATATTAAACAATTCATTGTATTATAGTTTTCAGGTTATTATATTATTGAATAACATGTTCGTTGTATATACCATAGTACAACCTGGAGGGTTTCTTGTTACATGGTAATCTCTTCCAACTAACCAGAAAGTTGTTATACCTGAAAAACCAGATTGGCAACCTTATTTTTAACTGGATACCAACGGGATTGGAACTCGCAACCCTCGGCTTGGAAAACAAGCGTCTTACCGCAAATATTAAGAAGGTCGTACATTAATAACTTTCCCAAAAAGGCAATGTATTGAATAAAGTATCATAGAAAATGTTCTAAACGAGCCTCGAAAAAACGAAGAAAATAAATTTATTTCAATGGAGTAACTTCTCGCATTCGTATTTTAACCTAAAAGATGCGTTACCCCGTTTCACGTCTCCTATCTTCTTTTTGTTTTTTCGTGACTGATTTGCTATCGCAATATTGCTTTATACTTTCATTAAAAATACTAGAGTTTGGTGTCTTCGCTTGTTTACAAATTAAAAATATATAAGACTCCTACTGGTAATCGATTGACCTCCAAAGAAATGGAATGACAGTTGGAAGTCTACGTCTCAGAAGAGTAGCGAGCTAGCTGAGGCATGGAATGGTCTGCCTCTAAGTGTTAAAGATATTATAGGTGGCGTATGCAACCTTAGCTCGATTAAATTTATCAACATTTATAATTATATATGAACACTAAACTTCACCCAAAGCCGAATGTGTAACTATCACACATCGAAAGATCTACAAAGATTTATTTGTCCTTCTTCCCTTGGTAAGTTTTCTGCGGTTTTCTTACCAAATATGTTTTACTAAATATATATACAGATGCGGAAAAGTATTTTTTTAATGACCGCAGCTACCATCTTTTGTTTCGCCGTCTGTCAATCTATTTTATTACTATTTTTATCTGGTAATGAAAGTTGGTTTGAATCCCGAGTAAGACGCTATTAAAGAGAGTCTGCTCTCTTAATGACGCTCTTAATGTACATTCATTGATATTAATAGTCAGAATAGGGATTATTGTTAGAATAGGGATGAACAGACTAAATAACCTAAAAAAAGGAACAAAAAGAATTTGCCAATTTACAACTTGGCAACATCGTTGATCTTCCTCCTTCGTCGGAAGACAGACATTTAAATGCTTCCCTTGCATCAGGGAGCGCATCAACTCCCCGTGGGTGTACACAAACTATTGAACAACTCCATTTATCTCTGGCCGTGGGAGCTTTAATGGCAAACTCTTTAGCTTCAATCCCGTCCTTTCACCCTGTTGTAATTTTTGCGGCCATCTGGACCAATCTGCAGGTCACATCCTGTAGTACTGCGATGATAGTCGAGTCAATAATTTTCGAAGGGAACTCCACTCAGCCTTACATCGGTTCAACTTCAGGCCGATTGCCAACTCCAGTCCAGTTGCGTCAAAGAATAGTTTTGCTCCAAACGAAATTTCCTGTGAAAGTACTGACAACTTGCTAGGCTGTTTGAACCCCGGTTCTTAAGTATATTTACTGCGCTGCGAGTCATTTCCCTTCCCCTAGATGTCAGACCGTAAGTCCCTCTATTATTTTCACTCAGGTGTGCCACACCGGAGAAGTCCCTATGGGCAGTTCCTTCTTTATCACTATGTGACGTCGTGTTCATAAAAAAATATTGATCTATTCGATCTTATAGTGTAGATCGCGCTGAATGGGGACTTATTTTATCTCCCATAACAGCGTGGGTGGAGGTGGGATTGGACTGAACTGCCTTCTAGTTTCGTAATTTTTTTTTCGATTCTCAAATAAAATAAGTATCCATACTGGGATGGGACATTCTCACAAACACTCAGATAAGCTAAGATAAAAAGAACGGTTACAATATTGCGGTGTTTAATTGCTATTGTAGTGATCTGCGACAAATTGAAGCAGCGCTCGCGCTGCACTGAACACTCGAAGCAAACAGCTATTCATTATTCATGCACAAGCTGCAATTACATTCTTCACGGGTTCTCAATCCTTGCACTATGTTTAATTTGATTATTTTTCTTTCCTGATTTATGTATAAATAACATTTATAACGAAAGCTCTTATGTGTTTCATGGCTCAACACCTCTCATAACAACTATAGAGAAAAATCAATATTTTTGAAGTTTATTTTAGGAAGATAAATAATAATCCTTAGTCTCTGAGGTAAAATACCTATCTAACGTGATCTCCAGCAGAAGATCAAAATTGTTATTTTGCAGAGCGCAGCTTTGACTATCCTTTTAACACTTCGACAGTAGTGACAACGGAATTAAGGGTTTACCCCCATGGGAGACAGAAAATGACTTGCAGCTCAGGATATATATTATACTCGTAAGTGCGACTTAAGGATTACAGTAAAAAACAGAATGTTGCCAGTGCCTTCACAAACGGTAAGAGTAACCGGTCAGGAAATGTACTGATTAAATTGCCGAATAAGATCCCTTGGGTTATTATCAACTTGATCGGTTCAATTCGGTTCGATCCTTCTACCACCCACGCTGTTATGGGGGAGTCCACATCCAGCGGGATTACATGAGAAGATAGAAATCTTCTTTATTTTTTATAGGGTCTGCATCTCCGGTGGCCACACTTTTGAGTGTGAAAAGAATAGTAGTGACGACAGACTTAAGGTTTGACGTCACTGGAGAAGGAAAATAACTCACAGCGCGGTAAATATACTTGTAGTACCCACGAACTAAGTAGTTGAAGTTGACTACGAACAAGCCTTGAAGATGAAAACTGCAACTTTTTCGAAACGTATGCATTATGAGTAAAACCACGCGGCACTAAACTCCGAAAAACCTAAAGCAACTGATAAGAAGAAACGTAAAAGGCTAAAAAAATCACTTATAAGTTCCGCTGAAATTATGGTTCACAATAGCGTATTAATGCCAACATCAAGGAATAGGAGTGACACGGGAATGTGGAGAATGAATGGAAAGAGCCGAGCAAACGTGATGGAAATGTGTGCACTGAGAAGAATATGAGGTGGGTCGATGTATTACAGAATAAGAAATGTAATCGTCAGCTGCCGTGGTCTAACGGTTTAGCATTCACGCTTAGCAAGTGGGCGTCCCAGGTCATTGACAGGTTTCAATTCTAGACTGGTTTTTACTATTAGACCATTTTATCTGAATTCGTATTTATATGTAGCTTATATGCTGCTTATCATAAATTTTTCAAGTGTTATTAGGTAACATAAAAATAGCGCCTATATAAAACTACCTAACAAAAGACTGCAGTAGATTAAACCTGCCAATCGTCTTGAAAGTTTCATCTCCGTGCCTTAGAATTCTGGATAAAATCTCTCAAGAATGACTGATTGCTGAAGTGCAACAGTTTGTACACAATAAACCAACACACGCGCAGGTGTCTTCCATCCACAGGATGCCTGAAAACCATACTCGATTATGAGGGATAGCTTATCGAAGAAATGGAATTATAAAGGATAAATATGAGCTTAAACTAATATGTTTGGTTGAGTGGAAAAAATGTTGAGATACTTTGAACATATTGAACAGATGAGTGAAGATGAATAAAAATAATAATAAGAGAACAACTCTCTTCAAGGGAGCTCTGAAACTAAACAAATCTATAATGCAAGCATAAATTCGAGTCATAGTTGAGGACGACTGAGAAAAGTATTGTTGAACAAAGTGAATGAAATTTTGTAAGAGAAAAGGTAAACAATGAGAGAAATAGAAGGAACTGTATCGGAAGATTTATGGATGTGGAGAAGGCGAAGAATGTATGACAACAAGGAAATGGTGAGATAGTGTAATATATACAAACATACCTTGCAATACTCAACAACCTTGTAATATACTTTTAACGCAATGTGTCAAGAAAATAATTTGGTAGGAGACTTGGATGTGGACATACTTCGTTCAACGCTCTCAGGGTGTAGAACAGGACTGGCCCATCCACGGCCCGCGTCGCCCTTATGCGCGGCCCGCGGTCATACATGACGAATTCGTTTTTTTTAATTACTATACAAATATATTTACGAATTAATAACTTCTAAGTCATTATATTACCAGAGTTCTAAGTCATTATATTACCAGAATTCTAAGTCATTATATTATCATACATTTTGTTGTTGGTTCAACAAATGTTTTCTCTTCATATCTAGTTGTAGTATCATTTTTTTCAGATTTACATTGACTTTTTTTTAACACTTTCTGTGTTTCTCTGCATCCAAATCGATCACTTACAAAAAAAATTAATAAGTATGAATTTCGTTGTAAAGCCAGATATCGAAAAAAAATTGCATTTATCCTTATTTATGTGCGGACCTTGAAAAAATTTAGGTCATCTATCCGGCCCGTAGGGCAATTTGGGTTGGCCAGGCCTGGTGTAGGAGGATGGTGGCTGAATTAACTGAAGAAAATGTGTTTTTTTTCTCTTCATCTGAAAGATTAATACTATTTTAATTGACCTGTTAACACGATTAAACTGCATGAGATGAACACTGATAATTGAGATTTAACCCATTGGTATTATTATATTTAATAATGATCTGTTTTGTTTGACAAGTAAACTTTCTGTTATATCCTTTCTGCCTACTCCAACAGGGAAATAACGTAATGGTATGTATGTAAATATCACTAATCCACTTCAGCAGAGATTTATTTGCAGAATCAATTACTTCTTGAAAATAATAACCATTAAATTAACAAATGAGAAGATAAAATCTTACATCGCGTGTAATGTCGACCATTTGAACGCATTCCGATGCGACGCGTGTATTAAAAATTCACAGTCACTGGACGAGACTGCAATAGCTATGCGTTACGGACCATAAAATAATTCAATTTGCTTTTCAAAAGATGATTCTCAAACAGTTTCATGACGTAATTAAGATCATTCTTCAGCACTAACAAAACTGAGAAAGACATAAATAAATCGAGAGCAAGAGAAAATCCATTACGAACGTCTGTCACAACTAAATATAATGCAGTCATCTCCACCGGTGCCGTTTTTAATTGAATTTTATATCAATTCAGTATGGAAATCTCAAGTCCTATTTTCATGACCACAAAATCATGCTTCAGCAATCAAATTAGTCAAATTAAAAACGAAAATGTGACATGAGAGACGTTTTTAATAGGCGACAAAGTGCAGTAACTCTTTCTACAGGGTAGAATTTCTAATCTTCAGCAAAATGACGACCTCTCTAGTTGATGAGATTTTTGTCTTTCAATCCAAGAAATGTGGGTTCGATTCTCGTTTATATACATATTAAAAAAAGGGGTTCTAGTTTGATTATCAATTATGTTTCTGCGTTTGGCCCTCACAATGTGTCTTCTCCAGCCAAGTTACAGCGTCCGGTATTAGATTGTATAACTCATACAGTGGACAGCTGTTGTAATGTGGTCCATTTGGACTCTGCTAGGCTTTACTTATGTGTATCGCATCTGATCGTATTCAGAGTACACCGCTTTTTCCAAGGTAGGGAAACCTAGGCGTTCTATAAAAAACGTCCCAATGTAGAACCCTGTGGAATCCCATGAACCATAAAATTGTATGAATAATGGTAGTGTACATTTTTTTCTGTATTCACTACACACTCTAATGTCTGTAAAAAATGTTAATGCTTAGTAAATTGATGAAAATATACTCGATAAACAGAACTTTAATAAACAAAAGACAATATTTTCAGGTCACGTTGCTCGGTAAAAAATTGTACATGTACTCACTCAGGTCCAAGTCCAGGCCCCGAGAAGGACCAGTCCTGCGAATCCTGGTACGAAGGACTTGATGGTGGCACCAATCCAGGATGATGCACCTCTACTGGTCCGGAGTGGTGTGGAGGACCATAAACTGGTGCAGATACGTGGGGCAACTGAAAAAAACGATAATAATTTTTATTGGTTTTAATAAACTTCAAAGTGAAATGGGCAGCAACCCAAAGCGCAATTCCTGGCGGATTCCCTTTCAGACTGGTTTTAGTCTTGGACAGTCACATCTGATTATGTTTATTTTGCTCATAACCCATTTATCGTTTGTCAGTGACTTGCGTGATCAAGTGGTAAGACGCGTGAATTCCAGCCTGGAGGTTACGGACTGGAAGTCAATTCGTGTTAAAAAGCTTCTCGTCTAGTTTTCACTTAAGGCCTCTAACATATTTCTATTGTAGTTGGCTCGAACAGATAAGCCCGCATTTGCATCGAATAACAGCAAAAACGTAATATAATACAATACACATAATATATACTCCTATCCCTCAATTTACGGGTATTCTTTTAACGCGGTTTCCCCTTAACATGGTTAAAAAATACTTTCTAAAAGACAATTGACTTCCCCAGAATTTGAATTTCGTCTAGTAAAGAATACACCAATCAGCGTGCAAGACACTGAAGAACACAATAAATAGTTACACATGCAATAATTGTGAGTCAATACATTCCCCCCCCCCCCCCCCCCTATTTTTTAAGTCATTTTAAATTGTTAGTAACGGTTCATCGAAAAATAATAGTTTTACTTATAAATACAATATGTTTTATTATACACGCATCTTTCTTTGATTTTTTACGTTGTTTATTAGTTCAATGCGCTATAAATTTAAATGACTAAATGTGCCTCAATTTAATCGGATTTCGATATTGAGGAACGTATCTTCCTATTCTGTACGAGTTTTTTTGTTTCAATTTGTGTTATTTCGATTTACGAGAATTTTCGTGGAGCGTATCTCTGCGTAAATCGAGGGATGAATATACTCACTACACATTTTTTTTTACTCACAACCTACTTGGTCTCATTGGTAAGACGTATATCTTCCAACCCAGAGGTTAGATTAGATTCGTGGAAAAATCAGATGAATGAATGCTTCCAAATTGCTTTTAATCTTAGACCAATTATATCTAACAAATTATATATTTTTGCTCATAAATTACCTCCGTGGCTTAGTTGGTTAGACACATGTCTCTCAACCTGGATATTGTAGGTTCAATTTTCGTCGAAACCCAGATATATTTTTTAATGATTCATGTCTGGTTTTCACTCAAAGTCTCTTGAACATATTTCTAGTTAATCGGAAGAGATTGCTACATTGCAACGAACCCGTCAGGTTATACTCTATGCAACGAAATTATATAACAATATAAAACAATAATCTACCATATCATTTATCGATGACCTTCGAGGCCTGATTGATAATTCGCCTGTTCTATTATGACAGGTTCTATTGTTGGAACGTAATTTAAGGATTGTTCAAATAGAGCAGCTTGCATATATGTACTATATAGGCGTTTTTCAACCATTAGATGCTCAAATATAACAGCTTGCATATATGTATCGGCGTCTTTCAACCATTAGATGTTCAAATAGAACAGCTTGCATACATGTATAGGCGTCTTTCAACCATTAGATGTTCAAATAGAACAGCTTGCATATAGGTTAGTCAAAAAGTTTTGAAAGCGGAAATGGAAATACATTTTTTTGGGGGGAAATCACTTTTATTGCTCAGTATAGTCTCCCATAAGATCAATACACTTGGTCCAACGATCTTCCAACTTTGTTGTCCCATCACGGAAGTGACTTTCTGGAAGGCCTGCAAAATACTCCTCTACGACGGCTATAACCTCTTCGTTTGATGAAAAATGCTTTCCACGAAGGAATTTTTTGAGGTGTGAGAACAGCCAGAAGTCAGAGGGAGCTAAATCTGGCGAATAGGGTGGATGCTGCAACAATTCGTACCCCAATTCACTGATTTTCGTGATGGTTTTTTGAGCTGTGTGAGCAGGTGCATTGTCTTGATGAAAAATGATTTTTTTCTTCTGCAAACCGGGTCTTTTTTCACAATTTTTTTCATCCAACTGGTCCAAAAGGTCACAATTATAATCAGAGTCGATTGTCTTACCAGTTTGGAGATAATCTATCAATAAAATTCCTTTTGCATCCCAAAAAACTGACGCTAACACCTTCTTGGCCGATTTCTGGACACGAACTCGCTTCGGAGCCAAAGTGCCTGGTTCACACCACTCCTTAGCCTCTTGTTTTGATTCAGGATCATGGTGGTAGACCCAACTCTCATCCATAGTGATGAATCGACGCAGAAAATTCTTTTTATCCTTTCGAAATTGCTCCAAATGTTGCTCAGAAAGTCGCATTCGAACGTGTTTTTGTTGCATTGTTAGCAAATGCGGCACCCATTGTGCACACAGTTTTTTGAAACCCAAAACTTCAGCCAAAATATGCCATGTTGTTCCATGTGAGATGCCTATGGTGTCAGCTATCACATCCACAGTCGATCGATGATCTTTCAAAACCATATCCTGTATTTTCGCTATGATTTCTGGTGTTGATGCACTTTTTGGACGTCCTGAGCGTGGATCGTCTTCAACGCTTGTACGGCCACGCTTAAACTCCAAAGCCCATCGGTGAACGGTTGGAAATGAACGAGAAGACTCCTGTAATACTTTCACTATCTTTGCATGGATCTCAGTAGCCGATAAACCTTCCAAAACAAATAATTTAATCACTGCACGATATTCGGATTTTTCCATTGTTAAAAAATACACTGACACGTCAACTTCAAATGGCTTGTAAACAAAGAATGAATTGACAGATCGAAATGAAATTTTGAATACGTTCTTATGAAAGATGAAATATTAAAATGGCGTAGAAATTTTGGTTTTTCTACTACTCCATAGATGTAGCTTTCAAAACTTTTTGACTAACCTATTATATGTATAGGCGTCTTTCAACCTTTAGATGTTCAAATAGAACAGCTTGCATATATGTATAGGCGTCTTTCAACCATTAGATGACTGAAATTATATAAATTATACTCGATCACGAAGGATTACCTATCTATGAATCAATCTATCAAAAAACTTATTATTAGTGATCATTATATAAATACCGCCCAGTCAATGTTTTATTATTTTTTAAATGTTCATTCATTCATGTGTTAGTATTCTTCAATACAAATTGACGATGCGGACACATTGAAGAAAGTGACCAAGAGACAAAACCATCTCCGGTCTCATTAATCAAAGATAAGAACCACTATACATGTAACTCGTAGTTTGTCATCGCATGCGTTGAAAATTCAACCCCTCAAATTAAGAGGTAACACACGCACACATCCAGCGCGTGCCAATATTGTATCTAGATGAACTCTTTTATTAGACTGGGTCCCTTTCTACAGATATAAAATAATTGAATTGAGTTAGACCTAACTGTCTAAATGAGTAATTTTTCTTTTGAACGACACCCATCAATTAATATGAATTGGTGATTCGGACGTATTAAAGAGTATGGTAGAAGACAATATTTTATTCGGCTTCAGAAATCGAGTCTTATGATTCGTCACTACCTATGTTGATAACACTACCGCATGTGAAGAAACAACGACACTCGCTCATATAATCGGAGTGCACAATAATTAATTACCGGACAAACTCTTAGCATACTTGGACTTTTTTTTGTTGTTGGGTACCTTCGAAAATCAAACCGAAGCCACCGTGACAATCTTTTATGACTAAGACCACGAAGGTTGTCAAAAATTGGATAAAATATCTAAAGAAAAAAATGTAAATGTGGTATATAAATGAGTCATGAAAGATTAGAGCAAGTTGAAACATTTTGCTATTTTGGTAGTATTTTATTAGATTATGGAAGAGTTACTATGACTATCGAAGGACGTGAAGCGACAGGAAACCGAGCAAATGTAGCACCAACACATATTAACTCGAACCAGATGGTTTCGAAATCTATTAAGATGATGATAGTTCACACCAGTATTTTAGTTCAATGTTTGGTGTACAGGAGTGAAACATGAATAGAAAAAGGCTGAATCGAGCCAAATAAATGCTGTAGAAATTAGTGCAACATGGAGAATACGCCGGGTGACAATGTATGACAGAATGAAGTGATAAGGGACGAATGTGAACTTAAGGTTGATGTATTGAATAAATTGCAGAAGAGTACTCTGAGATGGTTTGGGCATGTAGAACGAATTAATAAACAAATACTAACAAAACAAATACAGAGCGCAAATGTGAGCGTAAGGCGGGGTGAAAGATGATTAAATCATGAATGGTGGGATCAAGATAATGGTATTTTTAAAGGAGGAAAAGTAAGAGAAATAGTGGGAGCTATATGAGAAAGTGAATGGATCTAAAAACGGTGAAATGTGTGTGTCGAGATAGGTAAGTCTTGCGATCTGTCAGTAGACATAATGGTATGTACTCATACTTGTATGTTCATATATCAAAAGAATAGAATACTCACTGAGTGATGCAGGTGTGATATCTGATGATGGTGGTGGTGGTACTTGGTATGATGGTAATTGTTGTGGTACCATGAGCACAGCTTGAAGATCTGGCCGAGGGCGGGGAACACGAAGAGGACCAGCTTGAGGAAGAGCTTCTTGGCGTTGTGGATGCCCAGCAATAAGGGCAGGACGATGAACAACTTCAGTTTGATCAGTTTCACAACTATGATGATTACGACGACAGCCAGGAGAATCTTGTTTTTGATGAACTTCTCTGGAAAAAAGAAAAAAAATCGTTATCAATGATGGTGATCTATACTTTGATATGATGAATCCATAAAAATGTTTATTTTACAGCATACCATCCCACCGTGGAGAGGTCATAGCGTCAGACATCACGCCTTTTCCAATCACGGTAGGCATAGAGGAACAGACTTTTCTATCATGAACACAACTTATGCCTTCTGTATATCCATACACCTTCTCATGTAACTCCTATGATTTCTCGGACTTTTTTTATCAAAAAATATTACTCACTCGACGCAACTATACATTTATTCGTCTCTTTTATGTTTGTATTATCACGGTTGTCATTGTCAAATATTCATATTAACCAGAAACTTTTAAACTCCATGGCAAAGTAAGTGAACGCTTATGGTCTTGGATGTTTCGAGTTCAATTTCCTACGGCACCCAAAAAAGTGTCGCAGTCAGATTAAAAGTTCGCCAAGAATAATCTTAACGTGCTTTTTTCGCCCTGATTAAAATTCAATTTTTAGTGTTTATTTTTTTTATTTATTTAATTTAATACACAACAATGTATTTTACAAACAAATGCACACATAACAAGTTAATAAAATACTTAAAATGATTGACAAAAATATAAAACCTTATCATAAACTGACACGTAGATACAAAAAAGCTGTAGTAATAATAACAAAGGAATTAATTACAAAGTCGTTGTTTAAAATGAATATGTATATTGAAATTCAATATATGTATGATATGTATGGTATATAAAAATATATTACCAAATTTAGCCAAGTAGACTTACGTTACTATGGAACACAATTTTATAGTGGTAAAGAACTTAGATTTGTTATTAGTGGATTAACGCTTACATAGAACAAGAAGAATTGGATTTTTTTTTAAATTTTATAAATAGATCTGAAAATTTAACAAACACATGGGCTCACTTGCAGCACGAGATGCAAGTTGCATTGCAGAATCGAAACATTCTACATGTTGATGCTCGGTTACTCAACTCCAGAGGCTAAGTATTATCTTTATATGTTTTGTTTAAATTAAGTTATTTATATTAATAAAGGAAAGCACAAAATCAGTACTAATTTCTAAATATTATGATATTCTGGCAAATGCTACATTAAAAATATCTAAATTGTTGCAAAACCCATTTCCAAATTTTAGCATAAGAATTATAGAGGATTTAATTTTATAATTTATCTTACATTATTCCTTTATAATTAATTATGTTTCCTATTTTGTCATACATCGACACATCACATATTCTTCTCAGTACACGAAGTTACTCGACTTCTTTTATCCATTTTATATGTCCACGTTTTACTTCCATCCATTAATTATAACACAAATATGAATAATTGTTAACTATTTTGGCAGACCTTGATATCACTCAATTTGAGTAGGTATATGTTTTATAGAGCCTCATTTACTTGATTTTCTATTTCAACTTGCCGTTCAATATATCTTTTCACTTTCATAAAAAGGTGATAAAATGAAATACAAACATACATACTATCAGCCTTTTTCCTTGTCGGGGCAGGCAGAAAGGACAGGGTACCCTACTTTCCTATCTCGATACACATCCTTAGCTTATTCTACATCTATACACCTTCTCATAAAACTTCCACGATTAGTCTGATTTTCTACGAATCCTTTCAGAATATCTTTCACTTGATTCAACCATATTTTCCTTGGTCTTCCTCTCATACGCCTTCCACTCACATCTGCACTACATATCTGTTTTGATAGACTTTCTTCATTCTTGGTTCCACATACCCATCTCTACGAACACTTCTTCTGACTCAACACATCAGCCTTAAGTTCACATTCATCCCCAATCCCATGTAAATTTCGTATTCTGTCATACGTTGTAATTCCGCGTATTCGTCTCAAAGCACGCATTTCTTTAGAATTTATTCGGTTTTTCTCAATCTTTTTCTATATCCGCGTTTCACTCCTATATAACAAATTTGGCACCAAAATACTATTGTAAACTATCATTTTAGCAGAATTTGATACTGTCTGATTCAAATATATATGGTTCAGTGCCCCATTGACTTTATTTCCTATCGTTACATGATGTTTGATATCCCTCTTAAGTCTTCCATATTCTGAGAAAATTCAATAAATCCAAAGTGCAGAATTCCTCAGCTTTCACCAATCTTTCAATATTCTCCCATATATCACATTTACTTTTCTTTTCACACTTCTTAATCACCGTTACTATGTATTTTGCATTATTCATACTCAGATCTTTCTCTTTACATCAAATTAAAAAAATCATAAACATCAAAAATAGAGAATAGATACCTCTGTCGAGTCGGCATCCCATCTGAGAACTATTTGTCATGTATGCAATCGAGGCCGCCACTCGGACAGGTAATAAAACAAATAGCACGCATGCATTTGGATGAAGCGACAGTCACAATGCCTAGGGCGGAATTCCGTTAGCCAATTTACATCACAACTCAATCAATGAGTTTGTTTTCTTTGGTTAACTCATCGTTAAAGATGAGATGGATGTCTACTTTATTTTAAGGCAGCTGACCCAGTTGCAAAAATCTCAGTTTCTATTATTCATGTCGTACATAACATACGTACACCACGACATTTCGCTATCGGGGAGACAAGGAAGACAGAGCGCTAGACTTTCCTATTTAAACACACCATCGCCTCTTCTACATCCATACACCTTTGACGATTCCTCTGACTTTTTATTTTTCCATCTTTCAGAATATATTCTTTCAGAATATTTTCCTTTCCTCTCTACCATCCCTTCCTTTTCTTATGATTGATGGTATCTCACTTTATATGAAAAAGAATGTTCGGGTAATTAAGACGGAAGTCTTTGTTGGGTTCGTGGGCATATGTTCACGTATGTGTTTATGGATTTCGTAGGGATGGATAGGCATTTGAATGATTTATGCAACCATATAACTTGCTTCATTTTCTTTTGTCTGATTGGTTGGAAGAAATTGCCGCCCGGCAATTATCCCGCTAGATTGTATTTGGAATAAAAGTGCTAAATAAATAAATATAATTCACTTGATCCAACCAGTCTTCCTCTCACGAATTTCACTCACATTTGTACTTTATATCTGTTTTCTTAGTCTTTCTTCATTCCTTCGTTCCACATACCTCAACCATCACAACTCACTCTTCTTAATCTTACTTAGTACATTACTTTAAAATTGAAATTCATCCCTTATCACTTCATTCCGTATTCTGTCATATTATCACTCCGTGTTTTCTTCTCAATTCACGCATTTCTACAGCATTTATTCGACTACTCTCAGTATTTTTCCATATCTTGTTATGTCGTTGAAATTTACGAGTACTAATTATTATTGCTATCATGTTTTGAACTAAGAAAATTCAATCAGTCTGTGTGCAGTTTACGACAAGCAATCAGCAATTGTTCAGCGGATATAGTGCACTTTAAAGACTTGTTGGTAAAATCAAAAGCATGCGACACACTTCTTGAAGCAAGAAGAGGCACAATAATAGTGTGATGGTGTGTTGTGTTCTCAAAGCAAAGGTATTAAAATGTCTATGAAAGGAAATGCTGAAGAGGTGTGACATCATTTCCTTTTGACCTACTTTTGAGAATCATCTATTAGACGGCTGTCAGGACAACCAACGCGCAATATCAACAGTAGCAAAAATTACAATACATAATAGTGTGCTGGAGCCAACCTTGATGTATGGAAGTGTATCGAGTAAAATTAATGATGTGGAGATGCATGCACTAAGGATAATTTGTGGAGTGTCAATGGTTGAAAGAAGGCGGAATAAAGACATCAGAAATGAATGCTTGGATAAAATAGATGTTTTAAGTAAGATGAAGAAAGGAGCTTTAAGATGGTTTGGAAATATTGAGAGAATGAATGTTGAAAGAATTACTGAGCGAGTATACAAGTCAAAAGTACAAGGTGAGCGTGGAGAAGTAGACCGAGGAAAATGTGGCTGGATTAAACAGACCAGATTTTGAAAGAAGGTAAAAAGTTTGGAGGTCTGTTCTCTCTGCTTTATTTGCAAGTTGTCGTTTAAATCATCGTTTGTTTGTCCAAAAATAAAAAAAAATGTTTAAATCCGTGCGGAAGGTCACCGATTCGAACCCAGCGCTCTATTACTCTCCTCGAATGACAGGTACTTTTTCCACCTAGTTCGGGGCATAAGAAGTTTTTTTTTTTAATAAAAAAAATTAAAACAAAAACATGCTGGCGTGCTCCGATCGTCTCACTTCGGTGTGTCATCGGATCCAGTACAGCTGTGTGGTCGGTGAGTAGCTGGAGTGCAACAGCTCCCTCGCTTAAAACTTCATGGCATAGCTTCGCTTTCCAACTGATCCTCGACTACGAGGCCCAGCAGTAACAACGACATCTGATCATTCGTTCCACGTGCCCAAACCATATCAGAGTGGTCTCCTTTATCTTGCTCAACATGTCAGCCTTAAGTTCAAACTCATCGCTTATAATTTATATTCGTATTCTGTCATACATAAACACCCCATGTATTATTCTCTCTTCGTCTCCTGTCCCTCATGTCTGAGGATGGTGGTAGCCGTCGATGACTCTTTTAATGGTCTCCTTCCATCCGAATCTGTCCCGGGTCGGTCGGAGAGCATCCGATATTGAAGATCCCGTCGCAGTCCTGATCAGGTGACTCCATCTAGTCGGCGGTCTTCCTCGAGATCTCGTTCCTTCGACGCTTCCGACGACCATAAGTTATTCCAAGCTATTTGGCTCTCTTCTCATAATGTGGCCAAAATACTGCAGGACACGTCTCATACACAATGACATGGGGCGATCCTTTATTTTTAGCTAGGATAAGATAGTCACATTTCTGTAGCGTTATGGCAGAAGTTGACATGTCCGTTTTACCTAAGTTTACAGGAGAATCAATATTAACTTTGATAAGCTGTTAAAATCAGTACAAATAAGCATTTTTTAAGTTTTTCCAAACAATATAGTTTTTTGGATAATGACTGACACACCAAGAGTTGCCACATGTTGAGAAATATTTTCCATAAATTGGGAAAATAAACAAAAAATGACAAAAAACGGACATATCAACTTCTGCCATAACGCCACAGATTTGTTATCATGGTTGGCCATGGTATCCGGAGCATTCTGCGCCAACACCACATTTCAAAGGCATCGGTCCATCTTCTTTCCGATTCTCCTAAGATCCAAATGTCAACACTATACAAAAATATTGAGAAAATTTGTATTTGGACGAACCTCAATTTCGTGTTTTTTTTGTATTAATTCGGTCTTTCCATACTTTCACACGACATCCCATATCATAGTATTATTCTAAATGTATGATTTTCAGTCTTGTTCAACGTTCTCCTTTCACTTTCCCACATCAAAGTTGGTACTAAAATACTGTTCAATTATTTTACGAAATACTTGAAAACAAATCATTAATATTTATTATAAAGTGCTAAAATTGAAAATGTTATTTCTATTTAATTTATTTATGGATATATACTGCTTACGAACACTCTTAATGAGTGAACGGTGAAATAAAAAAAAATTCCCCCTCCATCATATATAAACGTTCTTTATTCATAACTGTCAAGTGATAAAAATATCTCATTGGCCGTTAAAAATGGTTGTTTGAAATTCATATGAAAAAAACCTGTGTTGATTTTTCCAACAATGTATGATTTCCAAGCATCTTAACGTAACCCAGTAAGCTACAATACACAATCATTCTGAAGCAAGAAATATCATTACTTGTTCAGCCAGTAAAACAAGTAATGGCTGTTGGTTCTTATGAATGTATTCAAAGCACGTAACACACGCAAAATATTTTTTCATTATCATTATTATAGACTCGCACTTGACTCTATCAGCAATTTCACGAAGCTTCTTCTTGAAATTTGTAATAGCTATTAAAGCATTGTCATATGTACCTGAAATATCTTTCAGTAATAAAATGTCATCGTGCAAAGCACAAATTAGATTATCTCCGTTTATGGCCATACCATCGCGCCGTCTCCCTATCGGGATAGGCAGAAAACCAGATCGAGACACATATATTTCGCCTCTTCTTCATCTATACACCTTCTCATATAGCTACTACGATTCCTCTGAGTTTTTACAATATTTTTTTCAAAATATCGTATACTTAATCCAACCATACTTTTCTTGAACTTCCTCTCCCACACCTTCCACTCACATATGTACTGTGGAATGGTTTTGTTAGGCTTTCTTCATTCACTCGTTTCACGTGCCCAAACCATCTCAGAGTGGTCCTCTTCATCTTGCTCAACACATCAGCCTTAAGTTCCTACTAATCCCTAATCACTTCATTACGTTTTCTGTCATACATACATAGTCCCTCCGTGTATGTGTAATTCTCGTGAAACTAATCGTGTATCCATTTTTGACTTCTACCTATAAATTATTTCGTTACTTACATGTTTAAATAATCAGATAAACTTGAATCGTGTATAATGTTCATTATAGCAACCAATTACAAATTTACATTGTAATATATAACAACCGCGCTATACAAGTAGACCAATTTGTTATATTTTAAACGTCAAATGATTAATTTTATTTTACATTTCAAAGTTTTTATGTCAATATTTAAAAGTGTAAATAATTTTATGGATGGCTGGAAACGATTGGCATTTGGACATAAACCCGCCATATTGTACATTGTACAATGAAGTGTTTTATGATAGAATGGGACCTTCTTTAAGACGTAAGCAAAGAGGAGAGAACGCCATACTTTCCTTTCGCGACGCACATCTTTCGCCTCTTCTACATCCATACACCTTACAAAAATCCTACAATTTTCTGGCTTTTTAAATTTCCTTCTTCCAAAATATAATTCACTCCATCCAACCATACTTTTCTGGGTCATCCTGTACCACGCCTTCCACTCGCATTTGCACTGTATTTCTGTTTTGTTAGTCTTTCTTCGTTTATTCGCGTTATACGTGCCAAAAACATCTCAGAATACCCTTTTTCATCTTACTTGGCACATCAACTTGAAATTTATAGTCATCCTTAATCAATATATTATTTATAGTTAAGGCATTAACATTGTGGAGGTTTAAAGACATTGAAATTTGTTTTAACAAACACCGTTTATTCCAGTTTTTGTAACGGTGTAGCCCCACCGGTTTCAAGGCTTTCACCTCATCATCAAGGAGCACAAACAAGATTTGTTTGTGCTCCCCTGATGATGATGTGAAAGCCTTGAAACCGGTGGGGTTGTACCGTTACAAAAACTGGAATAAACAGTGTTTGATAAAACAAATCACAACATCCTTAATCACTTTATTCCGTATTCTGTAAAATATTTTCACCCCATTTATTATTCTTAGTGCACGTATTTCTACAGCATTTGTCCGACTCCTGTCAGCCTTTTTTCACGTCTCTGTGTTATTTCCATACATCTAAGTTGGTACTCGAATACTGTTGTGGACTATCATCTTACCAGATTTGGACACTGCTGGTTCGAGTATGTAAGCTATGGTGTCCCATTGAATTTATTGTCCCTATCGCTACACACCGTTCGATACCCACGCCACTCTTTCACCAACTGAGAAAAAACAACCTAAATTACTTAACTTGCTATAATCTTTCATTGCTCACCCATAACTATCACCACGACTTTGGATTTCGCTACATTCATTCTCAGATCTTTCTTTTCCCATCTCTCATACACTTTACTTATCAAACTCTGTAATTCATTCTCATTCTCCAATAACACTACCATGTCATCAACATACACCAATCCGCAGACATTACCATTCAAATTCTTTATTTTTTAGGCGTATTTAAAAAAAATATGGATTTAAACACAAATTAAGAAAGTTGGCTTTTTCATTAACATAAAAATGAATTTTACAATTGTGTTATAAATCACTTGTTGATGAAATGTGTTTGTAGTTTTGAATTAATTTGCTCTCATTCTTAATGTACCTATCATTATACATTTTCATTACTAACGAAAAAAAATATATGAAAATTCACTTGAAACTATTTTATGGTTTAACTGATTATGATTTTATTTCACATAGCATGTTTTTATGGTAAAACCCCGTTTTTGACATATTGTAGCATAATTTATTATTTGTTTTCATTTTGTGAGTAATCTGCTAATGTGCCAATCTACTAAGATTACAGTCCAATACAGTATTTTAGTACCAGCTGTAATCTATGGGAGTGAAATGTGGATGTGGATAAAGACTGAAAGGAGGTGAATAAATCCTGTAGAAATGCGTGCACTCTGAAGAATACATGGGATGACACTGTGTGACAGACTACAGAATTACGTAAATAAGGAAGATTGTGAATTTAAAGTTGGTGAATGAAGTAAGATAGAAAAGAGCGCTTTAAAATGGTTAGGGCATGTAGACCAAATGCATGAAGATAGACTAACAAAATAAGACAGTGTAAATATGTATTATTTAAAGTCAGGTTTATAGTGGATGTTTTAAGACATTATAATTCGTTTAGTCAAACACTATTTATTCCACTTTACATAACGGTAAAATGCAACAGGTTCCAAGGTTTTCATCTCATCATCAGGAAATACAAACAAGATTCCTGGTTGAAACACATTTTGAGAAACAACATTAAGGTTTTATGTTTGCGGTTTTTGTCGTTTCAATATATTATTTATAGTCAAGACATTAACACTGTGGAGGTGTAAAGACATTATAATTTGTTGGATCAAACACTGTTTATTCCACTTTCTATAACAGTATAGCCCTACTGATTTCAAGGTTTTCACCTCATCATAAGGTAGCACATACAATACTTGTTTGTGTTCCTTTAATAATGAAGCGAAAACCGATAGAGTTTTGCCATTATATAAAGTGAATTAAACAATGCTTGACTTAACAAATTACATGTGTAAATATAGTTTATAAAGCAAATTTGAGCGTAAGTATGGATAGATTAAGTGAATTATATTTTGAAACACGGAAATATAAAAGGTCAGAGATATACTAGGAGTTTTATGATAAAGTGTATGGATATAGAAATGGCGAAAGATGTGTCGCGATAAAAAAGTCTGAAACTATCTCCTTTCTTCTCCCCCCGATAGAGAAACGGCGTGATGGTGTGTATGTATTGTCAGTATCTAAGGTGGAGCAATATGTCTTATACAAACACTATCATTCACTCTATTGACGCTATAAGTCATGGGCGTTTATAGTCGATCTCACAATACTCCTGTTCTGATAATGAGTGAACTAGTATCTGCCATTTCCGTCCTTCTTGGTATTCCCATTGGACATATTTCTCATCTTATTATTGTATTACACTTTCTTTCATTTACTGCCATAGTACGATATTTCCTAACCAACCAGAAAAGGATCAAACAAGCCTTTAATTGGAAGCGTTTAAAAAAATATGGAACCCGCGGGAATCGAACGCGCAATTCCCGGATTGGAAGATAGATGTCTTACCAAACAGACTAGGAATTATTAATACATATTTTATATAATCATTCTGAATGGTTGAGATGCTGTGTTTCATTCCTATTATTATTAATGAGGAAATAAGGAGCAACCAAAAATTACACGATCTTTTCCACAAATAACATATACTACTGTCAACATATACGGAGGGCATGAATACACTTATCCCTCGATTAAGAAAAACATTAATTTCCAAAAAAAAAAACTCCTCCCTATTTGAATTACACACTCGCCTGTACCAGCGTACTTGTCACTGAAGTTAAGATCAGTGGAGAAGCAGAAAAGCTACATAATAAATTGCTACTGTATTTTCTTCGCTTAATGTATACCATCACGTCATTTTCCTGTCGGGATTGACAGAGAGAACAGATCACCAAACATTCCAATCTCGACACACATCCTTAGCCTCTTCTACATCCATATACCTTATCATACAACTTCTACGATTTTTCTGACTTTCTACATTTCCTTCTTTCAGAATATCATTCACTTATTCTAACCACATACTCTTGGTTTTCCTTTCATACACCTTGGTTTTTCTTTCATACACCTTCCACTCACATTTGCACTATATATTTGTTATGTTAGTCTTTCTTAATTCATTATTTTGATACTGTCCGGTTAATTTCATTATTACATTCAATATTCAGTACCTTCTAACAATCTTCCACGTAAATCGACGGATGGACGTAGTTAATTAGCTCTCGAATCGTATTAAAACTACTAACCTTTAATGGTTGTTAATCTGTAATTATGTTAAAGCTATAATAATCGGGATGGTTTAAGGATAACTAGGACTGCACGTCAAACTGTAGGAGCTAAGAGCAAGAACAAAATATTGTAGGTAACTCGAAAGAGGCTAATACTCAATTTAACCTGTAAGCGAGTAAGAACGCACGGGTGCGTGTGGACCTAACTTATCTCAAGTTAGTACGAACGCACCGTTGCGTTTTACATTAACATACAAGAAAAGTATAGATTATACAAAAAAAGTTAATTTTATTGATATCTATGGATAATGTGTCATAATGAATTCCAATTAGCAATACAGTTTTCGCTTTTACCGATTTATAATAATAAAACGAAATATGTATCACAGTTCTGGGTACATATTGTTCCTATATAATTCACTAGCTTACAGGTTTAGTAGTTCAGTCAATGATATCAACGTGTTTTGAATTTCTTAACATCAAAACGAAAATGCTCAGTTCTCTCTATAAACAATAGTGTTGTTTTCAATTTGAACTATTCATCATTACTAACAGTTCACGAGCAAGTTTCACTAAGTTCAAATATAACCCTCATTCCATTGATTTCATTTTCATTCTACTATGTTTTGACCACGAACTATCAAACAAAACAAAACGAGACTCGAATACAATACGATTACACAATTCTACAAAATAAAAATGTATTTTTGCATCTGGCATGAAAATGTTGGAAAGAATTTTTTTCGATCGTATAAGATATATTTCTTTTAATTGGTTAAATATGTTTGATTGCAGGATATATATTGCATGTTGCATGCATTTTTTTTTTGTCGGCGACCTATTATTTTACAAACTGAATTGACTGCTTATTTTCGTTATTTATTAATTTTCTGTTTTTTCTAATCTACATGTACAAAAGTGTGGGCTGTAAACATCTGATGTCCTCGCGGTCAGGGTTGCCTTTTATTGGTGTGGGTGTATCTTGATCGGAGAGGTGTTATGAGATGAACCCAGACTTTTTGATAGCTTCCCTTCTAAATATATTTTGTTCGCCATTATCTTGAGGTATATATAATATATAGTATATGCAATTTCAGAATATGTTAATATACTCGTACATCAATAAACCTATATTTATTTATTTATGTTCTTTACAGAACGGTTGAGATCAGTAAAGAATATCACAGCATGACTCACCCTGAGTAAAAATTAACTGCATATTATAATAACCACAATGGCCTAGTTGGCAAGACGCCTATCTTTTGTATCGAGTGTTGTGGGTTTGATTCTCGTTAGAACCCAGATATTTTCATTGGCTACCTACTTTTCATTTTAGTAAACTTTAGCATGTTTCTGGTTGTTTAGAAGAGATTGTCACATGGTAAAAAGCCTTCCATGTTATACTTACACAACATGACTACAATATAATGCAATGTGCATCCTACTTGTGTAATAATAATAATAATAAGGACAATTTTTATGAGACCGTTTAGAGAACAGACTCTCCTCAAGAGCACTCTATCTCGGGATTCGAACCCACTATTATTGGCAGGTAAATAAATACAAACATACTTACATACTTAAAACAAATAGTTTTAAAGCATTAAATTTAGACGAAAGTGTTGAAATATGAAAGTAAAGTTTGTCTTCAAGTGCTTCCTAAAGCTGCATACTCCACCCATATATCTAACATTTAGACTCTAAATTTAAAAAGCAAACCATTTATTACCACAGGACTTGCAACACCAAAAGCTTCAACACAATACCCCGTTTGATTCAGAACAGTCAATTTATTTAACTTTGGTTTTTCTTATTGTTTCTCCTGTTTCTGCATGTCGACAAAAAAAAGAGATTTTTCTATACAGCGTTAATCTTGTGCATGACTTGCGAAAATTCTTAAAATGCATCATCTGGTCAAAACCTGACTTTTTATTTGTACCCGTTCCTTTCCCTTGTGCCCATTCCGCTCCTTTCTCAATCATGAAATTATTTCACTACATATTTGAAGTCTTTCATTAGACAAACAAGATTCAATTAAAGATAATTCAATAAAAAAAATCATTTACGTTATACAAAATTCAAAACAAAATAATAATTAATTTACAACACCTACGTAATAAGTTTCGATTTCTATGCTCAAAATTACATTTAAAATTGTATACATTATGCCAGATGCAAAATCATTGTTGAGTAGTGTTATTCGCGAGTCATGCCAATTGACGGAACAACTTTGGCTGAATGCAAAATCAACAACGGACAAATGGTCGTTTCCTGCTTTTACTTGTACTGTTATGCCAATTTTGTGGGTCAAGTCTGTAAATATTGTCACTAGCCTATTGTGTTAAACGATCCGTTTCATTAATGATTGTAATATTATATTAATAGAGCCAAATTTTAGATTTTTTCTAGTTTGGGTGACGTGATATTTTAGTGTTCAGTTCCATTTATTCTCTTTTTTCTTTTACTGATATAAGCCAATTTGTACGTACCTTAGAATACACAAAGCGAGGAGAGAAGCACAGCCTTGTTGATTCTGATTGGACAACCATCCAATAGGTATTATAAAAAGGGCTGCGGAATATTAATTTAAGGAGGTGCGGGATATACATACATGTAAGGTGTATAGCCGCGCAGTAACACACGAAACTTCCTTGTGGAAGTCATCGGTTCCAATCCCGCACTGTGTTACTTCCCTCCAAATATATATGCATTTTTTCCGCATAGTATTTGGGGGTATAGGGATACCTATGACTTCGGTCATATATACTTTTTCCAAAAAAAAAAAAAATGCCAGTGTGCTCCAATCGCTTCACTTCGGTTTGCCACCAGCTTCAGTACAACGGTGTGGCCGGTGAGTTTGCCAGTGCAACGGATCTTTCACTTAAAAAACGAACTTCACAGCACAGCTTCCCTTCCCAACTGAATTAACATTGGAATGGCGAGGGGATCCTCGACTACGAGGCCCAGCAACAACGACGAATGGGGCCGAAGACAATGTTGTGTCCCGTCTTCGTATCACCAATTCGGATATGTTCAAGGGTACCATTACGAAATGAATTATTATGATTTTAGGGGGCAATATTAGAAATCATCCCTCTTACGAATATATTAAGAGATGCTGCAGCGTTTACTTGTATAGAATATAATAATTTAATTAAGATGCTCCTCAGACTCAGATCAATCATAAAAACATATCGAGGACTTGGAGTATACGACATCAAGTACTATATCTGTGTCGATACATATGTACTCAAAGACCTTCTAAAAACAGTTATTTTCTCTTATTTATTTTCGGGAATTGATTACATTTTAACAAATATTTAATTATTGAGTATGTTATTTATTTAGCAACGCTAATGAGCTGCTTTTATTTAAGGCTATTTAAGCTACAATTTATTGTTATTATAGAGAGCTTGATACAAATGATGCGTAAATCATACACAAAATGAAATTAAGTTCCCTTTTGTTGGAGATTTTGCGTAGAAAAACTTGTACAGGTATGGGGAGTGGCGGCGTTCAATGGTTGATACGGCCAGCTTCTCTGAACTGGTATTTCAAATTCCAACGAAACGTAAATCAAGGGGATAACAAAGGTAAAATAAACTAACCAGAGTCCTACCAGGTCAAATATATTCAGATATACCGATCTGAATGGAGTCATTTTATAACATCATTGTGTTTCTGATAGAAAAAGAAGGGTGATTATGATAATGAAGGATAAAAAAGCAGAAGTTGCGAAAATTATATTAACAATAGCATATGTACAAAAAAAATGGTATCAATTTTTTTAAAAGTCCCAACCAGGAACTTGCGGGATCAATTCTTTGAAGGAAGGAAACGTAAGAAGTCGGAGAAATAGTATGAATTGTATGAGAAGATGTATTCATGTGGAAGAGCCGAACGATGCAAGTCGAGATAGACAAATCTGACACTCTGTCCTCTCCTCTTACCCCGACAGGGAAATGGCGTGATAGTAAGTACTCGTATGTACCTAACATACAAATATGAATAGCAAAAAAGTCCTATATTTGATAGTTACATACGTGTAACATATGTTTATTCAGCATTTGGAAAGACGTGATGATTACGGTTTTAATAAAATAATAGGACTGCCCTTGACTTTTATACCATGGAAATGGGCTCACACCAGTGAACTGGCCAAAGTCCCATATTTGATACATACATACGTGCATGTGAATTCAGCATTTGAAAAGACGTGATGATTATGGTTGTGAAAAAATAAAAGAACTTCCCTTGACTTTTATACCATGGAAATGGGCTCACACCAGTGAACTGGCCAAAGTCCCATATTTGATAGATACATATGTACGTGTATTCAGCATTTGGAAATACGTGATGATTACGGTTTTAATAAAATAATAGAACTGCCCTTGACTTTTATACCATGGAAATGGGCTCACACCAGTGAACTGGCCAAAGTCCCATATTTGATAGATACATACGTGCATGTGTATTCAGCATTTGAAAAGACGTGATGATTATGGTTGTGATAAAATAAAAGAACTTCCCTTGACTTTTGTACTATGGAAATGGGCTCACACCAGTGAACTGGCCAAAGTCCCATATTTAATAGATGTGTATGTGTATTCTGCATTTGAAAAGACGTGATGATTATGGTTGTGATAAAATAAAAGAACTTCCCTTGACTTTTGTACCATGGAAATGGGCTCACACCAGTGAACTGGTCAAAGTGGGTTACTCGACCGGATACTATCAGAGGACGATGACAGTCCAAACATAACTGACGCGAGTGCTGCGTTAGCTGTGGTCAGGGTGGACTAGACATACTAAGACCCAAATTATGGGCTCGCAACATTGAACTGGTCAAAGTGAGTAACTCGATCGGACACTGACATAGGGCAATGATAGTCCAGCCATAACGGACACAAGTGCAGTGTCAGCTGTGGTGCGGGTGGACTAGACAGGCTAAATATAATGAAGGATCCACATTATGGACTCGCATTATTAAACTTTTCAAAATTGATTTATGATGACGGCAATACCTTGCGATCCAGGAAGGTATATGAACTTCCTTATAACGGTTTAGGCCTGAACTATGTATGAGAATAAACAAGATGGAAATGTCAGTCATGTGTCGCTTGCGGGTGGGCCACTATGTTATGTCCAGTCATCATTTCAGAATGGGTATTGTGAAGAATCCTAGCTGCAAGTGTGTTGTGGATGATGAGACTATAGACCATGTTTTTTTTCGGTTGTCCATTGTGAGACATTTGATTTACTAAAAGCCATATCTTTACCGCGTCCAATGAATGTTGCCTTTCTTCTCTCTTCAAAGAAATTTCAGTCGTGTATATTAATTGTTACATTTTTAAAGTCTAATCCATTAAACCCTTAAATTTTTAAAAATTGTTTTTTTTATTCAATTTATTATTTATGGTACATAGACTTTTAAAACAGCACTTTTTGGTTTTGACGTGGTAGAACAAATCATCTTAATGTGGGTGTTGTATATTTTAAAAAAAACTACGCACTATAATATGATAATTCTTTGCATACAAAGATGAATTGATATGGCATAGAAAAAGAAATTAATCTTCTTCATCGCATGCTCAATACTGAGCTTGGTGATCTTCTACTATGTCTGAAGCTTGGTATACCACTTGTTTCCATGCTTCCGGAACCTGGACCTTTTTGAATGCAGCGTTTAAAGATAATCATGTTTATTCCTTTATGTGGTCCGCCCATCTTGTAGAAATCCTCGCTGTTGCTCGTTTTCACTCAATTATCCCCGCGATCACCAGCTTTTCAAGACTTTCGTTGTTTTTTTCTGGTACATACCCATAGCATGTTATGATCCTTTTTCTGCATGTTAGGATCCTTTTCCTGCATGTTATTGGAAGTATTTCGACAAACGCTCATTTTTGGATGATAGAGACGGTGTGGTTTATGGTATTCGAATTACTTACCTCAAACTCCACACCGCAAAAGCCTCTATCATGTTTATTTCCTTTTTTTCGTATCATCCATGTTTTTGTTCCATAAGAGTAAATGAAATCACGAACCACCAAAAATAACAAGTACAACGTTCGTTTGAAAATAAAATTCTTACTCACTATTAATTATATTAGCTACTATTTGTCAATGACGACTCGACTCAGCGAGTGTAGAAATGGCATTGCTTTTATAGCCGAATATTCCTGATTAATCTTACAATGAAGTGACCAAGCTTTAAAACTGAATATTATATTGTGTTTGGTTGTTCTTCATCAAACACATACCTCGGCCTGCACCTTGACCGGCGACTGACGTGGAAAACCCATTTGAATACCATCAGACAGAAGGGTCACAAGGGCATAGGGGCTATCAGTTCGATATTTCATCGACGCAGCTTCCTTTCACCCAAAAATAAGCTCCTCCTCTATAAAACCCTTATTCGTCCTATCTTGACCTATGCTGCACCCGTTTGGGGTAGTGTGAGCAACACGGATCACCTGAAACTCCAGAGAGTGCAGAACAAGGCATTCAAGATATCTTTTAACACCCATCCCAGAACAAATCTTACCCGACTTCACGCTGAACAGCGAGAAGAAACCCTACAACACCACATTCTCGCTTGGACCGTGAAGTTCTATAAAAGCCAACAAAATCACAGAAATCCCTTAGTCGCTGCCCTGGGGGCTTACGAGAGTAAATCCAACCTACCCTTCCGTTATAAGCACAAGCTCCCGAAGCATTATCTGTTGCCTGACTAGTCCACCTTCAGTATTAGCTGGGACGACCAAGGTCTGAGTGAATGTGATGGAATACAAGTAGCCTGAACGAGTGGACTTGTTTTTGCTGAATAATTAGTGTAAGAATTGTTATCTAGTTATAAGTAGTATGTAGGTGTTAATTATTTCTAAGATCTCATATATTAAGATTGAATAAATAAAATAAAATGATAGGTAGAAAAATAAGATTAAATAAGTTCATAAATTATAACATATAATTAAGATTAGTTAAGTAATAAATTTGTATAAAGGTATAGCCTTGACAAATGTTTGTATAATAATTTACTTGTTTAATAAAAAAAAATAAAAAAAATACTCGAATGTGTTGCTAAAATATGCTATTTTTTGACAAAATAGCAATTTTTAATTCAAATATTTAACCATCTAACCTAACATCGTGACAATTTAACAGAAACTCAAAATGTTGACGCAAATAAGTAATTGTTCACTTTATTTTTGATTGAAGATTAAAAAAATGGTGGGCTTTTTTAAAAAATATCCATCGCACATTCACCCATCTAATTAAGTTGTATAGACTTGTATGGAATAATTATTTTTGAAGATGGGACTGAGAAATGGAAACCCCATTTAACTGGCTCGATATTTTTGAGGATGGGACTGAGAAATGGAAACCCATTTAACTGGCTCGATATTCTAACAAAAACGTGAGTGAACTATGGTTTCTAATATATTAAAAATAGCAACTTTTGATCATGGTTCTCATTGTATACCATATAATATATTATATGAGGTTTTCGGTGTATTGAGTGAATATATCTTCCAACAAATAAAAAAAATGTTTAAACCAACCTTAAGTGAAAACCAGACTGGTTTTTTTTTAAATCTGGGTACCAACATGAAAGCGAGGCCAAGTAGGTCTTATATTATATAGTATGTCAAAAGAATCCATCCAAGATCTTTTCGACTTACGAGTATATAAAATAGCTCGGAACCACAGCATTTCTCATTGCATGTATGTTCCATGTTTAAGTGCACATTTATTTGCACTCATATTTCAAACATATTTGCCGGAGAAAAAGATATTTCAAAGATGTAGGCTATCAGATATTTGATCACAAAGATTCGTTTAAAAAAATGAGGTTACCTTTTTCTAATTTCTACAAAACATGTATTTTTAAAGCTTTACCGAAACTTTCAATATTTTGATGTTATTACAAAAATATCAAAATTTAGATGTTTTTGATAAGTAATAGAAACAAAAAACTGTTATAAAATACAAGTCTCCCTCGTCAAACGCGATCCCACTTAACACGAATTAAATAATAAATAAACAAAAGGAAGGAATTAAAGATAGCAAATTAGTATTTTTATTTCAATAAACGTAGTATTATTCGAAATTTTAATAGCAAAAGTTTTCTGTGTTAGTACATATTCAGTATTCTTTCTTAATGAATGTAATCAACTTATCTTTGCCGACTAATTATAGACAGCCCAACATGAGCCATTAAAAAATAAATAAATAAAAAATACATATTAAACGCTAATTGAAAAGAAAAACTATGTAGGTCTTCTAATTGAGAATATAAATATTTTTAGATTGCATTTTTTAGTTTGGAACCAATATTACCTAGCTCACTTTACGCGATGTTTCCTAAAACCAGTTAATCGCGTAAAGCGATAAATACCTGTATATGGTATATACATGATAATTTTGGAGATTCTTAAAATTAACATAAAACTGCTATAAAAGTCATAAAAACGCATGAGATGTTTCCATTTCATACCAAAACTAGGCAAACAAGATTGATGGTATGTCACGCATGTTTGACTGTCCATCTACATCTGGCATTTCCTTTACCTACCATCGACAGTCCAATGTCCGAAACATGCCAAAGAAAGTCGTATTTGGGTCAAAAATGCAATGAAAGTTTGTCGAATATGACAGAAAATTGTATTTATCTCTCTTTTGTACTCATGTGACCTCAGAAGTGTAGTGGATGCTCTTTGAAAATGGATTTGAACTGTTTATTCTTGAGGTCTGTCTGTGGTTACCTTATTTGCTTGGTCATTTTACAGATTTATTAATGGTTTGGGGCAGATATGCTCAACCTCCGGTTTACAAGACAATTGTTTTAGATTGAGTTCGTGTAATATATTATAATTGAAATCAAACATGATTCCGGTTTGATAAATTAATAATAATTAAATAGAGGAATTTATAATACGTAACATAGTTTTGAACACTTTGTTATGAAGGAATTTGAAGTGAAATGGGTATATCTGAAATATTGGAAAATAATACATCAATCTTGTTTTTTAAAATAATTGTTTCACACGATCGCTTACAAATAAGTTGGACGTTTCCTCAATTATAATAATAAACACCTAGATTTACCGGAAACGCTCTGAAGTTCATCCGAGGTGACAAAAAATGAAACTAATCAAAGCAAAGATCGCCAAAATAGCACATTAATGTCGATAATAATTTAATTAGTTCTAGCAATAATAGATTTCGTATTATTTTCACTTATGTAAATAAGATAAGTCATGCGGTGTAATAATTAAATTATAAAATTTAAATGCAATCATTCATTTTTATCCACATCCGGATGGTGTGTTGAATAGATTAAAGCCGTGAGTAAAGGTTTAATAATTTTAACATTTAACTGTATGTTGGTGTATCGGGGCAGTATTGTTGTGTTTATTGGATTATTTTATTTGAGAAATTGATATAAAATATAATTATAGAAATAGTATGTAGCCCCGTGAATATTTTATACACAAGCACCGTTTTATATAAATTCAGAAACGTTATTTAAAAATCTCAGAAACCGTGCATTGCACAGATTAAACGTCTTCTTATCTCAGAATAGGTAAAATGTGAATTAGAAATGTTTTGCATGAACACTCATTAATATAGTAAAATTCTTCAAAATAAGTGAGGAACGCTAAAAATAAGAAGACAATGGTTACAGTACAGTACAAAAAAAAACAAAAAAAAGCAATTTGTCTTTTAACTACGAGTATGGTGAGATAACGCACATGGAACGTTGCATATTCTGATGAAATGACTTTTTGTTATCATTAGTTGGATAACTTCTTTTGTTATAAGTGTCGGATAACACCGTGGGAGCGCTCGCGGTCATTGATGTCAAGTAGGTGACTAGTTACCCTGATGTAGATCTTCAGAAGTCATTAATAGTTGAACAATATACATAGTTTATTACTTACTGTCTTTAAGGTACATGGTCGCGCGGTAATGCACTGGAATTCCGTGCGGAAGGTCGCCGCTTCAAACTCCGCGTTGTGCTTCTCCCCTCAAATGATACGAGTACAGGTATTTTTTCTGCCTGGTATTCGGGGAAATACAGATACTTATGAATTCGATCATATATATTCTTTAAAAAAAAAGAAAAAACGTGCCAGTCTACTCCGATCGTCTCACTTCTGGTGTGCCATCGGATCCAGTACACCGGTGTGGTCGGTGAGTTTACTGGTGTGCAACATCTCACTCACTTAAAGAGGGAGAAAAAAGGAGAAATAAACGAAAACTCCACGGCACAGCATCGCTTTCCAACTGAATTGACGTTGGAATGGCAAGGGAATCCACGAATACGAGGCCCAGCAACGACGATAAAGACTGTCTACAACATCTGAACCCGCAACCTAGTCTTGTCTTGAACAGTTGTTTATTTTCTCTCCTTAATAAAAAGAAAGGGGTGCAGACCAAAATAAAATATCAGAACCCTATAAAATATAGAAGTGGTTAAAAAGTCTGTTTCCAGTCAAAAAGTTACGGGTTCAATTCCCATTGTATTAATAAGAATTTTACTAATAAGAATTTCAGTCTAGCTTTCATTTAACGTATCTTTAATATATTTTTTGGTTGGTTGGAAAATATTACCACATGGCAATGAATTCGCTAGGTTTTACTGTATCTAAAACTCCGTAACTTGACTGTAATTGAACAATTCTTCTTGAATTTTAATTGAACTTCGATCTCCTTAAAATTGAACTTTGGGTTTGACATGAGCTTACTGAAGTGCAACAGTTTGCACACAATTAACTAATATACACACAGGCTTCTTTCATTTGCAGGATGGTTGATAATCATTTTCGATCATGAAGATTTGACTATCAATATGGATATTGTGTAGATCTGTGCTAACTTAGTGCAATTGGGGATATCGCCTTAGCTGCAAATTGATACAAGTTCGATAAAAAATAAATATAAAAAAGTTTTGATTTTTTACCCTTTGGTGAAATGATAAATTGTTTAAAACGCTTCGTGTAGCAAAAAAAACATAAAGTTGAGAAAGCAACTTCTGAAAAATCTAAGGACGTTTCTCAAGCATCTCCATAAAATTTATCATTCTACATAATTATTGCATCGTAATACTCGTAATTAAGACATTTGTCCAAACATAAGAGGCAGCATTACCAATGACTAGAAGTAGACTTGTTATTAATTGTAGACCTCCACGTCTAGTTGATAAGACGCTAGACTTCCACTCGAGTACCGTTAGTACCCGATAAAAAGTATAGTACTTTTGTAATAGTTTGTATGGTAACAAAACTCGCGTGTCGTAAACATGTGTGTTGTTGAATCTTCACACGTAGTAGTATTGCTAACGCATTGCGAGGTAGTGCCTAATCTACATTTTCTTAACTGTTATATTCGATTAATGATTACTGGCAAACTTTTAAGCTTTAATTTTGTCCCTTCACCCTATTGTAATTTTTACGGTCATCTAGATCAATCCACAGTTTGTGGTACTGTGACGATAATCGAGTCAATAATTTCAGAAGGGAACTCCACTCAGCTTTACATCTGTTCATCTTCAGACCAATTGGCTACTCCAATCTAGTAGTGCTAAAGGATAATTTTGCTGCATTCAAAAAATTCTGTGAAAGTACTAGGTAAGTCCAGAAAGTAAGTGTACTGAATTTTTGTAGGTTACAATTTTTTTTATTTAAACAAAAAAATTACGTGGTTACCGTAGTACATATGTTAGCTATTTTTCGACATAGTCGCCATTCCTCTCAATGCAGGTGGTGAAGCGAGGTATAAGCGGGGGCAGGTGGTGAAGCGGGACTCGTACTTCCAACTTGATAGTCTGTTTGAACTCTAGGACTTAAGCCACTTCATAAGTATATTTACAATGCTGCGAGTCATGTCGGTCCTTAGATCCATCGTCACTACTATTCCTTTTACACCCAGGTGTGTCTCCACCGGAGAAAGAGTCCCTATGGATAGTTCATAAAAAAATAACGTCGGACCGATTAATTACTCCGATCTACTGGCGTCAAAAGATTGTTTTGCTGTATTTGAAGTTTTCTATAAAAGTACCGGCAACTTAAGAATGTTCAAAGTTAAGGCCTTAAACCACTTTATAAGAATAATTACTGCGTGACATCGGATCTTAAGTCCGTCGTCACTACTACTCTTTTCACATTCAGTGTGTCACCACCGGAGGAGAAGTCTTTTTGGATAGTTACTTCTCGTCATAACATGAAGTCGCGCTCATAAAAAACAAAAAAGATTTCGATCTTTTAGTGTAAATCCCGTTGGATGGATGCTTATTTTGTCCCCCATAACAACAAGGGTGGTGGTGGGATCGAACTGAACTGAACTTTCCTTCTTCTATCAAATCTGAATTTCATCTACGAGTATGTATGTCAAACTGGACATCAACACACTATTGTGTATATGAAAAATATATGACTGATCAGATAGAATATATTTTATGGTCAATAGTATTTTATGGTAAATTTTAAATGTAGGAAATTACAAGCAAGTTAGTAATGGTGAAATACCCATATAAATTACAATTCAAAACTAAATATTCAACAGCAAAATTCACGAGATTCTACATTTTTATCGCTTGTGTTCCAAAAAACATTTTCTTTTCAACACGTCAAATTTATTATGGGATTGTTTGCACAAAATACACACGATACAGTCTCATATACATTCAAATTATATTAGTTTGTTTTAATAGCAACAACGGTTGTTCTTCTTTTAAATAAAAAAAATAAGCCTATTGATCCCCTTTCCACGGATATAAAGCGAAAATAGCGATTATGTACGTGAATTTTTATTATTCTATAACAATTGATAAGCAAACGTTAAGTCTGTGTAACGAGAAGTCAAATAATCTTTAAACCAAAAGTAGAATGCGTATAAAATACGCTTTAATTACGTGGCAAATGTCTAACAAAAAACAAACACTTGTTTATTTTATGTAGGCATTTTCTTGTACAGTATGTTATATAGGTGGCAAGTTTATTGTTTTACGCTTATCTCTTTCAATCAAACGACCAACCAGATGAGAGTTACGCAAATTAGTGGCACCTGCTGGGTGAATGGTTACAGCGTTTAAGTTGAGCAAAAAGGACTTTATTCGGAGAAAAAATATAAAATGTGTCGTAGAAAATTAACCAAAGCGCATAAGAGTAAATGGAGTGTGCATTCATGTAATAAAATATGCTTGTGATACAGTGAGCTAGGCGGATAACCTAGATGAACTTCAGTTTTTACTTAATAGAATAAGTACAGTAGGTGTTGAGCAAGGACTGAACTAATAATATTCTGGTTGATGGGGTAAAAACCTTAAAACCGGTTTAATAAAACAAATTAAATGTCTTTAAAACTCCACAGTGTAAATACCTTAACTATAAATAATATTAAAAAAACATAATTTACGTCTTTAAGTCGACATTCTCGCAGTGGTATATCTCTCAAAAACAGTGTTTAATAAAACAAATTAAATGTTTTTAAACCTCCACAGTGTAAATACCTTAACTATAAATAATATTAAAAAACATAATTTACGTCTTTAAGTCGGCATTCTCGCAGTGGTATATCTCTTCAGCTGCCCGGGCAACCTTTAGAGCAAGTCGACAGTTTCAAATGCTAGAAAGTCTAACTGCTCTTGACCCTGACCCAGATAGAGAAGTTGCATGCCGAATTGAAATGATAATATAAGATCAGTTTTGTGCAATGATAACTTGAACCTTACATTTCGGTAATACATGATTAAGTGATATACACATATATGGTATAGTCTATTTTATTTTATAGTGTTGAAACATGTACCGTGAAGACCAAAAAGCTAAATACATTAAAAGCATTCGAAATATGGATTCATTGGAGAATGTTAAATATTTTTTGATTTCTTCGTATCTTAAACACTGAGATGCTGCGTCGAGCAAGTGTAGAATGAGAGCTCGTAAATACTGCATGTGAAAGGAGAAAAATACCACTTTCTTATATTCATATTGATGGGCAAAATTGATCGTCGACATGGAATCAGTTAAAGATACCTAGGCAGGTATCCTAACAGTTGAGCTGTTCCATGCCGCAAAATAATGATATATTTTCTCAAGTATGATCGCCAATGTCAAGTGGACTAGACACAGCATATAAAGAAGAAAATGGGCATTCTGATCTGCGGTTTTGGCTAATGAAAAGCTAGAAATGTTTTCCTTGTGGGTCAGATATCTGTTAATTTATATTTTATACAATAACTTACATTGAGTACCGTCAAGACAGAAATTCCTGTAACAGATGACCATGTCTCAGATAGAAGAGTGCTCTCGAAAATGTATGTACATTTCTTTACGGATAAGTTAACGGTCACCTCACACGATGTTTAACATATTAGCTTTATAGCCAATTGTCAATAGAATAACATATATGGCTAGTACATCTGAACTATATTTTCAGCAATAAAATAATACAGAAAATAGATTACATGTAATTTTAATGTTGTGAAAATAACTATATTATATCCAAATATAAATCGAAATAAAAACAAATATACATGTGCAGATCAACGAAAATATGGTCGAATCAAATGAGTAATATTTTAAAACAAAGAAAAATAAGAAGGAAGAGAAATCGTAGAAACTGCATGAGAAAGTGTATAGATGTGAAAGAGGTAAAATATGTGTACCGAGATAGGAAAGCCTTGCGCTCTGTCCTCTCTGTCTAGCCCAGCAGGGAAACCTCTTTATATTTAAGTCTTACGTCTCCGTTTCTAAACTTTTTGAACCAATGCCGCACTGCTGTTTCAGAAGTGGTTCCATGTTTAGTTAACATTGCGTGCTGTTTGAAATACATAATGCCCAAGTTATTCATGAATAAAAAATATACTCCCTTCTTCTTTTTTAAATTCTATTTCTGAAGAATTTAACTAATGTAAATAAAATGTCCAACTTAATGATTATACATAACAGATTCATATCTGTCAAACAAAAACAAATTAACAAATACACATATTTCCCAGGAAAGGATGTTCGTAATTTTATAGTACCAAAGTTGACCATTATTTTCGTAACAACCTAATATAATATAATTAACAAATACACATATTTCCTAGCAAAGGATGTTCGTAATTATATGGTACCAAAGTTGACCATTATTTTCGTAACAACCTAATATACTCGTAATTAACAAATACACATATTTCCTAACAAAGGATGTTCGTAATTATATAGTACCAAAGTTGAACATTATTTTCGTAACAACCTAATATATTAACCCTTTTAATCCCAGCATATTTTGCTTAAAATGTGCGAAAAATCCCAAACATTTTTTGGCAAAAAAACAGGAGTTTATATTTTATTTTTTATCTCAGTTAATATTTAGTTTTAAAACCTATTAGAGTGTAAAATAGTAAGTTGTTTTCATATTTCATAAAAAAATAATTTTATTCATATAAAAACTTGTATGAAAATTTTGAGGCCGATGATCGGTCCCGTGGGACTTTTCGCATACACCAGTTGGGGCCGATAATCAGCCCCGTGGGATTAAAAGGGTTAAATATTCTGAATTGTTTGTTTTTATTGGAAGATACGTTATCTTATGTTCAATAATTGTTCAAAAATATCCACCACTTTCGTATCCTTATACTCTAATTATATATTTTTTTAGTAAAGTTTGTATGGTCAATAATAATGAGTTCGACTCGAGAGTTAGAGCACCGTTATGAGAGCCTGCTCTCATAACGGTGCTAAACAAATGTCGATTTATTATTATTATTACGATGATCTGTAAAGCTAACTTAAGTGTCGTTTATTTTATTTACAAAAGTAATACCGATAGTGGTCATGTAATGAAGAGGGATAATAATCCAATGGTAAAATCTACTTTGGAAACGAAAATAGTGGTAGCGGTAATTAATTGTTTAAAAATGGCAGTCTTATCTATTGAAATTTTTTAACGCAATATATGACACGGGGAATTTACCCCAAGACTGGTTGAAATCCACCTTTGTGACGTTACCTAAAAAGCAACACCCTAAAAAATGCGGAGATTACAGATTGATTAGTCTTATGAGCCATGTCTTGAAACTGTTTCTTAAGATAATTCATGCCAGAATACGTAGTAAATGTGAGCAGGACTTGGACCATACTCAATTTGGCTTCAGGAATGCGTTTGGAACACGTGAAGCACTATTGGCTGTAAACGTATTAATACAAAAGTGTCGAGATCAAAGAAAGGAAGTAGTTGCATGCTTTATTGACTACGAGAAGGCATTTGACAGGGTAAGACATACTGACTTAATGAGAATGCTTGCCGATTGCAACATTGATACTAAAGATCTGAATTTTATTAAGAACCTCTACTGGTTCCAGACAGCCGAAATAAGACAGGGATGCGAGAATTCGAATGCAATTGCTATCCAACGAGGCGTAAGACAGGGTTGTATCCTGTCTCCATTGTTATTCAATTTATATTCTGACCATGTCTTTAAAAGATCCCTCAGCAGCACCGATAAAGGTTTGAAGATTAATGGCGTTATGATAAACAATATCAGATATGCGGATGACACCGTTTTACTAGCCGAAAGCGTCAATGATCTCCAGGACCTTCTTAATCTTGTTGACGAGTCCGGTGAAAGAGTGGGTCTTACAATAAATGTCAGTAAAACCAAGTGGATGACATTCGGGCGGTTGGATTACAGTGGGTCAGTGTTGCGTTTGAACGGCCGTAGCGTCGAAAGGGTGGAGAAATTCAGATACCTCGGCAACATACTCACGCAGTCTCTCGACCCGGATGTGGAAATCAGGTGCAGAATTGAGGCAGCAAGAACTGCATTTAATAAAATGAAGTCGCTCTTCTGTGATGACAACTTAAATTTGAAACTCCGTCAGAGGATGATTAGATGCTATGTGTGGTCTGTTTTATTGTACGGTTGTGAAACATGGACCATGAAAGTCCAGGCAATGAACAGACTGGAAGCATTTGAAATGTGGTTGCATCGTCGAATGCTCAAAATTCCCTGGACAGACATGGTGACAAATACCGAAGTCCTGAGGCGAGCTAGAGCTGACAGGGAGTTGTTGTCCACTATAAAAGTTAGAAAGATTTCATATCTGGGTCACGTGCTGCGTGGAGAGAAGTACCACTTGCTCCAGCTTATATTGAAGGCGAAAATCGAGGGACACCGGGGGCCCGGAAGAAGACAGATGTCCTGGCTGCGGAATGTGAGGGAGTGGACCGGCATCCGGAGTGCAGAGGAACTGTTCCGGGCGGCTCAGGACCGAGACGGATTCGCCGAAGTGATCGCCAACGTTGGGGGGACCCGACAGGGCACTTAGAAGAAGAAGAAGTCTTATTTGACGGATTGAAATTGATTGAGGCTACAACCATAAGGCATGTTATCGAATCCATTATTGTAAAGTGACAATCAAAGGGGTTTTTTTTTTATTTCTACTTTACATGGAAATGAAATAAAGACATGTTTGAAAATTAATTTTGCTACTACTCGAGGACGACAGCTCACTAAAAACTAGGTTTATGGATTGGCTCTTCCGGTTCGGGCATGCATTGCCAGTTTCTACATAAATGTCAACAACAGTTAAAACAAAATAGGGGGTTAAAAACTCGAAAAATAAGATTTTCCACATTTTGTGTATAGTATCGTGTAATGTAATTTTGTTATAATTTTATTACGAGTATATTTAGTATATTCTACTCAAAATACTCGTAATAAAATCTACGTTTACGCTTTATTAATTGTCGTCCTTTTATTAGTATTATTATGATCAAACTGACTTTCTAGAGCTACGAAGTTCCTAGTCATTAAGTTGCCAGGTATAAAGCCTCTAAATAAAATAAACTGGAGACATTCAAGAGCTCAAAAATAAAAATAAAATATGACTTACTTCGGGTATCAAGTTCCATAAATACGTGAAAATAACTTACTTATGATAATGATATTGCATCTCGCATTTTATGAATGAAAAAATAATAAGAAATTATAAAATTAATTACCAACATTGTTGTAAACAAAAGATCATAAATAATACAATACGTTTGCTAGAGAAACGCCTATTATTATAATACTAATCTATCTGGGAGATCTCTCCATAAAATTGATTTATTTACTAGAGAAATCAATCAATCTGCCAAGCGTTGGTAATTTGATCGATTTATTTTATTATATTGGTTGAGAATATTTTTTATAAAAATAAATCTTATGCACCTGACTTGTACAGAAAAAATAACGTATCGATATTTTTATTTCATTGATGAAATTCTTAAATAAAAGAAAAAAAATACAAAAGTTCGTGTTTTAATTTTTTTAATTACATACATACTATCACGACATCTCCCTGTCGGGGTAAGCAGAAAGGACAGAGCGCCACAAGTTTCTAAATATACACATCCTTAGTATCTCCCACATCTATGGTATACACCTTTTCATACAAGCTCTACGATTTCCTTGGTCTTACTTTCACACGCCTTCCACTCACATTTTTCACTACATATTGGTTTGGTGCAACATTGATTATGTTTATTTTGTGTGCTAATTTTCGAGCACTTGGGCGTACATTTAATTCCACCAATAAGTTTAAAACATTATCATCAAAGTCTGGTGAGCGTCCTGGTCTCGGTCTATCCTTCAGGGACGTATCACCAGAACGATATTTCACAAACCAGTGTCGCATTGTCCGGTCAGTTACGGATCCTTCATCATACACACTTCATATTTTTTTAGATGTCTCCGTACACTATTCCCCTGCTTAAACCCTACAACATCACATGACGAATATGCACCTTCAATCCATCTATATTTCACTGACTGATAATTAATTATTTAAATGCGATATGTAAACTGTAACAGTAGTGATAAAGCTGAATATTACTTGCTTACTCAAAACAGGTAGAAACTTGTCAAGTATGATGAGTTATTTGGATCACTAATGGATCATTAAAATTTGTTCCTAAGAATGGAAGTTATGTTATATTGAATTCATACACATGGAAGTTATATTGGATTCATACATACTATATATAAACTGTAACAGTGGTGATAAAGCTGAATATTACTTGCTTACTCTAAACAGGTAGAAACTTGTCAAGTATGATGAGTCATTTGGATCACTAATGGATCATTGCAATATGTTACCAAGAATAGAAGTTATATTGGATTCATACATATCATCACGCCTTGTTCCTTGCGGAGTAAGTAGATAGGACGGATCTCCAAACTTCATTCCGCCTTCTTCCTTACATTGACAGTACAAAAAAAATCCTTAGTGCACGCATCTCCACAGCATTAATATCACTCTTACTTTTCTTCTGCCAAGTCCAAGTTTCACTTCCATACATCAAGGTGGGCACCAACATACTATTATATATTGTCATTTTTGCTGCTGTTGATATTGCGCGGTTGTTGTATATAAGAATAACAGGTCCGTATACCTTGTCCCCTGTTGCTAGTCGTCTTTTAATGTCCCTTGGATTAAACTCAAAGCAATAAATAAGGTGTCAAAAATTTAGATGAGAAATATAATGGTCTACTTACTTATCTTCTTGAAAAAAATTCTTCCTTCCCCATTGCTGTTCCTCGGCACGAGATCCAATTTGACCAGAGCCCCATCTCCTTCCATTCCTCTAGGTTCCACTTTCAGTGTGGCACCCTCAAACAAGGTCTCTGGCAGTCTCAGCTCCAGGTCGTGGCCCATCAGGAAGGACACTCCCTTGCCATATAAAGCATCTGCCACTTCTTCGATCGGTGAGCCAGGTTCTGAAAATAATATAAAAATATATAAGTTTGAGTATATGGCCGGTTTTAGTTGCATTTAGGGTAGTTTATCCATAATCAGGGGTAGAGTTTTTAAACACCACCATCACACCATATTTCTATTGGGGTAGACATAGAGAACAGATCTCCATTTTATTCGATCTTGACACACATCATCCTGACGACCTACGTGGTAACAAGCCTGTCTCCCAAACCTGAGCTTGCGAGTACAAATTCCGCTGGAACACACGTTTTTTTTAAAAAGGATTCCAGTCTGGTTTTCACTAAAGGCATGTTTTAACCTATTTCTAGTTGGTTACAAAAGATTGCCAGGTGGCAATAAGTCCACCAGGTTGTATTGTATACAACGGATGTGTAATACAATACAATACACAATTTGCTTGTGCTACTTCATAAATACTATATTATTATTTAAGCTCTTATTTCTTTCAGAATTTGATTTATTTGGTCGTGTCACGTTTTTCTAAGTCTTCCCAACTTCTTATACTTTTAAACTTTTCTTTTAGATTATTTTTGTAAAGCTTTCAATATTCATTCTTTCTACACGGCCAAATTATCCCAATGATTCTTTCTCCATATTAAGTACTACATTTGTTCTCAATACGCTTTCTTTCAATTTCTTATTCTATCATATATTGTTTTTCTATACATTCTACGCAACGATCTCATATCTACCGCATATTACATTTGAATTACTAAACGATACTTAAATTATTAAATTTAATAATTAATAGTCCTAGAAATTCATGCATTTCTTATTATAGCTTGAAAAAAATATTTTAAATTATTGCCACTGATTAATGGCAGTAGTTTCCTGAAAGACTGAGATATTTGTCAAAAGTTATTTAGAACTCAAAATATAGCGTCATTATAAGAGCTCAGTATTCAAAGGCGACCTCCGTGGTCTAGTTGGTAAAACGCTTGACTTAAGCCCGGTGATTCATGGCTCGATTACCAATAGTGCCCGAAAAAAGCGTCCTAGTCTGATAAAATAATTCGTCTGGTAACAATACTCACACATGCTAGATGTGTGCGAGCGTAACTATCCCTTAACGTACAGGGTAGTTTTACTAACACATGCAATTAAGAACCGCGAGTTTCATGCTTATTCCAGTGGAACTAAACCCGAAGACTCAATTATGTTGGAAGGGGACTAATATTGCAGTATTTATGACTCCCATATACCAGCTGCATTGAAAATATATTGGAGTCTAAAAATTTGCGAATCAGTCAGACCAGAATAAACAGATTTACAATAATGTACTCGTAGATGGTGTACAACAAATGAATTATTAAAAGTTTTTAATTTGAAATACACCAACGTACAATTTTTTACTCTCCAAGATTATGGAAGCCCGAAGAAACGTAATTGTCTATCAAAAGAGAGTTTTTCATATACGGACATCAAGAAATTTGACGCTATCTTTTGGAAAAATACTAACACCCATGAATGATAACGCATTCCCACCAAGAAGATGCTGTCTACACGGTGAAATCACCCAGACAAATTCTAAGCATATTAAATATACTTAGAAGACCATAGTCTTTGACTATAAAAATCCACCATGAAAAGTTAGTTAAGACCCACATACAGACGAACTCCGTTGTTAAATTTATGTTCTATTGTTTGCAAAAAAAACGACCTTCGTTGTTAAGACGCTGAACTTCAAACTCGTTGGTTTCTTGTTCAACTACGTGAAAAAAGACATCAATTTAATATTTTTCTGGTTACTTGGAAGAAATTTCATCATGGAAATCAGTACCTCAGTTCGTACTGTATACAATATTAATTAAAACAATCCAATAAAAAGCAAGTAATGTAAACTTTGGTTGATCAAAGGTATATACGAGTATACTTAAAATTGCATGCGTATCTGCTATGAATAATGTGACGAGCTAAATTGAAATGAATCTTAATAGTTTGGATTGTTGTTATTGTATTCACCAGAATTTCCATATCCAATCAGCTGTCAAAATAGTGACAATGTACGATATTGTCTGAAGCAAATCGTGTGAAGTATCATCAGCGTCGCTCTCTCCCCATTGTTAAACTATCCAAACTACACACGGCTAATCGGAAAACTAGGCGAGTAACCGTGTTATGCTGTGAAGTAATCGTTTCGTCATTTTTAATTCGCTTGACATAGGTCATGGGCATACACTATAATGCATCGTTGACTTATGCAGATAAATTTCACATAGAAAACTTAAGACTTTCACATAGAAAACGTAAGAATGCCGGTCCATCAAACACATTGAATTATCATCTATAATCGCACATTGAACGTGCTTGCTTTTTAACTTAATGTTTTGATTACATGAAGTATTTAATTTATTTAAAGTAACAGACGTCAATGGCTTCAAATAATTAAAATGCTGAAAAACATTCGGTAATGTTTTTGATATCGCACTAAGGATTATGGCTGCAACGTTTTCGAAACGTCGACCATCATTTTAGCCAATTCAACACGGCAACAAATCAGTAAAACATTCTGAACAAGTGAAAAACAGTCGTCAAAATCTTTGGGCATATCTTAAGTACAAAGCAATGTTGCATTTTCTTAAAACACATTAAATGTGGGTTGAATCTACGAGTATCATGCGAATTCTCCAACATATTTTTCATGTGTCGTATTAGACATTATAGTTCGGAAATTCTAGGATGAGCCCTGTGACAGCTCACAAATTTGCTCCAATACAACCTTATGTAATGTATTGACCTAAATAGCTTGCTATTTATTAGAATTGAGGCTTATATTAAAGTTGATAAAATAATTAAAATTACTGAACATCGTTACAAGGTTGTATTGGGGCAAATTTGTGAGATGTCACAGGACTCATCCTAGAATTTCCGAACTATAGTATTTTACTAACACCTATTTTTCTGTGTTGAATGTTCTCCTTAATTTAATAAATAAATATTCCTCCTTTCAGCTTGACGACGGACAAAACCTTATTCTTGTTGTAGAACCTTAGTTGAGCCTACATAATCTATTCGGTAAGATGCTTGACTTCAACTCGGTGGTTTCGAGTTGGATTCCCGATGATAGCCAAAAAAATTGTTCCAATCTAGTAAAAGACTTTGTCTGGGAACAATAGTCTTACGCGTTTGACGTGTATCTAATTTTTTAGCCTCTTTACATATGGTAGTATAGCCAACAAGTACTATAACGAACTGTGAGTTCCGTGCCTACTCCAATACCTCTTAACAAAGTCGAAGAAAATATTGTGTCCCTGCCACATACTTGAGTGTGTCCGCATTGTGAATTCAGATATGTTGAGAAATACCACACGAATGAATAAGCCTTCATTCCACCACAGAGTTTCGGATTTGATTTATGATGGTCACCAAAAAAATGTCCTCGTCTAATGTTTTACTTTCATGCCTTTTCACATATTTTTTAAATAAGAATTAATTAATAATTTAAAATACAGAAATAGTTGAAAAAATGTGAAATTGAGATAAGCTTGTCAGATTGTATTTACGTAAGATAAATAAAACTTTAACTGATTCATTCATTCATAGGAAAATTTTATAGAACAAACTCTCGTTAAGGGCGCTCTAACTCAAGACCTGAACCCACTATTATTGAACAAATGACGTCGGACAGCTATAACAGTGCCCGAGCGTATCATGCATAAAATTCAGGGAAAAATCAATCCCAAAAAAGGAAGGTAAATATAAATAAAACGAATAAAACTTCTTAATGTTATTGAATTTTTAGTAATGCTAAATTGTTTGTTATAACAATTTAAAAATTATTGAGTTTAGTTTTACATTATTTAATAATTGACAACGAAACAGTGATTGTGACAGATGTTGGATTAATTTTACGTCATGCTTTTCAGCAATGTTATTAATTTTTTTGTAGTGTTAAATTGTTTGTTATATCAATTAAAAAATTATTGAATTTAATTTTACATTATTTAATAATTGAAAACGAAACAGTGATTGTGGCAAACATTGGCTTCATTTTACATCGTGCTTTTTAACTATGTTATTGAATTTTTAGTAATACTAAATTGTTTGTTATAACAATTTAAAAATTATTGAATTTAATTTTACATTACTCAATAATTGACAACGCAATCGTGATTGTGACAGACGTTTGATTATTTTTAAATCATGTTTTTTAGCAAACACTGTATTTTAACTGAGAATTTTCTAAATAAAATTCATAGGCAAACAAAAAGAATTTGCAGCACTATAAAGAAATAAGTATTAAAAAAACAAATAAACGCTAGAATTACAAATTGGTCAGGTATACTTTTTTATATAAATCTCAGTATGTTCATGGTTTCTAAAATAAATATTCCGTATACATATTTTATTGAAAAAAAAAGCGTTTAAGGTTTGATTTTTATTTGCAGATCGCATCAATTTTATAGTTAAATTTAACTGCATTCATGTAATTTATCAGTATAGTGGTCTATAACCGTTCAACTATTTTTAAACTTGACTGCACGTTCAAAGAGTCCGTTGCTCTCGTTAGATCCACAAATGGCAAAAGGTAGAGCATGAAATCTGTCATTTAGCAGACGCGGAGTTTCGCTTTCTGAAATGGAAGTAAAAGTAAGATGGTCGTTCACATCAGTTCTCTGGAATATGCTAAGTGAAATTCTGCGTGAAATGTGATAGGTGAGTTAAGTATTTTGGCTCTTCGTACACTGCACCAAGTGTCATACGGACTGTTCTTCACCATAGCTACAGAAAGAAGATCCATTACGCAGCATTCTAAATTCTGACAGATTATCATTGGTTCTCCTAATTCCTGTTCGGAAGCTGTTAAGAAATTTCCAGTTCCTCCAAGGCAGTTCTAAATACGGTAGTTATGTTGGTGTCTTGCACTAAAGAGGCCTTGATTCGAAGAACGCCCAGTGTTGCTCCGGTGGCAGAATTATATTAGTCAAAACATCAGCCTTAATTTCACATTCATCCATAATTACGTCGTTTCATATTCTATAATACATTGTTAACCCACGTATTCTTTTAAATACATGCGTTTTTACAGCTTTATTCGACTATTTTCAGTATTTTTCCACGTCAAAGTTTTACTCCCATACATTAGAGATGATAAAAAAATACTGTTATGGACTATCATCTGAGCAAATTTTGATGCTGTCCGGTTCAAGTAGCTTGTCGAAAAACACCGTTATGCCAAGAAAGACCTTCATATGGTCTTCATCGATCTTGAAAAGGCATTTGACAGGGTCCCTAGAAGCCTAATTTGGGCAGCACTTAGAGCCCATAGTGTACCAGAGAAGTATGTACTTGCCATCCAGGACATGTACGATAACGTGACAACGCAAGTGAGGTGCACTTCGGGAACTTCACCAGAATTTCCTGTAAAGGTGGGGGTACATCAAGGATCGGTACTCAGTCCGCTACTGTTCATCTTAGTCATGGACTATTTAACTAACCAGGAAATGAACAGTCTCCTAAAGATCCTACAATTTGCAGACGATATCGTATTAATAAGTGAAAAACACGAAGACCTGCAAAATAGTCTGGAAAGGTGGAGAAGAATCTTGGAGGACAATGGATTGAGACTGAGCAGAAAGAAAACAGAGTATCTGTACCTACCATTCGAGAACACAAATGCTGTCACTCCCGTAATGCAAATGGATGGAGAAGCATTACCAAATTGTGACTCCTTTAAGTATCTTGGGTCACTCATCCATAGCGATGGAGGATGTGCAGCAGATGTAATACATATAATTAGTGTGGGATGGATGAAGTTTAGATCAATGACGGGAGTTCTATGTGATCCGAAAATGCCAGTAAAGTTAAAAGGAAAAGTATACCAAACGATTGTCAGACCCGCACTCCTCTATGGCTCCGAATGCTGGACGATGTATACCTCTTACTCTAGGCAACTAGAAACTGCTGAAATGCGCATGCTAAGATGGTCAGCAGTTGTGTCCCTAAGAGACAAAATAAGAAGCTCACGCATTCGTGGAAGCCTGGGTGTTACAGACATCAACAGCAAGATGGAGGAGAGGCGATTGAGATGGTATGGGCACGTTGGACGCAGAGCACCCGATCACATTGTGAACCAGGGAATCTCCGTGGATCTTCCTCGAATAACAACCAGAGGAAGACCAAAGAATTCATGGGTGGTGCAAAAAGATAACCTGATGCAGAGGCATGGCCTGGGGGACGTAGTCCGGGACAGAAGAGCATACAACCTGAGGACGAGGAGAGCTGACCCCAACAGTCTTCGCAGACAATGAGTTGGGATGGAGCCAGGGAGAGAGAGGTTCAAGTAGCTATGTTTTAATCCTCCATTGACTTTATTTCTTATCGCTACATGCCGTTCGATAGCTCTCGTGATTCTTCCATTATCTGATAAATACTACTTAAATACCACAGTTCTTCAACATACTCTAATATTTCATTACTCACCCAAATATCACATAAATTTTTTTTCCACACTTTTCTATCACCGTGACTTTGGATTTCACCCCATTCATTTTCAGATATTTGTCTTTACTTCCCTCAAACCATTAACTTATCAGAATCCGTAATTCATTATCATATTGCATTAACACTACCGTATCATCAGCATACAGTAATCCGCACGCATTCCTGCAGCAATTCCCGTTATTTTTTTTCATTTCAAATTATCTATGGCCACTTTCATGCTTAGACCCATATTGAACTGGACTTTAACATAAAAGTGTTTAAAAAATACTTGACTGAATATCACATTTGACGATCTCCGTGGTCTAGTTGGCAATACGCATTGAAAATACTCAAATTCTACATCTAAAAAATCAATTAACTATTTCTTTATAAAATTCCAACATCTTCGTTCAGAAACATTAAATGACACGCACAAAGTTCTATGAACTACGTTCTTCTCGTGTGATAGTCTTACAGCTGAGTGAAGCTGTCAAGTGCGATGATAAACAGGCAATACCGATTCATACTATCACGGATATGAGAAGGCTGTTCGGGTCATTTCACACGCACTGATATCATCCGCCGTAGAACTGGATGTCAGAGCAGGTTTAAGTCTGCAGCCCATAAAACCCTTGTTTGGAACCTCGTACGAGCTTAATTCTTAAAAAAATGTTGCCTTAAATGTTAATTAAAAAAAAAGTGTATTTCTTAGTTAACAACGCTTAGACACATTTGTTTCTTATTCCTTCCTTTCCCTTTCCTCCGCTGTTTTTTAAACTTATAAAGCGGCAACATACCAATACAAAGTAGATCGATGGAATAATGAAAGTAGGTAGGTTTTCTCTTTTAGTATTGTTAAGTCTATTGTAAAAAAAATCTTATTATAATTTGCTCTACAAGCTGGCTGTCTTCAGAATTATCTGGCACTTATCTCTATAGCAGCAGCATCCTTCCTCTAATTGGTTATCATCCAGTGTACGGCAATTATCTATCACACCTTTCAGCCATCCCTGTTGGGGTAGATAGAGAGAAGAGAGTGTAAGAGTTTCCTGTCGCGGCACACATATTTCGCTTCTTCTACTTCCATAATAATAAAAACTAATAAAATAATAATTTATAGGGCGCCGTTCAGAGAACAAACTTTCCTCTACGGCGCTCCAGCTTGGTACTCAACCCCGCTATTATTGACAGATTAAAAATGTTACAAAAAGAAAAACAAGTTTAATATAAGGATAGGAAGGTAGTAAGTAGCTGCAGTCATTGGATAAGATACTTTCCCGCATTTGCATATTTTCAGGAAAACATATTTGGAAAGAAAACTTAAGGCGAACTATATAAATGGTCCTTTTATCATTATTAAATAAACACATTTTTATCGGTGAACCTATTATTGCATTAATGAATTGATTGTATTGACTGCTTATTTATTGTCATTATTACGAGTTGTTGCGTCGACTAGTATGTTATTTTTTATTTACATGTACTAGGGTTACGGCTGAAAAACATCTGATATCCTCGCGGCCAAGCTCGCCTTCTATTGGTGGGTATATCTCAAATCGAGGGTTGTGTGTACGTGTTTGTGAGATCTCTTCTCATTATTATTTTTTATATTACTGTTTTTTTTCATCAATGCTAATTGTAGTTTGTAAATCATTTTGTTATTGTGTTTTTATTTTGATAACATTTGGATCAGTTTTTTTTCCAGCTGAAATCTGAGGTGGTATTTGTGGACTTTTTTATTTCTTCTGCCATCTATTAAATTTCTTTTTTTTTCTTCATCTACATGTTCAAGGATGTGGGCTGAAAAACATCTGATTTCCTCGCGGCCGGGCACGCCTTTTTTGTTGGTGGAGTGTATTTCAACCAGGGGGAACTTATGATATGAGTCCAGACATTTTGATAGCTTCTCTCTTGAATGTATTTTCTGCTTTTTATTTTAAGATATATGTGTATTTTGGAATGTATTTGTATATGTACATACTATGTTGCTATCAATAAACTTATATTTATTTTTTATGTGATAAGCCCAGACCTTTTGATGGCTTCTGTTTTAAATGTATTTGCTTCTCCATTATCTTGAGATATATGTGCAATTTCAGATATATGGACATATTATGTTACTATGGTTAAACTTATATGTATTTCTTTTTTACATCTATTGCAAATATGAGCAAGACCAAATATCTCCTTTGTATGTGCGGTAAGGTGCAAATGGCTGATTGTTTGATGAGCCTTACCTCATAAATATGTAGAGCCGATAGAAAGAAAGAAAATAATTGTTTGGTTATAAGTACCGTGAACGGCACGGCACTGATATCTGGTCTCACTTCTGTCTGGTCTGCTCTTCCTCACCCATTGCAATGAAGAACAAATTAATGCTGAGACCATTCTATACTCGTACTAGATGTGACAAGTTTCCTTGTTTGTAGTTGATGAGTTTTTCTATACATTCTGACTCAGCCGTGTACGCATTTACTCTCGAACATAAGAAACGACCTAGTATTATTTATAAGTTTTCATTGTATTTCTATTGAACCAAGGAAACAATGGTTGGATCAAGTTAATGATATTTTAAAGACATTCGTTTAAGAAGGAAAAGGAATCATTATTATTTTGTTTGCTTAAGATGATATAATTCAAATATGTTAATTAAAAAAAAACAGCAATATTTTTATCTTTTATAAAAATGTATTAAAAAAAAGTTATATTTTTATCAAATATGAAAAAAACTATTAAATAACCGAAATGGTTTGTCAAATGTAAAAATTTATTAAAAAATGTTCTTCTGTAAAATAGTTTGCAAATTCTGGTTTTTTTTCGCGATATTTAACGCTTATGTTCTTATATTCCGGTGCCTAAATTTCTTCGTGTCATTCCAGTATATGTATGTTCATTACAACGTTCTAACAAAGCAATTTATTGTTAAATATTATAATATGGTATTCCACAAAGTTAAAGCCAAAACCTTTGATAAGTCATGAATTTATCTCATAGATGATACTTTGAATAACCCTAGAAATCATAGATTATCAGGATGCTCGTTAAGAGAAACTAGTGGTAAACCGGCGATATGATGGCGGAATTATTAAATTAAAGAAATCTTTTGAGTTTTCATTTTTTGCCCCTTGACCGATGATATTGTCAATAAATATTAGTTAAAGTTCATCTTTCTGTATAAACTCTCTTAGCGATCATCAGCAAAAATGCTTAGTTCTCATACATACATATTGAGAAGAGAAAGTATCATAAAATTCTTAAAAATCAGCAAATACCCATAACCGCTATTAGACTAACTAATTATGACCCGATTCGGCCAACTCGCGTTGTCACTTTGACCAGGTCTCAAAACTTGTGGCACAGTATGATGGGATCGTAAAATGCGTTCCTGCATATGTATGGCTATTTATCTACTTTTATTTCCTGGTGAATTTGACCCACTCAAATAGAAATTTGGGTGATAATCATGACGAAAGAATGTTGGGACAGTTTTGAAAACACCCATGCACGATAAAACCGTTTGTTTTGTCCTAATTTCCAGATTACGGTTTATGCATAAAAATCTATACGTTTTTAAACAGAAGACTCTACTGGGCGAATCATGTGATACGAATGGGCAACTGCAGATGGATGGACAATAGCGGAAGGTTAAGGTTTCGATGGAATAAAAGTGTTACTTAGTGTGCAAGCATAGTTGGAGCACCCAGACGAAGAACCCTGCCACAGGATAAAAGAGAGGGGAAAAGATACCGCTAAACTAAATGAATAGCCATTACCCGCAACGAGTATAATAGAAGATACAATACAAAGTGGGGGATAAGGGTAGTTGACTGTGGTGCCACCGGATATGACTATGTAATTCAATTTGTGATAAACATTTCCTGTAGCATATACGGCAAGAAGCTTCAGTAATTGTGGCTTGTTTGCGTTTTCTTTCTTTATTGGGTCCCTAATAACTAGCAGCAGTTCCACGTAATTTAGCTCTATCTGCTGATGTTTGCTCCCAGTTGTGCAGAGCCTTAATGTTTTTATATGTCGTATTCAATGTGTCCTTATATTTCTCGCGCTGCCTTCCGTCAGCGTTCAAAAAGACATATTTCGGGAGTCTGTACTCAAGCATGCGAGACATTTGTCCACTTGTTGTGACACAAGAATCTCGATATTACAACAGTTTGCTCTTTACGAAACTTTATCATTCGATACTTTATTATACCATCGAATCCTCATTATTTGGCTGAGGTGCCTTTGCTGACATTTTTCGAGTGCCCTAATACGCCGTCTGTAGGGGAAAAACTAATCAACACAATAATAGTGATCTATCTGAAACACAAATTTAATACGAGGCGAAATAAAGTGATGAATTATATCAGTTAATAATCCTACTTTAGCCTAACATACTAACCAAGCTGAAGCCACGACTGCTCTTGTGTTACACCAATATTTTGAATAAGACATTAATTTTTAAGGATACGAATGTGAATGTTTCAAGTAAGTATATGTGTATTTAGGAAAGAAATACACATATGAAATTTATTACTAAAAATGAAACCACTTCGTCGTAGGCTAGTGAAGTGAGTTTTTATATGCAAAAAAAGATGGGTTCTCGCATATTTTTAATGGATTTATGCACTTCAGTTAGTATTTCCATTCAAATGATTCAATTTGTATATGTATGATTGTAGATAAAAAAAGAGGAAATAAATTGACTATGCATCTATGTCAAGAGCGCATATCATTTATTTTGAGAATAAATAAAATGAAATAGCATCGTATTAAAACTAGTACTTGCATTTAAAGGTTTTTTTTAACAAAAGTTCCCTTTCCCATTAACAATGAGGTAAATTTAATAACCGTGTAACATAATGTTCTAAAATTGGCCGAAAAAATATTTCATATATGAAAGCAAAGTAAATAGACTGTTTACTAAAAGAAACATACATACCATATATATCACACCACCGTTTCCCTATCAATTTAGGTAGAAAGGGCAGAGTGCCACACATTCCCATCACGACACAAATCTTTAGTGTTTTCTACATCCATACACCTCATACAACTCCTACGATTTTCACATTTCCTTCTTTCAAAATATAATTCACTCGATTCAACGATAATTCCACGGTCTTCATCTACCACGCTTTGCACTCACATTTGCAGTGTATATTTCTTCATTCCTTCTTTCTATATGCCCTAACCATATCAGATTGTTCTTCTTCATCTTACTTATCAACCTTCATTTCACATTCATCCATAATCACTTCATTCCGTATTCTGTCATACATTGTCCCATAATTTATTTTTCTCAGTGCACACATTTCTACAACATTTATTCGGCTTCTTTCAGTATATGATAAGGATTATCTACTTTTAATAACAGTATAACATTATGGTAAGAAATTGACGTAAATTTTAAATACATATATGAAAGCAGATTAAAAAGATCGTCTACTAAAAATATTTTCTAAATAATTTGAATTTCCCTCGATTGTCTGGAAATATTGATAATTTTTATTTTTGAGCGTCGTCCATATTAGATTTAATAAGATATCAATACGTTTAGAACTGTTAGCTGTTTCCTTTATATGGTGTATATAACTTCACAGTGAAATTTTGTCGTTTCCCAAAGACAGCTTTCTTTTAAAATTGTCAGCCTCATTAGATTTTATGGATGTTTGACGACGATGTCTTGCGAGGTTATGGATTCAATTCTCGTTGGAACATGGTTTGTTTTTAAAGTTTCCAGTATGGTTTTCATTAAGGCCTTTTTAACATATTTCTGCACGGTTTGAAGAGATCATCACATGACAATAGTCCATAAGGTTGTACTGTATACCATGAAAGTGTAATATAATCTCAACAAAATTATGCCAACTCCTCATCACATGCTCAACATTCGTATCAGATATTCCCTCTTATGTCAATGTGAAAAGCTCTAAATGCTCACCACTCATCGTTTACTTATGTCAATGTGAAAAGCTCTAAATGCTCACCACTCATCGTTTACTCCCTGTCGAAGAGCTACTTACTTAGACATATTTTTAAAATTAAAGGCTTGCATCGTCTTTGTTTGATCTTAATAATGTAGGTCCAGTGCAAGCATTAAAACCATAAATACCGGTGCGCATAATTCAGGATGGAGCCTGAAAGCGCACTGTGATGTCAAGGTGAGATGTGGTTAAACGTTTATGAAAAATAAATTATTGGATTAAACGTTTATGAAAAATGATTGTTAGGTTAACCGTCAATGAAAAACAACTTATTTGTTCAAATGTTTATGAAAAATAAATTATTCGGTTAAGCGTTGATGAATAATCAATTATTTGGCTAAGCGTTTGTGAAAAACCAATTATAAAGTTAAGCATTTATGAAAAATAAATGAAAAGGTAAAAAAATGTATGAAAAATAAATGGTTTGGTAAAGCATTTGAATGGTTGAAGTAAAATAGGCACTAAGTACAAAAAAAAAACATAAAACCTAAGTATGCAGTTTCGTTCTATATATCACATAAAATGAAACTGCATACTTAGTTTTTTTTTTACTTAGTGCCCATTTTACTTCAACCATTCATTTGTAGGAAATAAGTTATTAGGTTAAACATTTGTAAAAAAATTTAATGATTCAGTTAAGCGTGTGGGAACGAAAATTTGAACACTTGTTGATTTAGCAATTTAACACTTTGCATTAGAAATTAACTGAATTCACTTTGAAATGTAAAGTCTTTATTTACATTGCAGAAAATTTTGCTTGAAAATGCAACAAAAATTCCTGGCGTAAGTGAACTAATAAGTTTACCTCGGTAATCTATGAAATGCTAGAATAATGATTCTGCAACTAGAATGATTTCTCTTTACGTAATACATTTTATCTCCATAGAGATATTGCATTCAGGTCGTAGCTATGTAATTATTATTACTGACGAACAATATGGAAATGGCCGATATCAAAAGTGGATCAAGTCTTATTTTTAAATGCTAATCCACTAGACTTAGACATTTTTATATGTATCATAAATAAAATGGACGTTTTCACTCGTTAGTGTTTATTCATTTTTTTAAATTCATACATTTTCACTTGTTAATGTGAAGCATATTGCTGACCAAGAATTCTAACTTTTTGATCAATTATATTTTATTTCGTTGTATACAGTACAACTTGGTGGGTGTATCGCCTCTATGGCGCTCCAACCCAGGACTCGAACCCACTATTATTGACAGATTAAAAATGTTACAAAAATAAAAACAAGTTGAGTATAAAGATAGGAAAGTAGTGGGTGCAATCATTGGATAAGGTACTTCCCCGCATCAGTATATTTTCAGAAAAACATATGTGGTAAGAAAACCGCAGAAAACTTATCAAAGGAAGGCGCGAACTATATAAATTGTCCTTTTAGTATTATACAATTAAAACATTTTTATCTGTGAACTTATTATTGCATTAATGAATTATTACTTTTTATTTACATGTGGGGTGAAAAACATATATCCTCTGGCTCGCCTTCTATTGGTGAGGTATATGGTACCAGTACAACCTGGTGGGTGTCTAGCCATGTGACAATCTCTTCCGATCAATCAGAAAGACACTAAAGATTTTGTGACCGAAAATCAGGCTGTTATCATATTTATGCTGACGATTTTAATTCATTGGACTCCATTTTTAATAAGAAGAATTAAAACTTTACGTTTTGATATTTGTATATAATTTATTTACTTACTCAGTGACACTGTTTCGCCAAACAATGGCCTTGTCAAGCTGTGTGTGAAGCTAAGCTACGTGACTATATACACTCAAAAATGTTTATAAATACAGTATATTTTAATTCTTAAATAACAATTTAGATAAACACATTATACGTGTATATTGATTGTAAAAGGATTTGGACTTAAAATTGCCTTAAATAATATATGATCTTAATTACAACGAGATATTTAAACCTATTTAAAAATAATTTTTAATATTAAAGAGTGCATTTTAAAGAAATTACTTCTAATTGAAATTTTTGTTCTAGAAATACTTTCATAGTTAAGAGACTCAAGTTAACTCAATGGTTCCAACTCAATCACCCTTAAATACCTTGTCCATATATGTTAAGGTATAAAGAACACACAAGAACCCACAAATACAATAAGGTACAAGATTCACAATTTGTAAAATTCCTGTTTGGGCACGAACACCACACCAAAAACAGTAACATACTTAAACCTGTAATAAATCTTTTTCATTACTTTTTGGTTATTTTTTCTGTAATAATTTATTAGTTTACTTAGTTTGAGATACAGTCACGGATACCGATAATAATTTTTAAACAAAACCTGGTTGATTGGAAAAAATAACTTAAAAGCAATAAATCTACACGGAAGTGTTAAAACAAAAAAAAAACAAGAAAGTAACACGTCTTTAGTCAGCGCAAAATAAAGGAGCTGTTCGGGAAAGTGCCATAGGGAAGATGACGTGTAGTAGGACTTTAAACTGGCAGATGAAAAGCCTGTACGAGGATTTTACTGGGGGGACCATAATAAACGATAAAGGATCGTATTCTTATAAAAGAAAAAGAGTTCATCTGATAAAAATACTCACATGCGGTGAGTACGCATTAGTGTTGCCAACGCGTGCAATGAATGATGAATCACGAGCTCTTTGCCTACAATAGAGGTACTTAACTCGAAGACTCGACTACTGAGGACGAAGATTACATTGTCTCCTTGCAACGCTCTTCAATATGTCCAAATCGCCTATTCAGATATTTTGAAGGGTACTCAAACGAAAGAATAAAGTGTTAATTACAAAATGGTTTATTTAAAGTAGGGAATCATAGTGACTTAATTAAAAATGATCGACTCGATCTTACGATAGTATACCTATAAAGACAAAATATATGTGAAATAAATTAAAAATTACCTGCTTCTCTTCCTTCCTCGCCTTCAAAATCCTCTCCATCGACCATATTAGCTTGATCTTTTTTATTTGCCTTCTCCGAATACTTCCAGTGTGCCAGTTTGTTCTTCTTGAACACAAATCCATCAGTCACATTCACATCGCCACTGATACCAAAGCTGTCATCCAGATACGTATATACGTTCTTTTGTATACAGCTGACACTTGGCTTGGCCATGCATTCATTGAGAAAGCCATCCCAGAGCTTGTTTCCGGTGTCAAAGGTCTGGTTTGAAAAGGCTCTTGACTTAAACGTTTCCTTATCTGGTTCTACTTCAATTGTCACTTCGTCTTTTGATGGCTCTGTCAATGGAATATAAACAGGTGTTAATTTAGTTGCTTCTTCATTCGTTGGCCTCACGTTTATGCCGTTTTCTTCTAAAGTTATTTTCTCATATTCTATTGGCAGTTTCCCTCTTGTTGATGAATTACTCACTTCGGCACTTAAAACTGTAGTACACGATAGCAATACTAATACAATTGTGAAGGTAGTTCTTTGTAAGAGCATCGCGAAAATTGATGAATTCAAATTATGATAAAGTTCACTTTTTATTGATTTATTATTGAGTTTATTTACACTAAAAACACTGTGTCCGTCACACTCTTTTGACTGTGTGTTGTCTTGCTTCATCTGTTTGTGGGATTTCTGTTTGTGGCTTGCAGCCATCTTGAAGCACCCGTTGAAATTATCAGGGGACATCTCACGTTGTTGGGTGGTTTGGTGCGTCTATAATCATGTGATAGTGAAATTTGTCCACAGAGTTGCGTGCCGATTATGTACTACCTCATTATTCGAGGTAAAGAAGACGCCTGAGGACTATCTGAAACAAAATGGAAACCAAATTTTAACAATGTTGAATTATTAAAATAATTAGTAACACAATCATCAATAGAATGTTAAACACAAGTCATGTTTCATTGTTAACTCCTGTTTTATATTGTTTTTATTATCGATATTATTTCATACCATATTCGATTTGATATTACTTTAGTATTCTTTGTGCTTAGCTTTTAAAATCTATATAGGTATATGATATTTTTAACGTAATGTTGAAAAATCGAAGACAAAATTCACAATTTTTTTGTTTATTTATTCGATTTAAAGAATAATTATTAACTTATTTTAACCTAATTAACTTACATCTATCATTTTACATCGTAAACCTCAAATTAACATTTTTTTCTCTTCAAGAATATTTAAATCTATCCTTGATACGTAAAACACATAGAAAACGAAAATCCAGCCTCCGTGGCTTAGTTGGCAAGATGCTGGTCTACACCGTTGAGTTTTGGGTTTAAGTCCCAATAATAACTAAATTAAATTCCCAATACGAAAAATGTGTCACGGTATATTTAATGAGTTCGTCTGATAGCAATAATCGCACGCGCTAGACGTGTGCGAGTGTTTTTGCCTGATCACGTGCGGTAATTTTTCAAATTCGTACAATGGCGAATTGTGCGTAACTTGCCTATTCAAATGGTCCTTAACTCTTTCTCTTACTTCTTACCTTTCCCTCTTACAACATTTTATAGACTTGTTCCAACCATGCTTTCGCGATCGTCCTCTATCACGGCAATTCTAAACTTAAAGACAATATTATAAATACAAATAAGATCGCAGAATACATATAAAATGTTTGAAATATGAATTAAAATAGGTCGATGATTCAGGTAAATCAACATGCCAACGCAAAACCAGCCATGTGTGTACCTTACATCAATTTGTATATATTCTTGGCTTTCTCCTCCTTAGTTGACTCCATTGTCCTTCTTTGTTCACGAAATGGGGTCAGATTATTATATCTTCACCTGACCAAGTCCTTGAACTCAAGGTGCGCATCGAGCGGCCAGTGGTCATAAATTCAACGCACACAGATCAGAAACAAGTTTATCGCACGGTGAGATCTTTGGTTACAGGAAAACTCGTGTTATTTCTGGTCAACTTGATACTAACAGAGATATTGTTATCATGTAAACTAGAATTAATTTGTTTATATATTGAATTATTAAGAAAGTAATTTCGTATTTTTCGGCCAAATTCTAATGCAAAATTGCACCTAATACTCGTTGTCATTGGTTTTCGACATTTTCACTATCTCAACAATGTATCGTATTATATGACGTTAGTTATTCTCAATTACAGCCCTGATTTGGTCGACACCGCTAACAGTTTGTCTTTCACAGCGGACACCTTTGAGTGTCGTATTATCCCCATTACGGAAAATTTATACATTTTTGGAACACCATAGTTTTAATGTTTTATGACCATTTTTCATTTTATTTCAAAAAGAAGTGCATTGATCGGTCATCATCTATAAAATTACACATAGCTCATCGTATTTTTTTTTCAAGTAAACAGTAGGTATCTTAAATAATCATAATCTATAGTCGTTTGTAAAATAACAATCTAATACCTGAAAAAAAAATTGGCTACGGGATGTACTTGGCTACATGTCGGTAGTAAACGTGTTAAATAAGATGTCTACCCATTAAATCTTAACCGAAATGAAAGTCTGCAGCATCTCTAGTTACAGATATGTAGATCTCTTAACTTTCGTTTGTACCAGAACATTGCGAACGCATTGGTGCGCACTGTGTTTGGTCACGGTCCATAGCGGGCCACGAATCCTCGTCTTCTGCGTTATCATTGTTGTGCATGTAGAAGACAGGAGGAGGCCGGTTATTCGGCATCAATAAAGAAGATTTCTTTATATAGTATTTGCACTTGCTCGGTGAATAGTTCAGCATATAAAGCTGTAGGAAAAGAAAGTCTGGAAATTTTAAATGAAACATTTAATATCTGAATTTATTTTGGTTTTCACGTTTAAAAGCTGCTGAACCTCAATTAAAACATCTATAGTTTACTTATTTATTCCACTGATAACATTAATTCTCCTTCACGTATTTCTACCCTCTATACCGAAGCTAGAAAAGCCTATAAAGGAAGTCAAGGAGGATATGATGAGACTCGTACTCGGAGAGGTTAACGAGATTGAGAGAAATGTAAGAAAAAGGCCCAAGTAGCCGACCCCAAATTGATGGGATTAAGCGATGGAATAGGATAGAAGTTATTAGAAAAACTTAATTAGAGAACTTTTGAAGAGTCCACATAAGCTGGCACCTATTGTGGAAGTGATTATGATTCAGTTTCACATACCACGCCCGAGAGCCGTGCATTCCTTCTCTTCAAAGCATCATATGGTATATCTACTCATTACTGATGACCACTGCGCTTCTCGGATCCCATTCACCGCTCATTTTCTATAATTTACTTTCTGTATCGCTGACCATTATACCTTACCTCTCTCAGGTTACGTTGAACCAATTTCCGTATCAGTTTACTTGATTTTAAAATATCACCATAATTATTTGGAACCACTATTCGTTTTTTTTGTTATTTCAAGAAAATTGCATTGTATTGTATATTCACAGACTTGCGATGAAAAAACTTATTTGGATTTTATATCTCTCAATTATGTACTTTTATGTTCTAAAGTAAAAATTCACGTGACATTTTTTTTTCTTCACAAAATTAAAATAAATGTGTGAAGTAAATAAATAGTATCAATAGATAATACTAGGATAAGGTATTGTTGGAGTATAACATTTATAAACCAGCGTTTTTAGTGGCAATAACTGTTCTTTAATTCATTTTTACGATAAAGAAATATATCCATTATTTGCCACAGAACATACTTTATTTGATCACAATTCAATAGCGCCACATTCGTTAAGTTAACAATACCAATGCAGATTGTGGAAAATGATACAATAAAGAAAAGCTGAGTTTAGTTTTAGATTCAGCATAACAATAAATTTTGTACGAATTTACAAAATAGTTTTATGAACTTTAAATTTGCAAGAATGTGTTAACCCTGAGAGCGCTACGAGAAAAAAATATAATTGTCTAGTTAGTGCTGAGATATATTTACGATTCGGACGTTCGGGGTAAATATTTATTTTAAACAACAAAAAACAAAAAACAAATATTTTTACAACATAAATATATTTTAGAATATGTACCCTTGTATTTTAAATGAATGATATTCATTTAGAATACAAGGGTAGAACAAATTTCTTCCACTGCTATAGCAGTGCGCCGATCTCTCAGGGTTAATGTTGTATTCCGTACAACCTAGCGTGTTTATTTGCAAGTGATAATATCTGCCAACCAACCAGATAGATTCTAAAGATTCTACAAGTTTTTTTCATTTGATTGGTACCATGGTACCAATATATATATAGGAAAGTGACTCATCCCCTTACTGAGGAACTAGCGTGAGTCAATTGCAGCATCACATTATCGATCAAAGATTTCGTCTAAAAATCATAAAAACCACAATTTATTTATTTAGGTCGATTTTGATCATAAATAAATGTTTTATGTAATAAAATAAAAAACAACATCGTCTTTGCTGGGCCTCGTAGTCGAGGATGCTCTCGCAATTCATAGGTATCATTATATAGTACATCCGATTACTAGGTGGGGAAAAACGTAGGTGCCATTCGAAGGGAGTAGTACAGCGCGGGGTTCGAACCGGCAACCTTCCGTATAGAAGTCCAGTGCGTTACCACGCGACCAAGCATCATAAAAAAATTTAAAAAAAGGGTTTGGTCAAGATCCCTAAACAATGGTCGATCCATGAGAGCGCTTTCTTTCTAATGTAGATTGTATCTCATTTGACCAGACTTCCTTCCATTTTATAGGCGTAATTGACATACTAAAAGCCGACGCAGCCGCGGTGAGGATCTATTTAACAGGGAAGAGCAACATTTGGGAAACTATACTGATACTAGGTAATCCTTCACGATTAAAGAAGATTTTATTATTTGTTTACAAGATCTTTAAAATATAAACTTATACATAGTTTATAAAATAAAACATATATAAAATACGTAATTTTTATGAAAACACTCCAAAATTATTTGAATTCGGGTTTGTTGCCTGCCTTTGTCGTGGCCCCAATAGTCTAGATTTTTACCTGTATCTTACTGAGGACATATAAACATGAAAAACATGTTTTACTTTAGACCGATTGTTGATTATTTAACAGGGAAGATAAACATTTGGGGAACTATGTTGATATTAGATAATCCTTCATGATCGAAGAAGATTTTTTTTGTTTATTTACATGACAATATATCTATAATATGTAAACATAGTTTGTGAAAAAAACAAGTAATTTTTGAGTGAATACTCCAATATTGTTTAAATCCGGGTTTGTTGCCTGTCTTTTTTTCGTGACCCCAGTAATCTAGGGTTTTACCTGTATTTTACTGAACATAAAAATATTTTTTATAATTTTTACCGATTGTTGATTATTTAACAGGGGAAAGCAACATTTGAAAAAGCTCATTTACTTGATGAGTAATAAAACCTAGTTACAAGTTTGTATCACATCAGGAGAAAACGCAAAACGCAAACTCACTTGATCAATTCTCAACAATTATTTATGATTTTTTTTCTGTCTTAACAGTTATATTTAAAGTTATTTTTGTAAATCGATGACGTGAGGGCATTACAAAAATATTGTGTACTAACAATGGTGGCATTCAGAAAGGATATAGTCATGTGAAATGTCAATATCGATTTTTTTTTAAATTATTATTTTATGTAGATGGCTTCGTATGATGTATCTGAAGAGCTTTATTGCTCTTCAGCAATTTCTTCCAAACAATCAGCTTTAGTTTTGTTAGTCTTTATGAATAAAAATTAGAAAAGAATTTCAATAAGGACCGAGAGAAACTTATTCACTTTTAATGCAAATGTTCATTTTAATACAGTTCGTTAAAATTAATAGGAAAATATACAAAATAAATTATTCAATCCCAAAAAAAATCGTATATGCAATACTAACTAATATTATAAAAGTTCAAAGGATTTTTTTTCACGATTTCAACTGGTTAATTACTCCTGAAGACAGGCCCTACCATTATATAAATTTCCACACTGATGGTCAGAAACAATTTCCAAATTATAAAAGAACTATCATTACACATAAAAAAAAACAAACAGTAATGCTATACAAGAATGAAGAAGAAAGAAGTCAGTTCTTGGCCTTGAGCAACATTAACTGGAGCAGTGTTACTCGTAGAAGGCGGGTCAGGCGAAGAATTTGTTTAACCAATGCGTTAACTGACAACTATGTTTCTCGTTGACTTGAATAGAAAACGGCAATGCAAGTTGAAAATTTGAGAAACCAGTCTTACTTTCATGGTTTGTTTTACATTACGGTGAAGTTTATTTACATTTTATTGATACATACACACCATCGCATTATTTCCATGTTGGGGTTCCAAGCTCTAAGCTTTGCTGGCACATCATAAATCCTTTCCCTCTTCGACATCCATATTGCTCCTTCTAAATCTCTTTCTTCTTATATGTACTTCTTTAAAAATCTCATATACCTCGTCCAACCATACTTTTCTAGGTCATCCTCTACTACGACTCCTATTGTTTATTTTACCATCCTTGAAAATTGAGACGGAGTGATAATAGTAGAATAAATTTGGTAAAAATTTATGCTTTGCAATATTTAGGTGAACAATTAGAGATTAGAACAAGTTGAGGAATGTTTTCGAGAAATGATAAGATAGTGAAAGATATTGAAAGACATTTCACTGCAGGTAATGAGATCAATAGCGCACTTGGCGCTGTTTTTGTAATAAGTCAATTATCCATACACGAGAACTGTGTGTATGGATAAAAAGTCATGGAGATCTGTCCTGTTCGTATTTTCCAAATGGAACATTGCCTGATAAGGATACAATCATACCGTACTATGTATCATTATAAATTTCTTTCGGCTGACGTAAAAAAAATGCCTGGTTTATAAAGGTGGTTACTCAAGTTTTGACGATTTTTATAGAATAAATAGCGCACATGTGCTCAGAAAACGGGTGTATGAAGATACTTTGTAAAAAAGTTTATGAATCTCGGTGGGCTGTAATGTCACAGGAAGTTGATGGTAAATTATGTAATTCGTGTGATACTCCTCAACGCATCCGCGTTAGTAACATGGCGATACTGAAAAACGTATCTATGTTAGCAGACAATATTCGTCTCGTTTAGAACCACTGGAACAGGCATGCAAATCAATCACAGTTTGTCGTGTTAGACTGTGGCAATACAACCACACGTGGAGTGTCAAAAACATTTTCGTCACTGAAATAAGTTTTTTACCATACAAGATACAATTATATATGATACACATAAGAAACATATTATTATAGGAAACAGTATTGTATATTAGGTGTTATATTTCAGAATTCCACGAACTAGGCAATTACCCACATATTCTTGGATATCTTTACATCAATGTTTCTGTTTTAATTTTAGTTTTTTGCTAGATTACAATTCAATCTTCACGTCTCATTTTAATCAATTTTCACAAGATTCAATAAAAAAACAATGAGATTTCTCATAAATAAAACACAACAAATTTAAAACTTCTTTAGACTTCAAGAATTCATAACCAAAACCTGGAACCCTCCCATTTTTTAGAGTAACATCAGGAATCGGACCTTAAATTTACAGGACGAAGACAAATATCTAACGCAAGCTGCCTAGAAAAAAAGTCTAATGATATAATGAACCAAGATAAATGTATTCAGACACAAAGCCTATAATTTGTATAGTCTTTATTGTATCTTACAAAGCCATAACAAGTGAACTTGCTGAACAGCTAGAAACAATTAATGTTCATATTAACATATATCATAAATAACTGTAAATTGTCATACTCTCGAAGACATCTGCAGCAGCTGAGATGGAACTCGAGGTAAATGGAAAAGTCTTCAAGTTCTGCGATGGATTGATTATTTGGAACCGAACTAGAGTAACAGTAACGAGAAGAAAAGTCAATCATTTATGAATGCTAGATCCTGGGTTCTATTCCCATAACATTTCTCCTCTCTTATGGTTTCAGTTTAGGATATCATTTCATAACAATTTATTTAAATTTTTATTTTTAATACTTATTTGTGTTGGGAAACCATTTAAAAAACTACTAATAATATAGAATAAGAAACAATATTAGAGTTCAAAATATACCAGGATCCAGAATATGTACGTTCAATAGCACATGTGTACAGTTACTTGTTAATAATAAAAGGTCAATTTATATCGCGCTGTGTAGAGAGCAGACTCTTCTCAAGGACACTCTAACTCGGGATTCGAGCTCACTATTAGTGACTAATAAATATGATCAAATAAAAACAAGATTAGTGTAAGGATATAAATGTTGTAACTGCGGCCATTAGATAAGGAAGTTTTAAAATAAATGTCTTTAGAAAAACATTTTTGGTAAGAAACCCGTTGAAAACTTACCCAGGGAAGACGAACTATTGTACAAAGAAACTTCTTTAGATCTTCCGATATGAAATAGTAACACATTCGGCTTTAGGTGTAGTAGACTTTAAAACATGTCTCAATAAGCGTTTTGTTTATTTGTACCATAAATCTGGCGTCACGTTGTGACTCGTTGTTCCTTTATTTTTCTTCTTTATTAAAATTTCGAGATGTGTTTTTCACTGTATTGAGGAGGTGAATTAAACGAATATATTTTAGTTTTTTTACACAGATTATTTGTTATGGCACTGGGCCTCCTGAGCCTTGGTCTGAAAGGGCTTGTACATGTATGGTAGGTAGTAGGTATGTACGTACTTTTTGTGATATATTTGGTTCATGAGTCATTTTTATGTTTTTTTTATTACACGTTGATTTTGTATTCATGCGTATTCTAAATTCTACTTCGTTGTTTCATAATTGCAACTTTTTAAACGGGCATAAAAGTCCCACATTGTACGAAATATATTAACATTGACTGGGCTACAGAATGGGGGACAACCTAATTACTCTCATCTACCGACTTATGATTGATGACAAACCTATTAAACAAGTGATGGAATTCAAATATCTAATAATCGATTTGCTCAACTCAAATGAACTCTGCACATAAATAAGATGCTAAGTATATAAAGCCGCTGCTGTCTCCGGATGTCGAAAAGGTGTGGTTTGAAATAATAAATACATGAGAAAAAACAGTGAGGTCAAAATTTACAAAGCACGTGTGAGGGCAATTATGATTTATGTGTAATAGTCTAAAACAGGGGAAAATCATCAAAATCACTGCAGCAGAAACACTTAGATATAGTTAGAAACTCCCGTATTCATGGAGAAGAAGATATTATAAGATGGGATAGAAACTTCAGAAGTCACTGACCAGGTTATGTGGAAAGGGGGAACAGTGCAAGAGTTGCTTACATGGCAATGCATGAAATACTCACTGGCAGTGGTGTGTAAGCAAAGCCTCCAAAAAATAGAACAATAACTGGGGGTCAACATCTCAAGAGAAACAATCCTAAAGTTAACATATCACAGGTCTAACTTAAGAGAAAGAAGATATAATATAAATCGATTGATAAGTTGACTGGCAAGTTTTTGGAGCAAGATATTTAAATTCACATGTCTGTGCGACAGTTGCCTTAGAAGTTTTGAAAATCAAGGTACTTAATAAAATCATAATTGAAAAATAAATATTTCCATAAATATCCATATGTCTGTCACACATGCAAAACCGGCGGTATATGTTATTTTAAAACGGTAAAAATGTCTTTGCCACATATTAATGCAACTTTTGCATAGAATTACCCCAATTTTTTTCAATCGCCTACTTTATCTTACTGTCAGAGATCTAAATATATGACTCGCCGCTTTCCTGCTGGGACAGAGCGCCAGACTATCCTATCTCAACATACGTATTTCGTTTTTTCTACACCATAGAGCTTCTATGATTTATCTTACTTCTTACTTTTCTTTCTATCAAAATATCATTCACTTGATCCAACCATACATTCCTTGGTCTAACTCTAACACGTTTTTCACACACATTTGCTCTATATATGTGTTTTGTTAATCTTTCTTCATTTATATGTCTCACGTGCCCAAGACATCTCACGGTGATTTTCCCCTTACTCAGCACATACTCGTAAGTATTAAGTTCACATTCATCACTTATCACCTAATTCAGTAATCTATCACACATTGCCACTCCATGTATTATTCTAAATTCATGCATTTCTACAGTATTTATTCGACATTTTATAGTGTTTATTCCGCGTCCACGTTTCACTCCCATATATTAAAGTTGATACAAAAATACTCTTGCCGACTATCATCGTAGCAGACTTACTACTATACTATCGAGTTTGTACATATACATTTGAATGCCCCTTTGACTTTGTTTCCTACCACTACCCGCCATTATAAACATCTTTGAAATATTTTTTTAGCCCATAATATGCTAAGTAATATTAACACAGAACACACCTAGTTGTCAAGACGTGGCCTAGAGTGCAAGACACTTGTCTCCCGTTGAAACCCAGGTTTAACAAAAGGATTCCAGTCTGGTTTTCACACAATACCTCTTAAATGTATTTCTGGTTGGTTGAATGAGATTGCTATATGAGAATAACGAAGTTATTCTCACATGGCATAGTTCGTTGTACTATACACAATAAAAGTGTAATACAATGCTATGCATTTTTGTTGAACTCTGAATAATACGATACAATAGTTTTGTCGTTTTTCCATGTCCATCATCATGTGACAACCTTCGTAGATTAGTTAATGAGACATTTTTTTAACAAATGGTGCCAGTCAAGTTTTCCTTTAAGGTCTGTTTAACACCTTTGTGGTTCGTTGGAATATATTGTACTGTATATAAAAGGTAATGATTTGCGATATTATAGATTTTATGCATTTTATAAAATTAACGAAAAGTGACAAAAATAAAAAATTCAATTCAATTAAACGTGGTCAAACGTCTACGGCCAGTTCCTCATATACTGAAAATACACTTCGAAGCTGGATTTTCGGGAATGAGCGAACAAGTACAAAACAGCTATATATGGAATATAATTATTGTTCGCTCACTGATAAAACTTTAAAACCCCATCAAAATCAAGTTATTGTTGTGAAGGGTTTACTAAAATTGATACCTATATCTATGTAAATATTACGAATATTGTAATGAAACTTTATATATATATTTTTAAAATACATTAATAATTTTGTTTCGTGTGGTAATTCGGCCTACATTCACCTTTACATCACATTACTTACACATGTACCGGGTCTCACTTCTTTTCTTTTGCTTAAAACATACTGTGCAATTCTCCAGAGATCTCTTTTTTTGTCAGTTGATGAAATACACATCAACATATGTTTAGATATGTTATTTGAATAGTTATTATTTTAATTATCTGGGATATTATCCATGTTAAAAATCAGGACACTATATTTTAAACGTTTAATTGTGTAGAAAAATAATTACTAGATGTCAGTAATATGTCCTTTTTTGAAAGAGGTGTCGATTGCGTGAAAACACGGAACCGGGACTAAACGCAAATCTAGTTTATCACGTTAAAACATGAGATCGTGATGCAAGTGTATTTTTTTAAATAGGCATTCCACACAAACTAGGATGATTTGTCAAAGTTTCAACTGATTAAACTTCAAAAAGGATACAAGTGTTAATGCGACCATATATTTTTCAAAATTCATTCCATTGTTTTAAGGGCATTCGAAATGTGATAAATTTTGTACGATAGCTAACTGATTAAAGTATTTTTAAAAAGTGATATTATTTTATTGTCTTAATCTACTCTGAGACGACTATTTTATGAACACTCACAAGAAGTATGTTATTAAATTAAAGTACCAATCAACTTGCCTAAGTAATGAAATTCCCCCATTTACGATACATAAATTATAATTCATAAAGTTACATTGTACGCTTCTCATTATCACGGTATTACGGACACGCGATCTGAAGAAAGCGTAAAATCATTTAGCTTTAGTATTAAATGTTTTCACAGTGTTGAATTAATTTTTACCATATATTTATCTGCATATCATTAGAAGTTATTATTTATTTGATATATTTCTTATTTTTGTCCATTATTTTCAAATTAATTATGCCCCCGTTATTGGGTGGAACTGCGTTAAAGTATTTAATTTTGATTTAACTTAAAGAACAATTTTATTTAAAAAAGCAAACTCTCCTCAAAGGTGTTCCAACTCAGGAGTCGAACCCACTATTAACAAATTACGTTTGGTAGCTTTAGAAACACCCGAGCGAATCATTTTTTACAATTTCGGTTGTATAGAATACAATCTTATTGGTGGTTATTTGGCAATCTTTTACAATCAATCTGAAAGATATTCATGAGGCCTTAAGTGAAAACCAGACTGAAAACCTTTTAGAAAAAATCTTAGTTCCAACGGATATCGAACCTGCAACCTTCATGTAAGAAGACAAGCGTGTTACCAACTAGGCTGCGGAGGTCGTCAATGTTAATTTATAATGTTAATCTAAGTAATTTTAAATGGCAAAGTGATCGATTCAGATGGATGTCAATCGTTAACTACGAGCCGTATTCAGCCGAATTTTTGACATAGGTCGCAACGGTATAAAAAATGGATAATTAAGTAAACTCTCCAATCAAGCATTGGTTCAGAAGTGTTCTAAAATATTTCCAAAATATAAATGTCTTATATTAATAAGACCTTGTTCAAGTCATCTGCCACATCCACCGCTTCCAATAAGCATCGAAAAATGGTCGTCTGTCCACTGTGATTACAAAGATTTCCAAGAAAACTCCAACGGATGAGAATTTAAGTTTGTAGCAATCGTTCTCTAAGTTCTCAGGGGAATTAAATCTGACTAGATCCCACAACTTTATGGCCTTCTCAATGTTCCACTGACATCTGGGTCGACCGTTGCCTCGAGATTTAACGTCTTTATAGCAAAAAAGGGTTGTAAAACTTAACCGGGCCGGTGAAACTAATTAATCTAAAAAAACCATCGTTATTAACTTTTGAATCTTCATTCGGAAGACATCCGTGACCAAGTTGGTAAAATGCATGACTTCCACCCAGTGTTTTCGAGTTTTATATCCGATGGTTCTCAAAAAACAACAAAAGGGCACAAAAAAAGTAATCGCACGCACCGAGTGCAGTAGCTATATCGATGATGGAAGACACCTGTGCATGTACTGGATTATTATTTGTGTACGCTGTTGCACTTCAGCAAGCACATATTCTTGACATATCAAAACCAAAGTTCAGATGGTAAGGAGATCAAATTTTCAAGATGATTTGATTTACTGCAGTCTTCCATTAGATAGACTTTTATACCATTTTAAAACAATTTTTGTATTGCTTCATAGCGCTTTAATCATTTATGATAAGCAGCGTATAAGCTACAGAAAAAATGTAAAATCAAACACTAAATAATCTAATAAGATAAAAACCCGGTCCTTAAGCGAATCTTCCATGAATCGAACCTGGGACGCCCGCTCTCTTGGCGTGAATGTTGACAATAAGACCACGGTCACCAACGTGTTCATAACACATGGAATGACGAAAATTCAGATCCGTGGCTATTCTAGTAGATCTTAACCAGAAGACTCGATGCGATGTCTTTCGCCCTGAAGGTCACAAACGAATTGAACCAAAACATCACACCAGGGCTATAACAAATGGTTGTGTCGTGTGATGCAGAGCTAGACCCAAGAGCTAGACGACTAAGGCTTTGTACACCATGAAACGCTGCATGAATTATTTTTCAGGACACTTTAAGGTTAGAAGCTTCTCCAAAAACAAAGCTATTTAACCAAATTTGTTATAGTTAAAAATGTATAATTGCATAAGAAATGCCTAGTAAAATGTTAAAAAAAGTATCAAAGGTTATGGCTATAGAAAGAAGCGTAGTAAGAAGTGTGTATAATTTATGATTGAACTCTGAAAAGCTGGAGAAGGTTGATACGTTATGTTGTCTGGGCAGTATGTTTACATATGATGGGTGAATTGAAAGGGGCGTAGCGTATGATTGTACGTATTGATGGAAGCGTAGCGATAGGAAACGAAGTAAACGGAGCACTTCATGCAATATCGCTACCGCAGTATATCAAAATGAGCAAAAATTACAATACATAATATAATGTTTGTGTCCACCTTGACGTATGGAAATTAAACTAGGACTTAGCAGATTAAATATAAAAGAAAAATTCGTGCATTTGAACAGTGTCAATGTATCAGAAATTAATACACGGACAAAATAAATGTTTTAATTAAAATGAAGAAATACGTTTTAAGATGGTTTGGACGTGTGGAGAGAATGAATGGTGAAAGAATGACTAAGCGAAAGGACCAATCCCAAGAGATCAAAGTATGAGCAAGAGGGTAAATGGTACGAAGATGCTTCTTCAAAATTCAGGTTATCTTCTGCAACAAGGATTTTAGTCTCTATTTAAGATAATTTCGCGTTGCTACAAATTTTTCGTATCTGCATTATTGTGTTGAAGGATGGACACTTGACTCAGGCCAATATAAAGAAACTGGAAGCCTTTGAAATGACATTCTATGAAAGAAGACTTAGAGTCTCATGAGTTGATAAAGTCCGTAATTATGACATCTTGAAATTAATAAATAGAGGTATTCCTGTTTAAACTCAACCAGCGGTTTACAGAAATAAAACAAAATCTAGACATGGGTGCGATATATATTTTTTCAGTTTAAGGATCAATTTTTTTTTAAATTTTAATAACAAAATGCCACTAACGAACCAGAAAATAAAGATGGTCAATGCCTTAAAACAAGCATCACACTGGGTTTAATTGTTTTTTTATTAATTCAATAATATTGTCGGAAAGTGTTGTATGTCTTAAAGTGTAATTATTTAACCAATTGTCAATAACGCTTAAATCGTTAATAAATCACGACAGCAATAATTTATTTACAACTACTCGTATTTGTAGCTAAAACAAGTTTTTTGGAGCTTTTTTACGAACTTGTGTATATCATATATGCATTAAGTTTTGCAATTTGTTAAAAACTTACATAAATTTGTGAAGAATTTACATAAATTTGAAAAAGAAAAATTGTTAAGAATTTACATAAATTTGTAAAGCAAAGAAATTAATTAAGTTTGTAAAGAAAAAACAAGCTAAAGAAATAAATCAATTTGTAAAGAACAACCGTTTTTTTTTTACAAATTGACGTATTAAGTATATACATATGTTATATTATTAAGTATCCAGAAATGCATTATGGAAAAATGGGTTGTCATTAAAAAAATAAAGAAGGTAAAGATAAGATGATTTGGATACATACATATGTGGACAAAAAAACCATCACGCCATTTCTCTCTTGGATTAGGTAGAGAGTACAGAGAGCCCAACTTTTTTATCCTCCACATACATACCATATACCTACTCATACAGTTCGCTCTGTTTCTTTTACTCCTTACCTTTTCTTCTTTCAAAATTTAATTCACTTCATCCAATCATACTTTTTTTCAGTCGTCCTCTACCACGATTCCTACTCATGCTTGAATTAAAAAAATGTCAACTCAGTCTTTTTTCACCCTGTTTAATACATCAGTGATTAACTTACGTTTATCCTTAATTATTTCATTTATTAAACTATCAAACATCGACAAACCACAAATTCGTTTAAATTAATGAACTTAAAGCCATATACGACTTTTTCATAGTCACGGGTTATGATCAAAATATATCATATATATAATTACGAGTATATAAACAACACAAAAAATTTACTGAATTAAAAAAAACTGCTGCTTCCGACATTAAAATGAGAAAATAAAAGGACACCAATATTAACTAGATTGTAGTTTTTTTTACTTTTGTTCCTAATGCAATTTTTAGGTAAAATAAATGAGTTAACGGCTCAGTACTGCGAGGAATGGAGATAGGTGAAACACCAAGTTATCAGGTGTTATATATTTTTTTGTGTCAATATTTTTATCTTCTTATTTGTAGTTAAGGTATTAACACTGTTAAGGTTTCAAGACATTGTAATTTATTTAATCAAACACTATTTTTCCCTTTTATATAACGGAATAACCTACCAGCTTCAAAGTTTTCATCTCATCATCACAAACAAGAATGTTTGTGCTCCCCTGATGACGAGGTGAAAACCTTGAAACTGGTGTGGTCATACCGTTATATAAAGTGGAAAAACAGTGTTTCACTAAACCAAATACAATATCTTTATTATATTTGGTATATATTTTGTAAAATTATGACTTGTGTTGCATTGCATCATTTGCACACTTGGATAAAACTATTCCCTTCCAAAGATCTACATCATATAAATGGAACATAATCGTTTTACTACTAGGCCACGGAAGTTCTCCATATGTCAAACTCCTCAAACTCCTTCAACACGTGGGTTGAATCTTGTATGCATACACATTAATGGTTCCATATCACGAACAGCCTTTTCAGTTAAATTGGTCTTTTTTTGTCACCTTTCCCTCGTCACGACTCTCGGCGTGGTTTTACTCTTGTTTGGCCCGCTTTGGGCGGATGTTTTAAAACGCTGTTCCACTTCTGATCGATACTTCTTTATTCTGGTTCTTAAACATCTGCGAAGGTTCGTCTCGTTTCTCAAGATAGCATTTTAATTACCATTGATCATTTCGAAGACATGTTGCCGATGCAGTTTTTAGCGGTTCAACTTTTTAAATTATTGGCATTTTAAAGAAATTAAATAGCGAACGAACTAAATTAAAAATGTATGCTCAACGACGATTTTTATTGAGAGTTAACCTTTTTTTTTATTTTGTGAGTTCTTATTTTAAAACAGATCTTGATAACTCAATTTGGACAGATCGTGTTACACATATGGAAGTGCTTGAAGGAAATAAAGGCGAGTAAAAGTAAGCCTCTTTTAGCCTGGAATTGAGAATGCTTTATTCTTCTTATTGCACGTATTTTTAAAACATTAATGTAATTTTTTTTTCATTTCATTGGCTTAAAAAACTACTACTGTCAACAGAAAAGAAAAAACAGCAGGGAACTAATATTTTACGGCATGTAATTATTGTCATTAATTCAAATAAATTGTTTTGAAGATGGCCTATGAAATGTACCATACAGACCAAATAAATCACTTGACAAGATCTTCTTTAAGCACTGCAGCTATTAAGGTCCAGGATTGGAAGACCTGAGGACAGGTGGTGCACCAGTTTCAGACATAGAAGAGCACCACGATACTCAACATTGAACATATTTCAACTCTCTTATATGACATGGAAACATGGACATTGAACCAAGAAACATTATCAAGTATTTTGAGATGTGGCTCTATAAACGTCTCTTCAAGATTCCCTGGACAGATCGTGTTACAAATATGGAATTGCTTGCTCGTATGAATAAGGGCCGAGAACTGCTTAAAACTGTGAAGGTTAGCAAGTTGTTGTATCTCGGGCAAATAATGAAAGACACTAGGTACATTATAACATAAATGATCATCCGGAAAAAATAAATAACAAACGAGACAGAGGAAGACGTCGCATCTCTTGGGTTGAGAACTTGTGGGAATGGTTTGGGTGCATTTCTGCTGAGTAGTTCTAGACTGCAGTAAATGAAATAAATATTGCCATAATTGTGGTCATCCCCAGTAAGAGTTGGCACTTTGAGAAGAAGAAAACAGGTCAAATATTAGATGTTTTCGCTAAGAAATTTTCTTAAATAAAATGCATAATGTACATTATTCTCACCACAGAAATGTATCCATCTTATTTTTTAGGATAAAAATGTTTACATGATTTCGGTCAAATTTATTGGGTTATATTAAACTGACTAACGAAAAGGATTACAGCACATTAAACCTGAAAATCATCTTGAAAAGTTAATCTCGTTGCAATCAGTACTTAGAGTTTAATCTGTAAAGAATGTGGCCTTGCTAAAGTCCAACAACATGCAAAAAATAAACCAATACACGATCAGGCGTCTTCCATCCACATAATGGCTGGCAATCATACTCGATCACGAGGGATAGTCTATCGTTACATGAAAAAAATAAGCTTATTGCATTCTATTACACTTTTGTTGTATACAGTACAACCTGGCGGGCATATTGCCGTGTGGTAATCTCTCCCAAACATCAATAGAGATGTCAATAAGCTTAAGTGAAAACAAGACTGAATCATTTAAAAAAACTGGGTTCCAGCAGGATTTGAACCCCCAACTCCCGGGTTGGCAGACAGGCGTCTTACCAACTAAGCCACTGAGATGGCCATTTTTGAAAAAAAAGATTGAGGTATATATACACAAAGAAATGCGGGGAAAGTTCTATAAAACCGAGATTTAAATCAGATAAAAGGAGAAGTTTAATATCGAGATCAAAAGTTCTTCAACTAACCTAAATTCCTTTCTTCCGTAGCCTTCAACTTGGCTTGTAATATGGTTATTTTTTTATTTATTAAGGAATGCAAAAAAAAAATATTTTTATAAACTAGAGCTCATAAAGCAAAAAAATATGGATATAAAATAAAATATTTTATAGTTTTTATAAGTCGAAATATTGAAAATTAATTATTTGTAAATAATTATTGAATAATCTGGCAGGCATAATTTTCCGAATTTATACATTTCCATAATCATAAGTGCCAATTTCAGATTAAATGTTATCTAAAAACATATTAAAAAACATCTAGATTATGATGATGTTTTATTTAAAAAAACATCTAGATTAAGACAATGTTATATAATAAGTTTCATTTAAAGACTATTGCACCTGGTTAGCTACCAAAATCTTAACAGTAGAATAAAAACAAGAAAGAAAAATATATGATAAATTAAAAAAATAAAACAATAATTAAGTTCCACGTACTAATAAGAAACACAAATAATCAAACAGACAACAAATAAATACAGACATTATACGGAAAGAAAAAAATGTAAGTCTCTCATATTGCATAATACTCGTATGTCATTACTGATTAGATGGTGTAGGTTAGGAAGAAGTAGAGGTTTAGGGAATTGTTCAAAAGTAATCGGAAAATACGAAACATTTATTTAGTGCCATTGGTATCCAATTGAAGACAATACTTCATTACACAATTCGATTAGATTACCGGATAACTCTTCACGAACAAAACCTGTTTTAAGATGTTAAGTACTTGACTTTAAATATGTTTCCAAGTAGCGCCATATTAAATAAAAATTGTTACCTCAACGAATGTTCTGATAAAAATCAGTAGAAATTGAGCATTTCATTTATTTGAAATAATTTTAAGATAAATTCAATTAGATAATACAATCAAAGTAGATTACCATATAAAGGGTCTTTCAAATTGAGCGGTTTTTTTAATTCTAATTTTGTTAAATTCTTGTATTAAACACAATTTGCTTTGATTACAAAAAAACTTTTTATTGGTCATTGAAGTATAATGTATAACATTTAAACACAAAAAAACAATATCCGCCAAATGTCCACCTCTTGCAGCTCCACAGTTATCCACTCTTTTGTCAAAATTTTCGATGACATTTTGGCATTGCGTTTCTAACTCGCCAATAACGCGAATAATTTCATCCTTCAGCTCAGGAATTGATCGGGGGTCATTCTTATAGACCTGGCTTTTCACGTAACCTCAGAGAAAATAGTCCAACGGTCAGATCGCATGATCTTGGTGGCCAATTAACATCACCGTTTCCGGAGATTACAATACATGAGATAATTCAACCATTTGAAGGCGTTGTTGTATTGTATACGACTCCATTTTTATAAATGTCATACATTACACTTCTCTAATGTCACAAGACCCAGGCAATCTGTGTTTTATCCAAGAATTTAAAAAACCGCTCAATTTGAAAACCCCTTTACTAGTAGACAAATGTAATTACAAGTAGGTTCGATCATAAATATTTCTTGATTGATCGTTCCAAAATGGCGAGGCGAGATTAGATATAGGTAGGTTAAATCATTAGAATAAGATTGGAAGGAAACTATTGCTTATGGTTCCCTGCTACACCTTCTCAACTTTTCTCCATGGAATGAAAGCATCTACGATGAACCTAAAGGCGTCATATAGATATGAAGGATTTGAGATATGTAGGGAAATTCTCTAGATTTCTTGGATAGACTGTGTTACTAATATGAAAGTGTTTACACCACGGATGGGTAAAGTAAACCAATATGGTCGTGATTACGTAGGAAGCGACAAAAATCATTATATCATTCCCATCAATTAAATTTTAAATCAAGCATGTAGTTTTGATATTCGAGCAAGTCAGCATGCATTCTCCTGTATATTCGCACAATCACATTCAATGCTACTTTCATTCCAGAATCCTCATCTCTGCATATTCACCATGCATCTAGTCACACCTATTCCAAATGTATTCAGGGCTTTCCAAAGTAAATCGATACAGTGGGTCTCATGGTTCCATATGTTTCATCATATCAAAACAAATATTATATAATGATATAAGACATAATTGTTAATCGAAAACATCTAACTCCCATTACTAAGAAAGTTAATATGCTTTATTTAAAAACATTTTTTTAAATGTTGAATCTGTCGTTATCCGATATCCTATTCAAAAGAAACAGCCCGCGAAACAAAGGAAAAGCACATAGCAATATAGTTCTACTCAGTACGAGTCAATATTTCTATACCTACCGATCAATATTTATACACCTCAAATAGTTATCAAGAACATAAAACCATACATTTTCCAACATATGTAGATGTATAAGATATTGCTCCCGGCAGCTACTTAAATACATAAAAGAGACACTCATATCCCTCCTCACGTTTAGAAGGTAATATCCAAACACACAAGAAGAAACCTTGTAAGATAGAGTCACGGGTAGAATCCGCATTCCTTCAAGTCGATATATCTCAAAAATGTATTTTGGACTTTCTCCACCACTTGAGAGTAACGAATTTCTCGCGGATTCCACACTAATGTTCTACATTCTACCTTGATATGTACTAGCGCACTGTAGAGCGATCTAAGAACCTTTCCTCTCATACGTGACTTACAGACTAGTATTACAAATCCCAAAATTTTAAAGACAAACTCCACCAGTTCCTCCATGCGAGAACCAAATGAGAGCATGCGATCAAAATGTATACCAAAATCTTCGCTGCATTCTACTCTCAGAATCATTAGTCTGTTTAAAGTGCATATACAATAATAAAAAAACTATTACTTTAGAAAAAGACATGAGTTTACACTTCGAAATTTTAAAATAAAGTTTATTGATCTGACTGCACTGCCAAATAGCTTTCAAATCCGACTGAAAGAGTAAAGAATCATTATAGAATGAAATGTTTGTACAGACCTTCAAGTCGTCAGCAAATAATAAGAAGCGAGAGTGGCTTGTTACCAAACCTTTGATAAAGATTAGGAAGACATATATACGTATACTCGTATATAATTGTATTGCGTTATACTTTCGTTGTATACAATACAACCTGGCAGGTAAACTCGTATTTCTTTATGGAACCAAGCAGAAATATTAGGTCCTTACATATGAAATTGGCGTTTTGCCGTACTGGCAACTTTGATCTCAAATATCTTCTCTTTGGTTAGGAATTCCAAATTCAAATTTATACAGCTATTTACTCAAGTATTTGTAAAATTATAATTCATTTGTTTTTTCCTCAATTGTTTTTTTTCTTTGCGTCACTCAGTTTACAAAATGGAAAACTTGAAATATCGCGTTATTTACGAGTACGAGTTCCACCGTGGCACCAGTGCTGCAGAAACGGCTCGAAGGATTAATGATGTGTATGGCGACGGTGCCGCAAAAGAAAACACAGTGCGTTTTTGGTTCCAACGTTTTCGTTCTGGAAATTTCGACCTGCAGAAAAAGCCCCGTGGACGGCCGGAGACCAAAGTTGATAATGAAGAATTGAAGGCTATTGTGGAAGCGGATCCATCGCAAACCACGTCCGAGTTAGCTGCAGGCTGCGGTGTTAGTGATAAAACTGTTTTAATCCACTTGAAGCAAATTGGGAAGGTGAAAAAGCTTGAAAGGTGGGTACCTCACGAATTGAGTGAAGCAAATCAACAAACGCGCGTTGACTGCTGCGTTAAACAACACAACAGACGGCTACCAAATTAGAAGAGCTTCAATTGGAATGTCTAAGACATCCACCGTACTCTCCGGACCTTGCCCCAACAGATTACTATTTTTTTCGAAATTTGGATAACTTCTTGCAAGGGAAAAAAATCAACTCCGATGGGGCAGTCCAAACCGACTTCAAAGATTTTATTGATTCCCGTCCGAATGGTTTTTTTAGTAAAGGGATCGATGAACTACCTATGAGATGGCAAAAGTGCATAGATAGCAATGGTACATACTTTGATTAAATAAATATATTATATTAAAAAAAATCAACTTTATGTTCCTCCCAAACAAAACGCCAATTTCATATGTAAGGACCTAATATATGAAAGGAGCATTAAGCGTAAACCCGACTGTAACCATTGTTTTAACATTGCGTATCAATGGGAATTAAACTCACAACCCCTGAGTTAAAAATGTCGTTCTCAACAACTACGAGTAGGTCGTCAACTTGGCTATAAAGAAAAGGGAATTTAAAAATCATCTAGTTCATATTGTATTACACTTTTGTTATATACAGTACAACCTAGTGGGCTTATAGCCGTATGGCAATCTCTTCCATGTTAAAGAGGCCTTAAGAGAAAACCGGACTGGAATCTTTTTAGTTAAAAAGTCTGGGTTTTAGCGGAATTTAAATCCGTAACCTCCGGCTTGGGAGACAGGCGTCTTACCAACTAAGCCACGGAAGTCATCATAGTAATCATAACTCGTGTATCTTTCTTATGTGTCTTCAACTCACTCTTTTATTGTTCATTCTCACTACATATCTTTCATGTACATATCTTCCATGTACATATCTTCCACGTATATATCTTCCACGTAAATATCTTCCATGTGCATATCTTCAATGTACATACTCGTATCTTCCATGTACATATCTCGATGTACTCGTACATATCTTCCACGTACATATCTTCCATGTACATATCTTCCATGTACATATCTTAAATGTACATATCTCGATGTACATATCTTCCATGTACGAGTACATATCTTCCACGTACATATCTTCTATGTACATATCTTCCACGTACATATCTTCCACGTACATATCTTCCACGTACATATCTTCCACGTACATATATTCTACGTACATATCTTCCACGTATATATCTTCCACGTACATATCTTCCATGTACATATCTTCCATGTACATATCTCGATGTACACATCTTCCATGTACACATCTTCCATGTACACATCTTCCATGTACACATCTTCCATGTACACATCTTCCATGTACACATCTTCCATGTACATATCTTCCATGTACGTATCTTCTTAAATACGTTACGTTTACCATTCACTAGTTTATCAAAACATGACGATTAAACCGTGCCATGCACGGTTGCAGATTTTTTTCTCTAACTGAAATCTATTATGCAAGGGGGGGGGGGGGGGGGGGGGAGACAAGCACTTTAATTATCTAGCTGTAGCTGTCTTTTTATTTTCTATATTAATGTATACGGCATACACTTTACAACACTTATATTTTTATTTTTAAAATTTGTGATATTCTTTATACCATGTGTATGTAGAACCGTCGCAAATCAAATGCAAGACATTTTATTTACAAAATATGTCATATACACACACCAAAACTCCTACATACACTACGCACTGCTATATATATCACAATGTTACAATAAAAATTCATAAGATTAACTGCTAACACACGTTGTATCAATTTCCCAAACAAAATATCACATTAACACAAAAATATCACCCCGACACATTGATTGATAGCTGAATATCAATACTATAAAATTTTAACTAATTTATTCAACATTATATCAGAACGTGGATAAAAAAATATTTTAGTTTTAAAATTGAAGTATTACATCGCGTCTCATTTAATTTACAAAAGTGAAAATAATGCAACATCTGTTATTATAACAAATCAAAACGTAAATTAAAAATAAATTAAACAACCAGGGTAACGTGACACGTCCTTGCTTTATCCCTTTTGAAATATTAAACCACTAAGTCAATACACCGTTAACTCTAACGTATGAATATTATTTCAATGCACATTATGAATAAATACAATGAATTTGAATCACTTTGGTTTTTATTTTGCTCTACGTTAAAGAATTCATATTATTGCATTCCTAGTATATGATTTACATAAGTAACGGATAAAACTGGTCCGTTTTCACTTCGGGCCTCACCTACTGATTCATTTTTGTCTTGGCCCGATTACTGCGACCGGTCCTTTTGGACATTAATTGGGCACCCTAATTCGCGACTTGTATCACACTCATTCATGTCTTGTTAATGTTCCGCCATCATCGTGGTCCGAATTCTAGCTGCATCAGCACAGATCACTTGCTATTAATAACTTATTGATCATAGTTTTATTCATTTTTTATATGTCCACATGAAATCTATAACCACTTGAAAACTCGATCGAACTTAAGAAAATCTTTCCCAGTGTCCGGCTTTTTTTTATGAATTCTGTTTTTTTTTTAAGGGCTTACTAAAATTGATCTATTTAAGTAAATGTTCGAAACATTGTTATGATGTTCAGTAAACTGAATAACTTTATTCAAAAGATGAATCATGGATAGCTTATAAGTGTGTGTAAACAATATACACATTTTTACAACACACTCCTATTCATATGTACTCGTATGTTATATGTATGACACCAAGAAAATAAATTGCAGCTGATAAAAATAAAGGTTACTCGATTAGTTCAAAGATTAACTATTTATTCAGTCGAATATTATATTGTTTTCAATATAGAACCTCCGTTGTCTAGTTGGTTTTACATAAGGATTACGGGTTCTATTCCCGCTGGAATTTATTCAAAAAAGGATTAGAGTTTAGTTTTCACCACAGGATTATTTACAGTATTTTTGGTCATACGTGACTATACACCCACCAGGTTGTATTTTATAAAGCTAAAGTGTAATATATTATAATACAACTTTTAATAAATCTGTGAAGCGATTTTATATGCGATCTGCAATGTTTTTTTCCGGAAATCTCAAAAAGTCAACATAATTCGTTTTTAGCCACATTAATAATCAAAAAAGATAAATTAACTAAAATATTTGTACCTACGAGTAGGTTATTATGACAAACTATTCAGATCGATTATGAACATTTTTTTAAGTACGAGTTCGTATTTAAATTCTGTTATTTATAATCTATACAATAATTATCAGAAAAATGTGTGGTATATAGCGCTATTTCAATCTGCAATATTATTTTTTCTTTAGGAATTTAACATTCAATGTTGTTGTTACCTAGTTGGTAAGGTTCTAGTCTTCTACCTGACTATTTAGGTTAAAATCTCGATGATACCAAAAAAAGGGTACCACTCTGGACTATTAGTTTCACAGTGGAATGGATTCGGGGTTCCTGCTATTGACAAACTTCAAAAAAGATTTAACGACAACCTCCGTAGCCCTAGTTGTCTTCCACTTGAAGATTTCGTGTTCGATTCCCGATGGTACCAAAAATTGAATATCAGTTCTAGACTCGTTGAAGAGTTCGTCCGATAACAATACTGGCAGTCGTTAGACAAGTATGAGTATTATTGCCTATCCAACATTCACACACGTCTAACGAGCGCTCTTGAAGAGAGTTTGCTCTCTAAACGGCGCTACATAAATTGTCATTTTATTATTACTATCCACGTGTGGTAGTTATTTCCAACACGTGCGATAGCGAACTGTAAGTTACTTGACTACACCAGTAGTACTTAACCCGAAGGCTTGACTACTGGGGCCGAAGAAAATATTGTCTACAGGCCACGCTATTTAGTATTTCCACATCATCAATTCGATTATTGAAGGGTATCAAAAAACAAAAAAGTATTCATGAACTCAACGGTTCGCCTCCATAAAAACGATATACCATAAATTTAAAAAAAAAACCTTATCTATAAATTTATTCAATAATTCTTAAACGGAAAAAATGTGTGGTGTATAACACTATTTTAGCATCTAACAGTATTTGTATCAAAATCATACTTAATTGGATATTTAATTGTTTCAAGTCTGATAGCTCAGTCTTTATCGAAGTTTAAATAGACCTGTAGTTTGTATCCAGAGTGTCGTGTCAAGACTCGTGCATTGTTACTCGTAGTCTGTTGAACTCGTACAGAGGAGTCGGCCTTGACCCAGACACAACATGGTAATGCTCCGGAAGTGGTACTCGAGGTCCAATAAACAGGTAATTGTTATTTTTCGTGCTTTACTGTACGGTTTCAAGTGCTATTATGAATAAAAAAAGTGAAATAAGGAATGAAATTGAAACTATACATTTTTTGTTAACTTGAAAACGCTACACTTGGTTTTTATTTAAAGTTACATTCTAACTTCATAAGTTACAGACTGCCGTAAGACTTCCACATTTCTCTTTGTTAAACTTTTTCATTAATTCATTCAGTGTTCTTATTCAACACGTCACATCATTTAATCACTTTATTTCGTATTCTGCCATACATTGTCACCCCATACACTTTTCTCAGTGTAAGCATTTGAACAACAAATTCGGCACTTTTCAATATTTTTCCGCGTCTATGTTTCACTCCCGTATATTAAAGTTGGTAATAAAATACTGTTGCGGACTACCATCTTAGTAGATTTTGATACTGTTCGGATCGAGTATATATGTTTTAGCGTCCCAATGTCTTTCTTTCCTATCGCTACATGCCGTTCGATATCCCTCGTGACTCTCCCATCAACTGAGAAAAAACTACCTTAATATCAGAATTCTTCAACTTGCTCAAATCTTTTATTACTCACCAATATATCGTTTTTAACTTTCATTTCACACTTTTCTATCACCCAATACTTTGAATTTCCCAACTTTCATTCTTAGGGCCTTTTCTCCTCAATGACGAAATTTGTTTCTCCATGAGACCTATTTTCTTACTGATTTGTTCAAATTCAAAATTTTCGGTCTGTTTTTGTACAACAAAAACGGAAATCTTAGAAATTTTTTTTTAAGAATTAACTCAAATTAATGTCACCATGTTTTAAAAATTAAAAGAATGTTATAAATGTGTTATAAATGTTGTTATACATGTTGTTATGTATTGTTTATATTGAGGTATATTCATTGTTACAATTAGACCACCTCCTTTTTGGGAAGAGTCTTCCCCTTCGAGTTCGATTCGAAATAACACCCAAAAAAATAAAATAATTCCAGTCTAGTAAAAAGAGCTCGCGTGCGAGTGGTGTTGCCTCGTCGTCATTGGTAGTATTGCTAACACGAAACCTCTAATAGTTCTAAACCCGAAGGCGTGATTAATGTGGCCAAAAACAATATTATCTTCCGGCCACACTCTTCAATATCGAGAATAAGGACATGTAAAAGGGTGGCATGCGAATTAATAATATGCTTGTTGACATGCTTCAAACAGCAGCTTAAAATATATTCATCTCTCTTCAATGATGATATAATATATATTTCCCCATACCTCCTATTGTCTTGTCGTTTCCAAGTTTTACGTAATATTCGCAATATATTTTATTTTACTGTTTTTTTTCCATTATTTTTTTCTGCTTTTAGTATGTGTTAATCTTTTTGGAAATAACATTGTATTCGTTTTCCAAAATTGGCACAAATCTGCGTAACTAGTGCCCGGTTGGTTGGAAGAGTTTCCCGCATGGCAATAATAAACTGAACCTTTATTATATTGTATTACATTTTTCTTGTATACAGTAAAACTTGGAGGGTTAATTTTTATGTGGCGATCTTTTCCAATCAACAAGTAAAACGACCTCCGTAGCCTATTTAATAAGACGCCTGTCTCATAACCCAGAGGTTGAGGGTTCAAATCACGCTAGAACTCTGATTTTTTTAAAAAGGATTCCAATCTCGTTTTCACCTAAGGCGAACGAAAGTGTAATACAATACAAGAAAGATATTAAAGATGCTTTAAATGAACACCGGCTTAAAATCCGTTTTAAAAAATCTGGTATCCAACGACAATCAAACCCTCAACCTCCTAGCTGGAAGATAGACGTTATCGTCTATATTTAACAATCAAGTGTCTAAATAAAGAAGTATAATTAAAAATAATACAAACTAACATTTACTTAACTCATTAACAATCTTTCAAAGTATATTAAATCCATACAAACTTAAATTCACTTAAGTGATCAACAATCTTTCAAAATATGCTAAATCATTTAAACAACTGTACAATAATTTCTCCGTTTAAATCAATAAGTCTCGACACAAAGAGAGCATTGACAAGTGTTTGAATGTTAAAAAATAAACTAAGAGAAAAATGACATTCTACCTGCGATACAAACTTTCATCCATTACCATTTGAAATTCATTCATCCGACCTTTGCTTACAAATATACCGATCCGCCTAACATGACATACTTTTTCTTATATGACCGATATTTGATTTTCCTCATTCCAAACGAATGAATATACATGTAGATGCTTCTTTACACGCAGAAAACCACAAATTTACGATTCAAATTTTACTGTTATTGAATATAAAACACAATATTTTACAACGATTACTATTTTACGATAAAAAAACATCTTTCAAAGCTAAAATTACCATATATCGCTTTGTGATGTATCAGTAGATATTGAGAACATACAAACGTTCAAAATAATAAAGTACTATACCGCCCACGTAAGTCTTCAAATTGTTATATTTTTTTATGTTTGTGGTATAATTTTATTACCTTATGCAGTATAATTATCGATACCTTACATTTCGTTACAATTTTACTTTAAATGACCCAAAAATTTCATACACGAAATCTTTTCGGTGATCTGATTTCTCACTTAAATGGATTCAATCCATTCTTGGAATTTTATGATTTTAAGTAGTTGTTCAATACTTGTAAGAACAGGTTCAAGTAATTTTTATCGGTGAATTTTTTTTACTCAACTCGAATTTATACCAATTATTGCGTGTTTAACAAACCAATTTTAGTGTATTCGTCAAAAATTCAACTATCGTATTTGGGTCAGCCGTGGTGGTAGGATTGGTTAGTATACTTGATGCAGCTGTCTCTAAATACGTCAGATTTATTACTAGTCGTGGCTGTTCATTTTGGTTTTTTTCTTCCTAGTACTTACTTGATTCCAAATAAACTTGTTTACATTTAAGAATACCTGTCATGATTTATTAAAAAACAAACAATCTCTTAAGTACATAATACAGATTATACATAATTTAATCTAGACCAGTGAAGTTTCCATAGAAAAGTGATTACAATATAGATCTGACGATGGCCATATGACAGGAAAAGAGAAATGAACATTATTTTAAAACATGTACTTTATTTCTGTACCATTGAAGTACAAAAGTAATAACTTCATTGTAACTTGTAAATATTTTGTAGTTAATTTGACCCCAGTAAGAAATGATTTTTTTAGTTCGTTCAAATGTGCTTCATTTTTATCTACATATATATTTAAAACCAATTATTCTCATATACTTGGGCTTGTTGCCAGAAAGGACAACGAAATATTGAGAAACTGGTAATCACGAGTACAGTTGATAGAAAACGAACAAGAAGATGATCTACTACATGATGAATGAACCAAATAAGAGTTATTAAAATCCTCTTTAAGCACTGCATTCAACGTGGTCCAAGGCCAGAAGGAATGGGGACAAATGGTGCACCAAGTTTTAAACACAGCAGAGGACTACAATGATCAGCATTGATCACGCAACGATGAAGTAAGAAACTCCTGCACACTTTTCATACCAATCTTAATTTGATTTGAGATTTGACTCAACTCAAATGTAATTCTTCATTCACTACGCCTAAGATGCAGACATGGATACCGAATAGTAATATAATAATGTATCATAATATTATTATGAATCAAAAACTTGTTAATTGGAAGAAATTGCTATTAATTGAGAAATCCGTTCAATTCATTTGCTGTTTTAGACAAATAAAAATATATTTTGAAATTTTATTAGTTTTCTTGTTAAGGCGCCTGGATTTGTTATAAATGTCTCGTCATCAAACAATATAAAAGATTTTGTACTTACATCCGTACGTTATATTAGATGATGTTATAGTTGGATATGGATAATAAAATTAATGTCGAACTTAGAACATTATTTAAATATTACAATTTCTTGATATGATTATAAGACGTATAATAATTATATATTTATTAAGAACAGATTACTACTATTGAGCAGAATTTTTTTTTACATTAAAACGAGAAAGTAGTTAATACTGAGTTAGATGCTTGATTGTTCTAACATACATAATACTTATACACTTAATTGTTAGATTCACACTGTACCATATACTCTTGCTATATATGTAAATAAATATGGTTGTAAAAATAGTTTACCTAAAGATTTCTTTCAATTACTCCCCTGCGAGTAAGGTTTCATCCATATTTTACATTACAAAAAATTTCAAGTCCCGGAAACGGATTTAACTCCTCATTTTGCTATTGCAATTAAAATATCAAGTATTGGTGATGCTAAAAGGAAGAGACGATCGCATCAATCACAACAAGCAAGCGAGACTATATACTCAAAATACTAGATGATAAAATGGATGTGTCATTCGAGGGTAGTACCTCAGCGAGGGGTTCGAAACGACGATCTTCCGCACAGAAGTCCAAGGCGTTACCGTACATCCATGCACCTCATCTCTTGAGCAATATAAATAGACTGATTGCAGAGTTGGTGAGGTATTATATTTGTACTATACTATTATTTTCGCAGTAATGTCAAATTGGTGTGGTGAGGTGCGAGCAGCTGACTAGAGACGACCCCGTATCGCGTGATCAACTGTGTTTATTGTTAAATTTTTGTAATAATTTTGACTCATGTACTAACGTATTTGACTCATGTACTGTTTATTGTCCTTTCCAGTTCACCGCTCCTCTTTCTTTACGTCGTCCTTTACTATCCATGCAGTGAAACTCTGGAATCAGTTACAAACCAATATAAGACTCGCTCCGTCCTTGGCATGCTTTAAGAAGCGACTGAAAAAACTCTTAATTTCTAGTCAGTAATATAACATGTTTCATTTCTGATTTTTTCCTTTCCTCTCCACCATCCCTTCCTTTCCTTTTGATTGATGATATCTCACTTTATATGAAAAATAATGTTCGGGTGATTGTCCGTCTTTGTGGGCTTCGTGAGCATGTGCTCAAGTGTGTGTTTATGGATTTCGTGGAGATGGATAGTCATTTGAATTATTTATGCGACCACGTAACTTGCTTCATTTACTTTTGTCTGGTTGGTTGGAAGAGATTGCCGCCTGGCAATAAGCCCGCCAGATTGTATTTGCAATTAAAGTTTTAAATAAATATATAAATAACGTATTATTATAATTTTTTTATTACGTCGTTATACCTTTTTATATGGGTATATTGAATTATTATAAATTATTTTTTCCTGTTTTCAATTTTAAGGTCATTTTTAAATATTTTAAATGAGGCACATATTACTTTTTTATTAAATAATTTTAAAGTTACATTGTACCGTTGATGAAAAATGAAAATAAATAAAATATAACAAATATGTTAAGTAAATACCACTAACAGCGTATCATACTCGTAAATGGTAGCAAATTAATATATGTTATATATTTGTGCTTAACAGCTAACAAAGCGATACAAAAAAACGCCTCGACATCTGAAGACTTCTCATTTCTGACCGTTAGTGTACCTGAGCGATAAATGACTGCTCTACATTAATAAATTCGTATTTTGCGATCTCCAAGATTTAAAGTACTCGACCGGTTATTTTTTATAATAATTGTAATATTTTTGCCAGACGATTATACGTCGATACTACTCGTAAGCCCAAGAACCTCTTAAGATGTAACCAGTTGCCACGACGAGTGGAGTGGCCGACCTGACATACTTTACATCATCATCACTTATTACACTAGATTAATAAAAATGTTATCAATTTGAATTTGGAATTCCAAACTAAATCTTTTGAAAAAATAAATATGAAGATAAAGTGGATATAACAATATCCAAATACAATTATTTACTAGTAGTATCAGTTTCTCAAGAAGGATTTCTTTCCATATCGGACTATTTTGTTTTACATAAATTAATGCCATCACGCAATTCCACTGTCGGGATAAGAAAAAAAGACAGAGAGCTAAACATTCTTATCTCGACACACATCTTCGACCTCTTTTACATCCATATGCCTTCTTATACAACTCTAATGATTTTTCCAACTTTGTATGTTTCACCCTTTCAAAATATAATTTACTTGATTCGACCATACTTTCCATGGTTTTCCTCTACCACGCCTTCCATTTACATTACTGTATATTTTTTATTTTGTTAGTCTTTTATCATTCATTCATTCTACATGCTCACACCATCTCGGAGTGATCTTCTTCATCCTTAACATATCAGCCTTAAGTTTACATAAATCTCTAATCACTTCATTTCGTATTCTATCATATATTATAACCCTAAGTATTCTTCTCAGTGCACGCATTTATATGTACAACATTTATTCGGCTACTTTCAGTATTTTTCCATATCCACGTTTCTTTCCCATACGTCAATGTAGGTACTAAAATACTGTTGCGAACTGTAACAGATTTTAATAATATCCCGTTCGAGTATATAAGTTTTACAGCCCATAGACTGTGTTTCCTATCGCTAGGCGCCGTTCGATATCTGACTTAATTATTCCACCATCTGAGAAAATACTACCCAAATAACAGAATTCTTGCTCTAATATTTCATTACTCACGCATTTATTTTGTTTTGATACTAAAAAAGATGTAAATATTGTAATGAAACTTTGTGTATTTGTTTAAAATACTTGAATGATTTCGATGAGTATCGTAACTTTGACAAAAAATTCTCCTCTGTGGAGAGCTACATCACACTCCTTACACATGTACCGGGTCTCACTTATCTTCTTGTGTGCAGCACATACCTTGCAAGCTTTGCCGGGATATTTTTTTGCCAATTGATGGAATACATATCAACACATGTTTAGACACGCTCTTTGACAATCTTTTTTTGAAGGATGTTGCAAATTCCTTAATAACATATATAAAGATTCAGGCGTTAAAACTTTGTATATATGTTTATAATACTTCAACTATTTAGTTTATTTACTTCTTTGTGAAGAGCTACATCACACTCTTTACACAAGTACCGGGTCTCACTTCTCTTTTTGTGCTTAGCACATACCTCTGCAAGGTTTTTTTTTGTCAGTTGATGGAATACATATCAACATATGTTAAGACACGTTCATTGATAACCTGTTTAGAGGATCCTACAAATCCCAGGCCCAGAGCATGCTAGAAATCAGAAATCAGGAGACTATCATTAAATGGTTGATTCATTTACAAAAACATTTGCTAGATGAGATTAATATATCTTTGGAAGAGGTGAAAACACGGGACCAACACTCAATGCAAATCTAGTTTATCACGTTAAAACACGGGGTCGGGATACAAAACTGTTGCTACAATAAATATACTTAATTATTAATAATACTTTTGCTATCATCAATAACAAATAATAGTATTTGGGGGTTTAACCTGTGACCCCTATGTAGTATTCAATGTAAAATTTCTGCACGTATTCGTGCTGTAATCACAAAGTAAATACACTTGATCCTCACTTTGCGCAATATTGAACTTGAATTACATAATTTTGTTATAGTACCAAAACCTTGATAACAATTCAATAAAGACCATTTAATTAACGCCGTTTGGAGAGCAAACTTTATTCAAGAGCGCTACGACTCGGGACTCGAACCCATTATTATTAACAGATTAAAAATATTACAAAATCAATATATATAATTTCAAAGATAGAACAGTAGTACCTGCGGTCATTTGATTAGGTACTTCACCGCTTCTTGATGATGTGAATTCAGTGTGAATGTTTCAACTGAGTGTTTTAGTATGTAGGCAAAATATATGAAATTTATAATTAATAAATGAGACCACTTCGTCACAGTCCTTGCCTAGTGAAGTGGTTCTCTATATCTAAAAATGGAGGGATTTTAATGATGTTATGTAATTATACACGATGGTTCGCCTTTGAGTATTCCATAGATAACAAAGCGCACCAACGTCTCAATAATGCGAGATTAACGATAGACTTTCGACAATATACAGGAAAAGATTCGTATACTTATTATATGTTGTTAGAACGATTAAAAAAGTTGAGTGAATACAAGTAAAAAGTATGTATTCTTACATGGATTGACCGAATAAAAGAGTTCAGGTCGATTCCACCACCACCCACGCTTTTATGGGGGACAAAATAAGGCCTGGAGTTCAAACAGATCAGCAAGTTGCCAGTATTTTTACAGAAAATTTCAAATACAACAAAACTATCCTTTGACGCCACTAGATCGGAGAAGCCAATCGGCCGAAGATGAACCGATATAAGGCTAAGTGGAGCTCCCTTCGGAAATAACGCACTCGATTTTCATCGCATTACCACAGAATGTGCTCTGCGGATTGTTCCAGATGGCTGCGAAAATTGCAACAGGGCGAAGGGACAAAAGTGAAGCTAAGGAGTTTGGCATTAAAAATCCCATGGCCAAAGAGAAATTGAGTAGTCCAATAGTTTGAATGTACCCACGGAGAGCCGTGGCCCGCCCTGGTGTAAGAAAGAATTTAAATGTACTCGTATGTCTTCCTACAGATGAGTTACCAGTATATTTTCTTAACGGTACATTTAACATGGCTCAGGACCGGGAAGAACGGAGGCAGGTGGTACACCAAGTTCCAAGCATTGCGGTGGGCAACAACGCTCAGTATTAAGCACACAATGAAGAAGATTTTTACCAGTTAAACGACAAAACCATCTAGTTCCGCGATGTAATCCTCTCCTTAACACATACAGTATACATTGTACCTTCAGAAAGATTACCTCTGGAAACTAATTATCTAAAGTCGTATAAATGGTCAAATACAATGTATAAAAAAAGTAATTTTATTTTTAAACGCGATGCCACAAAGTGAATGTAAAATTTTAAGTAAAAAGATAGTTTCATGTCTAAATTGAAAGATTTTTTGCTTTCAAAATTCTTTTTTTTTTCCATTGTAAGAAATCTCTTTTAACAAAATATCATTCAAAGCATAAAGAGGAACTTTAGTAGAACAGTGTGGCATTGTTCGCAACAATGTCGAAGTGAATACTTGTCTTAACTGCTCTATCAATCATCGATGGTGTTTTACCCAACCCCGAGGGCTTTTTTGGAGCAAGCAGTACGAAAGAGAGCGTTAATGGAAACTGGTTCTTGAAGTGGGGAAGTAGATTCGTTAAAATTATGTCTCCTAAAATTACCAATTTGCTTTAAACGAATATAAGAGATTTTTTCTGTATGTTACGTTGTAAAAATGTTATTTATACAAGTCAGCGTAAGCGGTCTGGTGGATTGCGTCTAAGAAGCCCTTAAAAGTTGAATATTTCAGTAAGTCTGGTATTTTTCAAAGTAAGTAGTTCATACCTTAAACACTCTTAAGAGAGAATAATTTGTGCTTTAGAGAAAAAGATGAAGATAAAATCTAGTGTGCTGGACAAGTATGTTACTAAATACTAAATAATCACTCATCGGTAGTACTCGTATATTCTCATGTCAATGTGTAATTGTAATAAATAATTAACCATTCTACAAGTTGTTATGATAATTCATCATTCTTAGAATATATTCAATCAAGCCGTTTCCATTTCCGTTTTCTCGCAACTCTTCCATCATATGACAAAATACTACCATCATAACCAGGCAAATCTGTCTATGTAGGACGTACTACATTGAGATATCACTGATCTTGGTGTACTTGGAGAGCACGTCCCTTATTCATAGTTCGGTCATGCGTTGCGGGCATAACTAGACCAAAGTATATTCTTACCACAAGCCATTCGATTAAAATTGTAAATTAAAAAAAAAACTTTCATTCTATCACTTTATGATCATCGGCATATTTTTTAAATATTAAAATGCTTATTTTTATTATGTCTTTATTTGAGTATATAAATTATCCATAAAACTGGTGTCACGCATTAAATAGTGATTCAAAAATATTGATATACTCACATATAGTATTCTCCAAATTGTATAATACTTTTGTGGTAAATTTACTAAACTATTTGTAATATAATGAATGGTTCTTACATCGACGGAGGAATTTAACCCTAACTAAAGAAGATAAATGCTACAGACATATCTAATAAATAATAGTTTTTTTTGTTTATACATTTTTTTAAATATAAAACACAAAAATTAATTTTCGTTTTTTTTTAAACTCGATAATTGAAAAATTTTCATCACTATCCATTTATTTTTGGATTAAAAATTATTATATGAAATCTATTTTAATCTAAATTGCGGTATTGTGTGTCAGTCTTGAAGGTTATATGTAAGTACTAACTACTTTCTGTGCGAAAAGCTCTAGACAATACAATGCAGCATGGAGAGGAGCATGCTAGGTTATAATAGAAAATACCGCAAACGCAATGAGTGTAAAAGTTGACGATGTTATTGAGATGGCAAAAAGACTGAAGTGGAAGTGGACTGGGTACATCGCCCGTATAACGGACCATCGTTGGACTTTGAAGTAATCCAGTGTTACCCAATAGGAAGAACTAGGCCTGTGAGAAGATCGAAGGCACGCTGGATGGACGAAATACGTAAACAAGCAGCGATTACATGACAGCAATGCGCAAAAGACAAGATTTCTTGGAAACAACTTGGAGAGGCCTATATCCTGCAGTGGATGAATGTAGGCTGATGATGACGATGATACGCCATATACCACTTACGAAAGTTGATAAAAAAATCTACACTTTTACGTCCAATTTATAAATTTTCTAGACATAAAATTAATATTTTCCCCATTTCTTGATATTCTTGACGAAGTTCGAACCAATAAACCATCCTTTGTAAATAAATGTGTAATAACCTTACGACTAAAAGTTAAACTGTTTTACTGTCCTAAATTTAAAGCAAAGAAAGTTTTCGTTGAGCTATAAACCAAGTAACAGTTGAAAGCGACAAGTGTTAATGCATTTAACATGAGAGTGCTACAAAAGAAATTGCAATGTAAAGTTTGTTCAATTTTCGTGATTGTAAATTCGACGATATTTCTTACAAATTAGCAAACACATATTTTTTACAACTCTGGAAAAAAAATAAAAAGTAAGTTGTTTACAAAGCCACAACAGCATAGAATTATCTCGAGCTCTTCCGATCATGGACATGCCTTTAGCTCAAATAGAGATTGTTTATTGACTTTCCTAGTTCACCGCTCTACTTTTTTAAGTCGTATTTTACTGTCCATGTAAGTGAGTCTCTGGAACCAGTTATCAACTAGTGTAAGACTCGGTTCATTATTGTTTGTATTACACTTTCACTGTATACAGTATAACCTGACAAGCTTATTGCGATGTGGTAATCTCTAACAACCAATCAGAAAGATGTTCAAAAAGCCTTTAGTGAGAGCCAGACTGAAATCCTTTTTAAAAAAATCAGGGTTCCAACAGGAACTGAACTCGCAATTCCCAGATAAAGAAACAAACATATTACCAACTAGGCCACGGAGGTCAACTCATTATTGGTATGTTTTAAAAAACGTCTGATAAAAACTTTTCAATTTAAGTCAGCAACGTAAGAGGTTTCATTCCCGATTGTCTTTTCTTCTTCAAAATCCCTTTCTTCATCATTCGATTGATAATATCTCACTTTTATCGTCGCTATTTATATTTTTCATGGATTTTGCACATACACACGTGTATACATACCTACATAATAAATAAATTATGGGATGTACAATATAATTCAGTGGTACACAAGAATAACCTAAGGCATGCAATGTATAAACAACCAACATAAAACATGCCATGTGTAAGCAACCAACATAAGACATGCCATGTATAAGCAATTAACCTAAGGCATGCCATGTACAAGTAACCAATCTAAGACATACCATGTATAAGCAATAAAGATGCAAGAAAGCGCTATAGTTGCTTGAGTTGAGTAGTGAACTATTTTTCTTTTGTATGGTAGGTACCTCTTAACATATACAAATATATGATTTGGGCATATTGATGAGCGTGGCCCATAAACAACAATATTTCATAATGTGCCTACCTATTTTTTTAACATTCAAACTATTTACTTATGTGGTATTTTTGAAAAAATTGTGTGACATAGATCACAAAGAGACGCATTTGATACTTTAGGACAATAATGTATTTTTGATACACATTATTTTGTTTTTAATAACACAAAATAAGTCATTTACATTTACAAATAAGTTTCACACAAGACTTAAAGACCATAAAGTGGGAAATTTGATAAACATTGTGTGTTTTGAACTTGACGTTTTGATGCTTTCTTACATTTAGGACATATAATGGCAATGTTGACACTTTAAGGCAGCAAAGTGATATTTTTGACATACATTTTGTGCTTTCTAGAATACAAAGTTTCATTTTATATGCTTTCGTGTCTTAAGAACCATAAAGTGGCAATTGTGACACTTTAAAACAACAAAGTGGAATTGTAGAGCCAACTTTGTTGTAGGGAGCGAAACTAGACCTGGAAAATACTACAATTGGTCAAATAAATACTGTAGGTTAAATAATATGGTTGAGATAATTTGGGTTTGTGGAGCGAATAAAATATATATAGTGCAAATGTGAATGGAAGGCGTGTGAGAGGAAGACCAAGGAAAGTTTGGTTGGATCGAGTAAATGATATTCTGAAAAAATTAAACGTAGAAAGAGAAAGAAATCGTAGGAGTTTTATGGATGTAGAAAAGGCTAGGGATATACATATGTCGAGATAGGAAAGACTGACGCTCTGCCCTCTCTGTTTACCCTGACAAAGAAATAGCATGATGATATATTTGTATGTATGTAAGTGACATTTTTGACATACATTTTATGCTTTGAAGAACACACACATTTTGGATAGTTTCGTACCTTAAGTACCATAAAGTGGCCATTTTTACATTCAAAGCTGTAAAATAATCTCTGAATATAAAACCAGTTCTAAACATACTAGAATCAAAGCCGAAACGCCATTTTACATATCAACATGCATTCTATTTTATATAAAACTGACGTTAACACACTAGAGATTTTTCTTATTTATTTTTCTGTTTGTCGTGAAGGAAAGAAGGTGCACTGTTGATGATACTAATGATATGAAATTAAGCCATTCTATCTCCGGTCGATTAACTATAGCTGAGTTAAAAGAAATGCGACCAACTGGATCCACGATGAAAAATATGTGCCACGTCAGTGCGTAGCCGGAATACAAAGTGATGGCAATTCTAAACTGTTATTCACTGTGCTGCAGTACGAGTACATCTCTTGATATTTACAATATATGGTATAATATAATTACCTAACACTTACATATTTTTTGCTATTGCATTATAACAAACTCAATAAGTTATATTACTATATGATACATATTACTGAGTCTTTTTCTATATGAACTTAAGTTCAATTTCCAGAGAAGTAAATAAATGTTTAAACTACCTAATAAATTCCCATTCGAAGAACTTCCTAAACAACGGTCAAAAAATCTATTGTTATTAATTATTTTTTAATACATTTTCCATAATATTTGAGAATGTATTCAATACGCAGCCGCCATACGGGTAACACTCCACTTTAAAATAAAATATTGTATTGTATTCCATTTTCGTTGTACACAGCACAACTAAGCGGGCTTATTACCATGTGGCAATATTTTCCAACCAATCAGAAAGATATCAAAGACATCTTGAGAGAAAACCTGAAATCCTTTATTTTCAATCTGAATTTCAACGGAAATCAAACTCGCAATCCCCGGGCTGGAAAACATTCGTCTTACCAACTAGGTTACAGAAATAGTAAGTATCGGTCAGTAAACTAAAAATAGTTTCTCACATATGAAATATATATTATTTTCTTCTTTTAAAATATCATTCAATTGAACTAAACATACTTTCCTTGGTATTATTCTACCACGTCTTCCACTCATATTTACAATGTATAGTTGTTTTGTTCATTAATTCGTTCAACTGTCTTTCTTCATTAATTCGTTCATCTGTATTTCTTCATTAATTCCTTCAACTGTCTTTCTTTATTAATTCGTTCAATTGTCTTTCTTCATTAATTCGTTCAATTGTCTTTCTTCATTAATACGTTCAACTGTGTTTCTTCATTAATTCGTTCAACACGCCAAAACCATCAAAAAGTGTTCTTTTTCAACTCATAAATCAACCTCAAGTTCATTTTCATTCCTAATCACTTCATCCCATATTCTATCATATGATACATTATCACCTCATTTATTATTCTCAGTGCACGAATTTCTGATGAATTCAAATTATCAGAACACATGTAACTGGTATTAAATAAGAGTAATCTCGAAACCGGCAATCAAATTAACCATAAATAAAATAAGGTATAATTTTGTTAGTAACCGTATCGAAATGCAAAAACTAACAAATCATTTTAAGAGAACTAAAGTTATTTTGTTGGTTCATTTTCATTTTTTGGTGTACATTTAATGTATTTTAACTTAATATCAATACTTCTTTAACAAGTGTTTCATTTAACACGTGATTCAGAAGCACATACCTCTTACACAAGGCCAAACCGCCGCATCCGGTTCCTACACATCTCAAATTTGTTTGTAGTTATGGAAAAAAGCTGCGAGAGATATAACACTACGCTATCTTTTTATAATGAAATTAAGGTTTTGTGTCAAATATGAAGGTCAAATTTATTTAGATATATAATTTTATTAATTTGATAGTAAACGTAAAGTAAAACGATAACCCATGTGACCTAGTGATAAAACTATTTCCTCCTACACATAAATTTTCGGTTCGAATGCCGATGAATACCAGACGCCAATATATCAGTCTGGTTATTTCAAATTTAAGCCTTTTAACACAAAGTTTTGTGTGACTACAAATTCGTGTGTTGAAAATGAAAATGTTGCGGGTTTGATTTCCTTTGGTAACCAGATTGTTAAGTACAAATTACTGCACTTGATCATCCAAGGCAAAATAGAAGGCCGAAGAGGTATTGGCAGGAGGCAAATCTCCTGGCTCCACAATATACGTGATTCGACTGGCATAAGGGGCGTTGGAGACCTTTTTCGGGCTGCCGGGGACAAAAATGTCTACTCTCAGGTGATATTCAACGTTGGGGAGACCTGAGATGACACTGGGAAGAAGAAGAAGAAGCCAGATTGTTTTAGAAAGGGTTCAAATCAGGTTTTCACTTTATGTTTTTATAATTATTTTACATATTACACTTTCGTTCCATACACTACGAGTATAATTTGATGGATTAAATTCCGTGTAAAGATTTCTCCCAACCAACCAAAAAGGTATTAAAACGCCATACCCCAGTGAATGAATGACTCCTTTGTATTATTGGTTTAAAGTGTATATTCTGACGCACTTCAGCAAACGCTTTGTCGAATCAGATAATTACTAATATCTCAATTGAATATTTTTTTATAAATCAAAAAAAAAATATTTTTGCAAACTCATGTCTGAAAGTACTCGTAAAACCAATACGAAAGTGCTAACTTTAAGGGAAGTTATTACGACATTCCAGTTGGCTTGTCAAACTAGTAAAACGTTAGAGTTATAACGAATAATACATTAAATTTGTAACTAAACAAAACATTTGGGTGGTATCATTGAAAAACAAAACTCATAAGTTACTAAAACATTTGGCTGGTACCGTTGAAAAACAAAACTCATAAGTTACCAAAACATTTTGCTAGTATCGTTGAAAAACAAAACTCATAAGTTACCAAAAACATAAATTCAGAGGTGGTGTTGGCAACAAATGGTTCGACTCCACTGAATCTTTAAAACACGGGGGTTACGGATTCGATTCCCGTTGATATCCAGATTTTAAAAGGGGTTGCTATCTAGTTTTACTTAAGGCATATACGAGTATATGATAAACATCTTTCAAATATATTAGAAAACATTGCCATATGGCAAAAATCTGCCAGGTTATCTTTGATACAACGGTAATATATTATAATACATACATGGCCTCACGCCATTTCCCTATCGGAGTTAGCAGAAAGGATAGAGCGCAAGACTTTTCTAACTTGACACACATCCTTCGCCTCTTCTACAAAACACTACAATACTTACTATTTTACTGACTCTCTGTGTTTCATTATTTCAAAATATTATTCACTTGATCCAACCACACTTTCCTTGGTCTTTCTCTATTACACCTTCAACTCACATTTGCATTATACATTTTTTGTTAGTTTTTCTTCATTCATTCGTTCTACATGTTGTAAAGATATTAAAATCCTTCAATCAATCTTTTCACCCCGTACGTTCCATCAGAAGCATAAAAAGTCATAAAACGCCACTATCCATGTCGGTTCACAGCCTGGTACTCCACGTACTTCAAAACCGTGGTCGGACAAGCTCCGTGACGATCAACGGATATTGTGATTGTTTATTTTGAGGACATTGGAGTATTAATCCAATTAAGGCTCCGACGCCTGTATGTAAACATCAGGGTGGCTCATCCTGAAACCTTATTAGCGCATATCTGTCTCTGATACAATACTTGAAAAAGGTGAAGGTAGGATTCTTGTCACCTCGCGACCCAAGATACTCGTAATTGAAATCAAATGACGACAAAAATAATGCAGTTTCAGTGGGTTCTTGTTTAGATAGCTTCAGAGTTTTTAAAAAAAAACAGATACTTATTTATTGGGAAAAAAAATATTAGAAACTATTGATCTGATTATAGAAGATCAATGGGTGACATACAAATGTCAAATAAGAATGTGAGGAGATTGATGTATGCTGATTACACAGTAGTGTTAAAATAGAATGAGGATTTATTACAGTCTGATAAGATAATTACACTGAGATAAAAGAGACAGATCTGAAAATAATTGTTGGGAAATCCAAAGTTATGGTGATAGAAAATTATGAAAGGAAAAGTATATGAGTGGATAATGAAAGATTAGAGAAAGATTAAGAGTAAATCTGTTATTAATGAAGGACTTTCTCAGTGGAAGAGAATCCGAGAGGCGTGCAGCAATAGGAAACGTAATCAATAGTCAATGGAACACTTAAATATAAAATATTTACTCAAATCGGACAGAATCAAAATCTACGAAGATGAAAGTACCAACTTCAATGTACGAGTATATACGAGTATATGATATGTGAGTGAAATGTGAACATGGAATAACACTGAAAAGGGCCTAATAAATGCAGTGCAAATGAGTACACTTAGAAGAATACATGGTGGTGAGGGAGTAATTTTTATTTATTTATTTATTTATTATTACACATGACAAGAAATATACACAATTTGCGAAAAAACAACAGGTAATTTGATTTGGACATACAATTTTAATGGATCTGGGTTTGTTGCCTTTCATTTGTCGTATCCCCAGTAAACTAGGCTTTTGCCTGTATCTCACTGAGGATAAGTAATGTATGACGTAAAACGAAATTAAGGGATTAAAGATGAAGAGGAGCATTCTGGAACGAATGAATGAAGAAATAAGAGTACTACGAATACTAATATAATGTGCAAGTACGAGTTAAAAGCGTGGTAGAGGGATACCAATGAAACCATGTTTGGATCAAGTGAACGATATTTTGAAAGAAGGAAAAGTAAGAAATAAGAACAATCGTAAGGACTATATGGAAAGGTGTATGGATTGGGAAGAGGTAAATATTATCTTGATAGGAAATTATGATGCTCAATCCTCTCTTTCTACTCCAGCAGGGAAACGGTGTGATGCTTAATGTTTGATATAATTGCATCTTAAATAACTCTTCAATAACAGTAAATAATTGGAGTGCTATGATGTCATTCCGTATTTTTTTTAAAGTCCATCGAGAACAATAGATCTAGTTTCGCCCCATTAATGGATGAGAAAATATTTTAGTTTGTATAATGAATAAACGACACAACAGAACTGTACTTGACCGCTCGTTCAAATAATTTAAAAGAAAATAAACCGTGGTGTGATAACCTCCGTGGCCTAGTTGTTAAGACGCTTGTATACCAACAAGAGTTCCATATCCGTTGGAACCAAGATTTTTTCAAAAGGATTACAGTCTATTTTTTTTCAAGGCCTCTATAACATATTTCCGGTTGGTTGGAAAACATTGCCATGTGACAGTTATCCCGTCAGGTTGTACTGTATATAACAAAAGTGTTATACAATGTCTGATGAATATCGAAAAACTAACATGAGGAAATATGTTTGGACACTAATTCCTTATGTCGGATACTTGCTTTGCATTAAGATTTAATTCCAAGTGGCATTTATATGTTATACATATACATATACCATACTTCTTCAGGCAGTTTTGCATATTAATTTTTCAGTTTTTCAAACATAATAACTCTTCTTTTTTTTATTGTACTGTAAAACACTTTCGTTGCACACAATACAATCTGGCGGACTTATTGCCATATGGCAATATCTTCCTACCAAACATTAAGATGTTAAAGAGGTCTTAAAATAAAACAATACTGGAATCCTTTCTTTTTTTTAATCTTGGTTCCAATGGGAATGGAAACATTTGTCTTCACTCAAAACCAAAGTTGTATTCAAATTATGGCTAAAAATATAAATGAATGGGTGCGGAACTAATTTTCAAGAGTTATCAGATGTGCACCATAATGATTAACGTTCAAGATGGAATGGAGAATATATGACATTACTTCAAACCTGATTTTACACGTCTTCATTAACGGTTCAATCGGTGCGACTATGGAAAGAACTACCAAGAGTTATAAAGTGTGTACCATATTTATTTACGTTTAAGATAGTACAATAATCAGAAAACCCTTTCAACCTAATTTTCTTTCTTTATCATTGGACGAATTCATTTCCTCTAGTCCTACCATTATTATTTTAAAAAAGTATTTTTTTAAACCTGTCATTGATTTAAATAACTTTAAATATACAAAATAAGCCGGTTGAATGAAAGGAATTGGTATAGAGCAATAAATCCGCCAGATATAACCATGTACATAAAATAGTTAATGATGGGTTCCACAATATTCTGGGAAGTGCGTGTATATCTGTCATCTATCATATATCTACCCCCAAAAGGAAGACTCCGTAATGGTATATATTAAAAATATGTTTTCCCCGTAAAATGTCACTGTCACGTTTTCAGCATTTAAATTTACTTACTACTTCAGTAGATATATATAATGGATCTAGAAGATAATTTTTTTATTTTTTTATAATAAAAAGAATCGGACGATCAGTTATTAAAAATACAAACTGGGAAGAAAATAACATACCTGAATTAAATCCAAAAGTGTCACATACGGCGAAGGAAGAATGTATTAAAAAAATAACCAAAATATTTTTTTAAATCACTAATTTGTAAAAAAAGTCACACAATTTCAACAAAATTAAAAGTATTTAAAACCACTTAAATTGGCAAAGTATGATAAACAAATGTTTCCGTTTTCAAAAGCGCGGTTTTTTGACATCGATCGTCATTTGTTCCGGTTTAAAATTCGAACGTCGCTTTCGATATTCGAATTTGGATGGAATCTACACGTCAAACACGTGACACTTCGACAAGTATTGCGCGAGAGCCGGCGACACAGCCACTTTCCACGAGAGCAAGGCGCGAATTGAGAACGTGCGATGGGCGGGTCACTTTTTAACCTGATAAATTCCACCACTCCGTTCTAAAACACTGCATGTGATTTTTTAACTTAAATTGTAATATATGTACGTCAATTTAATTAATCTTCTTAATCGTGTGCTCAATAATGTGCGTTATGGTCCTCTGCTATGTTTCGAACTCGGCGCACAGCCTATCTCCATCCCTCCCAGTCCTGAGGCATGTTAAATGTAGTTGTTTAAGAGGATCCTGTTAACTAATATATATGATCTAACCATATCATGGGATACCTTCCCTCATTTGTCCCCGTTATCACTAGCTTCTTCAGACTTTCGTCATTATTTCTAGCATATATACCCAAAGTATGTTATGATTCTTTTTCTGCATGTTGTGGAAAGTTTTTCGTTAACATTTCCCTTCTTGTGCTAAAAAATTCACTCGTTCCGGTGCTGTGTATTCAATACACATCAATACACACGTAAAAATGAACGATTAAATTAAAATTTTAAGTCAAAAGTGATAATAATTGAAATTTAATTGCTGAAAACATGAAAACAAAACACCAAAACGGGCGAAGTGACCACCTTAAATGGATGCCCAAGAGTTACTGAAGTGAGAGAAGTGAGTGAGCGAACTGAGATTCTATTCTTGCGTTCCCATATACCGAAGCAGTGAGAGTGAAACGTGAATAGCGTCGCTTTCTCACTCATAGCTGTTTTTTTAAGAATGATTATACCTGCGTTACACACTGGCGTTTGTAAACGTTTGATTGTATTGGTGAATTTATTTCCGATTTTCACAAAATATCTCTGATGTGGCCGATAAGTGTTTTACGAAGGAATATCTAAAATCTGAACCCAGTATTTATTAAGCAATGTGTACTAGTTACACATCACAGGGAAGGAAGGGTTCATCTCCAGATGTTAAAGGCGTTAGTGCACCTTGCACTCCATGGGATACGGAGTATCCACCTCGAACACCAAATTTCGAAGGCATCTGTATTTTTTGTTTCCTTTTACTTTATCATCCATATTTCAACTCCGTATATGTTAGTATGATGAAGAATACTAGAGACTCAACCAGACAGATATTGGTTCTTCTTAGTATGGATCGATTAGTCCATATATTTTATCAAACTTGGCAAAGCTGTCTTTGTCATTTCAATTTGTATTCGGATCTCCGCCTCACATCCTCCATTCCTCGAAATAAGAGTTAAAAATAGTTATTGAAACATAAATTATGAAAAAAATGACAAATAAAATCAAGCACAATGATTTATTGTGGGCACCAAAATTATATGGATCTAAATTTGTTGCCTGTCATTTATCGTGAATTCAGTAAATTTGACTTTTGTGCGTATCGTACTGAAGATAATGAAAAATTGGGTTAATTTTTTTTATAATTTGTCAAAAACTCCTGTATCAGAAATACTCATTTATATTACATAAATGAAAAAAATATGTTTTTACTTATTTTTTTAATAACGCTAATGTTAAATTGGAATTTGTTGGAGAATCTTAAATATGGAATCTTAAGTAATGTGTTTGTAAATAAATATGGCATTTATATTCCTTGAATTTTCCAACATTTTAAATACATCTTGGTGTAAATATTAATAATTTATTTTATCATAATAGGCTATTTATAAAATTATACATATTTTTGCCCCGAAGATCGATTTTTTTTTTCATTTTTCACCGTTTTATTTAAACACGTAGTGTGTTTTATCTCAGAGCGGTCAAGCTGAGAATTGATCATGGAGTATGAAATGTGGAGAATTTTCACGTTTATAGAATAATATTATTTTGCACAAAAATCTCGTTAGAAATAATGACGCCTGCTTTTAGGAAAAATAAAAATGATTATTAATGAGATTATTTATTAAAAGATGTTTCCCAATAACAGATGAGATTCTTAAAAATTCTAATAAACATTTCTCACTGTATGAGAAATATTTGTAAGAATTCATTAAGAAGCGGTTTGTAAAAAGCAACTGTAAAATTCAGATAGTTTAAAGATCTGAAATTTTTATCAAAACTGACTGACTAATTACCTAGTTGATAAGACGTCTGTCTACCAAAAACGGGATGAGCGAGTTCGATTTCCGTTGGTATGCATTTCAAAATAATGGGCTCCAGTCTGGATTTTACTTAAGTCATATTTAATACTTTTCTGGTGGGTTGAAAGAGATCGCCAAATTACGAAAAAGACGGTTGTACAGAATACAAGAAAAATTTTATACAATCAAAACTGATAATGGCCTTTCGTAAGAATATTAAAACTTCCAGAGTCCTTAATTTTGAATTGATAAAAGGCCCTTCATAAGATCCATTCAGATGGAATAAAGTCTGAAAGTGATATTATGTCAGGATATTTCTAATAAGAAACGAGTTTAGTGTTCACCAAATTATCGCCTTTGACAGGGCTGTCTCTGATGTTTGAGCAGATATCAAGATAGATTGGATCAAATAATAACGCAATGGAATTGGTATAGTTCTGAACTTTTTAAGAAACGCTACATTGGAGTATAGCAAAGAGAATCGTACCTAGGTCTTTGGCACCCTTGGTCAATTCTTGTCAATTTGACGCTTTTTTTCTTAAATTCGTTAAGTATAAAATCTAATAAATAATACTTGAAGTCGTATTATGATCTTACTTGATACATCTGCCTTAAGTTCACATTTACTCCTAATCACTTCATTCCGTATTATAATCATAAATTGTCCCCCCATGTATTCTTAAAACTGCACACATTTCCACAGTGTTCATTTGGTTATTTTTAATATTTTTCCACGTCTGCGTACAAAAGTATAATGTGTCGTATACTATGCAAAAATATTCAAGAATTATTATTGTTTTAAATATTTTGCAACCAATTTAAAATACCAACCGATCCAATATCGGGTTGCGACCCGTAGCTTAAGAAGCTATGCAATAAGAACTTTCTGTTCAAGTTTCTTAAATGTTATTAGGGAAACCGTATTCTTGTTTTCTGGATTTTGTATTCTTGTTCAGGCATTTAACTTAAATATTAGTTAGTTAATTGTTTTTATAAATAATAACATCAAATTGTATTTCTCTCGTACATAATTGTTATTTTGTTTAATCAAAATTGTAGCATTTTTTAGTTAAATATTTGCACGATCACTCAGTAAAATATGAAGAATTTTTCAAAATCTAATAAATCTGATGAATAGTGTTAATCTGTAAAACATTAAATAAAAATGAAATGGAAAAAGTGCATTTAAAGTTATTTCATCTGAAAGCAACATCGCAATATCTCATTAATATATAATATATTTTTGAAATATCGGTCAATAGAAAGAAATATTAAATTACACGCATATGTTTTCCTTAGGAATGAATATTTTTTTTAATTCTACGTTATTCCATTCGGTTCCAGGAAATCCATAGAATTTGTTAAGTTTCAAATATTTTTTCGTTTGATTTTCCAAATGAAATTTGATTTGATTTGGCATTTAGCATAAATATATGATATAAATTTATTATTATCAGTGGTATTTACATAATACTAGTGGCATTTACATTATATTAGTGGCATTTACATATCGCAGTAAAAATTATCAAACAAAAATCAACATCTTAATAAACTAAAAAAAAACTTTAGGATGTTAATGTACTCGTACATTACAATGTGGGAAGTAAAAAAATGCAATTAATTAAATTTAGTCAACGATATAAGATTTAAGAGTGTGAAAGATTAAAATCTCTCTCAAGGGCATTTAGTATTCTAAAGTATAGGGCAGATAAAAATAAAAAAATGGAATAACCAATCTTTCCAAGATCTAGATTGACAAAATGGCGAAGAAAGACTTTCGTGAACCCAACAACATCTACATTAAAAATATCCACCAATATTACGAGTAAAAATGAGCTAAACAAAAATATTCTTTGACGAGTTGGAACGAGAAATATTTTGAGATCGGAAGAAAGACTTCCATGAGATCTAACAGGAAACAAAATGGAAACAAATGGGAACCAACGAGAATCTAACCTATAACCTCCAGTCTAGAAGACAGATGTTTTACCAACCAAACCGACGAGATCATACATCTATGTTATTTCCCATCGAGAGATCTCAATTAAAATACTCGTAGTATGGGCACGTATAATATATAGGATACCAATGAATCAAACAAAATAATTCAAGACATAATGACATGGGGTAGATCGGTTGACAAAATGATGGACTTAATAGTTGTCACACGATATTACGTGAGTGAAATTTATAAACAAGTACCATATATTTTCAATCTACTGCAGGGTGAAAATCTATCGGAGCATGTTTATTTTGTTTTGCTCACTTCAATTACCTGTTCATACTTCTGAGCTTCAAGAATGACCAAGTTTCTAGATCTTTCCTCGTGGACCTTATTTGACTTCGGGCCTTATTGGTTCTGGATTTTTTTTGTCGTATGACAAACTTGATCTACCGTTTTTGCCGTTTTCTATTGTTTCTTGTACTACGAGTTTTGTCAGAACTTAAAACAGTACTTGATAACACGCTGGAGAAAACATATATAATTGAATAATAATAATAAAAAAAAAATATCATTTATATAGCGACGGTTAGATAGTAGACTATCCTTAAAACTGAACTATTCGTTCTCATGAATTTGTAGACTTTTTCCAAGTATGTATCATATATACAATACAATAATATTTGTCTCTTAGCCAACTTCAAATCGATAAATTTAAGATAGTTTTATATTAATTATTATTTATCATGCCGTTGTCCCCGTTATCACCGGCTTCTTCAGACTTTCTTCATTATGTTATGATTCTTTTTCTGCACTCTGTGGAAAGTTTTTCGTTAACCTTTGCCTTGATGTGCTAAAAATCCGCGTGTTCCGGTGCTGTGTATTCAATACACATCAATACACATGTATAAATGAGCGATTTAAAATCGGAAATTGATAATATTCATAGCCAATCGCTTAAATGAATTATTATTAAATCACAGAAAAAACCGACCATGTTATCAAATGTTTTCCATACTCTTTCGATGAGGGATTGCAGAAGAATGACTACAGAATCTGAAGATATGGGTCTAGCGGTAACATAGGCAGAAGAAAAATTATTATCATATTGATGCTGTTTTTCATTGTGCACATTATTTTCCAGACTTTTTCAGCATTTTGCTGCTCTCCGATCTTGTGGCAAAGGTAGCTCTGTAGCACTCTTCAAATGTTTACTTCAACACATAGATTATCTACATCTGCTCCTGCGATCCTTACTTTGAGCCTTTCCATATTGTCCTTGCACGAAACGTAATGGAAGAACTGAAGAAAGATTTATTATTACTGTAGTCCCCAGCAATATAAGAGAAAAAATCTAATTAATTGATGTTACGAAAAATGACGAGCAACAAACCCAGATTCATATAGTTTGAGAGTATATACTTGAAAATACATTTTTTTTCTTGTTTTTTCTCATATAATGTATAATAGAAAAGTATGCATGACAAGATATATAGATGAGGCAGAAGAGAAAGATGTATACCAGGCTAAAATGAAATAAAAATCTGTCCTCTCTGACTACCCCAATAGGGATGTTATTGTGATGATGATGTGTTTATTATGTACACCTACCATTTTGATAAAAAAATTATTAAAATAAAAAATTTATGTTATTTTTTTGTGACATAAGATATAAACTTTGCCGGAATAACCAATATTTCGACTGTGGAACGAATAAATACTATGTATTTTTAAAAAAATGCCTTAAAAGAAAAAATCTATCAAATATTTTTTTTAAAAATGTCCACCATGAAATATTTAAAAAAATGCAGAAATGATTGAAAAACCTTCAAATGTTTAAGAATATAATTAATACAAAAATATATTTTTTTTTAAATAAAATTATAATTATTTTAATGTCACAGAATATTTAAATATAATATTAATGCAATCCATCTACGCGTTTCACAGCTCCATGGTTCACAACTCGCTTAATATCTGGGTCAATGTCGCTGTCTCTCTTTCTCCCGCAAGTGCAAGTTCATTGAAGAAATAGAAAATTTAAAGTTAAAAGGGAGAACAATAATCGAAAAGTATTATTATCTCTATGTGAGTTTTTTGTTTATTGTAATAATTGTTATGTTCTTTCCTTAAATACTTTCCTTAAATAGGTTTCAGAAGTCAAAGTGGAGAACGTTAGCAAAAGTAGTATTTTAACTTATTAAACATTTTCTACACTCGTATCAATAATATAACTTTTTTTCTGAAATACTTGGAAGTAAATTTGGTGTAAGATATACAATTGCAATCATTAAAAGATTTTAGCACAATATTTGATTAACACATGAATACTTTTAACCTGTTTTTAGGAACATAAAATAATTTGAGCGAATTCGTTATAATGTAAATCAAATAAGAGTGTCGTCCCGGGCCGCTCTGCGGCCCATCCCCACATTTTCCATTGCGCGCCCCCTAGATAAAAAAAAACACCAAACCCCGCGCCAAAAAAATAGCAAATAATGCTTAGTAGTTACAAAGTACATGACAATATATAACATTTACTGACTGTGGAACGAACTTTCAAGATTTATCATATGTGCCTCGTTAAAAATGCCGCGTTTAAAAGAAAATTTAAAAAATATAACAACGCTCTTTTTATCCTAATTTTCCTTTACTTCCCTTCATTATCCTTGAACGAAGTCCTTTCCTCTATTTTTATAATTGTTGATAGAGGTTAATATTTTTTTTGTTTTACATAAATTTAGACGCATACATACATATCTTTTTGTAAAATCTGTCATGGATTAAACAATTTGATTTATCCTTGATGGGCTGGTTGTTTGGAAGAAATTACTGCAGAACAACAAGCCCATCAGATGTACCATGTTCAACTATGTACACAGAATAATTTAATTAAAATAAAATTAATACCATTTTAAATACATTTAAAATGATCTTATTAGCAATGTGTAACATATAGAATGGTGCGAAGACACGCAGGTAAATTCATGTACAGCGCGGAGACACTCTGAGAGCAAGAGAGAGACGTAGAATAGATGCATTTGAAATGTGGTGCTGGAGAAGGTTGTTACGAATTCCATGGACAGCAAGGCGAACTAAACTGCCCCCAAATTAAATTCATTATACAATTATTGTATTATATTACCATTCGAGAACACAAATGCTGTCACTCCCGTCATGCAAATGGATGGAGAAACATTACCAAATTGCGACTCCTTTAAGTATCTTGGATCACTCATCCATAGCGATGGAGGATGTGCAGCAGATGTAACACATAGAATTAGTGTGGGGTGGATGAAGTTTAGATCAATGACGGGAGTTCTATGTGATCCGAAAATGCCAGTAAAGTTAAAAGGAAAAGTATACCAAACGATTGTCAGACCCGCACTCCTCTATGGCTCCGAATGCTGGACGATGTATAACTCTTACTCTAGGCAACTAGAAACTGCTGAAATGCGCATGCTAAGATGGTCAGCAGGTGTGTCCCTAAGAGACAAAATAAGAAGCTCACGCATTCGTGCAAGCCTGGGTGTTACATACATCAACAGCAAGATGGAGGAGAGGCTATTGATATGGTATGGGCACGTTGGGCGCAGAGCACCCGATCACATTGTGAACCAGGCAATCTCCATGGATCTTCCTCGAATAACAACCAGAGGAAGGCCAAAGAATTCATGGGTGGTGCAAAAAGATAACCTAATGCAGAGGCACGGCCTGGGGGACGTAGTCCGGGACAGAAGAGCATACAACCTGAGGACGAGGAGAGCTGACCCCAACAGTCTTCGCAGACAATGAGTTGGGATGGAGCCAGGGTTATACTTGCGTTGTATACAGTACAACCTGGCTGACTTATTGCCATGTGGAAATCTCCTACCAATCAGTAAAGTGTCAAAGTGAAAACCAGGCTGGAATCCTTTTTGAAAAATTTTGATTCCAGCGGGATTTAATTCCGCAACCTCCGGGTCGGGAGACAGGCGTTTTACCAACAAGGTCGAATTATATGAGTCAATATAAAAAAACCAATTAAAAAAAAAATTCAATTCTAGATAATTTAAAGTTTGAACTGATTACGATTAAAATATTTAACGATCGATCTATAACTGGAAAAGTTCCTCGAAGAAACGCAACATTCATTGGACGCGGTAAAGACATGGCGTTTATTAAGTCAACCGAAAAATACATGGTCTATAGTTTCATCATCCAGACCACATCCGCAGCCGAGATTCTCCACATTACCCATTCTGTAAACGTGACTAACCACTACGCAGTGGACTCGTCTGCAAACGATACATGACTCACAGTTTCATCTTGTGCATTTTTATTATATTAAACCATTACTTCAAAGGGAGTTGTATCATCTGACACTTCCATTTTATTCATTCTTATTATATTATACCATGGTTTCAAAGGGAGTTGTATCTTCTGACACTTCCATTTTGTTCGTTCATATTATATTAAACCTTGGTTACAAACGAAGTTGTTGTATCTTCTGATATTTCCATTTTGTTCATTCTTACTATATTAAACCATGGTTTCAAAAGCAGTTGCATCATCTGACACTTCCATTTTATTAATTCTTATAATAATATATTAAAACATGGTTTCAAAGGGAGTTGTTATGTCTTCTAATACTTCCATCTTGTTCATTCTTATTATATTATACCATGGTTTCAAAAGGAGTTGTATCTTCTGAAACTTCCATTTGGTTAATTCATATTATATTAAACCATGGTTTCAAACGGAGTTGTATCTTCTGATATTTCCATTTTGTTCATTCTTACTATATTAAACCATGGTTTCAAAGGGAGTTGTATCTTCTGAAACTTCCATTTGGTTAATTCATATTATATTAAACCATGGTTTCAAACGGAGTTGTATCTTCTGATATTTCCATTTTGTTCATTCTTACTATATTAAACCATGGTTTCAAAGGGAGTTGTATCTTCTAAATGATAAAAAAAAATTATTCGAACATATTCATTATTAACTTATATTCGTGCATCGGTCATTCACTGAAATTCAGTGGTGATTGGTACACCAACCCTACAAAAGTATAATGGCATGTCGATTTACTACAATGTTACTCGTAATATTATATATTCATGTTCAGTATTCAATGAACACGTTTCTATAATTTTGTTGTGTTACCATTCGTTGAAATTTCTTTATTTTTTTGGTTGCACGCGGCAAACACTTGTTTAGGATTTCATTTATGTTCGCATGATATGTATCGTGCCAAAGAATGGATCGAAAAAATAAAATCTTTATATAAATTGTCCTTTTATTATTGAGGAAATGCTGGAGGGCCCTACTGAATTCAACGAAATCTTTAAATCGACATAGCCAGTTGTATTCTCCACGATCGGTGAATTACAGCGTACAACTAAAGTTAACAAATTGTTTTTGTATTGTAAAGTATTACTATACTTTCGTTGTATGCAGTACAACCTGTAACTACCTCAATGGCCTAGTTGTTAAGACGCCTGTCTCCTAACCCGGAGATTGCGGGTTCGATTTCCGTTAGAACTCAGATTTTTTTAAAAGGATTCCAGTCTGGTTTTCACTTCAGACCTGTTTAACATCTTTCTCCTTGGCTGGAAGATATTGTCATATGGCAATAAGCTCACCAGGTTGTACTATATACAACGAAATAGTAATACAAACAATACAACCTGGCGGTCATATTGGTTGTTGAAAGATATTCCTACATTGCAATAAGACCGCCAGGTTGTATTGTATTGTATTGTATAACCTGGTAGATGTATTGCCATATGGCAATAGTTTCAAACCAACCAGAAATATGTTAAAGAAGCCTTTAATGAAAACCACACTGAAATATTTGTTTAAGTATATGGGTTCCAATGGGAATCGAACCCGTAACCTCCGGATTGGGAGGCAAGCGTCCTACCAACTAGGTCATAGAGGTCGTCACGCACGTCTTTCGGTTCATTTGAATTATGAAAAGTGTCGCGTATTTCTAGCAGGAGTGTGAAAACCGATAAGAGTCATTTTATCGGCCATATCAACGATATTGTAAATAACCTTATACTCGTATATGATAGAAACATTAAATCGAATAAAATCTTTCTTTCAGATAGTTTAATAACATATTTATTGCGATTATGGTCCATATCTTATGGACAATATTATTTTGAGAACATATTATTTCGAGAACATATTATTTCTAAAGATATATTAATTAAAAATCTTAAATGACACAAAACTTTCTCTGACGAAAAAAAAGTACATCGACACATCTCATAGTTCAACTCTATAATTGTATTTTCCTCACGCATGTCTGTTGTATACCCACCTGGCATATGGCGACAATTTCATAAAGACCATAATCACAAAATAAATTGACATAAATTTACGACAAAGACACGACTGTCATAAAAGAAACAAGAACCAAATTATAACCATGATAGCACGCGTCGTTAGTTTTCGTACTATTTTTTATATACGAGTATGTGAAATTATACGTTTATACTACAGAAAATCATAGGGTTTTAAACGCTGGGTTTTATTATTAGTTCTATTACGGGACGTACAATTACAGAACATGGTGATCACGATCTTCGGGGTTGAGGAAACGACTACGAAGATAAAGCAAAGCGGATATTGCTTTGCATGCGATGTACATTATAGCGTTGTGTACAACGCATAAAGAATTGCACTTTCGATAAATACATAACATGGTCAATGCCTTGATTAAGAGCCTCTTAGCAGTCTACTTGTACTGGATTGGTAAGTAGGGATCGAGAAACAGGTTAAACTTCGCCCCGCAAAAATACTGTTGAAGGGTCGTCGTTGCTGGGCCTCGTAATCAAGGACCCTGCCTTTTTAACGCCAATTCGTTTGGAAAGCAAAACTGTGCCGTGGACTTTGATTTTTTAAGTGAATGAGCCGTAGCACATTATCAAACTCACCGGTCATACTACTGTACTGGATCCGATAGCACACCAAAGTGAGACGATCGGAGCACGTCAGCATGTTTTTTTCTTCTCTTTTTTTGGAAGAATATATATAAACGAAGTCGTATACATCCTTATACTCCGAATAAGGAAAGTAACACAGCGCGGAGTTTGAACCGGCGACCTTCCGCATAGAAGTCCAGTGCAGTACTGGGCGGCCATACACCTCAAGATGTGAGATAACTTATCTCGGAGTGACAATCGACCGTGGCCTAGGAATGATATTCCACAATCGTCCCTGTTGAGTGAGAGAAAGGCGTTTCTAACTATACCCCATACCTTACAATAAAATTCTACTCTAGTGCAGTATTTTTGGGGATTGTGTATTATGCAGTCAGGTGCTGAGCACACAGAAGCTGTCTCTCAGTTGCCAAAAGTATGCTGATCGGCGGTCAACGGTAGTTGCTGTTGGTCATCGCTAAAGCTAATAAGAAATGCTCGGTGGAAGGATTCTTGGTCTTACCGAAGATCGTTCCGTTGGACCTGGAGGTCCAGAGTCGCGCAACGAGTATTTTTAGTGATAAGGGTCAACCCGCGAGTATAGGTGACGTACGCTATCACCCTTTTCCAGAGACGACATCTCACGCGATTATTATGTCTAGAGGCCCAGTTGACAACTTGGCAACATCGATAGTAGTCATCCATCGTAGGAAGACAGACATTTGAACTGTTTTCTTGCATCAGGGCACGTTACAGCTTCCTGTGGGTATATTCAAACTATCGGACTACTCAATTTCTCTTTGACTACGGGAGCTTTAATATCAAACTCTTTACCTTTAATCTTGTCCCTTTGCCCTGTTGTAATTTTCGTGGACACCTGGATCTATCTGCAGATCACATTCAGTAGTACAGCAGTGATAATTGAGTCAATAATTTCCGTAAGGATCTCCACTCAGCCTTACAGTGGTTCGTCTTCAGACCGATTGGCTACGTCAGTCTAGTGGCGTCAAATAATAGTTTTTCTGCACTCGAAATTTGATGTAAAAGTACTGGAAACTTGATAAAGTTTTTTGAACTCCAGACCTTGAGCTGCTGTCTTAGTGTATTTACACTGCAAGTCACGTGCAAAAACACGTTCTTTTTTCCTACCCCATTAGGGACATGACAAGACGGTGGATGATGTTTTGACAGCAAATGAAACAATATTTTCATAATTTTTGTCAATGTGCTCAAAAGGCGAAAATCCCTCCAATACATAAAATTATGTTGAACTTAAAAAAAATAAACATTCAAAATTATAAAAACACGCAATTAACCGTTAAAAACTATAGCTTGCATATGCCATCCTGGATAAAAATGGTATTTGAAGGTACGTTAATATGCTGATTTTGAAGAATATCACGAAAAATTGCAAAAAAATCTCTCGGATATATGGTCTAAAACTCTCGCATTCGAAAGACCTGCAATACAAAGGATATCGTCAAATGGAACAAGAAGAGAATGCGGCATTGGCGTGACCTTGTGGTTAGGAGGGTCGAAGACAGAATCTCGTTCCACAGTGCATCGCATGCCAGGAAACCGTCTGAAAGGTAAATATGCTGATGCCCTGCCTCTCAAAAATGATTTTCGCCACAACATATCCGAGATCTACACCAAGAAAAAGTCTGCGTTAATAGGCAGTACACGTGTAAATGTATTATCCATATATTATAGTATATACGGTGGATTGCATTATATCATTATGTATAATAAATATGTCAGAGTATTGCGATGTTTTTTTTTTCAGATTAATTGTATTTTTTTCAAATAAAAACTTCTTTACAAATTCAATTAGTTCACGACTTAAAAAGTACTAATAAATTATTATATTGACGTATGCAAAGAATTATTCTAAAAAAATAAGTTAATTCCAGTCGCGTCTCAGATTAACTATTCGTAATTCGATTACGTTTCTTTACACATATTAAATATTTTTTTAACTAAATCGTTAAGCAAAAAAGTTAAAATATAAAGCTTACTTAACAACAATTTTATAATATCGATTTTTTTTGCCGAGGAATTAAATAATTGAAGCAGTTTGAACTCAATACCACCCACGCTATGTTGGAAAAAATGTAATGAATGCCCATCATATTTTTTTATAAGACCAATGTTTGATAAGACCTTGATCTTTCTATGATCTTGATCTCCTTTTTACTGGGTCCCTGATATCTAGCATCAGTTCTACGCGATTTGGACCGATCTGATGATATTGGTTCCCAGTTGGGCTGAGCATTTTTGTTTTTGAGAGTATAATGCTCAATGTCCAATGAAAAATAATTCTCTATCGAATATGATACGCATTCATCACCGTAAACTGCTCTTAACAGGAAGAAAGCCTCCACGCAATGTTCCCATTTTCTTCTATTTCTCACTTTCGCCTACATGCAAGTGTCTTCGAACTACAGGATTTCGTGAATCTAGTGCGTATATGAGTATCTTTTTTAAGTTTTCCTCCACAGAGATACCATTGGATAAGAACGATTGTATACAATTGATATGACCAGTTCATTTTACTTTAGTTTTAATAGTTAAAAACAGTTCATACCGTAAACAATGCATTTTGCGCAATTGTACAAATTAGGGAACACAACTGACGTAGAGAAATTCAGTTTATTTAGGGGGATTCCAAAATCAGGAATTTTAAATCCCTCAATGAGTTTCTTCCAATAATTTTTCACTCCCACGTTGAACTCCCATACAACAATGGTTAGTTTGAATAAATGACTTTTAATGCCTCATTTTACTTTGTTTCCTGTTCCAACTCGCCGTTCAATATTTCGTTCCACATTTCCACCATCTGAGAACATATTTATCAATTAGCAAAAATTTTCACGTATTTTTCATTACTATGTTTGTTTTAAACAATTCTTCATGAATTTAAAACAGTTTCTATTTAAAAATCGCAATTGTTATTTTTATTTTCGGTACACTTGTTACATTTTTTTGTTTTGTATACACAAATGTTTTGGTTGTGTACCTAAGTTTTGATGTTTTTCACTTTTATTGTGTTTTACATGTTATAATGTGTTTTGAGGTTTGTTTGGTATCTGTTTTTATTTTAATTTTATAATTTTTGTATTAAATATTTGATTGTTGTAAAGGCTGTGCCGTTTAAAAAAATAAAATCAATATTTACTTGTTAAAAACCATTGTTTTTAGCTATCAATCATTCTAAGGACATTTTGATGAAAACCCAAAGGGCTCCGGTTTCAATTTCCAATCGAACTAAAAAAGGTGATAGTATGTTTTTTTCAATAAAGACGTTTTGATGTATTTCTGTTTGGTTGGAAGTACTTTCCACATGAAAATAAGCCCGTCAGATTGTATGGTATACCACGGAAGTGAAATATGTAAAATAATTATCGGGACAGTGTTGATTGACCAAATATTGGATGCTGTCTGTGGCTTCATATGAAGGATGCAAACGAATGGCATTAAAAAAAGTAAACCACTTGATGAATATATCTAAACCAAAAGTTATTCATCATTAAAAAGTAAGTATCCTTAATGATGCACATGATGTGAGTATCTTAAATTAGGGCTCGGCTAACTTTGGTTGAGGAGCAAGAACCTATTTTAAATTTTATTATTTCGTATTTTAAGGAAGTAACTGTAGAGTAAGTAGATATTATTGTCGATGGCCGTAGTCTAACGATTAGGATCCAAGCTAAGCAAGTAGGCGTCTCAGGTTCGATTTCCGGCATATTCATTACTGGAGTGGTTTTACTTTTACATCTAAATTGATGCTTTCCTATAGTTTATATGCTGCGTATCATAACAGTGCTAATAACATAAGCAATACAAAAATTACACTATATAAAACTGCATAGCGAAAATCTGCAGCACATTTAACCTACCGATCGTTATGGAAGTTAATTTCCTTGCCATCGAAATTTCGGGTTCAATCTACCAAGAATATGTGCTTACAGAAGTGCAACAGCATGCTTACAAAAAACCAATATACATTCAGGATTCGTACATCCACAGAATGGCTGACAATCATACTCGATCACGAGGGATAGCATAGCATGATCGAGGTGGATATTGTAAGGTTTAAATCAGGGTTTTCCAATTTCTTGTTAATCAACGCCTCCTATAAACATCTTAGAATAAGTCAAAGCCTCTCCATTTCCATAACATTTGATTAACATATGATATTTTAAATTTTTAAACGTGAAAATATTTTTTTTTTAAATAGATATGACCGAAGTCATAGATATCCTTATACCCCCGAATACTTGACGAAAAAATGCCTGTGTTATTCGAGAGGAGTAGCAAAGCGCGGGTTTGAACCAACGACCTTCCGCATGGAAGTCCAGTGCGTCACACGCGACCATGCACTTCATGAAACCATACATTTCATTTTTAGTTTTTCATAAACTGATTTTCGTTTCATTTACATACAATGCCTTAAATGTTATGCTTAATTGTGCCTGGAATATTTTTTTTGCAAATGTGAGACAAATGAAATTTTCTAATGAGCCATACGGCCAGTCTGAGAATATATATTACTGGAATATGTAATGAATATCACGATGCCCCCCTTGAAAGCTTTATTGCCCCATTAATAATTCTGTACACCTAGATCCCCCTAAAAATTAAAATTTTTATTCATGAACAAACAAAAAACTGAATTGTTAATAATGTTAAGAAATCCTACACCATATTCCTATATAATATAGTTAATCAAATGTAAATTAGTACACAATGTGAATCAATATAAATATTTTGGAACGTGGATAAATGAAAGGTGGAATCACTCTAAGAAAATAAAGTAAAGGATAGAAATATCATCAGCATTTTCGTAAAAATGAAGATTATTTACAAATCAAGACCTGATTCTAGGATTGAGAAAGCATATGATTTGCTGTTTTTATCTTTTTAACTCTATGGAATAGAGGCATGTGCAGCGAAACAGGAAATATCACGTAGAATCGAGGCTTTTAAGATATGTCTATATAGACGCATCCTCTAGATTCCTTGGAGGGATTCGTTAATGTAGAAGTACTTGTGCGTATAAGTAAGGATCGAGAATTGCTTAAGACTATGAGCGTTCACATGTTGCAGTATCTCAAAGACCAAATGAATAAAATTCTAAACGAGAAAATAGTTAAAAACCTTTGTAATCTGAGATTATGTATAACGAAACGTACAAAAGTGGCAGAAACGTCAAAATAGAATGAAGTGATATATGTTTTCTGTTTACCCCAATAAGGACATGGTGGTGTGTGCAGCTTAAGAAAGCAATTAAAGGTTACCCTTTTGACAAGGTGTTGTCAAAATGTATGATGTTGTATGAAGACTATACAATATACTTGACCTAAAGCCGAATGTGCTACTATCACATGTCGGAAGAAATACATAGGTTTCTTTGTAGCACGTCTTCTCTGGTAAGTTGTCTGCATTTTTCTTACCAAATATATTTCTCTGAACATATGCAGATGCTGAAAAGTACCTTATCTAATGGCCGCAGCCACTACCTTCCTATCCTTAGACACAACTTTTTACATATTTTGTAATATTTTTAATCTATTAATGTGTTAAAAGTGGGTTCAAATCCCGAGTTACTGAGGCGTTGAGAGTTTGTTCTCTAAACGGCGCTACATAAATTGCCCTTCTATTGTAATTATAAAGATCTTGACTTCAACTCCGTAGCCAAGTTGATGTCAAGACGCCGGTCTTCCATTTCAGAAGATGCAGTTTTAATTTTGGTGGGAACTTAGATATTTAAAAAAATAATCAATTCTGGTTTACAATTAAGGCGTCCATAACATACCATATGTCTGGTTGGTTGGGAAAGATTTCCATACAGCAATAAGTCCGCCAAGTTGTACCGTATACCACACAATTGATCAGAGTTGCTTCGAGTAGGGGAACTTTCACACAGCAATTCAGTGCATAAATCGCATGTTCAGTCTGATAAATTAGTAGACGTTTGCTAAAATTTCATATTACAAAAAAAAAACATAAATAAGCTATTTAGAAAGAAAAATATTTCCGACCCCTACACTAGAGCATCACAAATTTGAACTTTGAGATAAGAAAGTGGGTGAGGATACGGCACGTCCCAGTGACCTGATGCCAGATGCACAAATAGACGCTTGGCATATAAAATGCGTACTTTATGACTAAATATACTTAGAACCTTATGTTGGTCCGCTCCGATGCCCATAGTTATGAATGAGATGCATTTTACATAAAAAATAACATTTTAGATTAATATGCGAAACACTCATATTGATTTTATAACCTAAATACTTCTTCTAGTTAATTTATTTTAATTAATTGTTAACTTTGCCAACCTCTGTCGTCTGAGAAAAAACTACCTACTATAAATATCAGAATTATTTAATTTGCTTAGTATTTTCTCAGATGATGGAAGAGTTATAAGGTATATTGAATGGTGTATACCGATAGCAAACCAAGTCGACGAGGTATTAAAAGAAAGATACTACAACAGTATCAAAATCCGCCAAGATGATAGTCTACAAAGTACTCGTATTTTAGTGCTAACTTTTGACTCTTTAAACATGGAAGAGAAACAAGATTGAAAATGGAGGACTATGTATGACAGAATACGGAATGAAGTGATTAGAGATGAATGTGAACTTGAGGCTGAAGTGTTGAGTAAGATGATTAAGACCACTCTGAGATGGTTTGGGCATGTATCGAAACGGACAGTATTAGAATATGCTAGAAGATGATAGTCCATAACAGTATTTTAGTACCAACTTTGATGTATGGGAGTGAAACGTGAAACAATGCTGAAAATAACCGAATAAATGCTGTAGAAATGCGTACACTTAAAATAACATATGGTGTGACTATGTAAGACAAAATACGAAATGAAGTGATTAAGGATGAATGTGAACTTAAGGCTGATAGGTTAAGTAAGATGAAGAAAGCAGGCTGAGAGGGTTTAGGCATGTGAAACGAATGGATGAAGTAAAACTAAGAGAACAGTGCAAATGTTAGTGGATGGTGTGTAGGAGGAAGATCAGGGAAACTATGGTGCCATCAGAGTCAGAGTGACTGAGAAGGTGTATAGATATAGGATAAGTTAAAGAGGTATGTCGAGATAGAAAAGGATGCGCTCTTCGGAAATGGCGTGATGGTATGTATATAACTTTGACTGTTTTAGTATTGGAGTAAAACGTGAACGTGGACTAAGACTGAAAAGTGTCGAATAAATGCTGTAGAATTACTTACGACAAAATACAAAATGAAGTGAGTAGGGATGAATGCAGCCTTAAGGCTTATGTTTTCAGTAAGATGAAAACGAGCACTCTGAAATTGTTTGATTATGTGGAACGAATGAATGAAGAAAGATTAACAAAACAAAATATATAAAGTAATTATAAAGAGCAAACGTGAGTAGTAAGTGGGGCAAAAGGAGACCAATGAAAATATTGTTGGATCATGCGAATGATATTTTGAAAGAAGAATGTGTAAATAGTCAAGGAAATCGTATGAGTTTTATGAGAAGGTATATGGATGCGAAAGATGTGTGTCGTGACATGAAAGTCTAGAGCTCTCTCCTCTATGCCTATTCGATAGGAAGATAGCATGATGATATGTATTTATCACCACCTTCTTATAACTTTCACGTTTGTAGCAAGTTCGTTGATATTTTTATGTCAAACATTTAAATATATACAATTAATAGAAATCAAAATTCCCAAAAAGAACAGTAAAACACACCATGCAGTGCATCTTGCAAACACGGCAATAATAATCTAGGTTTAACAAATAACCAAAGATTTCCAACCAGTTAAAACATTTAACCTCAATATATTTCACATATCAAATCAAAGTTCGATGGCAGACAGTTATAATACATTTGACATCGATTTTTTACGTTTTAAATAAAACATAGCGTTAAATTAAAACGTTTGTAATAATTATGGATTCACTCTCCGCCAAGTACTAGTTTCTTTTTGACTACCATTTTTTTTTCAAATTTTTTACGAACTTTAGTCATAAAATATTTCGTCTTCCATTGGCGCGTGTTTGTTTCAATTTAATGTGTTATTAAATTTATCGATTGGCATCAAATTGTGTTATTGATTGTTTGGACTTGATCATCAACCAAATCAAGTATTTTTAAGGAAAATAACCTTTCAATGAAAAAATATTTTTTGAATGAGATATAATTACGACTTCTACAGTGATAATGCCAAACACGTCAAAAACTATTGAAAGATTCCAAGAAAATCAAAAAGTCACAAAATGTACTTTTTTTTGTAATATGGACTTACATCTCAACTTATTTGATACATTGTGAATATTCGTTAAACTGTGGCATTAATATGTTTTTTGATACTTTTAGATATATTTTGACATATTTCAAATATGTTTGAAAATGATCCATACTATAATTTTCTTTTCTTCTTTTTTTAAGAAAATTTCTTATTATGTCCATATTATAAGAAATCTTCGAAAAAACAGAAAATTTTATCAAGTATATGATAATTACATTATAGATAGTTTTCCAATGAATTCAAAATACTCGTACGTCTAAATATATCTAAATATATCAAACAACATATTAATACTACAGCGAATCAACGTTCAACGAATTTTCGTCAATTATTAAATAAGTCAGGAGTATCCGGGCTTTCTTCGTTGTCATACAATTAATTGTTTACTAGTTGTAACCCGTGAAATATTCACGGAAGTAAAACAAATTCTACATTTATGAAAATATGTATTCATAAATGTAAAATTTGTTTATACTCGTGTATATCATTTATACATCGTCCCCCCCTTTTTTATTTATTTATTTCCCCTGGCGTGTTTATTGCCATGTGACAATCTCTTCCAACCAACCAGAAAGATGTTTTAATGGGCCCTAAGTGAAACCCAGACTGGAATTCCATTTTGAAAAAATCTGGATTCCAGCGGGGATCGAACCCGCAACCTCCGGATCGGCAGAGAAGCGTCTTACCACCAGGCCACGGAGTTCGACCTTTTACACCGGTTCCAAAATTTTTAGCTAGGTATTTAAAATTCGTTCATTATCACGGGCCCACCGAGATTCAAATTTCGAATTACTTTCGGAGAGAATCCAAGTATTCCTCTCTCGCTCTCTTGTATTCAAAATTCAATTCTCGTATTCTTTCTTTGGCGACAACCATCGTATGGGCTTTGGCCTATTTATACTATGATGATGTGTTTTATACAGTAAATATAGATTTAAGTATCGTTGAATGTGAAAAAAAGTAAATGTAAGTTCTCAGGTGTGAAATGATATACTCGTATTAAGTTAATTACGTTAAAATGATTCAATGATTATTTTTTAAGTTATTATTTTAAAAATGAACCAACATAAAATAAAGAAAAGGTCCGAAGATATCATATCAAAAACACTCGAGTCGGAAAGTATAGGTCATTTACAAGCGAACCCTCTAAATATTTTAATTGTGAAATTGTTTTCACCTTGATAGAAAATATGAATCCTGATAATATTTATTGATTGTAAATAAAACAATCAATTAAAAATAATTTATTGAAAATAAAAAAAAACAAATTTATGATTGAAAAGCAAATATTTTTAATTCAAACTGATATTAAATATGAATTATTAAACTTATTTTCTTTCAAAGTAAAGTTAAAAAAACATTTCAGACATATTTTGAACTATCCTGTAGAGCTTAAAAACTGTTTTGATTACGAAAATCGTAATGTAATCAGCGAAGCTCTTAAGTTTTGCGTGAAACAACGTGGGAACCCTTGCTAGAAATCTTACTTCACCTTACCTTAACGTGGTCTTAATAGAACATGCAGGTATTAAGCTCTGTAAGACCCTGGACTCTCTCCTTCCGTTTGGCAACACCGAAGCTCTGCGTATATTTTACATCACCATCATATATCGCAATGGAGGGCATCCTAGTGTTTTCACTTTAGAAACTCCTTCCACTGCCACTTTTATACTTATTCGCTTTAGCTACGTATCAACCTCAACTCAATCAACTTAAGTTTTTTACAACCACAATATTATAACTATCACATAATGTCCCTATTGGTATAGGCAAAGGGTTGAATCACAGGGAAGCAAGCAGAGCATCCAAATTCAATATTAAGCAAATAGCGCCTAACGAAACGCTACAACAGATTTTACCTGCTAATCATCTTGGAACTTTGATCCCCTTTGGCATCGTAATTTTGAGTTTGATCTGTCAGGACTTTTTGCTTGCCGAAGTTTATCATAAAAGCTTGTACACATTAAACCAATACACCTGCGCGGCGTCTTCCTTCCACAAGATAGAAAACAATCATACTCGATCACGAAGGTTTACCTATCGTAATTGTAAGGCATAGAGAACATACCTTTAGTTCCTGGTACACATCCTTATATTATGTTTACTTACCTTATCATGCATATTGTCCTATTGTACATGCTTTTCACTCTTCCCTTTGATAATTAATTCATTCGGTCATGCTATGTTTTTTTAGGTCCTCGAAATATCTTTGTTCTATTTGAATAGATTATTTTTATAAATCTTTCATCAATCATATTGTAAATCTTTTATAATTAATCTCACATCTTTCTACATGGCCGAATAATCTCATTACCCTATTATTCGTCTTAAGCATTGCATTTTCTTATAATCCGGATCCTTCTTAATGTCATAATTCCTTATTCTGACAACCATTGTTTTTTCGATACATTTTACGCAATACTCTGATTTACGACCGCATGAATTTTACTTTGAATTGAGGAGAACAGCAATATTTTAGTGCCAACTTTGATGTTTGGAAGTGAAACGTGGAAAACTGAAAGAAGGAAGCCAAATAAATGCTGTAGAATGCATGCACTGAGAATGCGGAATGAAGTGATTAGGGATAAATGTGAAATTAAGGCTGATGTGGTGTATAAGATGAAGAAGAGCATTATGCGATGGTGTGGGCATGTATACCGAATCAATGATGAAAGGCTCATAGTGAAAATATGAGTGGAAAGCGTGGTAGACGAAGACGGCGGAAAATATGTTTGGATCAAGTGAATGATATTTAAAAAAAAGGAAATGTAAAAAGTCAGAGATATTTTAGGACTTGTATGAGAAGGTGTTTTGATGTAAAAAAAGGCGAAATATGTTTGTATTGAGATAGAAAAGTTTGGCGTTTTTCCTCTCGACCTACCTCAACAGAGAAATGACGGTCATGTGTACATATATATGTAAATTAATAAATAGAGAGAGACATTGTGTAGAGATATTTTTTATTTGATTCAACTCAATCAATTGGACTTGATTCGTGGAACGTCCTGTACTCTCAAAGAGGCAGAATTAAAGGCAGATACGAGTATAATTGAGTACCTATGTATGACATTATAAGGAGAAGAATTGATCTTGTATGACGTCTTAGTAAGATACGATACCAAATTGTCCTTTTTACCCACTGTTAGATCGCTGAAATTAACTCTAAGCGCAAAAAACTCGTTACCTGATTTGGAACGAGATGATCTTGCCAATAGAATCAAGTTTTTAAACATATTTTTTTTTTAATTTATTCAAGTAATAATTAAAAAAAATTATACAATAAGGTCAATTTTCACATTATGTGACACTTGTCATTAACGTTTGACACACATGCTGCAAGTATACCCGAATACCTGAATCCAGAGCCGGGATGAGGCACCCATTATAAAATGCATCCCCGCAATAAAGTGACATATTTTTTTCTAAATACTTTCAATCATCTTCCCCAAACTATAGAAAAAATTTAATGAGAAAAATATTTAAAAAAACGTAAGTGTCTTTACAAAGCACCTCGTCAACAGTTATATTTTTTGTAAAAGTAAATAAAATAAAAAATATGCTTAAATTAGGATAGGATAATATTTGTCAGTTATTAGTTAGAAATGTTAAATTATAAAATGTTTAAATATAATTTAATTAATTAAAAAAATGTTATTATACATAACTTAAAAGTCATCAAAAGATAATTATAGAATCAAACTTAAAATAAGCAAGACCATTACCACTCACTAGAACTGAGTTCTTTATTGATGAAGTATTTTGAGATCTATACAATGGACTTTTATATGTTTTGTAACAATGTGATTTCATAAAACCTTTGTTGAAGATAATATTATAAATAAACGCAAACCAAAATCGAAACATTCGGAAACAGGTAAAATTACTGTCATATTTTCCATTTATATTAAAATGGGTTATTGTTTTGGACAAAAATCTCTTGGACAAAAATTAAATAATGAAAATTAGAGACGTACAGTTATTTAACCCCACAATATATAATATATCAACGGATGAGAATCAAAATGTCAAACATTTATAACTTTATTTTTCGAGCTTTCAGGGTAGTCAAAAATATTTGATCGAAATCAAATATTAAACATAAAAAAACACCAACAATTTCTCTTACACAAGACTAGATCTTAAATAAGTCGTTTAGAAGTCAAACTATGCTCAAAACGCTCTTTAATTCATTAGTTGGTAACAAATTAGAAAACAACGCTTTCACAAAAGTCACTTATGATGGATAAGGTACAGAAAAAAAAATCTACAATATCTCTATATGAGTTAGTTTGGTGTTCATGGCTTCATCCTACTAAGTTTCTGCTGGGCATGCTTGGATATAATTCCTTGAGCGAAATAATAAATATTTGTTTCCTGGTATACATTTTAGTTCAAGTAATTGTTAGCTGTCCAGCATCACTAGAAAGATTAGCGTTAAATGTTCCTAACAATTACACTAGACTAGATGGGCAGGAACTGTTCTCAATCACATAACATATACGAGTACACGGAAGGGCCTCCCAGTTGCTATACCTGTTGGAAAAGTCTTAACTCTTTTGAACGAGACTGTTTCGGATATTGACATATTTCATATGACATTATCAAAAAAAAAAATCTTCTAGGGCTCGGTGCATTAGAAAACACTCAAGTTATTTAAGTGACTTTTGCATTTTTTTTATATGTTAACTATATTTTGTATTTCAAAATGCCAATGTAATTAGGCTAAGCTTGTATTCTTAATTAAAAATAAATTAACATGTTTTAATTATTTTAAAGATTTTTGGTTTTTAAAATAATTTACGTATATTCTTTTTTTATTTTGCTGGGTGAATTTGGAGCTCTTCAGATACCGCGCTTGGTATCAGCACCTCGGTTGTCCCACTCTTGTTCCGGCTCTCCCCGAATCATAAGCAAAATTGATGAAAATTAAATTAATTTAAACGTTATATTAAAAATATTGTGGGTTTATGGTAAGGAATTTTAATTTTTTTTATGAATCCATTAAACGACAATTTAAACAGACACAACTACCACATAAAAGTAAATGATACAGTACCTCCTTTGCTATTGGAAGTCTGATTAACATGTCTACAGGTTCGATAATGTTTTTTCATCTACTTACCTCTTTTCACGCTTCAAAAAATATTCAAATTTAATTGAAACAAAAATTGAAACCGGTTGAAACCAAAACTTGAAAAAAAAAACAAAAATTGTAATACAGTTAATTTATTTATTTACATACATATTATCATGCTATGTCCATTAAGAGGAAAGCAGAGAGAACAAATCTAAAAAAATCTAAGCGCACAACTTCGCCTCCTCCACATTCGTACACCACATCACGCATAATTTTCCATTTCTCATACTTCTCACTTTACCTTCTTTCAAAATCTAATTCACTTAATCCAGTCACGTTTTCTTCGATCCACTTCTTCTATTACCTTGCACTTCTGACTTGTATATTCGCTATATCAGTTTTTAATCATTCATTCTCTCTACATATCCAAACTTATTTACTTAATACTTTATGATACTGTGTTCAGTATGGCGGGTTTATTTGTAAAATGGCAATGTCTTACAATTAACTTTACGGTTGTTTTACAAAGTTTTAAGTTAATGGAGGAAGATTAATATTTTTCATGTAGAGGAAAAACGATTACAATACCAAAATAACAAAAACAATAAGCAAGAAAAATAAATACAGATTTAACCAAGTTGATGACCAGCCGAAGTAAAATGATGGAAATCGGGAATAATACGCTAAGTCATTGAAGAGAGATTTAATATTTCTTTGGGCATATACCACGTACATAAAAAGACGACTCTGAGAAACTCGTGCTGATGTGTAGAAGTTTAGAGAGACGATAACTAAGTGGACCTATCTGATGGACTGACTAAGTCAAAAACACTTCAGGGTCATCTGTAACAGTCAAAGTAGAGAAAACGAATTTTATGAAGAGATTAAAACTAAATCGTAAGGGACTGATCAAAGTAGAGAATACGAATTTAATGAAGAGATTAAAACTAAATCGTAAGGGACTGATCAAAGTAGAGAATACGAATTTAATGAAGTGATTAAAACTAAATCGTAAGGGACTGATCAAAGTAGAGAATACGAATTTAATGAAGTGATTAAAACTAAATCGTAAGGGACTGATCAAAGTAGAGAATACGAATTTAATGAAGAGATTAAAACTAAATCGTAAGGGACTGATCAAAGTAGAGAATACGAATTTAATGAAGTGATTAAAACTAAATCGTAAGGGACTGATCAAAGTAGAGAATACGAATTTAATGAAGTGATTAAAACTAAATCGTAAGGGACTGATCAAAGTAGAGAATACGAATTTAATGAAGAGATTAAAACTAAATCGTAAGGGACTGATCAAAGTAGAGAATACGAATTTAATGAAGTGATTAAAACTAAATCGTAAGGGACTGATCAAAGTAGAGAATACGAATTTAATGAAGAGATTAAAACTAAATCGTAAGGGACTGATCAAAGTAGAGAATACGAATTTAATGAAGTGATTAAAACTAAATCGTAAGGGACTGATCAAAGTAGAGAATACGAATTTAATGAAGTGATTAAAACTAAATCGTAAGGGACTGATCAAAGTAGAGAATATGAATTTAATGAAGAGATTAAAACTAAATCGTAAGGGACTGATCAAAGAGAAAATAATATTTGTACGATTTTACTTTCCGGCGAGCTCAAATTTTTCTGAGTTAACCCATACATCACACACATTTTTACCATACTTCTTTCTATAACCATAACCTTTGATTTCGCTACATTTATTTTTAACCATTTATAACAAAACTATAATTTGACATAAAAAAATTAAATACACATAATTTTAAAAACCATATCAACATGTACAAAAATAAATATCTCCTAGTATATTTTTTAAGTTGGTAACCTTTAATATTTAATTTTAAGTTAGTAAGTGACCTTTGAAAATTATAAACAGGCAATCAAACTATGTATTTAGGTTTTATGTCAATAATAACCCGGTTTTCACTTGAAAATATTTAAAAAGGAAAGGAAATTATCTTTTACTATTATGACCTAAATTTTTTCACGTTGTTTTATCACATATGACACTTTATTTTTTATTTCATGGTCTAAAAACTGAAACCGTATAAAAAGTGATTTTTTATTTCAAGATTTAAAACTAAAACCGTAAAAAAACGTGATGTATTTTCTTTGAGCGAATTAGTATGCCACACTTTTTCTTTTTAAATTAAGTTATTCATATGTGGTGTCGGTCTCCGTGGTTTAGTTAGTATGAGGCTAGCCCCCGCTCGGATATATGGTATTCGATTCCCTAAGGTACCCGAAAAAAAAATCCTGTTGCTAAAAACTAAAAAAAATCGTCTTGCAACAATTCTCACACGGGCTAAAAATGATCGAGTGTTGTTGCTTCTGCAAGCGCGAGGTAGTACCTATTGGCAGAAGACTAGAGTGTCCCGAAAAAGAGGTATAAGGAAGTAAAAATTTCAAACTATGAGGTATGCATACCAAAGAGCTGGGCTGCAGCGGCACAGGGTCGCAACCAGTGGAGACGCGCCGTGGCTGAGGGGGTGCTACTTTTTGAGAGTGTAAGACGCGGATGAAAAGGAAAAACACATAAAGTCGAAATAACATCTAGCACCAAAGAGTGTGTCATGTCATCTATATAAGAATCTTCCAACTCAGACCTTTTTCCGCCTAGTATTCGAAAATGTAAGGATGCCTATGACTTCGGTTATATATATTCTTTAAAAACCATGCCGATGTGCGCAAATATTCTCACTTCGATGCGCCATCAGCTCCAGTACAGCGGTGTGGCAGCCGAGTTTATTGATATGCAAAATCTCACTCATTTAAAAATACAAACTACACGGCAGTTTCGCTTCCCAACTAAATTGACGTTGGAATGACGAGGTGATCCTCAACGACGAGATCCAGCAACGACGATGACGACTTTGTTATTCCCCTAATTTTATTAGAATGATCCCGATTCGTTATAAGAACAGCGCTTGGGTCAACCTGGTATCATAGTACATTGGAAGTGGGTGAGTAGTCTATTGGCCTAAAGAAAAAATGTTTAACGAAGCAATTTATTTATAAACACTATAATATGGAGTTCTACAAAGTTAAAACCGAAACGTTTGATATAATTCTTAACTGACAATTATAATATTTACACCATCATGAATTGACATTGTTTTCGGTGCCGTATTCGCGAGTTATTAAAAGCGTCACCACTCGCACACGGCATGAACTTATTGAACAAATTTTCCGATATTGATATATTTCGTTTCCCGTTGAATAAAGTGACGATTCAGCTTATTAATAATATTGTAGGCATGACTGAGACAGTTCACAGGAAAACATAATTAATTATTGTTTATGTTGTTATTATTTTTAGGCTTTCTCTAGTTAGCTTTTTTTTACTGTGCATTTAGTTGATGTAATTGTATCATGTGTAAAATTAAATAAATAGTAGTTCATCGTAATGATCCAGGAAACCATTGTCGTCGTTGCTGGGCCTCGTAGTCGAGGATCCCCTCTCCATTCCAATGTCAATTCAGTTGGAAGTGAATCTGTGCCGTAGAGTTTATTTTTTAAGGGAGTGAGCCGTTGCACACCAGCAAACTCACCGGTCACGCCGTTGTACTGGATCCGATGGCACACCGAAGTGAGACGATCAGAATATACCGGCATGTTTCTTTTCTCTTTTTGAAAGAATAGATATGGCCGAAGTCGTTGGTATCCTTATATCCCCGTAAACTGGGTAAAAAAAATACCTGTGTCATTCGAGGGAAGTAGCATAGCGTGGGTTTTGAACCGGCGATTCTGCACGTAAGTCCAGTGCGTTACCGCGCGGCCATGCACCTCACGCAGGCGGCAAACCAAGTTCAATGGTAATAATTGTCGTTGCAGGGTCTCGTAGTCGACGAAGCCGCCTGTTTCTCAAATGTCTAGTAGTCGAGGCGCCACCAGCTCGATAGCTTAACATATAGTTTTTCATCTCTCACGATCTTGAGTGACCAGCTCTCAGTCTTCAAACTGAATGTAAAAGGGGTGGCATTATATAATTGTACAGGTTTATATGTGAGACAGGTAATGTGAGGGTAAAACATATTCATTTAGTTGGTGACCATTGTCTAACAGTTAGGATTCGATTCCTGGTTGATTCACTTTCAGACTGGTTTTACTCTTAGACCATTTAACATCTTAATTTATGTTTATCTGTAGCTAACCATAATTTCTAATACCTCCATTTAGAAACATAAAAGCGCTAAAAAAATTCAGTCTAATAAAATAATATAACAGATTAAACCTATCCGATCGTCATATGGGTTAAATCTCCTTGCCATCGGAACTTTCGCTGTCCGCAGCCTAGTTGGTAAGACGCTTGTCTTCCAGTCCGGGGATTGCATTTTCGATCTCCGATAGAACTTAATTTAAAAAAAAGGATGCCTGTCTGGTTTCACTCAAGGCCTCCTCGTGAACATCTCTCTAGTTGGTTGGAAGAGATTTTCCCATGACAATTAGTCAGTCAGGCTGTACTATATACAACGCAAGTAAAATACTATACAATATAAATTTGGGTGTTATCTGTCAAGAATGAGTGCTTGGTGAATGCGACAGCATGCATACAGTAAACAAATACATGCACAAACGACTGATAACCATACTCGATTATCAAAGGTAACCTATAGTATCGTCGGCACAACCTGGCACATTTATTCCTACGTGGGAATCTCTTCCGACCAACCAAAATAATGTTAAAGAGTCCTTAAATTAAAACTACACTGGAACCCTATTTTTAAATGTACGTTTTATGTACAATATAATAGCTTAAATGCTGCTAATCATTAATTCTTAAAACGCTATTAATCAACGCGAAAATAGCGCTACGTAAAAAACTCCAAGGGTTGCAGCAAATTGAACCTGCCGATTGTCATGGATCTTTGATCTCCTTTCTATCAAAGCTTGGGGTTTGAGATTATGTGCTTGTTCAAGTAGAGCAGCAAGCACACAATAAACACAGGCGTCTTCCATCTACAGGATGACTAACAATCATACTCGATCACGACGGATAGTCCATTCTATCGGCATAAAAACATTGAAACCTTTTAAACAGACTATGCCTCAAGTAAGCAGTGCAACTTGTGCATGTAATGTTAATTTTTAAAGCGTTGATGCGAACAAATAAAACAGCATCAAAAACATGCATGCGATATCGAAAGTGAATACCAGAGAATTTAGAATTCAGTGTAAATAATAAAAATTTAATTATATATGCTTGCAAATGCTAAACGGTTTTCCAACAAACTAACAAGGTGTTGGATGTTTTGTTAATTGTTTACACGTTTTTACTGATTCATGGTAAATAACTTTTTTCACAATCGAATAATAACTAACAAAAGAAAGCAGACGAAAGAGGCACGAAAGACAGGAATTCGCTGAATGCTAAAAAAATATATAATTTTTATTCATTAATTTGAATAACTGTTTTCACTGACTTTGGAACGATCTTCCTAACTCAATCAGATGTATTATATAATATTTACTGATGTTTAAAAATAAACAAAATAAGCAGTGCAATTTGTTTTATCAAACACTATTTGCTCCACTTTATGTACCGGTATCACCCTACCGGTTTCAAGGTTTTTATCTCATCATCAGGAGCACAAGCAATACAGAAATTATGTTCAAACTGGAACCGACATAAATACTTCTAACGGTAAACATTCGGGCTGGATATTGTGGGTGGAGTGATGCAGGAGATCCTGGGAATATATGTGTTTGCCAGATGTTTTTTTTTTTTATCCACTTTGCACGGATTTCTCCTGTTACGCAAAGAGGGTCTGCTTCTAGCGTTAGCTTATTCGTTAGGAATAATATCAGCCAGGATTCTTCTCATACTGCTAGACGGCACCGAGAATATATCAACCGTGTCATTCAGTTGGTGCAATATCTCTATACCACGCGTGACTGAGTGTTAAGCCATGATATTCGTCCTGTAAGTTGGTATGTTCACCGTAATGCACTGATTTAGATATTTCTAGGGCCTCTAATCTGTCCAATTTATTTCCGTTACTACTGATATGTAAACATTTGGCATCATCGATAGAAAATTGACGATGATTAGCCATTTCAGAATAGAGGATTTGTGAACGCGGATTTGTGTTCACGAAATCTCTTTTCAAATGATCTTCCTTCCTGTCTTTCCTATATATAAATTATCACAGTCATCTAAACTTTTACATATATATGACGATACATATATATGATAAACGATAAACGAAGTTGTATCCTTCATCCGTGACAACGTCTTCCATCCGTGACAATCGTGAAACTTCGTTTATCATATAATTTTACATATATATGATAAACGAAGTTGTATCCTTTATCCGTGTACCCACAATCCCTAACCCGAATGTTTACCGTAAGAAATATGTATGTCGGTACCAGTTCGAACGGAATTTCAGTCTTGTTCGTGTTCCTTGAAACCGGCAGGGTTATACCGTTACATAAAAGTAGAATAAACAGTGTTTGATAAAACAAATTACAAGTTATTTAAAGCTCCACAGTGTTAATGCCTTAACTATAAATAATATAATAAAATTAACATTTAATTCAAAATATTCCTCTTTCCTAACTCTTAACAATTCCCATCCCTTTTCTTAATTTCCTTGAGATTTATCTTTTATTTTAGTATAACTCAAATATTGTTTTCATATACTATTTTATAGGCACCGTGCCTTTCATCATGGATGGCGATTTGGATTTTTCTGACGCTGTGCACAATATTCAAATATACAAATAGCCTATTTCTTGATTGAGTGTTATCGATAACAATGTGTTTTTCATCATTTTAACATGTTTATTTTGCTATTGCAGCTGTAATATTATTATTGCGTAATATTTAATGAATCGATGATTAACGTTCGTTTTCTCAAGTAATATTTACAATTGGATCGATCTTTGTCTGTATCAATGTGCTAGACATATAGGTGGCGTGTACAGCTTGAGGAAGCACTTTAAGACAGCCCTTTTTTGGGGAGTATTATCAAAATTTATGAATATATATGAACACTACACACAAACATTATACGAGTATCCCACCAAATGTGTTGCTATCATATATCAGAAAATCTTTGAAGATTTATTTGTAGTTCGTTTTCCCTTTATACGATTTCTACGTATTTCTTATCAAATATGTTTATTCTTTAACATATGTAGATTCTTGCGCCGTCTTTGGTATGCTTAAAGAAGCGACGGAAAAACTCTTAATTTCTAGTTAGAAATGATTTTTCTGTCGTCTCCACCATCCTTTCATTTTCCTTTGATTTATGATATCTCACTTTTACTTTAATATGTTTAAGTCCATAAATATGAATAATAATTTGAATATTTTGTTGTAACCATATAACTTGCTTTATTTTATTTTGTCTGGCTAGCTGGAAGAGATTGCCGCCTGACAATAAACCCACCAGATAATATTTACAATGAAGTTTTAAATAAATAAATGCGAGGAGATATCCTATAAAACGGTCGCAGCCACTACCTTCCTACCCTTACATTCAACTGTTGTTTTTTGTTATATTTTTAATTAATCGATAAAAGTGGACTCGATTCCCGAGCTAGAGTGCCCTTGAGGAGAGTCTGTAAACAGCGCTATATAAATTATAATTTTATTATTATTATTCGGTAATCGAATCCGTTCGTTTGACAGACATTCTTCTTATTGTACAACTTACTTCATACTGAATAATTAAGAAAGCAACCAAAAATACCAATAAAATATAAATCCGTGTTAAGTATCGATTTCCGATGGCTATAAATTTCAAGTTGATAGTAAAGCTTTAACTGTGTCCACAGTTTACAGTTAGTTTAGATAATCTTAATATTTTGGAAATTCCAATGAAGTTAAATCCTATGAATAAGAAATATATTTTTGCTTATATATATAATAAATATTCAATCCTAAATTATACCACTTGTTAGGTCTTGATTGCGAGACTGGCAGTTCAATAAATATCTTTTCTTAAGTATTTCTTTTTTTTTTATATTTGCCCCAGATTGTATCGTGTTCTTATTGCCCTTGAGAGAGATTTTGTTTATTCCTTAGTCTAGTCTTGTATTGTTGACTTTATTTGATAGTCCACAACAGTATTTCAAGGTGCATAACCGTACGGAAAATCGCCGGTTCGAGCCCCGAGATGTACTTCTTCCCTCTTATGCTATAGACATTTTTTATTCAGTATTCTGGGTCATGAGGATATCTATGACTTCGGACGTATCTATTCTTTCAAAGAGAGAAAAAAACATGCCAGTGTTCTCCGATCGTCTCACTTCGGTTTGTCATCGGATCCAGTACAGCGGTATGGCCGGTGTCTTTGCTGGTGAGCAATGGCTCACTCATTTAAAAAAATTACATGGCACAGCTTCCCTTTCCAAATGAATTGACGTTGTAATGACTAGGGGATGCTCTATTACGAAGCTCAACAACGACGACGACAATTGTATTTAATTTTATCTTTGACGTATAACAGGGAAATGTGGGCCTGGAAAAAGACTGAGAGGAGCCAAATAAATGCTGTAGAAATGCGTGCACTATATGAGGTGACAATGAATGATAGAATACGGAATAAAGTGATTGAAGATAAATGTGAAAGTAAGGCTGGTGTGTTGAGTAAGATGAAGAAAAAGCACTTTGAAAAGGTTTAGGTACGTGGATCGAATGAATGAAGAAAGACTAACAAAACAAAAATACAGTACAACTGTGAGTAGAAGACGTGGTAGAAAAAAAAAACAAAAAAGCATGGTTGGGAATGATATTTTGAAAGAAGGAAAAGTTTTAAAAAATTCATAGGAGCAGTATGAAAAGGTGTTTGGATGTAGAAGAGGCGATATATATGCATCTAGATACGAAAGTTGGCGCTCATTTTCATATACTCAATGTTTCGGGTTCGACTTCTGAAGGTGCCCAATAAAAAAAACATTAAAACAGGGTTCGTTTTTGGTTCGCGTGATAACATTACTCATGTGTGCTAGAGGTATGCGAGTTTCATGACTGTTCCAGGAGTTTTAAGTTGTAGCTTCGATTATCAATGTTGTCTCCCGGCCACTGCCACATCAATTTACGGTTAAGGGAAAAAGAACCATATGAATAATGTTTTTAATACTTCATTGTATTATTAAATTACACTCTCGTTATGGCTATCTCTTTCTATAGTGGCAATTTCTCCAACTAACCAGAAAAATGTTACGGAGACTGCAAATGAAAATTGCACTACAACCCTTTTAAAAAATGGATACTAACGGGAATCAAACCCGCAACCCCCTATATTTAGCTTTATAAGTATAACTGTGATATGTGCAAGACATATAAATTGTCGTTTATATTTTTACCCTTGCGAGTATGAAATAAAAATAACATTTAGTCGTGAAGAACTTCGAACATACTTAAAAATAATATTTAGCAGGCTGGATATATCAAACACATACGAGTATATGTCAATTAAATCATTAAATTGTCGTAATCCACCAATTAGTAGACTCACCGTTAACGAAACGCTTAAAATCGCATTTAGAGAACTCAAATTCTCAGCTGCTTAATCAAATAAGTATTCATAAAATATAATATAACTACCCAGGTCGAAAGAGTGAAACCAGTTACTAAAAATTCCTTACCACTTTATGTTGCTAACGCGCCCAAATCATGTATACTTGTTTGCCCTTAATACTCAATTCTGTTTTTTTTAAATAAACGGTGAGAATTAATAACTTAATTTTTAATTTTTAAGTTCTATATTTTCAACTTTTCCCACTATAATATGTTGCTAACGCGCCCAAATCATGTATACTCGTTTGCCCTTAATACTCAATTCTGGTTTTTTAAATAAAATAAGCTGTGAAAATGAATAACTTAGTTTTTAAATTCCATATTTTCAACTTTTCAGTTCGATCTCACCGCCACCCACGCTGTTACGGGAAATAAAATGAGTCCCCATCCAGGGCGATCTACACTAGAAGAACGAAATCTTTATTTATTTTTTATGAGCGTGACATTACGTAGTGCCGAAGAAGGAAATGCCCAAAAAACTCCTTCTTCGGTGGTGGCACACCTGAGAAGGAAAATGACTTGCAACGCAATAAAGTGGATTAAGGTCTGGAGTTCAAACATCCCAACAAGTTACCAGTACTTTCACATAAAATTTCAAATGCAAAAAAACTATCCTTTGACGCCGCTAGATCCAATCGAGTAGCCAATCGACCCGAAGATGAACCGATGTAATGCGTTCTATTTGGAAATTACTGACATGATTATCATCGCCGAATGCGTTCTACGGATTGACTTTATATTTAATTACAGCAATACCTTACATAATACGGTTTTGAACAGTGCGGGTTTTGCTATAATACGGTTTATATACACTTTTTACTTGCATATTATGCCGTTATCGGATAACATTATATACCGTCTTTTAACCCGTACATTTGGGATAGCACGATGCATGCATCAGTATCGCTCCAGGTTCCATGACAGAATAGTACACGATGGTATAAAGATAACATATATGATACTCGTATATGCTGAGAAAAAGAAAAGAAAAAAAAATAAAAAGATTCAAATATGTTTTGAAATCCAAATTTCTTTCCCTTTTAGTGTTTACTGCATAGACATTATTTATTTACTAATAGAAATCTTGGTTACTTTATTTTTTTTACCATATTTTTATTTCTTGATACGTAAATAAGCGCAAAAGTTCTTAATGTATTAATTTGAACAAGCAAACGGCTCAAAATTTCTTTCGAATGGACATGACAGGCCAATCATCAAATAATATAAAATACATATGTTGTACTTACGCCCGTATCTTTGAACATTAGTTATTACCATAATTACTTATGGGCGATCGACCCACACTAGTATGATTTGTACCACAAAATCAAAGATACTATGTACTACCTTGATCAAAAAGCTTTACGACTTTATTCATAAAATCGAAAATACAAGTTTATTCATCAAAATCGATATGGTCCCCTTCAAAGTACTCCCCATCGACTGCAACGCACTTACACCAGCGCTTGATCCAATCCTCGAAACACCGCTGGTACTCAATTTTCGGTATGTCCATCAGAGCCGTCTTCGATTTTTTCATGACATCCTCTCGGATGCTGTAACGCGTTCCGTGAAGCGGTTTTTTAAGTCGGTTGAACAGGAAAAAGTCGCAGGGAGCCAGATCAGGTGAATTCAAAGGCTGCTGGATAGTAGTCGTGTTGTTTTTGGTCAAAAACTCATGAAAACCATGTCTTTCGCGATTTCAACGTGGTCCTTTTTTCCATGAAATTGAGGTATTTCGGCACCAGTTTTGCAGCGACACGTCTGAGGCCCAAATCACTAACCAAAATGTCTTGAGCGGATCCATAAGCGATGTTCAAGTCCTCTGTCAGCTCTCTTATGGTCAATTTGCGGTTTTCGGCCAATATTTCTTTGATTTTATCGATGTTTTCATCGGTTTTCGACTGCCACTGCGTTCGTCATCCTCGACCGACTCACGCTGAAATTTGGAGGGAAGTGTCAATGATAGATGTGGTAACCTATCAAAAAAAAAAGAATTCCAATCGAGTGACTGACAGCGCCACATAGTGGCCGGTCCTAAAACTTTTTCTTCAAGGTAGTAAGTCAAAATAAGAAAATCAATTTAAAAAAATTATAATTAAATGTTTCTACTGATTAAACTTCCAAAAATAAACAATCAATTGTTATTCTTTAATTACTGACATAATAAGACTTTTTCTAAATGTAATTTGACAGATGTCTCTTTTGGATATGATTTTAAGAAATAAAAAAATGACAAATGATTTATTTATAAATACGAGATGACTTCACTGTTGAATAGAAACATGTAAATTATAAATATTATAACGAGAAAACCGTTCATAATGGAATTAATGGATTACTCGATTATTCTAATATTTATAATACTAACACTCAATTAATTATTAAATTCATCTTTCACTCGCACTCACTTTATACTTTTACTATGTAGATTAATGAATTCATTAAATTTTCTGTCAGTTAGATAATATACTCTGTTTTGAGTTTCATTATATTTAAATTCTACATAATTATAGATTTCTAGTCTCATTTCAAAAACGGAGTTAACTCGTCATTTTGTTGAAAATAACCTTAAAATGTAATTTTTTACATGGCAACATGTTAATTCAAAGTACGACAGGCTTCTTATTATGGATCAAAATGATAAGATGGGTGCAGATAATAAAAGGAAGAGACGATCGTGTCAATCATAACAAACAAGTGAATCTCTAAAAAAACAGCAAAACAACAAAAACATGAAGCACCACAAAAACAAGCGCAGCGTCATATTGAAAAAAAAATCTTTGGTCATTACTAACGGACTATTTATTACTAAGAAAATAGTATGATTAGAACGCATTTCATTAAAACTCATTATAATAATAGCTTCAATCAGTGCGTTTTTTCATAATCGGTTATTTCAACACGCATTAATAGTACTACACAAAGTTTTGTTGTATTTGCCAAAGCAGTGGCGTAACTAGGCAGATGCAACAAGTGCACAGACACAGGATGAAGGGCCCTAAAATTAAACTGACAAAAAAATTGTGAAATATGATATTTTAATTTTTTAATTTTCCCAATCGAGCTCTGCTGTGATGAACTAATATTTCCATAATGTAATAATAATGTAATCCAGAGGTTTTCAAAATTCTGGAACAGACATTGAGATTAATTTCCAAAAGTGCCGCGTATTATTCCATTTTTTTTAAATATCAGACAATCTTAATTCAATGTTCTGGTGCAGGGTCGCAATGAAATGGTTACTGGAAGTGGTTAAGTTTTAGATATTATTTGAACATAGAGATCATATTATGAATATACTTGGCCAGTGCTAAAGCTCTGCGAATTCTGGTTCCTACGATGACTTGGGAAACTTGACTTACCTTTGCGAAGCTTGACTTTCGGCGGTAATTGTAATAAAAAGCTAATGTCGTTATAAAGTCAACATGGGACAGGAAATAAAGGCAGCTGTGTCTAGTTTAGTTCTAAGATTTGAAAAAACGTGTGATAAACAACATACGCATCATCCCACTAATAAGGAAGTTTTTTAGGGAGACGTGAAACAATATTTATACACGAAGGGTGTCGTGAAACGAAAAACTTTGAAAACCAGTGAAATTCAAATAATTATTTTCATTTATATGTGAAGGATCTTGTTATTTCTTGTGTACATATTTTTTTTTCAAAAGACCATTTTATTGTATAAAGCGCCGTTTAGAGAGCAAACTCTTCTCAAATACGGTCTAGCTCTGGACTCGAACAAACTATTATCAAATAAATCATATCTGGCAGCTATTGCAGCGCCCGATCGAATAATGTATAACACTTTCTTTGTATACAGTACAGCCTTGTGGGATTATTGCCATGGGACAATATCTTCCGACCAATCAAAAAGATATTTATGAGGTCTTAAGTGAAACCAGACTGAAAAACCACTTTTTTTTTAAATCTCGGTTCTAGTGGGTTGGAGGGCATGCATATTATCAACTAGGATATATAAGTCGTCAACAGTATTTATAAACATTTGTTACATTGTATTTATTTTATAATTTAGTATCCCGAAAAAAATAAAGCCTAGCACAGGGCACACAAAAAGCTATATATTAACGGAATTGTCTCAGTAAAGAAAAAGGTACCTAATAATGCAAATCTTTAAAAAAAACTGTTTTCCCGGTTTTTTTTTCTTAAATTGATTGACTATATATACAATATCTGTGTATTGAAACATTTTTTGTTCGGTTGGAAAAAAAATAGCATATAGCCCATCAGATTGTGATGTATACAAATAAAAAGTAATGCATTGATATGTTAAGTACTTTGAAAAAGAGCCGTATAAGGTGGCTTACAAATGTTGGACAAATGGGTGGAAAAGAGAGAAAAATACGGTAAAGAATCAAGAATGTTAAATTTATTAAAGAAAAAAAAGTAAAAAATATTCACTTTCGTTATTGATAATATAAGCTGACGGATTATTGACATGTGGCAACCTCTTTCAAACAACCTCAAAGATTATAATAAAGAGGCTTAATTAAAAATCAGGCTAGAAACCTATTTAAGAAAATTGGGTACCAATAAGAATTCTGCCCGCAACTTCTGAACTAGGAGATAAGCGTCTTACCAACTAGGCCACGCCACGGCCAGGCCACGCAGGTTGTCCGGTAAAAGATAGATGGTTACATCTTTATAAGATTTTATGTCGCTATGTCCACAGGGATAAGGCATTTATTTTTGTTTTTTCTAAAGAACAAATTTCATTTGTCGCATATTATTTACATTTCAATTCAATTTATGTTTAGTCTCGGAATAGAGACATCTTTGAAGAAATGCTGCAACGTATATAAAAAGTTGACTAAGTAAGTGGAAAGGTATTTATAAAATAACACAGTGCTTTGAGATTTATTTAAAAGATGACGGTAAAAGACAAAAAATATTTATTTTGCATGTTTTACGTATATAATTATTTCGAGATAAACGCATCGATCGATTAATAGAAACATACAATTTTCGATTATTAGTTATTGCAAATCACATGGTAAACCACTCTCCAAAATTAGTTTCGGAGTTGGTTGTATGAAAAAAAATGTTTTGTTTTTTTTTTTCTTAAAGAAATATTTTCTTTTTGGAAAAAATAATAAAACATAAAAAAAAATATTTTTCACTATCAATTAAAACGAAAAGTAAAAAAAACAATGAAAATTTACATAAAAAATAATATGAATATCAACAATCACCATCAAATTCATATCCTGTCCACTGCACTAGTGTATCGCACCATATTGCGGCACAGAATACAACTTCTCATATGTTACTTCTGTTTTTTTATTATGGCGTATGCGAGAAAAAATTGTTTTATTGAACACCCTTGAGGAGAGTTTGCTTTTTAAACGGCGCTATATAAATTGTCCTTTTATTATTATTATTCGTATTCCAAAACACCACTAAAAGAATAAAAACTACAAACAATTTTTATATTCTTCTTCTTTCTTTGTCAATATGTTAGCGTTCATAATTCTGACATATTGAAGATCGTGGCTGGGAGACAATGTTGTCATCGATCCCAATAATATAGCCTTAAGGCTTAAAACCACTAGAGTAGAACGAAACTCGCGTTTTGTCATTGCACGTGTTGCCTTTTCTCTCTCGAAAAAGTACCTCCAGGAAACCAACGGCTTTGGCCTACCTAGGAGATACCTGAATAGACTCCGAGCAGAGGTGACTGGATACAAGGTAAACATACAGGAATGGAATTCTTGAACGATATAATGTGACTGCGGAGCCATACAGGACTTGTGCTACGAGTAATTTGTCTTAACATCTGGACTACATGATACAGGCAAAACGTAATTAAGTCAAATGTTAGTGTATATTGCCCCTTACTGGAAATACTTTTAATGGTTACATGATAGCAACATAGTATGTACATACGTCCTAAAATAAATAACATATATATTTCAAGGTTATAGAATAGATAATACATTTAAGAGAGAAGCTATCAACATTTTGAGATCATCTCATTACATCCCCACAATCGAGATATACCCCCACCAATAGAGGGTGAGTCCGGCTGCAATGGTATCAGTTTTTTAGCCTTTATACATATAAATAAAAAAAAATTAAATAAGCAGTCAATACAATTAATAAAATAAATACAATAACACCAATTAAAAATAATAGCATGCAAATATATATCCCGCAATTACAGACACAAGGGGAAAAAAACATTCATGACAAAACCCACCAAATATCATCCCACAACACCCTTCCCGCTGAGACACACCTTCACCATTAGGAGGGCGAGCCCGGCTGTAAAGACACCAGATGTTTGTATAAGTATCAGACACCAACATCTAGCGTGATGGTCCAGATACGGAAATGCTTGAATGAATAATGAAATATATTAATTTCTTTAACCAGGATTAAAAAAAATTAAACGATTTTATTGACTTTTATATTTATTTTGCTGATTAGTTTCTTGATTGAAATCCATCAAGTAATTATTAACGCAATTAATTATTTTATTTTTTTATTTCTTGAATAAATTTAAAGATTTTTTTACAAAGATACTTACCTATGGTTATAATGCTGCGATTTTGTATTACATTATTTGTACAATGTCATAACTTTAAATACCTTTTAACACGTAACTAATATAATATGCGTATTGATGGCACAGGAAATAAGCATGCGTTGTCACTCAGATGTCGAGAATCAATTTTCTCTATTTAAAATAATTTAAATATTTACATACACACAAACCATCACGTCGTCTTCCTATCGGGATAGGCAGAAAGGATCACTTGATCCAACCATTCCTCCCTTGGTTTTCACATTTGCACTTTATATTAGTTTTGTTAGTTTTTCTTCATTCAATCATTCCACGTGCCATGATCATCTCAGAATACTCTTCTTAATCTTATTCAATACACATTAGCTTTATGGTCCTTATCTCTAATAATTTCTTTTCGTATTCTGTCATACATTAAAATAATAGGGATTAAGAGTGTTACGTTAGGAGATGTATGCGATCAGATAGTGGTGTACCGAGATAGCAGTCAAGGGTGAGGAACAGTTGTGCCCTGGCGTAGGGTAAACGACTGATAACCTTAATTGCCTAATTGATAAAACGCCTGTCTTCCAGCCCCGGGTTTACAGTCTCGATTTTATTTGGTGCACGGATTTTCTAAAAAGGTTCCAGTCTTATTTTAGCGCAAGGCTTATTAAAACCCCTTTCTAATTGGTTGGAACAGATACCACATACAAAGATACCCGCCAGTTTATATTACATATATACAACGAAAGTGTAAAAAATAAATATTAAATCGAGGAAGCAAAATAAGGGATGAAAAAGAATATACTTTTAATTATTTTTTTACTACGTTCTGTCCGCGTTAGCCTCTTTTTTATACAATTTTTTTAAACCTGTTATTTTTTCATTTATTTTTACTTCAGACATGGAACCTACAGTAAAAACTACTTTAATTTGAAAGCGATAATATTGATATTATTTGTTTAGAATACTTTGGTTGTTAGCTTAATAATTACTAATGTATCAAACGTTTCGGCTTTAACTTTGTATAATAAAATATTTAATAATCAGTTAACTGAATGATCGTTGTTTGTTACAAGAGCGAGGGCTCTCGTAACAATCCGGTATCATTCCGCTTAAAGAGAGCCTCGCTATAAGAGGTAGAAACGCGTGCAGAACGGATTAATATCATTAGTAGAATTCCACATTTTTAATATTTTCCACATCCATACATCTTACTATACAGCTCCTACGATTTATCTTACTTTTAATTTTTGTTATATTATCGGCCAACAGTTCCCAAACTAGGATCCGCGAACTCTTTAAAAATTACTATAATTATACTAGAAAACGTATTCTTCATGCATGCCACATGCTCGAATCGATATACTTGTTTTATGGTAGCCTTCTCTTTAAAACTAACATTGCAATTAAGTGCCTGTTGTTAGTTACCTACAAACAAACAAGCCAGCAAGCATCAGCAGGCAGAGAGAGAGGCGAGCGAGACGTCAGCTTAAGGTTGTGCTGAAAAAGGATTTTTAGCCTTCTACATAAAAAAATATATATAAACCTATTGCAAATCACTCCAGTATTTTTTCAACCAGGAAAAACGTCTTTTTTCAGCACTTCTTCAGCCCTGATTTTTCTCCTGGCATTCAATAATATGTCCTAAGTACCCGACTTTCTCATTTTTGTGGTAGATAATACTTCTCTATATTTTATATTCGTCAGTTTTAAGATTTAAACATTACGGACTTTATCAATCCATAAGATTCTCAACATTCTTCAATAGCATCCCTTTTCAAAATGCTTCTTTGAAGGTGGCTTATCTAAGTGTTTATACTTCACCACCATACAGAAATTCTTGTTACAGAGAAGATTCTACATTTTGAAAAAGCCACTTCATGTCATCTTTGATCTCTTAAGACTGGTTAAATGGATCATTCAGCCAGCATCCAAAATATTTACACTGTTGAACTAGCTCAACAATTTCATTATGTACTCACATTAATTTTACGATTATATCTAAATCGTATATATTGCTTATAATTTACACTTCTTCTGATGCATGTGGATGTCCTCCATTCGACCATCTTACTATATTATAATTTTTGTCGTATATTTTCTAATAACTTATTGAATTGCAAATTAAAATTGTTAATTATTATCCAATGTATTTAATAAATATATTTAATATTTCAAAATGTAATCGTTAAAAATATATATCTGAAATGTCCGTGTTTTTCGACGTAAGATAGATTATTTTATGATTTATTATTTTGATAAAAGTTATGATGAGGTATGTTCATATGAATCATGACTGATCGAAGGGTTGCATAGCAAGCAACTATTTGACTCGAAGTACACCGGTCTCAGGAGGAACTGAAACTATTATCAGCATCATCAACAGTTTGGACGGGGTCATTTATCGTAAAAAACCCAATTGAAAGATCTGTTGACCGAAAATCATGGCTTTCTGAATCCGAAGAAATCTGGGTGACAATTAAAATTAATTATAAAACAAAACTGGATGTCAAATGTGTTTTGAGACTTTTGCAGTTGTTCGTATTAGTTGTGTAAGGTTTTTCGTAGTTTTGTAGCGCATGATTTGGCTATAATGCCGACGTTTTGAAGACGTTGTATTTTTCGTCTTCAAGGTTTGTTTGTAATCAACTTTCCCATAAGGGCTTGTATGTTGTCAACTTATGGTGGAGTTGGTTACAAACAAGCCCTAAAGATGAAAACTGCAAAGTTTCCTAAATGGCAGCATCATAAACATATAGTACAACACCCCTAACGACCTTATTGAAATAACGAGAATTTTTATTTCTTTAAAAAAATATTTATTTGATTATTAATATTATAATTATCCCCTTAAAAATAGTCCCCATAAGATAAAATACATGTTTACCAACGTTTTTTCCAATCCGCAAAACATTAATGGAACGCACTTTTTGAGGTAGCCTTTAGCTCACCCAGCGATTTTGCGTTTATCTCCTTTATGGTCGCAGAACGTTGTCCTTTCAATATCCTCTACACCTTCGGGAATTGGAAAAAGTTGCAGGGGGGCATATCTGGTGAAAGTGGTGGCTTCGGCATCATGACTGTTGATTTTGGCCAAAAAACCAGTAATGAAGTGTGAGTCGGAACACTATTGTGATACAAAATCGAGGAGTTGTTTGCCCGTAATTCTGAATGTTTTTTTTCATATTGTCTCACGTGAATGGAGTAAAACATAAAAAAATACATTTTTAAAATAAAAAAATCGCAAATGTGCATCAATGCGTTGTAAATACTTGCCTGTCAAACACAAACTACCCATTCAATATAGCTGAAAATTGAAATGCACATCACAGACAGTGTCGCCAACGTGAAGAAAAAAGATGGACTCAATGAAAAGCAAACAGCCGCGAAACTAAAAAGTTCTCGTTATTTTTTTATCAACTCTCGTACGTTCTGGAGTAATTAACTCACACTGAAAATTAAAAAAATCATATGCGACATCCACTCAATACAATGTAATGCTCGGTGATTATTTTTTTTTATTTTTGAAGATTATAATTTACCAAATATAACCTTGTCGGACTCTTAGCGTGATTTTGATGTTAATATTTATGTAATAACGAATACTGCAAGCAGTGCATTGTTTACCAATTGATTAGTTCCCACTGGCATGAACCAACTCAAACTAACCCAAAACATTAAAAATAGAATACTTGACCTTGTCATCTCCATTATAAATGCATTATTACCACCGGTATATCAATTTCTAACCGTCTAGTGACAGTTGTTACTGAAGAGGCCTTTATAATTTTCTAGATTAAGGGCTGTAAAGACATGATGAATGGCATCCGTCCTATTTTTGACCCAGTCTTGTATTATTAGCTCTACATGAAACATCGTCATTTTTGACCCTTCTTAAAGGGGTGGATAAGTATGTCCCTTCCTACATCATACATGCGCAACTCAGTTACATGGATATAATCACTGGGAATACTGGTTTGTTCCTTTTTTAATGTTTGTTAATATATAAAGTAATAATAATAAAAAAAAAACAATTTATATAGCGCCGTTTAGTGAGCCGACTATCCTCAAGGGTGCTCAAATATACGTGTATAGTCTAACTGTGAAACTCCTGAATGTATTTGATTTTAAGTTTTAATAATTGGTATTTTTTTTAAAGTACATATTTTATTCTACAATGAAAAAGATACAAATTATTCATTAGTACAACTACCGCATAGCAAGACTACACTGATTGGTTAAGCAATATGAACATTGTTAGAACTTCCATATAACTTTGACTACTTACAAGAGTTAAATGAAGAATTTGTCATTGCCGGAATAAATTGCATTAATTATATCGGTTTGCTTTGTTATTGTAATACGAGTACGTTCGACTTATTCTGGGTTTTTCTATTAAATAAATAACACATCTCACAAGTCAGTATTGATTTTAAAATGTTGTTCTTTGTAATATTTCGCATCAAAATGATTTATTCAACTGTTTAAATAAATACGTGAATAAAAATAAATATATAAAAAAATCGATTTGCATAATGAGGCATGCTCACAGACAGAAGCCATGTTTTTATCTTTAAATAAAATTTAATGAAGTAAGTCTGTTAAGAATAGTCAGAAGGGCGTTCATTCCTTATACCGGTTTCGGGAAAGGGTGGGTACTTCTCTCTGAAACATACCTACCAACACGCCTTTATTCCGTCGGGATAGCCAGATGACCGATTGTAATTTTTTTTAAAACGGCACACATATTTCGCCCCCTCTACGATTATATCTAAATATATATTGCCTTACTGGAAATACTTTTATTATTTACATCCATACACCGTATCATAAAGTTGCTACGATTTATATAACCTTTAAAATTTTCTTCTTCCAAAATAATATTCACTTGGTCCAACTAAACTTTTCTTTGCTATTCTCTATCACGCCTTCCACTCACATTTACGCTGTAAATTTATTTAAAGCAATATGCTTATTTGGCTCCCATGACATACAATGGCGTGCCGAATTCAATAAAGGTAAAGGAAGGAAAACCATTTAGACAGTCGATCAGAGCGGGGTTGTTATTGCGACAGGATTTTGAGTAATTGGGCTTTCAGGATGAATGACGTGTCGAAAAGATTTGTGTGGGTTTCTTCTTGTTGTTTTAATTTTTGTTGTTTTTGTATTTGTGTTTCTGTGTATTTTTGTTTTAATTTTTATTTTTATTCTTATGATTGTGTGCGGTATATTGTGGGATGAGTATTTTTGGTATTTGTGGAGTGATGATGTGTGAGGAGTTTAATTTCGCTTGATGTTTCCAGTTGTAATTGAGTGTCACTGTTTGTCAGGTTGATGAGAACGTGCAACGGGGTTTTTGGTTTTTGTGTAATCAAAAATCGGAAAGAAGTATCGAATTATTTTTCATGCTAAATATCCTCAGTGAGATACAGGTAAAAGCCAAGTTTACTGAGGATACGACAAATGAAAGGTAACAAACCCAGATCCATTAAAATTGTATGTCCAAATTAAATTACCTGTTGTTTTTTCGCAAATTATGTATATTTCTTGTCATGTGTAATAATAAATAAATAAAAATAAAATCTCAAAGTGCTCTTTTTTATCATACTTATTAAATCAGTCTCACGTTCAAAGTCGAATTCAATCGCTTCATTCCTTATTCTCTCATTTTAATGCGCATATTTCTACAATTTTTATTCGGTTCCTTTCAGTATTATTCCACGTTTCACTCCTCAGCATCAAAGTTGGTACTAAATTACTATTGTGGACTATCATCTTAGCAGATTTTGATACAATACTACAAATAAAGTAGTCTTCAACATCATAATCTGTATACACGTCACATCATTTCTATAATGTGAGAAATGCACTCACTATTTACTTGTATACTCGGCAAACATTTTTCACTAGCATGCGCCATGAAAACATCTGATCCACGCATCTTCTAGCTTAAAAAAATCACCTTTAGCGTACCACATTTTCGTCTCTGACTTGTTTATCACTAGTTTTATTAATACATGAAATAAAATAAATCTATAAAATATATTTACACACTCAATTGTTGCAAGTTTTCCTTTGTGCAGATATACTATCACTGCATTACTCCAGTTTCCTTTGTGCAGATAAACTATCACTGCATTACTCCAGTTTCCTTTGTGCAGATAAACTATCACTGCATTACTCCAGTTTCGCGATGTATAGACAGATTCTCAACGTGATTTCACACAACATTGAACGATTTAAATGTGGATCTTCAATCGATCTCCGAATGGACTAAGGAGCATGGCTTACATAATATTCCTATGAAGTTTCAAGCGATCCTCATTGGTAGTCCTCAGTTTCTCAGTAAATTGAACATTGATTTATTTCCTCCAATATTACTCGACGGCTCTATCATACCATTAAACAAAACAGTTCAAAACCTAGGAGTGCTAACACTCTCTCATGACGAAATAAAAAACGTTAGGTAAGCCGAAGGATCTTCTTCAGCCGTCATTCCCTTAAAGTGCTGCAAAGATTCCTGCGTACTAAAACCAAAATTTTACTCGTGCAATATCTGCTCTATCCGATTTTCAACTATACGGACGTCTGTTATTTGGATATTACCGAAGAACAGTTGAATAAATAACAGTGTCTTCAAAATGTTCGCATAAGATTTTTTTTTAACATGAGAAAGTACGATCACATCACTTTATACCAGGGGGAACTGAGCTAGTAAATGTAACGTGAGAAATAGACACCAAATTCACATATCTCTACGGTATGATATCCTTAACTGTCCAGCCACCCCCTCTTATCTCGCCGAAAATTAACAGCGTTATTCTGACCATGAATTTGCACTACGCTCAAACAGAGATTGTTTATTGGCTTTCTCAGTTCAACGCTCTTTTTCTTTTACGTCGTCCTTTACCGTCTATACAGTGAGACTCTGTAACCAGTTACAAACCAATGTTCGACTCACTCCGTCCTTGGTATACTTTAAAAAATGACAGAAAAAATTACTTTGAATATCTAGTCAGTAATACAACATGTTTCATTCCAGATTTTTCCATCCTCTCCACCATCCCTCCATTTTCCTTTGATAAATGATATCAAACGTTTACTTTTATTATGTATATATTTATAAATTTCATAAAGATGAATAATCATTTGAATGTTTTTTTGTGACCATGTAAGTTCCTTTATTTACTTTTGTCTGGTTGATTGAAAGATATTGTTGCCAGGCAATAAACTCGCCCGATTGATTTTACAATGAAGCATTAAATAGAATGAATAAATAAATATTTATAAAATAAGGCAGCCTTTTTTGTACATACATATATTGGCTTCACAGTGATAACATGATAACTAAAGGGTCTTTCAAATCGAGCTTTTTTTTTTAATTCTTGGATAAAACACAGATGGCGTCACGAATTTACCTTGGTCTTATGACATTTGAGAAGTGTAATGTATGACATTTATAAAAATGGAGTCGTACACAATACGACAACGCGTTCAAATTGTTGAATTATTTTGTGCATTGTTATCTCCGGAAACGGTGATGTTAATTGGTCACCAAGATCATGTGACCTGACACCGTTGGACTATTTTCTCTGCGGTTACCTGAAAAGCCAGGTTCCTGAGCTGAAGGACGAAATTATTCGCGTTATTGATGAGTTAGAACCGCAAGTATGCCAAAATGTCATCGAAAATTTTGACCAAAGAGTGGACATCTGTGGAGCTGCAAGAGGTGGATATTTGACGGATATTATTTTTTGTGTTTAAATGTCATACATTATACCTCAATGACCAATAAAAAGTTTTTGAAATTAAAGCAAATAGTGTGTTTTATTCAAGAATTAAAAATAATTGAATTAAAAAAACGCTCAATTTGAAAGACTAATAAATAATGTAATCTGAACAGTAAAAAAATAAATTCAACGCTAATTTTCAAAAAAACTTACTTTTCGTATCACAGATATGTGTCTATAAAATATTTTATGATAAATTATACATTTCTTATGACCAATATATATTTCCTAAGAATTTTTTGTTGAATAAAAAGTGTTTATCGAATGTCCTCAAAAAATTCTCTCAAAAAAATGTTCAAATCGTGACGCAAATAACTGGTAACAGAAATAATCAAACGGTTCGAGGTGTTTGTGTTCATTTTCTATTCAATTAAAACTAAAATGTTTGTCAAGTTTTTTTTCTAAATTCTTATAAAACTGGACAAAACACTAAACTTTTTATAAATATGAATAATATTCTTACATAAAGGAATACTGTATATTTTATTCAAAAACAAAGGTCAAATTAAAGTTGTATGATAATATTTCCTCTACTGGCACATTTTATTTCTTCAATTATCTTAAGTACAATCTGTTATCATCAGGACTGATATTTTATCATCAGGACTGATATGTTATCATCAGGACTGATCTGTTATCATCAGGACTGTATATCATAAGATGTTGACTCCCAGATATCCATCCATCCTTTTTGAGAAGTTTTCCTGGGAGACATTGCCATCTGGGAAACCCGTGTAATTGCATCCGTTCCACGTGGTCTCGCCAGTAGCTACTACAGTTTCTCCCAAGCTAGATATGTGATATACGTGGGTCGTCCAGAAAGTAAAGAACGTTTTGGCATAACTAAATAAAAACAAAATATATCAACACAAAACTTGATTTACAAATTCAGTGTACTTTATTCTATTTTTCAATGTAGTCGCCATAGCTGTCAAGCCATTTATTGTAACGTGGAACCAATTTTTCAATTCCGATGTTATACTCTTCTTTGAATGTATTGTGTGTCCTCTTGACATACACTCAACGTGGATCAAACCCTTTCGGTCCCAAAAAAAACTGTTGCCATCACTTTTCTGGTGTTGAGATTCGGTTTTTCTTTTCCGAGCACACATTTTTTTGTAGCCAAGGTGCTCTGTCACTATTTCATGTAGGAGCGATCGTGAAATTTGTGGGAAAGATTCATGTACTGTGCTTAAAGTTTCCTATAAATTTCGATAGGCCGAACATTTTGTGCATTCAGAAAACGAACGACACTACGCACTTCACATTTGGCGGGATTTTCGATGGGCTCAGTCATTTTGAAAGGTTACAGAACAAAGACGCACGACCGTTCAGCAACAAAACTCGGCTCGCACTGAAGTGAGGGAAGGAGCTAATTGGCTCGCATACGATCGCGGTGGTGGGGGATCGGCGCAGGGCGCGGTACGCAATCTTTCTTTATTTTCTGGACGCGCCTAGTATTATCATCAGAATTGCCTCTCTTGAAATGTTGACTCACAATCTATCATCCATTTTTGGGAGGTCTTCCTGGAGGACTAGTTAGTGCTGGCGGACATTTATTTATTTATTTTATTTACGACTCAAAAGTGTCTTTTATATAACAAGATAAACATTAACACAGAAGACAATACCTACATGCCATCATGCTATCTCCATATCGAATTAGACAGAAAAGAAAGAATGCCGAACTTTTATTTGTTTAACACTTTTATTGCAAATACAATCTAGCGGGCTTATTGCCAGGCGGCAATCTCTTCCACCTAACCAGACAAAAGTAAATGAAGCAAGTTACATTGTCGCATAAATCATTCGAATGACTATCCATATGTCCACAAACCCCACAAAGACGGACAATCACCCGAACATTCATTTTCATATAAAGTGAGATATCATCAATCAAAGGAAAAGGAAGGGATCGCGAATGGGAAAGGAAAAAATCAGAAATGAAACATGTTATATTACTGACTAGAAATTAAAAGTTTTTTCAGTCGCTTTTTAAAGCATGCCAAGAACGAAAGTTTGTAACTGATTCCAGAGTCTCACTGTATGGACAGTAAAATACGACATAAAAAAAGGAGTGGTGAACTGGAAAGGCCAACTTTCCTACCTCGACAAATATCTTTAGCCTCTTCTATATCCATGTACCTTCTCATATCATCACTACAATTTCTCTGACTTAAAATGTTCTTCTTTCAAAATATCACACACTTGATCCAACCATACTTTCCTTGGTATTCATACATCACGCCTTTTGCTCACACTTCACTGTAAATTAGTTTTTTTAGTATTTCTTAATTCATGCGTTCCACGTGCCCAAATCATCTCAAATTGCTCTTCTTAATCTTGCTCAATACATCAGCCTTAAGTTCACAGTCTTCACTAATCACATGATCACACTCACATTCTAAAGCTAACGAAAAAACACATTTAAGACAGAATGGGTTCATCTCACAACACCTTCCCAATCGAGACTCACACCCACCACTACTAGGAGGACGAGCACTGCCGCAAGAATATCAGACACTTTGCAGCCCACTCTTGAAAATATAAACTATTGTATAATATAATATAAAAATTATAATAAATAATCTGGAACACAAATGTAAAAAAAAAAAAACCGTCGTATTATCTTGACAGTATGATGAGGATCATAGCACTATGGGTATTACCAATTGGAGAAGAGACTGCTGATAAAAAAATTAGTAACAAAAACACCAGCTCAAAATGCAAGACCCTCCTTATTTTTTTATTACTATTTCATTACACCACTAAGGCAGAATCGGCATTTTTATGAATGCCTGACCGATGCTCACTACACGCGTTTTATATTAAAATATTTTCTTCTTCCAGCAGATCCTTGATCTGCTTCTGTTTTATTATTACTGGGATATGAACTGCCAGCTGCCCCGTTATATGTTAACATTAGACTGTTGTTCTTGTTTATTTTTCGTTTGATGCCATCATTAATTCCTGTTAGTTGAGCGAGTCCAAGATAAATTTCTATGACACCTTTATTGCAAAGAATATGGATTTTTACACATAGCTCTAACCATGTGTTGAAACCGGCTTGCGAGAATCGTTAAATTTTCACGAATTTTCCGAACCGGTTTGTAAACATACACTATTATTTTCACAAAGGTGTGTCACCACCGGAAGAGTCCCTTTGGGTAATTCCTTATTCGTCACTACGTGACTTCGCACTCATAAAAAAAAAGAAGGTCTATCTTCTAGTGTAGATCGCGCTGGATGGTGACTTATTTTGCCCCCCATAACAGCGTGGGTGAAGGTGGAGTCGAACTGAACTCTCCCGTTATATGTGTATACATTCTGATATATTGGATAATATTTGCGTAATACAAGATCTGAGAGTTTTTTTCGACAGTGCCGTATTTTTCAACTCATGTTGAAAAGATTACCGCAAATTATTTGAAAGTTGAAACATTCGAAGGAATTCAAGGGAGTACACGCAACCAAGATTCTCTATTGCACTCTGGTAAGGAATAAACTGGAATGCAACTTCTTATTATATCAGAACTTCTTATAAAGCAGTTCACTCGAACGCTCTGGAGAAGGTGCAGCACAGATTTTAGCGTCACATCAGGTTTAGGCTCGGTCTTAGAAATGATTACATGAACTATAATTGTTATCGCGCCTTAACTTAAGACTTCCCAATCGTAGAATGATGTTTGATTTGATCCTGCTTTTTAAAATAGTGAATGTGATAATTGACTGTCCGAAGTTACTGGATTTTATTGACTTTCGAATTCCTTCGAGAAGTACGATACTAGGATATATTCCGGTGCGACAGTTGTAGAACTATCACTCGAATTATCTCATACCCAGAATGCATCGATTGGGTAATGACTATGCTGCAGTCTCGGACATATTGTATTTGGTGACACTTAATGCTTTTTAAAGTTCTCTTAGATAGCGTTTTTGTTTGTCTCAACCATAAATTCGACGTCATGACGTGACTAATTGACATATTTTCCCTCTTTCTTTTCGTTGACTTTGGTTTTCTTAAACTTTTAGAGATATCTGTAAATACAATAGGTTAAAGTTTCAATGCACGTGGATAAATTATACTTTCGTTTTTATTTTCTTACATTATTTTTTCTTTATTTTTATATGTTAGGAACTTTGATTACTTGAGCCTTGACTTTTCTCAACTTTGTATTTTATGTGCAATAGGTGGTATGCATATGCATACTGCTTTTTGATCATTTTTTGTATGTGATTAATGTAAATGTTTATAATTTTTATGAAAAGTTGTATTAATATTCATGCGTACTCAAAATTCTAATTTGTGTTTAAGTCGCACGTATGGATTGTAATAAAAGAAATTAAAATAAATATCTCTGGGGTCACTATGAATTACTTACTATATGAGGAATATGCCCTCATTATTTTTAAATGTGCTTTGTCCATAGCGACTTCTCTACCTTCCTCATCTTCCGTTTTCTTCGATTTTACACATTCTTCTTATTTATGTGTTTCTCATTCTATCTTTAAGTGTTTTATCAGATACATTGCATGATCTTCATTTCTAAGAAATAAATACCTTGGCTAAAATATTAAAATCGATAGACTATCTAAAAAATATTTCGTATATAACATATATACAGGAAATGTCGGCGGCCGTGGTCTAACGGTAAGCATTCACGTTAAGCCATCGGAAGGCCCAAGTTCCATTTCTGGCAGATTCTCTTCCGGAGTTATTTTACTCTTAGACCATTTCACATTTTTTGTATTTTATATGTTTCTTGTCATAATTTCTTATAGCGCTTTTAAGCAACACAAAAATAATGCTATATAAAATTCTGCCTTCCAAAAGGCCTGAATAACCTGTCGATCGTTTTAGAAATTAAATATCCTTGCCATCGGAACTTTGAGAGTAGTTTCTCAAGAATGTATGTTTGGTAAAGGCGAAAACATGCATACAATAAAGTGATACATGCACAAGCGCGTTCCACCCACAGGATGACTGATAATCATACCCGATCGCAAAGGACAGCTCATCTAACAGATGTATTACTGTGTTGGAGACTCTTCCAACCAACTACAAAAATACTTAAGAGTCATTAAATGAAAACTAGACTTGAAACACTTTTAAATACAATTGAGAATCAACGGGAATTGAACGAGTAACTCCCGGATTGAAATACGCGTCTTACTAACTAGGCCAAGGAGGACATGATTTGTTGTGCTGATGACAATCACGATAAACATGCTCGTACATAAAAACAACCTATCAAAGAGAATCTAATCAATAAAATATTTAAGCATCAAATAATGTTTATAATCTGATTCTCGGCTGCAGTTAGCAAAATGCTCGTAAAAATAATGTGTGCCAAAAACTTGGCACGAATGGTTATGAGATAGCAATCAACGCAATTTTCGATTACGCAATCTTTCCGCTCATAATGTTTACCGAGTTTTTAACACCTTGTATTCCGATCTCTTATTTTGATGTGATAAACTAGATTTACGTTGAGTCCCCTTCCTGTTTTCACGTGATCGATACCTCTTCCAAAAACGACATATTATTGGTATCTAGCAAATATTTTAATAAAAGATTCAACATATAACCCTTCCTTCCCTGTGATGTGTCACTAGTACACATTGCTTCTAAAAACTTTAATATTTCTGTAAATATAATAAGTACAGGATTCAGATTTTAGGTTTTTCTCCGTAATATATTTACGCATTGAATGAAAAAATAATATTAATAATAATTAGCACTTATCGGCCACATCAGAGATATTTTGTGAAAATCGGAAATAAATTCCCCAATACAATCAAACGTGTGTCAGTATGTGACGTAGGTATATACATTAATTCTAAAAAAACCGCTATGAGTGAGGAAGCGACGCTATTCACGTCTCACTCTCACTCTACTTCGGTATATGGGAACGCAAGAAATAGAATCTCAGTTCGCTCGCTTCTCTCGCTTCAGTAGCTCTCGGACATCTATTTGAGGTGGTCTCTTCACCCATTTTGTGAACGTTGGCCGATGTTTTTTTCATGTTTTCAGCAATTAAATTTCAATTATTATCACTTTTGACTTCAAATTTAATTCATTGACTATGAATATTCTTATTTTTCCGGTTTTAAATCGCTCATTTTTACATGTGTATTGAATACACAGCACCGGATCGCGCGGATTTTTTTAGCACAGGAAGGAAAAGGTTAGTCTCCTAATTTCTAATATGGATAATTTTGCAGATAGTGAAAATATGCATGAATTCTGACGTCGCGTCATTAATGTGCAGTGAAGTGTCAGATCTTAAAGATTATGATACATAAATTTGGAGATCATCTACAGTTTCCGGATCCAAATTGAATAAGGAATGTACAGGATGCTCCAAACGGGTTGTCAAAGAACGTGTCTAAACATGTGTTTTTAATGGAGATTACGTCGTCGCGTCACCAGTGTGCAGTGAAGTGATCTTAAAGATTCTAAGATTTTAATCTGCAAACCAACTATAGTCTCCGGGTCCAAATATGGTACAATAGAAGAACTAATTTGTCGAATCCTTCAAACAGGTTATCAAAAAACATGCCTATTGGATTTCTATTGGTATGTTATTTGTAGTTAAGGCATTAACACTGTGGAGTTTTAAAGGCATTGTAATTTGTTTTATCAAGCACTGTTTATTCCACTTTATGTTACCGCACTGGTTGAAATATATTTTAAGAGACAACGTTCTATCTTTATGTTGATATGTATTTCATCTACTGACAAAAAAAAACCCTGGTGAATTATTTTATAAAGCGCCGTTAAGAGAGCAAATTCACCTCAAGGGCGCTCTAACTCGGGACTCACACTTACTAATACTAAACAGATTACATTGTAATTTATTTTTAACAAACACTGTTTATTCCACTTTTTTATGACGGTATAACCCTACCGGTTTCAAGGCTTTCACCTCATCTTCAGGGGAGCGCAAACAAGACTAAATGCTGTTCGAACTGGTACCGATATAGACACTTCAACGGTTGGAGGCGGGAGGGGTGAGGGGAAGGCTAGGTATTATTTCGGCCAAGAGCGGGGAGATTTTGGGGAAATAACTATTCAACAGATGCTCTGATCGGTATATTGACTTAGAAATTTCTAGGGCCTCCAATCTGTCCAATCTATTTCCGTTGTCGCTAATATGTAAGAATTTGGCATCATTGATAGAAAAAGTATGATTCTCACGGTGACAATGATTAGCCATTTCAGAATAAATTAGAGGATTTGTTAAGGCAGATTGGTGTTCACGAAATCTCTTTTCAAAAGATCTTCCTGTCTTTCCTATATAGAAATTATCACAGTCGTATAATAGCCAAATAAATAAATAGCCATTATTTGTAGCTACAAATAATGGCTATCCTGGAAGCCTCATTGATTCACTTTTAAAAAACAAAACAAAAAAGAAACTTATAAAAGATTATATATTTAACGACACCTATAAGCATACCTATAAATGGAGCAAAGTCCTATTTATAAAAAATATATCAAATGAAATAACCAAAAATATTCCAAGTCACATAAAGCCAGCTTTTTACACTAACTTTAATCTCCGGAAACTCTTATTTAATGGGAAAGGCAAAAATGGAATACTTAACAACAGCGGTGTGTATAAACTTTTATGTGCTGACTGTGATAATTTCTATATAGGAAAGACAGGAAGATCTTTTGAAAAGAGATTTCGTGAACACCAATCTGCCTTAACAAATCCTCTAATTTATTCTGAAATGGCTAATCATTGTCACCGTGAGAATCATACTTTTTCTATCAATGATGCCAAATTCTTACATATTAGCGACAACGGAAATAGATTGGACAGATTGGAGGCCCTAGAAATTTCTAAGTCAATATACCGATCAGAGCATCTGTTGAATAGTTATTTCCCCAAAATCTCCCCGCTCTTGGCCGAAATAATACCTAGCCTTCCCCTCACCCCTCCCGCCTCCAACCGTTGAAGTGTCTATATCGGTACCAGTTCGAACAGCATTTAGTCTTGTTTGCGCTCCCCTGAAGATGAGGTGAAAGCCTTGAAACCGGTAGGGTTATACCGTCATAAAAAAGTGGAATAAACAGTGTTTGTTAAAAATAAATTACAATGTCTTTAAACCTCCACAACGTTAATGCCTTAACTATAAACAACATAAACAGATTACGTCTGGCAGCTATAGCAGATATTGCTGGGAAGACTTTGCGTGATCATGTAAGGAACACCACAATCTGAGAGGTATGTGAGGTCCAAGATGGGGTCAGATGGGGACGACAGCGTCGACTATACTGGTACCAACATGTACAGAGAATGAATTCCACAAGAATTCCATACATAGCTCCGCATGGGATGACGGATGGACGGCGTCCACCAGGGAGACCCCCGAAACGATGGAGAGATAGCTGGAGTTCAGCATTACATGACGACAATCCTTTAGTAACAGACTCTTGAGTCTACAGAAAGTTGAAGAAGAAGTAAACTCCAATTCAAATACAAATACACAGTACGCGTTAAGCACTAGATGATAAGTTTGGCCGGTACATGCGTTAGAAGTATCGTGTAGTTCTCTAATTCTAAGGAGAATGTTGACAGAATTACCATACAAAACTACACTATTGAAGTATTTTTCTTAATAAATATACAATTTTATACCAGTATTCGTAATATTTACTTAGATATATTAATTTTAGTGAACTCTTCACAAAAAACAGTCGGTCACTGGAAAAGGTTGTCTTAATATTGATCGGGTCTTAAAGTGTTAACGTAACTAAATGGGAGTGTTGTACGTACTTGTACATTATTACTTAGAAATCTTTGACATTCCAATCTATGTTAATTTAGATTTTGAAATTCCTGAAATACATTTTAATATATATATGTGTATCATCCCGCCTTAGCCTCGTGGGGTAGGCACAGAGCCTTCTTGCTCTTTTTCTTGGCCTAGTCTCAACTATTTATAGTCAGTCGTTTGAATATTTCTTATTAATGTTTAATAATAATAGTATAATTTCTGTGGGACCGTTTAGAGAGTAGACTCTCCTTAAGGGTGTTCTAACCCAGGGCAGCGAAATGTCATGGGTTTTCTTAAAAATAAAACAAAAATAATTTCCACTATCTGCGAACATTCTTCCCAAATTGCAGAATTATTCAACTCGATCTAATTTCCGTTGTCTGCGAACATTCTTCCCAAATAACAGAATTATTCAACTCGATCTAATCTTAAGTTATTCATCCAAATATCACATTTACCTTTCCTTTCTCCCTTTTCAATTACCGTGACTTACGATTTTGCAACATTCATCTTTAGTTTTTATTTTCCTATTTCACGTACAAGTCACTTATGATCTGCCATAAATCATTGTCATTCTGCGCTACCACAAAAATGTCGTCAACCTATAACGGTCCACATAGATTTCCGTTCGAAGTTTTTATGCCTCCCAATGAATGACCTATGAAGAGCATTAACTCATGAGTTTATATAAATATTGAATAACTAAGATGGAATTACATATGTGAGGTAGTTTGGCATATTATTTGTTAAAATAAACCATAAAAACTATGGCTCACCTCTTTTGTAATATCTAACCACTCAGTAAAAACAACATTCATTTTAATTCAGACTCTACTTCAACGCAATTAACGCGTAATTATTTAAATTCATTACTACATTTAAAAAAAATTTACTACAATGCACTCTCCTGGCTAACTAGGTGTATGTCTGTATTAAAGCAGGTAGATTTCACAAAACAAAAAAAAAAACTAAAGCAGTCAAAAGTATAAAAAAATTATCCATAATCACATCACACCAATTTTTTTAACTAGAAACGTTTTATTTTTTTATGCATGACAAGAAATTTTATAAATATATAATTTATGGAAAAAACATCAGTTAATTTAAAATGGACTCTGAATTTATATGGATCTAGGTTTTGCCTTTCATTTGTCGTGTCCCAGTAAACTAGGGTTTCGCACGTATCTTACACGTAACATGAAAAAATAAGTCGGTGCTTTTTTTCCAATTGTTGATTACATAATACGCCGTTCTAAAGTCTGATCAACTTGAACAGTGAGACCGAATTACGTGTATGTATGACGTGAATCAAACGCCGCATACTCCATTATTCCAGACAGATCAAAAAAGCCCATACTTACCACAATGTCCTGCACAAAATTTTAAAAAAAATTACCAAAATCCCACCACACTTAAGAGTTCTCACAACCCTTAATTACAAGTCATTCCTCCTGCAAACTCTTGTCGCAATAACAACCACTCTCCGATCCAATGTTTGCATATTATGCACCATTTTGCCTTTATTGAATTATTGTATGTCATATGAGCCAATTGATTAATTCAACACATTTCATAACTTGCTTTTTTCACAAAGTCATGGGCTTTGTCTGAGTTTTTAAACATGCAGCACATTTTTTTTACTTTCTGGAATGCATTTTTTCACAATCATAAACAAGGAAAAATACGCCAAAAACTGTAAATAAATGAAAACCTTTATTAAGGTTTAAAATTAACAAATAATTCAAATAAAGTAAAAAGTACTATACGATTGTTTTAAACTGAAACTTCAATTTATCAAATCCAGTATGTATCGGTGTAGAAGAGATGTATTAAACTAAACTATAAAAATGTGAAAACAATACTCGTAAACATTACTAAAACAATGCGTGAAATTATGGAAAAAAAATCAATAGAAACAGACCTTAATATTTACTACCTATGCAAAAAAATGGTTTTTGACGGTTTAATTTAGATAAGTTATCAGTATTTTTTCTATGATATATTGCAAATGGTATTCTTTTCGGCACCGATTTATTATTGAAATATTTTTTTTTAATTAAAATTTTCAACGGCCATGTAACATACGTTTCCGAAAACGGATTATCCGAAAACATATTCCGCTCTCTCCTTTGTCGTCGTTCCTGGGCCTCGTAGTTGAGAATCTCCTCGCCATTCCAACGTCAATTGAGTTGGAGAGCAAATCTGTGCCATGGAGTTTGTTTTTTTTTAAAGTGTGTGAGCCGTTACACACCAGCAAACTCACCAACCACCGCTTGACTGGATCCGATGGCACACCGAAGTGATACGATCAGAGCACATAGGCATGTTTTTTTCTCTTTTTGAAAGAATTAATATGACCGTAGTCATAGGTATCCTTATACTGTCAGGCGAAAAAAAACTTCTGTTATTTGAGGGGAGTAAATAGCATAGCGCTTCCGCACGTAAGTCCAGTGCGTTACCGCACGGCCATGCATGCTTAAAACTTGTATCACGCAAATTTTCAATCGTTAAAAAAAGTTTCAAATATGCTATTGTTGTTTTAAAATGTCTATAGAGTAAAGTTATACAAATCAAAATAAGACATCGAAGAAATTTCCACTTTCTGTCAACCCTCCCTTTTGGGGTCTTGAACAATCCAAGTTGTCCTAAGTATCTGTGTGAAAAATTCCATTTTCTTTCTGAGCTTGGCCTGTCCCTTCGATCTGGTGACAGTGAAATCTTTTGTGTACTAACGCATTACGTATTCTACACTTCATATTTAGTGGTTCACTCGGCTCGACTTTGATACGATTTTTTTCGGTCAATCAGATATGTTATATACTCGTACATATATATTGTAATTTTCTTTCAATTTCAAAGGACAATTTTATGTATCGCTATTTAGAGACCAAACTCTTCTCAAAGGCATTCCAACTCCGATCTCGAACCCACAATTATTAAAATATCACTTCTGACAGCTATAGCAGTGCCCGAACGAATCATGTATAACACTTTTTTTGTATACAGTACAATCTTGTGAAATCATTACCATGTAACATTTCTTCAAACCTACCATCAAGATGTTTATGAGGTCTTAAGTGAAAGCCAGACTGATAAACCTTTTTTTTTAATCTTGGCTCCAGCGGGAATCGAAAGCGCAACATAAAAATCACGGCATTCTATGTTGGGGTAGCCAGACAGGACAGAGCGCCAGACTTTCGTATTTTTCGCCTCATCTACATTGCTATATCTTCACATATCATAACTACGATTTCTCTGGCTTTTCTTTCTTTTGAAATATCATTCCCTTGATCGAACCATACTTTCTTTGGTCTTCCTCTACAACGCTTTTTACTTACATTTGTACTATACATTTATTTAGTTACTTTTTCTACATTAATTTGTTCTACGTGTCTAAACCATCTCGGAGAGTTCCTTTTCAATTTGTTCAACATATCAGCGTTATGTTCATATTCATCCCAAATCACTACATTCTGCATTCGATCATACATTGTCACTTCATGTATTCTTCTCACTATACACATGTCTACAGCATTTATTCGACTTTTCTCAGTTTTTTTTCCACGTCCATGTCTTACATCATTATCGATATTGAGGAATAAACTAAAGAAGCATATTTTCCCTCAAAATATTCCTCTTTCTTAACTCATATAATTCCCATTCTCCTCCCTATTTTCCTTGAGACTTGTCTTTCATTTAATTTTTTGCTAATTCATCTCAAATATTATGTTTACGTTCACCACACTAAAGACACGGTCATTTATACCAATAATAATTATGGAACAATAACAAGCTGATAGGAAAAAATGGTTTAAAGTAAATAAATCCACCAGATGTACGAGTATTTGTATGAAAGTGTTAAATAAATAAATATCAAAAACAAATATTGGGGTAAAATGATGCGTAGAGGAACGATCAATGCGATCTTTTTTTGTATATTCAATAAAGTAATTTATTATACAAAACATTTGCCAAAGGCTATACCTATATACAAATGTATATCTTAAGTTCTAATCTAATTTATACTACGAGTATATATTATAATATTATAACTGTGAACTAACTTAATTTTAATTTCCTACTGTTCATTTTATTTCCAATAATCTTAATATATAATTTCTTAGAAATAATTAACACGTACATACTACTTATAACTAGATAAAAATTCTTACATTTAATTATTTTGCAAGTACATATCCACTCGTTCAGGCTACTTGCATTCCATCACATTCACTCAGACCTTGATCCTCCCAGCTTATACTGTAGGTGGACTACTATAGTTAAGCAACAGACGATGCTTTGGAAGCCTGTGCTTATAACGGAAAGGTAAAATGGGCTTACTCTTAAGCTCCCAGGGCAGCGATTAGAGGATTGCTGTGGTTCTTTTGGCTTTTATACTCATAGAACTTCACGGTCCAAGCGAGGATGTAGTGTTGGAGGATTTCTTCACGCTGTTCGGCATGAAGTCAGGAGAGGTTTGTTCTAGGATTGATGTTGAAAGAGATCTTGAATATTTTGTTCTTACATCGTTGAAATTTTAGATGATCCGTATTGCTCACACTACCCCAAACGGGTGCAGCATAGGTCAATGTTGGACGAATAAAGGTTTTATAGAGGCTATTTTTGGGTGAAAAGAAGCTGCGTCGATGGAATATCGAATTGATAGTCCCTATGCCCTTTTAACCCTTCTCTCTGATGATATTCAGATGGGTTTTTCACGTCAGTCACCGGTCAAGGTGCAGGTAAATGCGATCTATTTTTTGTGTATGGAATTAATTCGGACATTAATGAAATAAACGGTTCCTACAGGAATTTCACTGCATTTTTATTAATTTTCTTTTCTTTACATTTTAATGTTCACATTCTGAATTTTTATTGAAGGACGAGGATATTTAAATATATTTTAACTTTTTTAATAGTTAAATCTGACCATTCTGGTATTTCCCAAAAGTGTGTCAGATAATTATCTCCATACAAGTAGATTCGGTTTATTTATTATACTATACACTCTCGCTTAATGGTAGGAAAAAAATAGTCCAGATAATTTCCACCAAAATATCGGGAAAGTATAACTAAAAATTATTCTGCTCTTTTATTTAAAATACGAAAGCAGATAAGTTGATTTTCTCTGGAATCTTCGAAAAGACTTTAGTTTCACTTTATGGTGCCATGTTTTATGTATTATAGTACCCAAAGATATTCAACCAGCATTTTATACGGCCAATAAAATAAAATTATGAACAATAGAGACACCGAAAATAAACTAACCCAATCCGGAGTTTACAAATTAGAATGTAATGATTGTTCATTTTTACATATTGGCAAAACCAAAAGAAATTTCGAAAAACGAGTTAAGGTACGTTACATTTAAGATGCCTAAATAACAATAATTTTTCCGATTTTACTAACCACCTTATTGAAAATAACCATTCCTTTGATATCAATCGTGGTTTGTGGATTCTGCTCGTACACAAAAGCCGAGGGGGACTACAGCTTGACAATTTAGAAATTCTCGAGATTAGAAAAAGTATAAAATTAAGTCTAGATATTTTTCCCATTTAAAATCCATCCTCTTGGCTATCCAGACGCTGGTCTGCCAGTAAGATAATTTTTTTCCCTGCCCCATTTACCATTGAATCACAACTCACCCCACTTCTCTCCCCCTACCTCACTCATCTTATACTATTTACACTTGCAGAAAAAATATATTGTGAGCAATTTAGTTTATCTTCACCTGACGATGAAGACGGAGGTCTTAGAAACCGGTAGTAAACTCAAAATAAACCAGCGGTGAACACAAAAATATAAAATAAGTGTTTTATTTTATTTCTTTTTTACATAAGTTGATTTTCTTTCTGTTCACTTTTCGGCCAATGGTGCTATGCAGATTTCACAAAATTCGTATTGCTCCAAATAACTTAGTAGTTTTTCAACATTAGTTAAAGCAGTACTGTGCTATACATTTTTCTCTTGTATGAGAGTACTTACTTCCTGATCTGTCATTAGTAACTGCAGGTTCATTAGTAGTAACTCGTTGTATTATATTTTCATGTAATACTTAATTTCCTGATAAATTATCATCTGCATTTATCCAATCCGGCACAGCATTGGTTTTTTTCCAGCCCCAGTTACTCCGCAACCCGGTTTAAGTGGCCTCGTATAATCGAGAGTTTACTGTAGACTAAACTGGCGAACAGACGAAAGCAAATAAAGAAATTACGTGGTCCCAAAAATATTTAAATTATTATTAATTTTCAAATAAAGAAGTTAAATGGTCACAAAAATATTTAAATTATTATTATTTTTTACGAAATTAACGAAAATTTTTAAATAACAGCAATTAAAAGTGAAATATCGTCAATTAAAGTGAAAATAAAAGGATGTTGGAGAGAAAAGGAAAACCGGGAAGAAGACATGCAACGTTACTCAATCGAAATTATGAGTTATTTTTTAATCACATTTTAAAACATACCAATGATGAAGCGAATCAATTAGTTCGTAACTGGATCCAAAATCACACTGCATGAACATTAAAGGATGGTGTAAAAAATGGAAACTCATTCATTTATTTCATAAAACTTGCATATTGTATTTTATAAAACTTACACTTTTAAAGTACAAACTGGCGGGCTTATTACCATGCGGCAGTCTCTTCCAACCAACCAGATATATATTAAAGAGGCCTTAAGGGAATAAGACTGGAATCCTTTTTAAAAATCTGGGTTCCAGCGGGTTTTAAACCTTTAACCTTCGGGCTGAGAGACAGGTGTCTTATCAACTAAGTCATGGAGGTCGTCATACCTATATAATTCCTACTTTTATACGTTATACCTATATACTTGTACATATAGGTCAAACCCAATAACATGATCATAAAACTTGAAGAGAAATATAAACAGTAACAAAAAAAATAAAAATTAACAAATAAGAAATCATTTGTAACCCAAATAACTAACTCCCATCAATGAGAAAACTCAAAATACTTATTTAATAATTGTTGTACTTATTGCCAGTATGAATATTAATTAAATCAAAATGATTATTCTGAATTTCAAACAGTTGTCAGGAACATAACACCATATCGTTTCAAATATTGTTGTTGGATTAGAACTTAAAGACAAGAGAGACCCTCGCAGCCCTCCTCATGCTTAGAAGGTAGTATTCCAACATACCTTGAAGAAACCTTAGAGGATAGAACCACAGGTAGGAACCGCACTCACGTAAGTATATAATAGGTTAGTCAATAAGTTTTGAAAGCGACATATATGGAGCAGTAGAAAAACCAAAATTTCTACGCCATTTTAATATTTCATCTTTCATAAGAACGTACTCAAAATTTCATTTCGATCTGTCAATTAATTCTTTGTTTACAAGCCATTTGAAGTTGACGTGTCAGTGTATTTTTTAACAATAGAAAAATCCGAATATCGTGCAGTGATTAAATTCTTTGTTTTGGAAGGTTTATCGGCTACTGAGATCCATGCAAAGATGGCGAAAGTATTAAAGGAGTCTTCTCCTTCATTTCCAACCGTTCACCGATGGGTTTTGGAGTTTGAGCGTGGCCGTACAAGCGTTGAAGACGATCCACGCTCAGGACGTCCAAAAAGTGCATCAACACCAGAAATCATAGCGAAAATACAGGATATGGTTTTGGAAGATCATCGATTGACTGTGGATGTGATAGCTGACACCATAGGCATCTCACATGGCCTATTTTGGCTGAAGTTTTGGGTTTCAAAAAACTGTGTGCACAATGGGTGCCGCATTTGCTAACAATGCAACAAAAACACGTTCGAATGCGACTTTCTGAGCAACATTTGGAGCAATTTCGAAAGGATAAAAAGGATTTTCTGCGTCGATTCATCACTATGGATGAGACTCGGGTCTACCACCATGATCCTGAATCAAAACAAGAGGCTAAGGAGTGGTGTGAACCGGGCACTTTGGCTCCGAAGCGAGTTCGTGTCCAGAAATCGGCCAAGAAGGTGTTAGCGTCAGTTTTTTGGGATGCAAAAGGAATTTTATTGATAGATTATCTCCAAACTGGTAAGACAATCAACTCTGATTATTATTGTGACCTTTTGGACCAGTTGGATGAAAAAATTTGTGAAAAAAGACCCGGTTTGCAGAAGAAAAAAATCGTTTTTCATCAAGTCAATGCACCTGCTCACACAGCTCAAAAAACCATCGCGAAAATCAGTGAATTGGGGTACGAATTGTTGCAGCATCCACCCTATTCGCCAGATTTAGCTCCCTCTGACTTCTGGCTGTTCTCACACCTCAAAAAATTCCTTCGTGGAAAGCATTTTTCATCAAACGAAGAGGTTATAGCCGTCGTAGAGGAGTATTTTGCAGGCCTTCCAGAAAGTCACTCCCGTGATGGGACAACAAAGTTGGAAGATCGTTGGACCAAGTGTATTGATCTTATGGGAGACTATACTGAGCAATAAAAGTGATTTCCCCCCAAACAAAATGTATTTTCATTTCCGCTTTCAAAACTTTTTGACTTACCTAGTATATGTTACATACATACGAGTAAATTAAAAATTATTTTGAGATATGTGTATATCTATTTGCGAGTAATTGCGTGAGTCGAAATATCTCACGAACTGAGAAAGCCAATAAACAACAATTATATTTTTTTAAGTACGAGTTACTTATACCATAATTTCTTCGAATATATAACAAGATTCCTAAAAAATTTAAATTACATTTTGACTATGTAATTTTTTTAAACAATTATCGCTGCAAATAAAAATATTAAAAAATTCAAATTAAATAGTCGTATAAAAAGTGACGTGTCCCTAGTAGGTTAACTCGTCGACAGTACATCAAAAAAGGCACTCGTTTTCTGTCGTGCCTTTAGTCTTGCCTAAACATTTTTCGTAACGACTGTTCTTTTTTAGTTCTGTTCCAACTTCCGTGGTGTTCGCGCGCGCGTTTCGAGAGACAGTTTGATTTTTTATCTATGGTCTGTGTATTGTTTCCAAATTCAAAATTATTGTAGTAATATATTATATTTGTTGCCATTATAATAACGAAATATTATTATTTAAAATATGTTAGGCCTTACTCACATTATTCCATAATTTATTATTTTTGTCTTCATTATGAGGATGAATAATTTTTAATGTTTGTTATTATAAATTTTATTGCTCCAATTCGTATTGTGTGTCTGCCGGTGGAATAAATTTGACAATATTAATTTGCTAATTATATATTTTTATTTTTTGCAAATATACAAAAGTTGTTTGCTTTATTGAACTTTGGAAATATCAAAAAGTTTTATGTTTTGTTTTTTTAAGTTCGAGAAATTAATTGGTAAGTTATATAAATATACCTTTGTTTTTTTTTACTTTTTTTTATTTTGACAATTAAAATTTCGTGACCTAAGTCTAGCAATAATTTTCCGCAGATCATTCACAATTATTTATTATGTTATAGTAATCTTACCGATTATAATTTACTATGTGTGAGTTTTTAATTATCTTCTAATATGTGTGTATATGAGTATTTAAAAAGTGTATATCAAGTCGAACGAAAAGGTCGACAAGGGTCTTTGTAATAGTTTAAAAGAAGGAATATCATATAGATGCATACCATAACGCTATGCTCATTTTGGGGTAGATAGAGAGGACAAATCTGTACTACAGCTTACGTTTCGTGCTCATCCATACATCTCACAATAAATGCTCTCATGTTTCACTTACTTGTTACGTTTCCCTTAGTTAAAATTTTTATTAGCGTATATACTTGTTTCCTTAGTCTTTCGCAACTTATTCTTTCAAGTACATCAAACAATCATACGAAAAAAACGTATTTTTATGCATATTTGATATTAAAATATTAAATGAGAAAATAGTAAAATACTTATTACTAATTAAAATATTTAACTTTTTATTTCCTAAACATACTCAGATGTGAGGATGTACTCAATCTAACGGGCGTAGCCACCTCCTTCCTATACTTAAAGATTTTTTTTAAATTTTTTTTTTATTTGTCAATAATAGTGGGTTCGAATTCCGAGTAAGACCATCCTTGAGGAACGCCTATTTTCTAAACGGCGTTGTATATATTGTCCTTTTACTATTATTGTTGTGCTAGGAAGCTAAAAATATTTTCTAATTAAATTAAATGTTTATTTTAAATTTAATAAAATAATAAAATAAGCATAAAAAGTATAATACGATGTATAAGGACACGATTAACCTTTATGTTTTCCTCTATAATTTCCTTTATCTTGTCCTTACTTCTGAAATTGACCTGTATATTCTAACCACGTACGAGTATTTCTCGACCTTCCGGGAAGCAATTGACAAAGAATCACGTTAATACTATCTTCGTATAAGTGCACCATACTAAATACTTACTGGATAGGAAAAACTGACTTTCGTACTTGTTAAAAAATATATTTCAACGATTCATAAAGCTAAATTGGATGAATAAAATATTTACCTTAACCAAACTTTCTGTATCGGGTCAGACGTGGAAATAGAAAAAGGCTGAAAGGAGCCGAATAAATGGTGTAGAAATGCCTAAGTTTGATGTCCGTGTCCTAAGGCTGATGTGTTAAGATGACGAAGAGCATTTGAAGATGGTTTGGGCATGTTAAACGAGTAAATGAAGAAAGACTAACGAAACAAATATATACTACAAATGTGAGTAGAAGATGTGGTAGAGGAAAGTGTGATTGGATCAATTGAATAATTAAGTAGGAGTTGTATGAGAAGATGTAAAAGAAGCGAATGATGTATGAAGATATAAAAAACTCTGCCGTTCTATTCTCTCTGCCAATCCCGGCAGGATAATAGCGTAAGGGTGGTATGTATGTACTTTAAGTAAATACATATACTAAAACAAATTACTAATGTAGTTTTTGTGTTCCCCTGATGATGAGGGGAAAACCTTGAAACGGGTAGGGTTATACCGCTATATAAAGTGGAATAAACAGTGTTTGATTAAACAAACTAGAAAGTTATGATTAAATATTGTACATTAAAAAAGTGTGGTAAAAAGTGTGTAGGATGTATGGGTTAACTCAAAAAAACAGGAGCAGGTTGAAATGTTCTGTTTACGATTTCAGTGATTTTGAAAGAAAAGCTATGACAGGTAATAAAGTAACCGAAAAATTAAACGTAATTATCACACAATATTAAAAGTAGCAAAAATGACAACGCATTGATAGTGTGTTGGTGTCCACCTTCACTTATGGAACTGAAACTTGGAGTTGACAAAATAAGGATAAAATAAAGATTAATGCTGTGTAGAAGCGAACACTAAGAATAATTGATGGAGTTTCAATGTACGAGTATTAAAGAAGGCGGAATGAAGTTATTATACACAACAAATTATGATTCTCAAAAATATACGGACCATGTCAAACTTCTCACGATGTGCAATTGTATAATAAAAGCCTTGAAACAAGGAGGCATCCATCCATCACGATGTTCTTGCTGAAGCACTAAGTTTATATATTTCCTGATGAATATAGCCGTGCAACGACCACCCTCTATTCTACATACCAGCTTACATAACAAATATCATGGTTAAACATTCAGTCATGCGTGGTAGATAGTTATTGAACCAACTGAGTAACATTGAATACATTCTTGACGTCATTCAGCAGTATGGGAAGAAACCTAACTGATTTTCTTCCTTACGAATAAACTGAATAGTATCAAATCCACTTTAAAAAAATACTATATAGGTTTCGTTGGCATCTTCCATGGCTTAGTTGGTAAGACACTCGACTTACTAGTATATCCAGAAGTTTCGAGTTCGATTTCTTGCGGTATTGAGCCTAGTTAAAAGTTCGTCTAGTAACAATGCGTACACGTGCTAGATATGTACGAGTATTATTGTCTCTACACATGCGAAGTGTTATTTCCAATACGTCAGATGACGAATCGCGAGTTTAATAACTACTCAAGAGGTTCTAAGTCCGATAGTTCGATTAGGTCGAAAGCGTTATTGTTTACCGGCCATGCCCTTCAATATGTCCGAATATTGAAGACCATGGTCATATAGATTGAATAATCCGTACAATTTATATTTTTTACAAGTTCAGTTTTCTTAATTGATTGCGTAAGAAATATGGAAGATATAATTTTGAAGTCGGCATCGATCGTAGATGAAATAAATAAATAAATATTTGTGATTCGTCTACAAAAAAAAAATTTAAGTTATTTGGAAATTTTATACGATTTCCATTGTTAAAGTTATTCTTTTCATTGACATGATTTTTTTTATTGACTTACGAAATCCCCTTAATGTGTTTATCTGCATTGTAATTGGGATGTGAACTCTATATTTCTTAAGGGGCCTGCGTGGTGGTCGGTTTCTATTGAGATAACCATGAGAGATTATACTATAAAATCGGGTGTCATATATCCTTTAAACTTAATTTCGCCATTATGATATTCTCGTTGTTTGAGTTCCTCATCCTTTTTGAGTGTTTTACCTGTTATACAATACATCAGATCGGACTGTCATCTTCACCATCAAAAGTACTTTATATACAAGTAGTGTAGAATGTACCAGAAGTCTGGGGAGACCTAGAAAAGCTTGAGACAACTAAATAAATTAAATTGTGAAAGAGGAGAGAGTAAAAAATGTTGATAATAGAAGAATATGCATGTCGTGGTACATGGATTTCCCCGTTGTCTCTACATGAGACAGCATGGATGTATTATCCCTGATTTTAGACAAGTGTCTTCTTACTAGGGATGCTTTGTTACAGATCTTCAGAGAGTGGAAGATCTTTTTGATTGAGTGTCCACTTTTTTTGTTTGCTCAGAAGTAATTTAGTTAACCCATCCGTTCTGAACAGTCTTGGTTTGTATGTTCCGGATAATTATTTTAGACAACGCTCCCATAGATTGTTCTATCAACTTATAAGTCGAACCAACCTGCCTTTCGAGATGCCGGTAGGTAGAGCATTCACACTTTTTAACCGTGTGTGTCTTCTTATAGACGTGTTTCACGTGTCGCTCATCTCATTCAGGAAAAATCCCAAAAATTATTGTAATGCTTGAAATAATTTCATTTTTTGTATTATCTTACAGGCTACATTTTGTCATAATATTTTAGTGTTACATATGTATTTTTACAATTATTTTTATCAAATAAGTCTTATTATTTTTATCAAATGTTCAATTTTTTTATACATGTTTTTTTGTTATGTTTGATCCTTGTACGAAAAAAGGGAAACCTGTAATGTGCCTGGAAAAATAAATATAAATAATAAATAGATAATACGGCATGATGATGATAACAATAAGGAGTGCCTTTGTTCATGTGGTATTAGTTTTAAATTCAACAGCATAATTTCATTATAGGTCAAACACATATTTCATAGATTCTCACTTGCAACAGGCAACAGAGAGTTGCCATGTACTTATTTTTCCATATACTATTATATCTTTGAGGATCCTGATGATGTACATACTTTATTCATCTGTAATACAGTTCTTCTGAAACTAGGGAGCAGGACTCCTGCCAGGGAGCTTCGAACAATTCCAATATTTGAAAAATAAAAAATATTTGTATATTTAAATTATTTTTCTAATTATTTAAATTTGTTAATTGTAATTCACATTGGTAATGCGTGAATCATTTGCCTCTGGAGACGATGCAAGTCTTCATTTTTTACCAGCTATAGAAGCTAAGTTTTGCTTTATAAGTCAGCAAATGATATATTTTATTAAAAGTGTACCTAACATATAATAATAATAAATGGAAAATAAAATACTGTCGGTCGCTTAAGACATTTTTGGGTCTTGTTTTTCCAAATTTGAGGGACCGTAATAAGATAAAGTTTAAGATGCACTGCTTTAATTAATTGTATATTAAAATTAATAACTCATTGACATGTAAGAAGAAATGTTAGCTAAGAAAAAAAAACAATCTATGTATTGGACTATTGCATTTCGATTATCGTTAATTTTCTATTTGAATTTTGTTAATTTCTTTATATTCTATGTGTTCATTGACGTGAGAAAATTGTTTATTTTGTTGAAAATAATAACATAAGAGCCAATTGCCGAAAAACTGTTCGGCAATTTATTTATTCTGCAACATATTTGAAAGTTTAATAAAACATTTAAATATTTTATTTTATTACTAGCTTTCATCTCACCGGTTCTCTAGATATTGTTCGCAAGTCTGCCATGGCCGGTCCCAAGCCTGAAAAAGAAAGGAGGAGGGATCATTAGCAAGGCTAGCAGGCTACATATGATTAATGCATACGCACTCACTGTGCTATAAAAGCCTCCAACAGTTTTTTTTTACTATATACAACACAACCTTGTACGCTAGTGCTAAATTATCAATTTCTTCCAATAGAGGTCTTACAAATTCCAAGACCACGTCTGACCCAGTAATGTATTAAGTCAGGGAATTAAATTTACAATTCTTCTTCATTTGATTTGTCTCGCAGATTTCTTGAAATCTTTTTCTTTTTCATCGCTGTCCCTTAACTTTATGATTGACGGTTATTTCATATTACGTCCTTTAAAACTGATGAACAACAGTTATTCCATATTACGTATGCCAAATATGATTGACAGTTATTTCATATTATTTTCATTAAAATTTATGATTGACGATTATTCCATAAAAATCCCTTTAAAAATATGATTGATAGTTATTCCATATTGTATTCATTAAAATTTATGATTGATAGTTATACCATATTACGTCCTTTAAAATTTAGGACATTATGTCCATTAAAAATTATGATTGACAGTTATTCCATATTACGTCCTTAAAAATATGATTGACAAATATTTCAAATAATATACTTTGAAATTTATGATTTAAGGTATTTATAAAGAAGGGGCTTTCATTTTATTTTTATCTAAAAAACATTCAGAATAATATTTATGACCGTTGTCAAGAAATTAATATGAAAATGACTTGTAGTAACTTCGTTCATGCCGGTTAAAATTATGTTGCGCAGTTTCTCTACATTTTGTTGAAATCTTTTCGACGATCAAGATAAATGCGTTTGAAATTCTAAGCTTAGATGTATTTATCATAATCACTACTTTAACATTATTTTTGGCAATTATATGACTCATATAATAGATACAAAAAACTCGATTTGTAAAATTTATATACGAATTATACGTTCTGCATGACACGTTTAAAACCATAAATGCTTAGTAAAACTAGGAGCCAAAGACAGCAGATGGAACCAAATTACTCAAGACTGTTGCTAGTTATCAGGGACCTAATGAAGAAAAAACAAAAACAAACTGCAACTACGTTATACTTCGAGATCCGATCGAAATAAAAACAACCTTTTCCAGTGCCCGGCTTGTTTTTGAGGAATTCTGATATTTGCGGAAGGTTTACTAAAATTGTTATATGTATCTGAGTAAATATAAAGAATATTTAAATCCGAATATCGTGCAGTGATTAAATTATTTGTTTTGGAAGGTTTATCGGCTACTGAGATCCATGCAAAGATGGTGAAAGTATTAAAGGAGTCTTCTCCTTCATTTCCAACCATTCACCGATGGGTTTTGGAGTTTAAGCGTGGCCGTACAAGCGTTGAAGACGATCCACGCTCAGAACGTCCAAAAAGTGCATCAACACCAGAAATCATAGCGAAAATACAGGATATGGTTTTGGAAGATCATCGATCGACTGTGGATGTGATAGCTGACACCATAGGCATCTCACATGGAACAACATGGCATATTTTGGCTGAAGTTTTGGGTTTCCAAAAACTGTGTGCACAATGGGTGCCGCATTTGCTAATAATGCAACAAAAACACGTTCGAATGCGACGTTCTGAGCAACATTTGGAGCAATTTCGAAAGGATTTTCTGCGTCGATTCATCACTATGGATGATACTTGGGTTTACCCCCATGATTCTGAATCAAAACAAGAGGCTAAGGAGTGGTGTGAACCAGGCACTTTGGCTCCGAAGCGAGTTCGTGTCCAGAAATCGGCCAAGAAGGTGTTAGCGTCAGTTTTTTGGGATGCAAAAGGAATTTTATTAATAGATTATCTCCAAACTGGTAAGACAATCAACTCTGATTATTATTTGTGACCTTTTGGACCAGTTGGATGAAAACATTTGTGAAAAAAGACCCGGTTTGCAGAAGAAAAAAATCATTTTTCATCAAGACAATGCACCTGCTCACACAGCTCAAAAAACCATCGCGAAAATCAGTGAATTGGGTTACGAATTGTTGCAGCATCCACCCTATTCGCCAGATTTATCTCCCTCTGACTTCTGGCTGAACTCACACCTCAAAAAATTCCTTCGTGGAAAGCATTTTTCATCAAACGAAGAGGTTATAGCAGTCGTAGAGGAGTATTTTGCAGGCCTTCCAGAAAGTCACTTCCGTGATGGGACAACAAAGTTGGAAGATCGTTGGACCAAGTGTATTGATCTTATGGGAGACTATACTGAGCAATACAAGTAATTTCACCCCAAAAAAATGTATTTTCATTTCCGCTTTCAAAACTTTTTGACTAACCTATGTATGTACCGTGTATGTACCCTGTCTCATTTTTTTGTGCTTAGCACATACCTTGCAAATTCTTCAAGATTTTTATTTTTTTGTCAGTTGATGGAACTCACATCAACACATGTTAACACACGTTTTTTAAAAACCTGTTTAGAGCACAATTACTTATATAATTTGGACCCGAAAACTGTAGTTGGTCTCCAGTTGGTCTAGGGATTTCATGTGTTAAAAATTAGGAAACTGGAGTTTATCATTTAGAGGTGGAATTGTTTGCAAGAATATTTGGTTCATGCCTATAAAATTTCCTTTATTGGAAGAAGTATTGATCATGTGAAAACACGGGACCGGGACTCAATGCAAATCTAGTTAATCACGTTAAAACACGGGATCAGGATAAAAAGTGAAACTAAAAAGTAAAACTTCAAGTTTGAAGACCACTGTCATATTCCTCTTCTACACTTCGAATATAATTTAATTAGAACCTTAATAAAAAAAATTCACCGCTGGTATTTTTTTTAAATTTCGAATTCAAATGTTTTAAAATGTAGGTATTTACGATTAAATTAAAATTTACGATTAAAATTTAATTTTTACATTTGTATTATTTATAACTTTTAACCTCTATGGTGCGATAAGCGTCAGAATCGTGCATTGCTACAGACGGCAAAAATACACTTTTTCATTTATTCTGACTTCTTCATTTTTCCCTAATTAATACCATATGTAATGGGTAAACATACAACAATGCATTTTTTAAATGTCAATTTTTTTATTGAATACTTAATGATTATATAATGATAATTCAGTTTTAGAATGATAAAATCACAGTGAATAATAATTAACTAAATTTAATAGCTTGGAAGCGTCTGCTTGCTGCTACGAAACTGTCGAAAATAGCCAGATGTGAATCTGCAGTCTTCTTTTAATTGAAAAAGAAAAAAGAAACATGTTTTTTTTTTAAGTTGCGGAACGTCTGAAAACGCTCCGCAGAACCTCGGGATCCAGCGAAACCCAGTTTGAACATCACTGCAATATATCTAGAAAAACCTTGTAGGATAGAGCCACTTGTACAATTTCATAAAACATTTTGTCCGGAAAGTAGTTACGTATTTATATCATTAGAGAAAAAAACCGTTTCTGTCTACATCCCAAACGTGCTGAATGTGTATTTTTATAAAAAGTTACAAATAATTTTTCACATTTTTATATGCCATTGTTTACCCAAATTGCTAGAATAGTTTTTTGGCGTTATTTTAAAGATGAAATATTTTTTTCGGAGCTTCATGCTATTTTACAAACGCAAAAGAAAAAATGCGACATAAACAATAAAATGTACAGTATATGGCGACGTTTCAGTAAACGATATGTTGTGTCAAATGTGGTTTAAAAAATCATAATAGTGATGCGATACTCGAAAATGGTGTGAAGACCGATTATCACTGATGACGAATAAATCAAGGCTTTCAACGAGAATAACCAGCCTTCTACGACATGAGAGATTGCTGAAATACTGAAAAGAACGATCACCACTGTCCATGAACATTTCGCGCAATTTCGTATTTTTATGTGAAATTCATACCTGAAAATAATCGCTCAAACAATTTGGGTTAACAATTGCCGAAATAATTCGCTTAACTATTGCATTTCATAATTACATACATTCAGGACGTTTGGAATGAAATTAAGAACGGAAATTTTGTACAAATGACCTATGCCAGAAATCTATTCGAGAGAAAAGAAATTATTATGCGACCCGGATAATATATTCTTTTCTGTCGAATTCTATCACGAGTACATTTTAAAATGTAAAATCATTGAATCTCAAACCAAGTTTTTAACACTTTTTTTAAGTATCGATAATGAAACTTTGATCGATTTATTTGGCCTTCCAAAGTCGAAACGTACAAAAAAATTGTATACAAAAAACTCACGTGACATACACATATTCTATCTACCCGTGAGTATATGATTACAAGACAAATATGAAGAATTCTTATTAAATAAAAAAACTTAGACGTGGGTGGTGTCATTTATTTTCATTTCATTCAATCATTGGTTAAATAATTGCTTTTCATTTAACTTGATCATACGACCTCCGTGACTTAGTTAGTAAGACAGTCGACTTCGTTGCTGGATCTCGTAGTCGAGAATCCTTTCGCCACTCCAACGTTAATCTCGAGCTTCTCCTCCATATCGATCATGTGATCTTCTGTGAGGAAACACCCCGATTCTAAATACGCACTCTCCTTGTTATGTTGTTACAGACATGTGGATCCTGCTGAGCCGCCTGGTAATGCTGACGCATGTTCGCAACACGCTGACTGTTTTTCAAAAGTCTATCTGTTGAGATCATCCTGAGGGCATATGGATCTTCAATTTCCACAATCCTTAGCCACCTGCTCCCAGTCCTCAGATACCCTGCATATAGCCAGAGAATCTCGCAGACTGTCTTTATAGCGCTTACTTTGCCCACTAACCCTTCGCTTGCCCATAACTTCCCCGTATAAGACGCGTTTTTGGAGCATATAATCTCTCATGCATGTCATGTGTCCGGACCATTTCAATTTCGCCTTTACAACCATATCCTCTACAAGTTTACAGTTGGAGCTTTGCAGGACCGAGACATTTGTAATATGACCACTCCAGTGGATCCGACGGATTTGTGAATGTGCCTTATATAGGCGACCCAAGTGTCATACCCATAGAGAAGTTATTTGTCTACAAAGCAATTGCCCTTCCCACATTTATGTTATACAATACAACGATCACAGATGAACAAGTATTTTCAAATTTAATTGAGAGATATTTGTTTTTAATTGTATAGTTCTGCTCAGCATATCCGAATCCACTATTCGGGCATATTAAAGAGCGTGTCTGGGAGATAATATTGTATTCGGCCCCATTGATCGAACTCTCGGATTTAGAACTATTGGAGTAGGGACAACGTCATCGCACGTGTTGATAATTCTACCCTGCACGTAAAGGAACAATAATACTCGGGAATCAAACCCAAAACAGCCGAGTGGAAGTCAAACGTTTTACTAACTAAACCGCGGAGATTGTCGATAAAAGAAAAGATGTAAGCCTTTTGTCAACTTTTTATATCAACGTGCATTAAAATAAAAAATAAACGAGTATACGAGTATAATCAAAACATGTATTTCTTCAAAAGTACGACAAAGTATTTTTTCTAGGAAATTCCCAAATTTTACGATATTTTTTCTAAGCAACGAATATCCTTGGTATGTACTTGAATTTTTGTCAATTTTATTAGACATTTAATTGATCATAAAATAATTTGTTGCTCTTCACATAATACCTGGGAAAAAACGTTTTTCATTGAATAGATTTAAATCTGGGTCAATCATTGAAAAAGAAAATAAATTATGACTAGATTTGGCAACACTATCAATGAAAGAAATTTATCTTTGACATTTCCGTACGTGTCGAAACTCGCTTACCTTACGAATAATCTTACGAAGGTGTTACTAAGGTGTTAAACTAAAGCAAAAAATTACACCTTGAATTAGAATTCAAATAAAATATAAGTATTCGATTAACCATGATCTTAGGATATATCACCGCAATTGGTCGGAAGAATTAACCATGATCTTAGGACATATCACCGCAATTGGTCGGAAGAATTAACCATGATCTTAGGATATATCACCGCAATTGGTCGGAAGAATTAACCATGATCTTAGAATATATCACCGCAATTGGTCGGAAGAATTAACCATGATCTTAGGATATATCACCGCAATTGGTCGGAAGAATTAACCATGATCTTAGGATATATCACCGCAATTGGTCGGAAGAATTAACCATGATCTTAGGATATATCACCGCAATTGGTCGGAAGAATTAACCATGATCTTAGGATATATCACCGCAATTGGTCGGAAGAATTAACCATGATCTTAGGATATATCACCGCAATTGGTCGGAAGAATTAACCATGATCTTAGGATATATCACCGCAATTGGTCGGAAGAATTAACCATGATCTTAGGATATATCACCGCAATTGGTCGGAAGAATTAACCATGATCTTAGGATATATCATCGCAATTGGTCGGAAAAATTAAAAGTATTTAATTTTTTTGGATTTTAAAAATGTCAACAGTAGTAATATTGCAGTAGAAAGAAATCTTTATTAATGGCGTGCTAACCCATATACTGCATATTCTATAACCCAAGGCTTCTCAATTTGTGCTCCGTGAAATCCTAGAGTTTCGCCGATAAAATGTTGAGTTCGCAATAAAATTAGTTTTTGAGAAATTAATCTTTAAGAGAATAAATAAAATACTTATTTTTTCTTTTGCTTTCACTACTATTTTATTTTTGAGTTTACAACCGGTTTCGAAAACCTCCTTCATCTTCGTCAGATGAAGATAAATTTCTCCTGATGAGGAAGACGGAGGTCTTTGAAACCGATCGTGAACTCCAAAAAAAAAACTGTGGTAAATTATGTTTTATTTCTTTTATTAAAAATTAGTAAACATGGCATCACAAAGTTCAACAAACGTATTTTTAAGATTCAAGATATTAGTCTTTGAGCTCTGATAAAAAGTTAAAAATATTCGTATATATGAGAAAAGTAGAAATTTGAAGTCATTTCGTCTTCATCGACAAAATATATTTTTCCGAATCGATTAAATAAGGCGGGGTATTATGACAGGGCTTTTGCCGTTGCTGATCCTTTATCCCGTAATTATCGGCCTCTAAGTGTTAAAAATAATAATGGCGTGTGCACCTTTAGGAAGTGCTCTTTTTGGAAGTTCTCATCAAAATGTATGGTTATATATGAAAACTCCACACTTACACTACACTCCACCTAAAGCAGAATGTGTTGTAGAATAGAAGTAGAAGATCTACAAAGGTTTCTTTGAAGTTCGTCGTATTTTAGTAATTTTTCTGCAGTTTTTTTACTAAATATGTTTTTCTAAATATACATACCATCACGCTATTTGCCTGTTGAGGTAGACAGAAAGGACATAGCGTCAAAATTTTCTATCTCAACACACATTCTTAGCATCTTCTGCATCCATACACCTTCTCATATAAATTCTACGATTATTCTTAATTTCTACGTATCCTTCCTCCAAAATATCATTATCTTGATCCAACCATACTTTCTTTGATCTTCTCACACGCCATTTAAAAGCAGTTACACTATATACCAGTTTTGTTTGAGTGAAGTGTTACACCGTTATATAAAGTGGAATAAATAGTGTTTGAAAGAAATAACAATGCTTTTAAATTTATACAGTGTTTAATGTCTTAACTATAAATAATAAATAACAAAAAACTCTTAAAAATGTCCTTGAGGAGAGTTTGCTCTTTACACTGCGCTATATAAATTGTCATTTTATTAGTAATATTAATGTAGTAATAAAGTTGATCTATTATGTTCATTTTATTATCATAAAATTTTAACATTTTATAATAATTTAACGAATCTAATGTTGCTAGATTTGAAAAGATAATAAGAAGTATGAAGATAACATATAAATTGAGTCATAGATTAATTAGTACTTTAAAATAAGTTATCTAGAAGAATTAGAAATGAAGATTAAAGTTCAGATAAAACACAAAAATCCATTTTTATGTTTCGTACTTAACTGAATGTTTATTGTTGAGTTATGTAAATTTATTGAGATTCATTTTTCTCTTTGCCTATCGCTAATGTACTAAAGTGACTGTTTGTTTTCTAATAAACCACAAAAAATACACATATCTCTCGATTATCGTGTTTTCTTTTTACACAGTTTCACCTTAACGCGGTTTTGAAAAATGCATTTCAAAAGACAAATATAATCCTCATTATGTGAATTTGTTTTGTAAATTATACATTTTACAATGATAAATCTGAGTGAAAGGCGTAGCAGAAAAAGGCTAAGTAGAGTATTATTGGATCAAGTGAATTTGAGTGGAAGGCGTAGCAGAGAAAGACTAAGTGGAGTATTATTAGATCGAGTGAATTTGAGTGGAAGGCGTAGCAGAGAAAGACTAAGTGGAGTATTATTGGATCAAGTGAATGATGTGAATAGTCAGAAAATCATAGTAATTGTATGAATGTATGTGGAAGAGGCGAAAGAAAAAAGAAGAATATAGAAACTCTGGTGCAGACCAGATATTGTGTTCTCGGTAGAGTTATATAACCCTTGTCGTACATATTTTACATTCGCATATGAGAAGAGACGTGAACTATGTAGAACTGATACCTTTTCCATCATAACTCTACCATACACTCCTTTAATTTGAAGAACCGCTCATTGATAGGTTTCAATTCTTGAATGCATCAATGTTACTGTGCGATCGATACATGTTATATCGGGCGTTTTTAGAACTAAAGAGTTAAGCAGTCAATGTATAAGGTCACAATTGATTTTACTGAAGCATCGACTTAAAAAAGGAGGAAAACAATATTTTCTTCCGGTCATCCATGAGACTATGATACCATAATTAATGACCATTTAAGTTTTATAGGTATCAAAGGTGCATAACCTAACCTTGCGATGTAATTGGTCCATTATTTCATGATGGTGAACGAACGAACAAAGTGCTTGGCTGATTGATTAAAATTCAATATATTGTTTATTTATTTTAATAATAATCTAACTTTTATCTCAAACAACTTACATATATTATTTTACATCCGAGAACATACATTAACTTTTTTCCCCTTTAACAGTACATAAATTGGTTCTGTTGATAAGACCTCCAATAAGGGTTATCTTCTAAAGCTGCATATAATATTTATTTTATTTTTATTTATTTAATTTTTCGTATACATGGTTAAACATGGTATATCTGATGGGCTTATATCAATTGCTTCCAACCATCTAGCTCATTTTAGATACATTAAGGCAGACCATTGCGCGCCACAGGACCAGCAACGGCAAGAACTCGATCATAATACACCGCCCAGTTCTATCGACTTGGAAATCAATTAATTCGATGAAGACAAAACCGATCTCCAAGTAATATGTGAACACTACACATATAAATTACACTACAACTAAAGTGTAACTAGCACATATCGGAAGATCTATAAAAGTTTCTTTGTAGTTTGTCTTCCCATGGTAAGCTTTTTGCGGTTTTCTTACCAAATATGTTTTTCTAAACATATGCGGATGTGAGGTGGTACCCAGTCTAATGGCCACAATTTCCCCAATAGGGAAATGGCGTGATATTATATTTACGTATATGTATACGAATATTAACTTTATTTTTTTCTTTCCAGATCTGTACACACCAGGAACATAAATATCAAGTAATAATTAATAAAGTGACAGTGAACTGTGATTGTTTATAACTAAAAATATAAAACTTGCTTTATTAAGGTTATGTTTTAAAGTATCACAAAAAGAAAACGAAAACAAAATGTCGTCTGATGATGAACCAGCAGTTATTGTGAGGCAGGCGTACAAATACTATGGAAGAAAGAATAAGAAGATCGTCCTTAACCATCTCAATATGAAAGTGAAAAGAGGACACATGTGAGTATATTATTATTTAATTTTGTTTTCTAAGAAACACACTTGTGAGAAATAATTAGGAAAAATAAACATACGAGTACATGCATCGATATCGAAGTTCAAATTTGTAAGACCTGTGTCAAGTCGGTCATAACTCACGGGTCGTAACCAAAGTCGATAGGGTAGGGTAATTAAAAAGTAATTTGGCAAAGATATTGTTAATTTGGTTAAAAATAAGTCAAAATATATCCTTCATAAAATGACATGACTGCTGGCAATTATCAATTCTCTAGTTACTTTTGCCAAAACGCGTAGTCAACGTTTGACATTCATATGAATCAATCACTTTAAAACTTGCCACAACAATGAAAAAAAAACGAGTTTCGTGGCGTCATAAAACATTTTTATTTGATGAAGTTAACAGCCGCGCAAATCAAAGCCGAGTTGGATGAAGTTTATTTCTGGATAAATGAGTTTATTTCTGGATGAATTGTGTTCCGGACGCTCCATTGTGTCCACCATGAGGAAAACCATTGAAATATCCCGTTGTATCGTAATGGAAGACTGCCGAGTGCATGTGCGTGAAATTGCTGAGGATGTGGGTATTGAAAGTGAACGGGTGCACGAAAAATTGAATATAGAAAAGCTTTCTACGCAATGGGTGCCGCGATTGATGACTGTTGACCAAAAATATACTCAAAAGGACATTTTAACGCTGTGTTTGGTATTTCAATCCGAAGATTTTTTAACGTCGATTCGTGACTGTGAACAAAACATAAAACCACATTAGAGTCAAAACGATGAACAACAACTGGTGAATGTACGCCGAAGAAGGCAAAGCCCGTTTTGTCAGCAGAGAAGGTGATGTTTTTGGTATTTTCAAAGAATCATCATGATTGACTACTTGAAAAAGAGCAAAACAATAACGAGAGCCTATCAAGCAGTATTATTGAACCGTTTAAAAGACAAATTGAAGGAAAACATACAGGATTAACACCCAAAAGGACTATTCCAACAAGACAACGCGCCGTCCCACAAATCAACCATACCAATGGCAAATTTGCATGAATTAGGCTTCACATTGGTTCCTCATCTTATTCGTCATCTTATGTGCGACTTATTTGTTCCCGAAATTGAAAAATGGGCTCTGCAGGAAGAAAAGTTTGGAAAATCGCTGGACCAAGTGTCTAACCATCAAAAGAGACCATGTTGAAAAATAAAGTACTTTTTTTAATATATTTAATTTGATTTTTACCGATTTTTTCAAACTATCCTCGTGAATCTAGAATAAATAGCCTGCTTTGATCATTCGAGATGAAAATACTATGAACTTTCGCGAGAAAAAATCTTTAAGATTCGTAGATCATATTTTTTTGTACAGCGATGATAATCGAGTCAATAATCTCCGAAGAGATCTCCATTCACAAAAACGTTGATATATCTTCGGGCCGAATGGCTACTCCAATCTTGTGGCATCAAAGAATAGTTTTGTTACATTCGAAACTTTTTGCGAATGTACCAGTTACTTGTTGGATAGTGTGAAATCTAGGGTTATAGCCACTTCAAAAGTATATTTACCGCGCTGCGAGTAATTTTCCTTCTTCCTTGACTTCGAACCTTAAGTTCTTATGGTAGTGATGCCAGAGGACAAAAACCTTAAGGTAGTTTCTTCTTCGTCACTAAGTGACATGGCACTCAATATAAATAAAGAAGATTAGATCTTCTAGTGTAGATCACGCTAGATGGGGACTTATTGTATTCCTCCTAGCAACATGGGTTGTAGTGGGATCGAAATAAGAACTGAGCTTTATTCTAACAGATTTTGACCTATTGGTCTGAGATTCTTCGTTTTCGTAAAACTTGTTTAGCAAAATACAAGTCGCACAACCTGATATGGAAGACAATACACTCATAACGCTTAACAAGAGAAAGACAAACACTTTAAAGAGGTGCTTGGTGCAATATTTACTTTGTTTAATTCCGTAGTTAGCCTTCGCTCACTATAGCGATCACCTTGCACATAGAAAGAACAGATAGATGTTCAACTGTATTTTTTTTTAAATAAATGGAATTTTCTTTTATTTATTTACCAAATTGTGCAATGTGATATTTGACACTGATTAAAAATCAAGGTTTTTTTTTATGAAAAAAAAAAGTCTTTACATTCCGTGTTACAAGATTTAAGATAAATCTAAAAAATGGTTACACAATGATCTTGTCAGATTCAGGAGCTTATCAAGGAGACATTTTACAGTTACTGAGTCATAGCTCGAGAAAATTTATTTTGACATACTATATATGTACAATATTTAAAACGCAATATTTTCGTGATTATTTGCCGTGTACATTTGATTTAGTACTATGTGATCTTGAACAGTCTTACATTATGGTTGCTCAGAACTTCGCCAACAATTTTCTTTTAACTAAAACACACGTTTGGGAGGAAAATCAGTTGACACTTTCCAAAACTAAATTCCACAATAATCGAAGGAAACATTGTTTTCCTAACCGAGTTCTGAAGAATCTTGGATTGAAACAAATTGAACATTGAACCAGTTTAAAAATTGTCTTGAAAAGTTTTTAAGCACAGAAGTGATTTTTTTACTTTCTTTATTTTATAACTTATGTTTTTTGCTTTTTCTTTATGAACTTATTTGGCAGTTAAACTTGATATAAATATTTACAGCATACACTCGTATGTTACCTGCTTAAATAACAATTATTTTTATTTCAACATAAACATTTACAGTTAATCTATCTGTGTGTTGTTGATGATGATGATAAACACACACACCATTCATTTTTCATGTTGCGTCTAATCAACGATTTGGGGAGTTTAATATATAATGATTGATCTATTGAATAAAAAGTGTGTTTATTTTAATAATTTTTATGCTATATATACTATTATCGATATTTTAGAGGAATGATAAGTATAATTTTATTAATGCCAATAAGTGAATGATCCTTTGAAAAAGAAATGTTTGTAATTTTAATACGGTTTTATATAAAGGGATTGTGGTGGGATTTTTTATACTTGTGATTTCTATACTACTTTATTTTAGGCTTATGATTTTTTATACTTGACTAATGTTGTTTTTTTTTTATTAAAGTAAACTGTAATCAGTTACAAATCAATGTTAGGCTCGCTCCGTTCTTGGAATGCTTTAAGAAGTGACTGACAAAAAACTCTTAATTTCTAGTTAGTAATATAACATGTTTCTTTCCTGATTTTTTCTTTCCTCTCCACCATCCATTTCTTTTCTTTTGATTAATGATATCTCACTTTACATGAAAAGGAATATTCGGGTGACTGTCCGTCTTTGTGGTTGTGTGCTCACGTATGTGTTCAAGCATTTCATGGAGGGGGATAGTTATTTGAACGTTTTTTTGCAACCAAGTAACTTGCTTCATTTACTTTCGTCTGGTTAGTTGGAAGAGATTGCCGCCTGGCAATAAGCCCACTAGATTGTATTTGTATTAAATAAATAAACTGCCTGTCTTTGTAGTAAATAAATAAACTGACAGGACAGGCATATGCCTAGTAAGGCAGGAGAGTGCAATGCATATTTAATTGTAAAAATTTAAAAGTATAAATAAATTAATTGTACGTAAACTACATAAATTTGCCACATATGTGTCATTGGATAAATGTTCCATATATATAAAATAGTTAAGAGCTACTGATGACCTCCGTAGCTTAGTCATTAACGCTTGACTTTCATCCTAAGGTCTCAAGTTGCCGTTCCAAAAGGGAACAATCTAAATTATATGAATTCATGTTTTTTTAAAATTAACTTCCAAATAAACTTGAATCTTAGAATAGGAATCATCTTAACGTTTTATTAAAATAGGACCTTTTATATTTAATCATATTCTCGTTCCGATATTCTATACCATTTAAGGATATCTGTGTTTTTGGAACAAGGATAATTATTATTACATGTACGAACTTGGTCTCCCTACGCAATCTTTGTTAATTTTAGCAAGAAAATTCACTGTTTTTGCCTCAATATTGGTAATACTCATAGAACATAATAAGGTCAAATACCAATATGAAAGATATTCCTTCGTTATTGAACCATAATCAGTAGAGGGGTTTATGGGTTTGCGCAGTGTGTGAAGAAATAAGACTCCGAGAGATAAATGAGTCCTGATATTTATTCCATTAGATAAATCGTTTCTGCTTTTTTATTTCAATCTAAAAAGGTGGAATATTATGATCGACTTTTTTCCGTTGTTAGTATTGTGACGTGAAATGGCATGTCTCTTATTGTTCGAGATATGGGATGCGTATGCAGCTTAAGGAAGCACTTGAATACAGCTCTTTTTGGGAGGTCATTAATATTTATGACCACTATAGTTCGGAAATTCTAGGATGAGTCCTGTGACAGCTCACAAATTTGCCCCGATACAACCTTGTAACGATGTTCAGTAATTTTAATTGTTTTATCAACTTTAATATAAGCCTCAATTCTAATAAATAGCAAGTTATTTAGGTAAATACATTACATAAGGTTGTATTGGGGCAAATTTGTGAGCTGTCACAGGACTCATCCTAGAATTTCCGAACTATACACACATACGCTACACCCAAAGCCGAATGTGTTACTATCGCTTATTGAAATATTTACAAAGACTTCTTCGTAGTTCGTCTTCCCTTAGTAAGGATTCTGTGGTTTTCTTATCCAATATATTTTTCTAAATATGTATATGCAGATGTGAGAAAGTACATTATCTAAATATTAATTACCTTCACTACCTTCCTATTCTTAATCCAACTTACAGTACCCGGCGGTAAGTGATACACATCGTTTGTAGAGCGTCGTCTTTGTCGCACGATGCGCTTACAATCCTGTCCGGTAACGACTGACAAATCGCAACGGAACACGTGTATGAATGACATAGACGACGCTCTACAAACGATGTGTATTACAAGTACTTACCGCCGGGTACTGTACATATATTTAATCTGTAATATTTTTAATCTGTCAATAGCAAGGTGTCCAATTCCCAAATTGGAGCGCATTGAAGGAGAGTCTACTCTCTAAACCGCGCTTTATGAATTATCATTTTATTATTGTTATTATTCTCTTAAGTTAGACGTGTGGTATATTATCACAGAGCTACCTCTCTTGTGATGTTGATTCGTGAATGTCTGCCAGCACACATTTCATCCATTGTCACGTAGGGAACTCTTATGTTATACATTCTTTTCACATGACCTCTTCAGTATCTCCTGCGGTTTCTACACCATCTGACACTATCTTTTATGTTACATATTTCTCGGATACGGCAGATTCTAGCTTTATTTTTAAGTGTTTTGTCTGCAATAGCTCTGAGGGTCTTCATTTAATTTATTCTTAATAAACTTTTTGTTGTATCTACTCTAGACCTTACTGTATATTGACTTGCTTTACCAGACCACATATTTTAAGCGTCCGGAGACAGCAGCAGCTTAATTTATTTAGTATCTTAAATATGTATGGAAATCGTTGTAGCTGGGTGAGTTGATACCTAGATATTTTAGTTCCGTTATTTGTTCAATATGTTTTTTAATTTATCATTAGTGGGTATACTACTGGATTATTTTAAATGTTTTATATTTGATTGGTTTTCTATAGATATGGGCATATTATATTTTTGTAATACACTAGACTTCTGTGCGGAATGTCTCCGGTTCAAACTCTGCGCCTAGTATTCGGAAGTACCTATAACGATATCTATAACTTTAAAAAAAATTACGGTGTGCTCCTTAATTAGTCTTACTTTGATATGTCATTATATTCTGTACAGCGGTTTAGCCGGCAAGTTTGCTGGTGTGCAACGATTCACTTAAAAAATAAACTCCACGGCACAGTTTTGTTTTTCAACTGAATTGACGTTGGAATGGCGAAAGGAATTTCGACTACGAGGCCTAGCAACGAGATGAAAGGATCCTCGACTACGAGGCCTAGCAACGAGATGAAAGGATCCTCGACTACGAGGCCTAGCAACGAGATGAAAGGATCCTCGACTACGAGGCCTAGCAACGAGATGAAAAATGGGTCTTATGGAGCATCTTGAAAATGTCGCCTTCAGATTCTGCAACGATTGTTGCATCGCATTCGTCACTATTTAAGTTGTCTTCCACTGTGTAAGTTTCTCAATTATTTTTTTCCGTTATATTGAAGAGGAATGGACTTAATAGCCAACCCATATACTACCGTTTCACGCAACAATCATACAAGGTGAAGGGTAGATGGAGCAAGCATCCCATAGTATAAACCTCATCATTCGCCGCTATTAAGTCATTGTGCAGTTTGAAGAGTTCAACAGTCCCTGGACAAGAATTTCAAATTGAGTTTAAATATTTAGTTTTTTTTTTAAATAGGCATTCCACACAAACTAGGATGGTTTGTGTCACCAAATAAAAGTAATTATGCAATTATATGCGTCATTTTAATAAAACCAATTTAAAAAAATGACAATTCTAGGAAATTCAAAGTTTCAACTAATTGAGCTTCAAAATTTGAACAATCGACATCATAGTATAAATAGGCCAAAACCCATACGACGGCTGTCGTCGAAGAAAGAATGCGAGAATTGAATTTTGAATACAAGAGAGCGAGAGAGGAATACTTGGATTCTCTCCGAAAGTAAGTCGAAATTTGAATATCGGTGGGTCCGTGATACTGAACGAATTTTAAATACCTTGCTAATAATTTTTGAACCGGTGTAAAAGGGGACGATGTATAAATGATATATAAACAAATTTTACATTTATGGATATATATTTTCATAAATGTAGAATTTGTTTTACTTCCGTGAATATTTCACGGATTGCAACTAGTAACATATAAATGGAAAACTTCCACAAAGATGGAAAAAACACAACATTCATTAGACGTGGTAAAGATATGACTTTCAGTAAATTAAACCTGTCTCGCAAAGAACAACCGGAAAATACAGGGTCTATAGTTTCATCATCTAGACCACACTCGCTGACGGGATTCTTCACAATACCAATTCTATAAAGGTGACTTGTCACCATGCAGCGGCCCGTCCACAAATGACACATAACAGACACTTCCATCTTATGCATTTTTATATTAACTAGGTGCACCAATTGTGTCCATTCCTCCCGGTCTTGTTCACTTATTTATTTGGTTCGTCCATTTTATAAGACTTCATTTTACTAGTATTTCCTCAACTTTTGTTATTCTTTCTGGCAACATGCACAAGGATAAGATTTATTTTTAACCTAAGAAAGTACGATCATATCACGTCATACCAAAATGCGCTGAACTGGTTGAACGTGAGTAATAGACGTCAAATTCACATGCTATCTCTGTTGTATAATATCCTTAACTGTCCCGCCGCCTTCTCTTATCTCACCGAAAATTTTCAGCGTATTTCCGATCATGAACTAGCGCTACGCTTCAGAGATTATTTATTGGCCTTCCCAGTTCACCACTCTTATTTGTGAGGCTCTGGAACCAGTTACAAACCAATGTTGGACTCACTCCGTCCTTGGTATGATTTAAGAAACGACTAAAAAACTAATGTTTGGGTGATTGTTCGGCTTTGTGATGTTTATGGACGTATGCTCAATTATATATGTTCATAAATTTTGTGGCAATGGGTTGTCATTTGAATTTTTTGCGAGCATATAGCTTGCTTCATTTACTTTTGTCTGGTTGGCTGGAAGAGACTGCCGCCTATCAATAAGTCCGCCAGATTGTATTTGCAATAAAGTGTTAAATAAATAAAGACTACCTCCGTGGCCTAGTTGGTAAGACGCCTGTCTGCCAGCCCGGAGGTTATGGGCTCAAATCCCTCTGAATTCCAGTTTTTCATTCAAGTATTCGTGTCTGGTTTTCACTTCAGGCCTCTTTTACATATATCTGGTTAGTTGGAAGAGATTACCACGTAGCAACAATCACGCTAGGTTGTACTATATACAACAAAAGTGTAATATAATACAAAAGTGTTTTACTACTCTTTGTCTGCATGTTATCAAACGTCTTTCATAAATCTCTAATTTTAATCGCCTTGCGATCTCTAATCTCTAATTGCCTTGCTATCCATAGGATACGACGTATCCGCCTCCAGCACCACATTTCGAGGTATTTTTCATATTTCTTTCCTTCTTTCTCATTGTTCACGAGTGAACTCCATACAGTGCTATTGAGAATACTAGAGACTAATCATTTTTGTTCTTCCGAGTAAATAACTCAGTATAGAAAAAATAGGTAGATTTAAGATATCGAAACTTAACATCAATAAGAAAATTTTATCATTCATTACATTCAAAGGCTTTTGCGATTGCCCATAGTTACTGACTTTTCTTTGGTTTTATTGCCAAAATTATAATAAACACATGACATTCATGTATCTTTCAGAACTTTGGCCACATTTGACACTTTCCTATTCTCACATTGATACAATTTATTTCGAAATGTCAATTGCATCAATATACATTTTAAATGTTTTTGTTTATTTATTTAAGTGAATGCATTGTATTTATGGGTTCAATTCCTAATCGATTAGGACCTTTGTTAAATAAAAAGTGACATTGAGTCGAGTAGGCTAAGCTAATGGTAAGCCCATTGGCATTGGGTTGAGTGGTTGTTATTTTTAAAATAATACTAACACACTGGAATTGAAAATCTCAACGAAAATACCAAAACACATTTATGAAAAAATGATCATTAAAATACGTAATGTAAGACCATGTGAAACAATAATTTGTTTATTAATTATACTAAACCGATTATATTTTTTATTTGTGAATGGAAACATTATACTATCGATTTAGAAATCACCTTTACTAATATTCGTTACTCAGATAAATAAATCTCATATCTTAAATACTTGTATAACATGTCATATGTTCATTTGTGTATAAAATACACTGTTGTATCGTAAATTAAATAAAATAAATATCGGGAACTGTCTAAACTGAGAAATAAGATGCCACATTATTTTGAAATGCATCACGGAGCGGTCTCCCAAAATAAGAGTAGTTTATATTTTATTATTTAATTATTAATTTATCAATGCCATGGATTTAAAGCAGTTTCTTCGAACCAATTAACTTTTGTTTCATAATTATTATTGGTATTCATGAAAAAACATTTTTTGAGAAAAAGTAACAAAAATTAGATTAATTTCAAAGAATTTAAGATACGAAGTTTTTGAGTTAAGGACGAGTTATATTTTGAGATACATTATTCTACTTTAGTTCATTCTCAAATATTAATAAGAATGAAGGACCCCTGATTGAGTCAGGAATAGCGTTCCAAGTCGAGTCGAGTCGACTTTGTAGTTCACAAAGGATGGTATATACTAGAATGGAGTATATCATATAAAGGATTCTGCCGTCGCCAGATCGGAGGAGTGTTGGAGAGATCAGAATGATTATTTAAATAATATTGATTTTTAACTGTGTTTCGTTTTTTTGTTATTTATGTGTTCTATCGGCAAGAATAGGACATCATTTTTGTATACTGAGCAATTTCGTGAAACGCAGTATTTTTCAGAAACGGAATCCTGAGCAAATCGATAAATTATTGTAACAGAATTATGAAACTTCAATATTTGTTTATATACGAATACGCGTATACACTCCTATAAATGGGGAGATCAAATTTCTAAGTGAAGTGTTTTCTATGGTCTAACATTTACAGTAACCGGATAATAATTCTTGTGTTGTCGTTCTGATGGGTGCATGGTAATTCAATAATGACAATTAACTATGACCATCTAACATAACATTTGTTAAGTATAAAAAATATACTTACATACAACCAAAATGATCCAATTGAATCAGACGAATTCATGAAGAACACCACTTTGAGATGGTTTGGGCACGTAGAACGAATAAATGAAGAAGTGATAACATAAATATATAGTGCAAATGTGAGTGAAAGGCTCGGTTGAGGAAAATCAAGGATAGAATGGTTGGATCAAGTGTGCAATATTTTAAAACAAGGAAATCTAAAATGTCAGAGGAATCGTCGAAGTTGTATGACAAGGCTTATGGATCTAGAAAAGGGGAAATATGTGTGTCGTGATAGATAAGTCTGGTGCTCTCTCCTTTCTGCGTATCCTGAGAGGGATACGGCGTTATGGTATATGTGTATCTAATATAATTATGCAATATCATAATTTCCTTTTTTATATGTATGTACGCACTCGTAGATAGTATGTACGCCATGTGTGTTGTGGTTTTCTTCGAGCTACGAGTAATGGAGTTCAATTTTTATATGTATGTACGCACTCGTAGATAGTATGTACGCCATGAGTGTTGTGGTTTTCTTTGAGCTACGAGTAATGGAGTTCAATTTTTATATGTATGTACGCACTCGTAGATAGTATGTACGCCATGAGTGTTGTGGTTTTCTTTGAGCTACGAGTAATGGAGTTCAATTTTTATATTTATGTACGCACTCGTAGATAGTATGTACGCCATGAGTGTTGTGGTTTTCTCTGAGCTACGAGTAATGGAGTTCAATTTTTATATGTATGTACGCACTCGTAGATAGTATGTACGCCATGAGTGTTGTGGTTTTCTTCAAGCTACGAGTAATGGAGTTCAATTTTGTTTTTAAGAAGCTGAAGTTTTCCCGAAATCGTATTTACATTTTGATTATTTTTATTATTGAATAAATTAAATCGTGCGCCATGAAAAAAACCGCTTCATTAATCGAACCAGTTGTGCAAATTAACCGGCACATCAAATACGGGTACACGCATAACAAACGACTTAAACACATTACGGACAATATTCGTGACATATTCATTAAGACACCTGTTTTCCAAACCGGAGACTGCGGGGTTGATTCCAATGAATACACAACTATAGTTCGGAAATTCTAGGATAAGTCCTGTGACACATTACTTCACAGATCTCTCAAATAATTTACTTATCAAACTCTGCAATTTACCTTCTCTTTCCACCAGCACTACCATATCATCTGCATACAATAATCCGCATACGTTCCCATTCGACATTTTTATGCCACTTATTGATCTCCGTAGCTCTTTCACACATGAATCTTTAGAAATATTGTAGATTTTTTAATCAAAATAATTAAATAAACAAAACATTCCTACTACGAGTATTTAATCATCTGAGAAAACACAGCCCGAACAGCAACATTGCTAAGTACTCGTAGCTGGGCTAATGATATCAATTAATTTAATTTGTTAGTCAAATTTGTTAATGATTTATCCCGTTATAAATATTTTTGTATACGTAACAAGGAAAACCAGCTAGAAAAAGGGAGACAAATGGTTAACATAACATAATTCGATTTATTATCTCCTTTATTGTAAAACGCCGGTCAAAAACTTCCGGAAATGAGTCATTTAAAATTTATAAACTAGCATTAGACCATTGATGGGTGGGTAATTTAGTGTGTTTTTGTTAAAAAAAATAGGAAAAAACAACATCAATAACTAGTCGTCCCTGACACCGAATTACTCGGATGAACACTGTCGTCACTGCCAAACAGCAATCATTTCAATATTTTTTTGACGACAGAATATGATGAGTTCGTAAAATGTGTCTGCAATTATTATATACTATATGTATATGATTACCTCCATGCGTAGCCTTTATCTGCAATTTGCAATCTCCGTGCGTGGCCTTTATCCTAAAATTTCAGGTAATTTCCCGATAGAACTATTTGCACACTTCACATATATACTACACTAGACTTATTGGAAACCTTTTTGGTTTCAAACATTCGTGTTCTCGGGTAATATCTCTATTGGATCGATATTTGTCTGACTTAGTGTTCAAGATGTGAGTGGCAAGTGCTTTCTAGAAAGTTATTGAAGACAACCCTTTTTGAGAAGTATTGTCTAAATTTATGTTTAAATGTGAACATTATACACTACACTCCACCTTAAGTCAACTGTGTTACTTTCACATATTGGAAGATCTACGGATATTTCTTTGAAGTTATATATTCCAATTCACATATTGGAAGATCTTTCACATATTAGAAGATCTACGGATGTTTCTTTAAAGTTATATATTCCAATTCATTTAGATGAAAGTTAACATAAAATATGCATTTCAGATATCTTCCGTGGCCTTGTCAGAAGAATAGGTTTGAAATCTGGTTGGAATTTCATATAATCTTAAAAAAAGGTCCAAGTTTTTTTCACAATAGGTCTGGTCTATTCAAATAAGAAAAAAAATGCAAAAAGCCCGCTTAGATGTAGTATATACGTCAGAAGTTTTCTAGTTGATAACACACCTGTCTTCAAATTCGGGAGTTGCGGGATCAATTCCCGTTGGAACCGAGATTTTTTAAAAAGTGTTCCTGAATGATTATCACTGGTGGCTTTATTCAACACCTATCTGTTTGGAACAGATCAGATTTCTGTTGGAAGGTATTGTCATATGGCTATACACACAGTTTCTACTGTATACACATAACTGTTAAAAGCGATTCTAAAATCCCATACAATTTTTCAAACATTGTATTCATTTTGATATTAATATATTTTTTAATTACTTTGTCCACTGTCAATGCATTTTTTAAAATTGTATCCTATTTTTCATACAATCTTCAATGAAATTGTAGTTTTCATAAATACAAATTGTGTGGAATATACGTCATGTCCAGTGGGGATTATTCGGGTGTATGCAGTCAGCCATGCGGCTGGATCTGCGTTCACAATTATTATTATATTTCCGATCAATTACTACGACCTACTGAAAAATAAATGGTTTTAAATTCCTGAAAACTATTTTAAGATGTTTAAACTGGCAATAAGCAAAACCAAATAGATAAGTTCTCTTCCTTTATTGATATTGTCGAAATTCAATGCTTAGACTTCCATTTTTATCTTATTATTAATTGATTTGGTATTTATATAATAGAACTCCATTTTTAAACAGAATAATTGAACACTTAAATTGAAAAAATCTTCACAATCAACCTAAAAAGAAGTGACAAACCTGTATCGCTTCACAAAAACATTGTCAAACTGTACTTAATACATTGCTAACCAAGCTTTCACAGCAAAATATTTTACAATATTTGGGTTAAAACTAAAATAAGAACTTAATACGAGCCGACTATCCTGATATGTTGGAAATCACCAGCTTTAGTTTTAATCCGTAGATTGTTTAATATTTTACTTTAAAAGCTTGGTAAGCAATGTATTAAGTACAGTTGGACAATGCTTTTGTAAAGCGAAACAAGCCTGTCACTTTTACTTCAGTTTATTGTGAAAATAAAATAATGCATTTCAGTGTTAAATTATTCTGTTTAATTTTTTTTAGTTGTCAAACAATACTCGTGTGTACATTTTTGGAGATAATATTCATTTTTTTCCTAGAAAAAATCTTTCAGAAAAATAATTATTGAATTCGCACAAAGATAATAATTTACAAATAATACTAACAATTGAAACTTCAACTGCCAGTGTTCATCACGTACTCAGTTCAATCATATTAGTTGGTCAGTGAAAATGCTTTAAATTATGTACGAGTATATGGAGAAAAAAATCTTCACCCTCCTTAAATTTGAGATGGTGGAACTAAATACGTCTTAATCCGAGTTAACTAACGCGTTGTACTCTCGTTACATTTTCACTACCGTGACATTCACAGACGATACCTTTGACTAACGCGTTGTACTCTCGTTACATTTTCACTACTGGGACATTCACAGACGATATCTTTGACTAACGCGTTGTACTCTCGGTACATTTTCACTACTGGGACATTGACAGACGATACATTTAACTAATACGTTGTACTCTCGGTACATTTTCACTACTGGGACATTCACAGACGATACCTTTCATAAAAGTCTTTTAATTAATCTATCAATTAAATTTAAAAAAAAGTTGTTTGGAATACGGCATCATATCTATAAGGCTTGAAAGATAAAAATCGAACAAAGAAAAACTTTTTTAACTAACGACGCAAAATTTCCAATCATCACACGAGTTTTCAAAGGAAAAACAATGTTTTGTCTATGCAAGTACTAAAATAATCTCAGAGTGCAAAACAATAAAACTGCGATTCGTGTTTTTATTATTTTTTAGATCTATTTTTATTTTCATATTGTCTATTACAGAGCAACAGCTTGACAAATTACAGAGTCTTCTGTTTGTCGAAGATTTATCTTACCTAAGAAAGTACGATCATATCACTTTATACCAGAAGGCACTGAACTGGTTGAACGTGAGAAATAGATACCAAATTCTCATGCTGTATCTCTTGAATAATGACCTTAACTGTCCCGCCGCCCCCTCTTATCTCGCCGAAATTTTTCAGCTTCTTTCCGATCATGGACTTGCGCTATGCTCAAACAGAGATTGTTTATTGACCTTTCCAGTTCACCGCTCTTATTTTTTTACGTCGTCCTTTACTGTCCACGCAGTGAGATTCTGGACCCAGTTACAGCCCAATGTTAGACTTGCTCCGTCCTTGGCATGCTTTAAGAAGCGACTAAAAAAACTCTTAATTTCTAGTCAGTAATATAATGTGTTTCATTCCTGATTTATTTTCTTTTGCTCTCCACCATCCCTTCCTTTTACTTTAATTGATAATATCTCACTTTATATGAAAAGTAATGTTTTGGTGATTTTCCGTCATTGTAGAGGGTTTGTGGGCATGTGTTTATAGGTATATATTTATAGGTATATGCTCACGTATGTGTTCATGGATTTCGCGGGGATAGATAATCATTTGATTTTTTTTGCGATCATGTAACTTGCTTCATTTACTTTTGTTTGATTGGTTGGAAGAGATTGCCGCCCAGCAAAAAGGCCGCCAGATTGCATTTGCAATAAAAGTGTTAAATAAATAAACAAATGAGATGATTAATAGGCCTTAAGTGAAAACCATACAGGACCAATTTTTTAAATATATTGGGTTCCAATAGGAATAAACCATAAACCCGCCAGACTGGAAGACAGGCGACCAACTAGGTTTCAAAGTCGTTAAAATGTAAGTATAAAAAAGTATCCTTTTAAAATGGCCAAGAATTTAATTTAATTTAATTTCTAAAATAAATTGAAAACGAAATATATAGGAAGGAATCAAACAGAAGAAGAAGAAAAAAATGTGAACAATAGCGAACAAATAATTAACAATTTAAAAGCATTTTCAAAAATCCTTTTATTAAAGTTCTCGAGAGTCACACGCGACACCCATCTCAGAGTCAAGGTTCAGATATTCTTTCAAGTGTATATTAAGAGAAAATATGTAAAAAGTTTCCTTTTAAAACGACAGATCAAGGTTGTATTGTAATTTCGAATTTGTGTGCCAAGATCCAACCTTGAGGTATCGCGAAAAATAGGATTTTTTTGGATAAAAATATGAACGATGACATAAAATTAATAATCTCTACATTGAATATTCAAACTTTTTTTCTCTTTCGCAAAAAACATTTCGTACTTTGAAAGTTAACACAATGCGATATTCATTTTTTTGTGAGAATGAATTTTGTAGCTCAGTTATTAGTTTTATATCTTCTTAAAATAATAATATTTATTTATTGACAACACAAATAAAGAAACAGTAGAAAAATGAGACAATTTTATGATATACATTTCACCCCATTGACAACAATCAATCCAAACTATATCCTTGTATGACCCTCTCGATCAGCCATTACCCCCAGTGTAAAGAGAATAGAATACTCAATGAAAAAAATTCAAAACCATATAAAGATAACCCTCGAAAATATCTTGAACACGTCAGATATGACCAAACCTTTCTCATGTATCTATTTCTTATTTAACTTGTAAAATTCCTGTCTGGGTCACGTAAGTTTGAAATAACTTTTATTGTTTGTTTAGAAGGTATTTCCCACTTAAAGTTATGGAAAACTAAGTATCCTTTCCTTGAATTTAAGCTAAAACTAGGCAAATACAATGCATGTTGCCAGTTCATAAGAAAAGTAATATACCATATACTAAAGACTTCGCGAGAAAATGTTTTTGCGGTTTACGTCATTAACCCACTTCGTAACATATGACGTATGAAATTGCCTGTAGCATTTTGGGAATATTTTTTGTTAAAAATGTATTTCATCATCACAGTTGATTTTTCTAATTCCACAAGGTCCTTACCCTAATTTAATGTGACATAACTTACCCTTTTCTTATTCCACAAGGTCCTTACCCTAATTTAATGTGACATAACCTACCCTTTTCTAATTCCACAAGGTCTTTACCCTAATTTAATGTGACATAACGTAACCTTTTCTAATTCCACAAGGTCCTTACCCTTATTTAATGTGGCCTAACCTAACATTTTTTAATATTGTACCACAATTTGTCGTCTATAATGCTCGTCTCAGATAATGGACATATGTTACAATTCAGTTCAACGTTTTTCAAATCAAAATCTCGTCTAAAACAAGTAGTTTTGTTCGAATGACGAAAATCAAGATTTACTTGTCTTTAATATTAAAATTAATTTAAATTCTGACCAAAGAAAGAGTAAATAATTTAAATAAATATTCTCAAAGGTGCGGTGCGTAGAAGTAAATATTATATCACCAAATTTACATATGGAAAAATTAACACTTTTTTGTTAATTTAATCAGTTCTTTGCTGAGAGTCGAAAAAGATATGTAAATATTTGGAGACTTTTTAAATATTTTTTTGTTCGAAAATATTTGTTACCCATCGCAAAGGTAATTATTTTTTTGATTATTGTTATTCGTTTGTTTAACTGGCAAGAATTTATAGTACAAACTAAAATTAGAAGCAGTTAAACCTGAAACGTTTCGCCGAGTTTTTTTAGTATTGTGTAAATATGACTCCTGTCATATCAGCACTATGCTTGATACGAGTATACCACATCTAATTATTTATTAGAGACAAAAAGCATATGTGATACTTTTCATGCCTGAAAATGGCATATTCATGCATTTAAATAACCACAGTTCTCACCAAAATATAATAATAATTTTATTTCAGCAAAAGATAAAAATGGGCAATATTTCTGATGAAGATTTCCCACAGGTACAAAAAATATAATTAATCATCATATAAAACAGGCATGGCCAGCCTACGACCCGTGAGCTATATTTTTATAAGTCTTAAAATAAATAATAAAATAGTTGTTTCATAATAATAGCGACACTCTCAATCACATGAAGAAGATTTATAGATATATAAAAATATGTGTTATTTAAATGTGACTCGAAATTGTTGGAACATAAAAATATAATTAGAAAAAATAAGAAAATTGATAATATTCCGCTAATGTGCTGTCCTTCCACGTCTCCAGAAACCGCAAACCTCTCCAAACTGTCTCCTTGGCCACGAGCAATATGCCCATAGAATCGGAGGACCGTTCGAAGGTAAATTGTCGACAATCTGTCGGTGATTTTCAGTTCTTCGAGAATGGAGATGTTAGTTCGCCTTGCTGTCCATGGAATTCGTACCATTTCAAATGCATCTATTCTACATCTCTCACTTGCTCTCAGAGTCTAAGTGTCCGTGCAATAAATGAATATTGCGAAGACGAGAGACTTAACAAGGCGATAGATCTGCTCTTACATATTTTTTCTAGCTTTGACATCACATTTTTTGCCATACCAGTTCATTTTTTCACCTCAGCCTCGCATCCTCCATTGTTGGTAATACTGTAACCTAAGTAAATACAGAGACACAGTCATAAGAGATAAAAATAACTACACTAATACAGAATGAATTTTTGTTAGTCTTTGCAAGTAGACCTGCCCTGAAATAATACCACTGTTCATGCAGCTATGTCATACAAACATATCATCACGCCGTGTCCCTTGCGGGGTAGGCAGAGACAACATAGCTCCAAACTTTTAAATATAAGCCCACAACGTTGGTCTCTTCTGTATTCATACATCTCGATTTATACATGCATATCATCACGCCGTATACCTTACGAAAAGAACAGATCTCCAAACTTTTCTACCCATGCACACCACTTTCGCTTCTTTCACTTTCATACATCTCGTCATACGCAATTTTCTATTATTCATATTTCTCTCTTAACCTTCTTTCATAATTTGGTCAATTTAATCCAACCATGTATTCCTCGATCAACCTCGTTCATGCATGTCTTCCACTTCTGACTTATATACTCGCATAGTCATTCATTCGTTATTCATTCTCACCACATATGCAAATCATCTTAACCCTCCTTTCTTTATCTTACATAAAACATCCATTTTAAACATGCGTTAAATTCTGATGTATTCATTCGGCCTTCTTTCATACACTGACACTTCAAATTTTCTCAGTGCACCCATCTCCACAGCATTCATATTACTTTTATCCTTCAGCTCCCAAGTCCAAGTTTATTTTCCATACGTCAAGATGAGCACCAACTCACTACGAGTATTATGTATTATCACTTTTGCTAATTTTGATACAGCGCGTTTGTTGAATATTCATTTAAATGCGCCATTTACCTTATTTCCTGTCGCTACGTTTCTTTCAATGTCCTTTTCAGCTCGCTCATCATTTATAAACGTACTGCTCAGGGAATAACCTTTGATTTCGCTACATTCATTTTCTAACTTTTTACTAGGCATCTCGCAAAGAGCTCACTTATCGTATCTCTGAAATCGCTGTCATTTCCAACAATCATTACCATGTCATCAGCATTGACAGGTCCATATTCATTGAATTCATTCATTATTACCCCGCTCCCATCATCTTTTAAATCTTGCACATGTGAATCTTCATATATAAATGAAATAACCAAAGTGGCATCATACACCCTTGTTTTACACCTTTAGTATTTTTGAACCACTCAATCAATTTATCATTTACTCTTACTTATTTATCATTCACGTCATAATTTTTCATTACTTTTGTTCAATTTCTCTCTTTTAACACGACCATTCGTATTTTCTAAGTCAATGCACAAAATACATTTTTTCTTTTTCCAAACATTTCTCAGACATGTTCCTTATCACAAAACTATAAAAAATGAGATCTTAGTGCGTTTTATCGTATCGATATTTAAGCAACTAAGCTTAAATGTATACCATAGATCAACTCACTACCATTTATGATATCTATTCGGTAAGATTCCTGTCCCTTAATAGACCCATAATACGACTCTAAGCTTGATCAGTAGACCTTTTGTTCAATAGTATAATAAAATAGCAAAAATAAACAAATACATGTACTAAATAAGGCAATAATAACACGTTGATACTTAATCTTCATTTTGAAGAGTGTATTCTCGTGTGATTGAGTTAATTTTAGGAAAGTATCCAGATTTTCTCTTCATATTATCCTTATATGGAGTAATGAAGTGTGAGTTTTAGCGATTAAGGATAGTTAACTTGTAAGTCATGTTTATTAATTACACTGGTAACGAAAATAGGAATAACATATGTGAAACAATTTAAAATTTAACTCAAGATAATGACAAGTTAAAGAACTACTTTCAAGCGTATTTTTTAATTGTGGTGGTCTACTTAGGAGTGCCGTGTTATTTTGAAAGATAGTAGATTTGTGCCACCTAGATTGGATCACTCATGCAATGGAGCAACTGCCGAATGAATCCTCAGCTTCAGTGATGGGATGGACTGGAGATATTTGTGAGATAAGAAGTTGTGGCCATCTCCGTTCCCAGACGCAGATTCCTATCGTCCTTGATGTAACGATGGGAATCTCCATAATGATGGCGCTTACTATCCGGTATGTTAGTGAAATTAGCAGTCTCCACATTTTGAGACTGTGTGGAGACGTCTTTCCCCGATTGAGGCCGGGCAACTAGTGAAAGAGTTTTCCTCGACCCTCTTCATGAATCGTTTTTCATTTCTTCTATCACTGGGTGGGGAACAAAGTGACTTCGCTGCAAGTATTAACACTTGGAGCAAAACCCAACCCAACCCAACCCAACCCAAATACCTTTTTCTATGTAAATTGTTTCAAGTTTGAGCAAAAGTCATTATACCATTTTTAACAATAGAGTATTTAAAGTGTGTCAACTAAATCGGTTCACAATTTCATGCTGTTCATGGATAATCTCACAATTTAAGACGAAGAAACAACACAGCGACTTGAAATAAAACAACAAATACCGTGTGGTTGCTGTTTTATTGTGATATGGCCGTGTACCAATTATTGCTCGCGATAAAACTCACCCGCAAGTCACTAAAAAAGGCCATAAGAGAGTTCTAAAAATGTAACGTCCTACAACATAGTAAAGAAAAATGTTGTAAATAAGAACTTATAAAATTTAAAAAACTTGAATTTATTAAATTATTTTTAAAATCAACCATAGTAACTATCACATTACACACAGAAAATTAAGATAACGAAGGATAAAGGAAACAATCTAAATTAAATTTCATTCTTGTCACCTTTTTATAGTATCGTATTGTAAAAAAGACATTAATCGCCTATATTCTTGCCAATGCATGCTGGACTTTCCAACAATGCGAGACACGCTCGCCTGCTAACACTTAACATACCTGTCAGCGGACATGACCATTGATCGATTATAACTTGCGTTTTGTGTTTATTTGTAAAATAAAGTAATCACTACGAATTGAACTTTATGTTACACAACAGATGAAACGTGTACGAACGATTTTTCAAAATTGTATTTTCTTCTCTTATTTCTTTATGCTTCCACCCCTCCCTTATCTTTGTTCAACGCACCTTAATTGCACCCGAGGCTACTACCGCATTCCTAATTTGTTCTAGCACCCTCCAGAAGCACTGAATTAATTGAACAAGCTCAGAATAATCATCTTAACAATTTTATATAAAATCAATAAGTTCGGTAATTTCATAAGTAGTATGCCGAATATTTTACAGGCTTTAATCTTTAAAAAATCGCGTTATTTTAAATTGCTAGGCTAGATACCTTATTTGAGGTATGCAATAAGTTGGATCCAGAACAAAAATCAAATTCTTGAAAATATTGCTTTTTTTTTATTATTGAAGATCCTATAACTTGGCGTTGTAACTGTTTTGTAAGATATTAAAATTATTTGCAAGATATTAAAATTAATTATTCATTACATTGTAGTTTTGTATATTTATCTTTTAAAGCTTTATGTCTAGTGATATATATGTTACTGGAAATGGGTACTAAGTCCATTAACACTGATTTTAATCACTTTATTATGTTAACTGTCGCCTAGAGTTCATTTTATGTATTGTTTTATATTTTTATCCATTCACCTTCGTCTCTCAACTGCCGTGCCATATTTTTCTTCTGATCTGCCACTTCAGTATTCACATTCCCACGATGATACATATTATGCAAAAGAAAAATAATTACGTGATATTTTCAAGGCTTCAAACTTGATTCAATATTTTTTTCATTATTGAGAAAGGTTTTTTCTCTTTACTTCTGAAATTTTTGCTACAATCGTGCTCATTTTGATACAATCATAGCTGATGACACTTCTTGGTTGCAATACAAGATTTTTTTTGTTGGTTGGAACAGATTGCCACATATCAACACATCAGCTAGGTTGTATTGTATACAACGAATGTATAATACAATGCGATTGGTTTTTACATTGTTTTTACTCATTATTTAAAATTATTCTTGGTCGTGTTGGTGTTGTTAAGCGTCGTAATTTCCTGATGAATCTTGAACTAAGGGGATGATTTGCCTCCACTCCTCACGGCTCTGAGTCATAATAAGTGCAGCTTCAAGGAGAAAATAGTCATCCCTTACTGGGGACCGTATTCTTACTCGACCCAACGTCAATTAAGTTGGAAAGCGAAGCTGTGTCGTGGAATTTTGTTTTTTCTTTATTTTTCTCTCCTTTAAATGAGAGCTGATGCACACCAGCAAACTCACTGACCTGTACTGGATCTGATTAAACACCGAAGTGAGACGATCGGAGCACACCTGCATTTTTTAAAATAGGTATGACCGAGGTCATAGATATTCTTATACTCCCGAAGCAGAAAAACCTGTGTCATTCACAGTGCAGGGTTCGAACCGACGACTTTCTGTTCGGAAATCCAATGTGTTACCGCACGGTCATGCACCTCAACACTTAGTGTCACTACCGACGTCTTCAAGCTACGAAGATAATATAATGTTGCAATATGCAAAGAAATAATATTTCATAAATAAAATTAATTTAATAATATGCGTGTTGTGTTTATGTACTCTGAGATAAATAAAGAAAATAATATGATTATTCATATTTTGTATTGTTTCCCTGCGTAATGATGCTGGCCATTTAATATTTTTTTATATATTTAATTACAACTTTAAAGTGTAGGTACATGTTACTATTGTTATTATTTTTCTTGATTATCGAGATCAAAGATACAATGCCGATATGTATTGTTTTATCTAGGGATAGCAAAGATACAATGCCGCTTTGTATTGTTTTATTTAGGGATAGCAAAGATAGAATGCCGGTTTTATTATTTTATTTAGATACACAGTCAATTTATTGTTTTATTTAGGTACACCAAAGATACACTGTTGATATTTATTATTTTAGTTGGGGATAACAAAGACACAAAGCCGATTTTATTGTTTAATTTTGATTAACAAAGATATAATGCCAATATTAATTATTTTCTTTAGGTACACCAAATATACTGTTTCTCTGTTTGTTATTTTTTTTGGGAATAACAAAGATACAATGTTGATTTTATTATTATTTTGATTAACAAATATACAATGTTAAAATTTACTGCTTTATTTAGGTACACTAAATACATAATGACGATATTTACTATTTTATTTAAGAATAACAAAGATACCTTGCCTATATTTATAGTTTTATTTTTATTAATAAAGATTATAATATTTATATTATTATTGCCAATATTTATTATTTTATTTAGGTACGCCAAAGCTACAATTCCTATATTTATTATTTTATTAAGCTACGCCAAAGATACAATTCCTATATTTATTATTTTAATAAGCTTCGCCAAAAATACAATTCCTATATTTATTATTTTATTAAGCTACAACAAAGAAGCAATGCCTTTATTTGTTTATTTATTGAGGTACGCCAAAGATACGAGTAGAATGTTGATATTTTATTTAGGAACACCAAAGATACGAGTGCAATATCGATATTTTATTTAGGAACACCGAAGATACGAGTGCAATGTCGATATTTTATTTAGGAACACCAAAGATACGAGTGCAATATCGATATTTTATTTAGTAACACCAAAGATACGGGTGCAATGTCGATATTTTATTTAGGAACACCAAAGATACGAGTGCAATATCGATATTTTATTTAGTAACACCAAAGATACGGGTGCAATGTCGATATTTTATTTAGGAACACCAAAGATACGAGTGCAATATCGATATTTTATTTAGTAACACCAAAGATACAATACCGGTATTAATTATTTTATTTTAGTACACAAAATCTATAATACCGATTATTTAATTTATTTTATAGAACACTTATAGGGAAAAAATACATTCAAAATAAATTATTTCTAAATGATACCAACGATTAAAATTCTTATTACCGATGTTTATTTATTATTTTTTAACTGCCGTAGTTTAAAAAAAAGACAATAGGAATTTTACCAAAAAAAGATACTGAAAAAATCTAATGAAAACAACAAATATATTAAACTTTAAAAAGCGAAGCGCAAATTGTGGCCATTTAACCAATTCTCGGTGGGCCGCCACGGCGCGCCGTCTTAACGGAATATGGTTATGAATTGATTGAGTCAATCTGATCGATATGGCCAGGGCGAAATATCATACATGTTTTTGTGTCCCCATCAGGAGCGGTTGGTTCCATAAAAAAACTAAGATAATATACACAGCAATATGCTTCAACAGTACATATATTTGTAAACAAACCTTTTCATTAGTGGAAATATTTTTTAAAACTAACAAAGTTCTCGAAATATCCTCCTTGCAACAATTAACTAGAAACCAATTAATAGTAACTTGAGTATTCAAAAATCGATGTTTTTTTTAAGATCCAGTTACGTAATAAATAATTCAAAAGTTATACTACTTTTTTAGTTATTTTTTAAATACATCCCGATAAGGATATAGCACTAACTGACAGTTAAACGATTTTCTTCTTCTTCATCTTATTTTAGGCCTTTTGGCCTGTTATGGTCCTGCATCATTGTTTGCCTCTTGCGACGTCGATTGCCAGTTGTCTTTCCATCTTTTGGGATGTCGTCCTGGAGGTCTGCTTGCTTGGAGGATACTGTCCCTGGCCATTCTTAAGGTTCTTGGTTCCGCCATTCTGGATACGTGTTCGTTCCAGAACCTTCTTTTTTGTCGACCCCGTCTGACAATATCTTCAACTTCGCACATCCTTCGGATTTCTGTGTTTCGTACTCTATCACGAAGGGTTTTGCCAGCGATACTCCTGAGTACCTTCATTTCGCTGGTTCGAAGGAGATTTTTGGTTTTGACAGTGTCGGCTCTGGACTCCATGTTGTGTGTCATTATGGGGCGGACACAGGTCTTGTATATCCTCACCTTGCTTTGGATGTTCATATGCTTGTTTTTCCAGATAGTGTTCTTTAAACATTCGGAAATAGCTGCGGCCTTTTGTGATTGTTCAAGCACTTCGCCATAGAGGTCATTATTGCACATTATGCTAGCACCCAAATATTTAAATTTTGTTACTTGTTCAATCGGTGTGCCGTCGATCGCCACACTGCATCCAATTTGCTCTCTGGCTAGTCATGCATTTAATCTTGCTGATGGAGATAGACATGTTGTATTTTTTGGAAGCAGTGTGGAATCGATGTAGCGTTTGTTGCAGGTCTCCCATGTTGTATCCCAGGTTAAGGTCGGCAACTTCTTCTATAATTAAGTTAAATAGAAATGGGCTTAAACTAGCGAGGCTGTGTGAGCAGGTCTGTGAGCGTATATATTGTTATCATGGGCAGGTTGCTGGCCTTACCCATGATCCCTCCTCTTTTCTCATCCGGGCTTGGGACCGACAATAGTGGAGTTTTGAACGATTTTCCATTCGTAAAATGCCCCTCGATCGAAAATTATTGCACAAATTACATAGCTATAAAACATATACATATAAATAATCAGCCAATAGAAGGCGTGTTGTTTCGTTATATTGTAAAATGTAAAATAAAAAAAAATTGTATTACTTGGCGGATTTATTGTCATGTGGCATTCTCTTCCAACCAACCTGATAAATTATGAAGAGGCTTTAAGTTTTTTAAAAACAAACAAAAACGCTCTCGAAGAGAACTTTTAAATGCATTAATTACGGCTGTCTCCAAAGTGTTCAATAGAGTACTCGTATTTCTTCAAACATGCTTAGAGAAGAAATTGAAAGAAGCCATATTTCAGATCTTCTTCTTATCGTGTCAAAGGCACTTAATTATTTCCGCCCAGAATTATCATATATCACCTGTACAGCACTGTGTCCAGCGAAGAAGACACCGGGATCATCCGACACTGCAGTGTCGCATAGCTGTTGCTCATGACAGACCAATTACTCAACATTCCCCATTTTAAAATGCTCTACTTGATCCTAATTCTGTTTAAGTACTTGGGAGGACTTATAGTGGCGCTGAAAAACACATCATCATCACCACATTCCACCATACTTTGTAGTCTAAATACTTCTAATCTTGTTTATTGTATACTTATCACTCATAACTGGTTAATCGTAACATTGTCGATATATTTTGCGGCTAACTAACTATTCGCTAATCATTTCACCTTGTTAGTTAACTAGAACAATTTCATAATGCATTCATTCACGATTGCATACGTTTATTACGTACATATATGTTATTGCCGATAATCTAAAGTGTGGGGGGAAACTGCATAAATTGTTTATTTAGAAACCTTCATTTTATTATTCAATTTTCTTTCTCAATAATATTTCTTTCATCATCATCTGATGCCATAAAATGCCTTCATTTTAGTCTGTCCACAGTCTTGACACCCCCACGTTGACTGCGAATCTCCCTATTACAACACCAGTGTATTATAAAGTACGAGTATGTGACTCCAATTTGTCTAGTCGGTCATCCATGCTACACAACATACTAGTGTTTTTTCATATATTCTTGAGCTTGATAAAATCCGTGCACCAACAAGGAACACGAGGCAATCGGATATATTTATGATTGCACAATCAAGATTAAATTCCTTTCCCCGCCTTCACCTCCTAGGAAATGATTATGCAATGCTTTTGAATATTATTTGTTTGTATTCACAACCAATTCCACAATGTGTAATTGCTGAAACTTTGTATATCTTGTTCAACTAGCTCTCAGACAGAATACTTTGTAGTTAGGAAAACTAACGAGCTATATAAAATACATGTTTGTATATGAGTATTTGTATTCATTTATTGTTTCTACATTTTTAAACACAATTTGAAAATATATGTAGATTTACTTCTCTTCTAATTTTAATATAACATTTTCAGATTTTTTACTGTCAATGTGTATAACTATTTATTATAGTGCGTATAGGGTTTAACCATTTGATTTTACTAAACAGTTTAAATATATTTTTTTCTTAGTTAAGGAATTATATATTATTGTGTGGACGTTTTCATTTGTGTAGAAACTGTTTTTGGTATGTGAAGAGGAATGAGAAGTGTTTGTAAACGTGTCCATTGAAATGTATAAAAAAGTACTTTATTTTTGTACAGCATACGACATGTTTTGAGCTGTACACATATGTATCTGTTTATTTTTGTACAGCATACGACTTGTCTTGTTCTATACACATATGTATCTGTTTATTTTTGTACAGCATACGACTTGTCTTGTTCTATACACATATGTATATGTTTATTTTTGTACAGCATATGACTTGTCTTGTGCAGTACACATACACGTACTATATGTATTTTTTTATTTTTGTGCAGCGTACGACTTGTCTTGTGCTGCACACGTATGTATGTATCTGTTTATTTTTGTACAGCGTACGACTTGTTTTGTGCTGTACACTTATGTATCTGTTTATTTTTGCACAGTATACGACTTATTTTTTGCTGTATGATATGTATCCGTTTATTTTTGTACACCAGGCTTGAACTGTACACGTATGTATCTGTTTATTTTTGAAAACAGATTTTATTTTATTATTTATATACGCTGTAGTTAATTTTCATTATCCACTAACACAACGCTACCGTGTCATTAGCATGGGACAGTCCATATTCCAGTACAACATTTTTATCCCACATTTATTTTTATTTACTTCGTTGTTTTTTTTTTCTTCAAATTAATCGTGATGAATTTATAGCAGTTTTAAATTAAGAAGCTCAATTGTAATTTTTTTTTCAGAAGACGTGTGCCATAGTTTTTTTTCTGTTGTGTACATTAATGTTCATACGATTTGATTATTTGTTTATGATTTTCAATTTTTTATTTTTATTTATTATTACACATGACAAGAAATATACATAATTTGTGAAAAAACAACAGGTAATTTAATTTGGACATACAATTTTAATGGATCTGGGTTTGTTGCCTTTCATTTGTCGTATCCCCAGTAAACTAGGCTTTTGCCTGTATCTCACTGAGGATAAATTTCCTTGCTGATTTATGTTTTTGTTGTACGGTTAGTATTGAGTTTGTTTGATAGTTGTTTTCGCATGTAACATATTTTGTTTTGTACGAGCATAATTGATATTTTATTTTCTATAAAAGCTATGCCCATTGAAAACCAATTGTATAAGTAGCCTGATGACGTTAAGCCGCAAATGATACAAAACATACAGTAACGGTAGAGCGAGAATGAAACAAAATGGATTGACTGTTAAAAATACAAAATGTTACTTTCTCAAGAATTCGAAGACGAGCTGACATAAAAATAAAACTTAATCTTTGATTATGTTTTCACTAAAAAATGTGTTATACAAAGAAATATGCTACATTTGAACATTTATATTCCAAATTGTTACTTATGCGAGTATAACAATTAACTAGTATTAAGTTACTACCTTTGAACATTATTGGACGGACTTTCTAGCTAATAATTGAATAATGGTCAAAATAACGAAAATATATTATTAAAAATTATTTTTTTAATAAGAATAAGGTTGAAAGACCCATTTGATTCTTCCAAGAAAATCTTTCTTAAGTCAGGCTAACTGAAATGTAAAAGATCGTGTGTAGGATGAAAACTGATGTTTTAAAATTTAAAAGATTTTCTTTCCGTCAGAACAGAAGGACGTTGTCATCAGATCGAAGGGATTGAAGTGTTCATGTTGAGGAGCTTGGATTATTAAGGACTTATGATTCCGATATCATCATTCGTGCCGATGGTGGACTCAATACGTGACACCACAAAGTAATACCTGTACCTTTATCGTCACATCTTGAGATGCTTAAATGATATCCAAAGACCATAAGTCATATAAGAATAAGCTATTATGCATCGTTGAACTCACGAAAAGGTCTCGAGCAAATCAACCAATCGTATAAATGACACGAATGAACAGTGTTTACAAACATAATGTGACGCCGTTAAACTGTCGGGGTAGGCAAAGAGCGCCAGGTCTGTTATGACACACATATTTTGCCTCTTCTACATTCATACACTTTCTCATACAGCTCCTTCGATTTCTCTTACTTTTCCTTCTTTCAAAATATCATTCACTTAATCAAACCATATTTTACTTGTTCCTCCTCTAGCACACCTTCCACTCATACCTGCACTGTATAGTATATTTGCTGTTTCAGTATTTCATTCCTAACATCTGCTCAAACCATTTCAGATCTATATCAGCCTTAAGTTCGCATTTATTCATAATCACTTCATTCTGTTTTCTGTCATCCCATATATTCTTATCATTTTTACAGCATTTATTTGGCTTCTTTAAGTCATTTATCACGTGCATATTTCAGTTTCATACATCAAAGCTAGCATTAAAATAATTTTGTGGACTTTCATCTTAGCAAATTTTGATACTATATGTGTTTTAGTGCTCCATTGACCTTGTTTGTTATCGCTACATGACTCTGATATCTCTCGTAACCTTTCCATCATCTGAAAAAGTACTACTTAAATAGAAGATTTCCTTAACTTGCACCAACCTTTCATGGCACGCTCAGATATCAGTTTTTCTTTACCCTTCACAGTTTTCTGTCACCATTACTTTAGATTTAGAAACATTCATTCTCAAATCTTAATGTTAATAGAGCGATGAATTTAACTAACACGAATTATGTTAACAAAACGATGAAACTGACGAATGTGGGTAATGTTAATAAAACGATGAAATTAACAAATGTGGGTAATGTTAATAAATCGACGAATTTGACAAATGTAGGTAACGTTAATAAAAATAATAAATTAACGAATTTGATAAATGTAAATAAAGCGATGGAATTAACGAATGATTGTTATGTAAATAAAACGACGAAATGAACAAATATGGGGAATGCTAAAAAAACGATGAAATAAACTGATGTAGGTACATACATACCAATACACCATTTCTCAGTTGGAGTATGCAAAGAGGACAGAGCGAACTGTCTTTCCTATCTCTACACACACATTCTTTATATATCCTACGTTCATACAGATTCGCATACAATTCTCTACGATTTCTCTGACTTTCTACATTTCTTTTTTTCAAAACATCACTCACTCGATCCAACTATATATCGTCCACGTCCTCCACGTTCAAGTCTCACTCCCGTACATCGAACTTAGTATTAAATTCTTTTGTGAACTATTATCTTATCGAATGTGGGTAATATTAAATAAACGATGAAATTAACGAATATGGGTTATGTTAATAAAGCGATGAAATTAACGAATATGGGTTATGTTAATAAAGCGATGAAATTAACGAATATGGGTTATGTTAATAAAGCGATGAAATTAACGAATAATACGATTGTACAGTACCGGTACAAAGGCTGTAAAATAGGTGAATGGCTGCCACTCAATAGTCGTAGATTCCCGATTACTTCTTGCATTTTTGGTGAAAAGTAGCAGTATGAAGAGATTCCTCATTAGCAGGTAGAAGTTTGTCGTAAGTAAAACACAGTAGACGTTCGAGAAACTGAGAACACATTTTGCTCATTTTTCGTTCCTTATGTGCAGCCCATCGCTCATCATAAGCTCCTTTATTAGTTCGTGTATGCCGTCGTGGCTTACTTGCTAGATACCATGTATACCGCGCGTTATCTGCATAAATAGGCTGTTCGATTATTTATAGTGATTATTGCAAAGGTCATGCGTAAGGAACATTTCATTACAATAGGTACTCTACAATATTTACACAGCAATTACACAAATAAAATCATGTATTTTAGGTGACGCAATCGTCCGATACAACGATGAAATGATCGAATGCGGGCAATGTTAATAAAACATTCCTATTAACGATTAAAATATTCTTGAATCTCAACTTATTGATGTATCCGTCTACACCTGTTATAAATAAAGTGATTAAGACAATCATAAATTTTCTCACAATTAGCTTTAACATGGATTAAGAAATATCGTTGATCTCAAATAATTATCTCATATCACGTAATATCTCATGTTATAAAGTGACTCGGGGAATAGGTTGAGTTCTCGGAGTAACCTATCTTGACTGCCTTGGATTTATCTATAATACATCAGCCCCATTTGCTAATATACTATATATGTTACATTACATATTGTATATTTTATGTCTACTAGAGCAACGGTTCTTAACCTTATTAAAAATTTATTTATTTAATTAATTAATGACACAATAGTGTATTTCACAAACAAATGCACGTAAGAAAAATTAACACAAATATTGTTACTTGTTTAATCAAATACTTTTTATTCCACTTAATATAACGATATGACCCTACCGGTTTCAAGGTTTTCACCTCATCATCAGAGGAGCGCAGGCTTGTTTGTACTCCCCTGATGACGAGGGGAAAACCTTGAAACCGGTAGGGTATACCTTTATATTAAGTAGAATCATCATCATCATTGTCAACCAGGGTTGATCCACTGCTGGATAAAGGTCTCCCCAAGTTGACTCCAAATAGTTCGGTTTTTTGCTCGTTGATGCCATGTGATGCTGCCATGCTTCCTGATTTCATCTATCCAGCGTACCTTCGGTCTTCTTCTGGGCCTCTTTATGCCTCTTGGGTACCATTGGATTATTTCGGATGTCCATCGGGAGTCTGACATTCTGGCTACATGTCCGGCCCATTGTCACTTCATTCCTTTGCACACCTTTATAACGTCTTCTACCTTTGTTATATTGCGAATCCAGGTGTTTCGTTTATGGTCTCTTTTAGTATATCCCAACATGCATCTCTCCATGCCCCTTTGTGCGGTCTGGAGCTTTTGTGTGCTGTTTTACTGTAAGCGTCCATGTCTCGCAACCATACGTAAGTACTGGAAAGATGCACTGGTTGTAAACCCTTCGCTTCAAGGATATTGGGAGATCATTAAGTGGAATAAATAGTTTAAAATTAAAACACGGTCACTTTGTTTTGTTCTACTTTATTTATTGCAAGTCATAATGCACTTCAACTTCAGGTGAGTTATCAAGAACTCGAATTAATTTTATAGCATATAATTATGGAGATTTACAAACTGACTCCAGAGTTATTTAAGGAATAAATAGTCTTTAACTAAACAAGTCACTATGTCTTGAAACCTCCACAGCGTTAAAACCTTAACTAAAAAAATACGTAATGTTAAAACAAATACTTGAAATTATTAACAAAATTATCTTAAACTAACATATACGAGTAGGTACAAAAACAGTAATAATAATTACAAAAAAAATAATTAATTCAATAATTTTATATTAATATGTATTATATATTTACATTCAATATACTGGTATGTATTTATACTACAAAATATTACCAGCCAAGTTGGCTTACGTAACAGTGGAACACATTTTTAATTGGGGTAAAGAGTTATGTAATTTAATTGTATTATCAATACGTTAGTTAAAGCTCGTTAATAAGAAGACATATTATTCTTACGTGCATTGTGTACCACCGAAATCTTGAAGTAGCATGGTCGTGTAATAACGCACTGGACTACTATGTGGAAGATCACTGTGTACGAACCCCGCGTTATGCTACTTCTCTGGAATAACATAGGCATTTTTTCTCAAGTATTCAGGGGTATAAGAATACATATAACTTCGGTCACACCTAAAAACGAAAAAAGCATGCCGTTGTGTTCCAATCTTTTATATTCGGTGTGCCATCAGATCCAGTACAGTGGTGTAGCCGGTAAGTTTGTTGGTGTGCAATAGCTCACTCGCTTAAAACAAAATTCACTGTTCAGCTTACCATTCCAACTGAATTGACGTTGGAATGGTAAGAAGATCCTTGACTACGATACCCAGCAACGACAATGACCAAAACCAAATACCAAAAAATACCGTACATCACATATATTTTACATCTAGAGCAGCGGTTCTTAACTTTATTTATATGCTTACAACCAAAACCAAATACCAACTAGAATATCGTCGTGGTCGTTGCTGGGCCTCTTAGTTGAGGACCCTTCCGCCATTACAACGTCAATTCAGTTAGAAACTGAAGCTGTGCCGTGGAGATTGTTTTTTATATACGTAAGTAATCCGTTGCACACCAGCAAACTCGTCGGCCATATCCGAATCCGATGGCACAAAGTGAAATGACTGGAGTACACAGGTGTGTTTTTTTCCTCTTTTTTTAAAAAATATAGATATGGCCAAAGTCATAAGTGTAAGGATACACCCGAATACAAGGCGGAAAAAATTGTGTCATTTGAGAGGAGCAGCACAGCCTGGGATTCGAACCAGCAACGTTTCGTAAGAAAGGACAGTGCATTACCGCGCGGCCTTTTACATCGCAAATAAAAATATATATTGTTTACAAATAGGTCAAGATTATACGCTTAATTAAATCATTATCACATATTTTTATTTTAATCGTATATTTATTGTTTATATTGTAATATTACTTAAATAACAATGTGAGTAAAGTGCAGATGTGAGTGGAAGGCGTATGAGAGAAAGGTATGGTTGGATCAAGTAAATGATATTGTGAATGAAGGAAAAGTAGAAAGTAAGAGATATCGTAGATATTTTATGAGATGGTTATGGGCGGAAGCTTAGTATGTGTACCGAATTAGGAAAATGTAACGCTTTGTCCTTTCTGCCTACCCCGACAAGAAGATGGCGTGATATGTATGTATTGTGTATGATTATTAATTACCAATATGATTTACAAAATTATTTAATATAATATTTGTATTTGTTGAACAGAAATGAGTTTTTTGTGTGTCGTTCTATATAACTTCATTTTATGTGTCGTTCTATATAACTTCATTTTATGTGTCGTTCTATATAACTTCATTTTATGTGTCGTTCTATATAACTTCATTTTATGTGTCGTTCTAAATAACTTCATTTGATGTGTCGTTCTATATAACTTCATTTTATGTGTCGTTCTATATAACTTCATTTTATGTGTCGTTCTATATAACTTCATTTTAAAAGTAAATTTGTTCTCAAGTCGAGTTTTGTTGTATGTTAAGTACTTCATTGAAGGAAAACCTGCTTCACAAGGACGTGGAACGCAATGCCATCAAAAATATAATTGACCTTTCTGAAATGTCGTTAAAATCTTACATACATACATACATTACAAGCCAAGCGTCAGACTTTCATATCTCGTCACACATCCTTAGCCTCTTCCACATTCACACACCTCCTCGTACAACTTTTACAATTTATCTGACTTTCTACGTTTCCTTCTTTCAGAATATCATTCACTTAATCAAAACATGATTTCCTTGGCCTTCCTCTCACACGCCTCCACTCATATTTGCTCTATATTTGTTTTGTTAGTCTTTCTTTATTCATTCGTTCCACATGCCCAAACCATCTCAACGTGCTTTTCTCCATCTTACTTAACACATCAGCCTTCATTTCACATTCATATTTGATCATTCATATATGATTTATAGTTAACATTGTGAGGGTTTAAAGACATTGTAATTTGTTTATCAAACACTGTTTATTCCACTTTATGTAACGGTATAACCTTACCGGTTTCAAGGATTTCACCTCATCATCAGTCTTGTTTGTCCTCCCCTAATGATGAGGTGAAAGCCTCGAAACCGGTAGTTATACCGTTACATAGAGTGGAATAAACAATGTTTGATAAAACAAATTACATTCTTGATCACTTAATTCCGTATTCTGTCATACATTGTCACTTCATGTATTCGTTTCTAAACACACATTTATAGAAAATTTAGTTCATATTTCACTCCCTAAAGTTGGCACCAAAATATTATTGTGGACTAGCATTTTAACAGTTTTTATACTGTCCGATTCAAATATGTATGTTTTAGTGACCCGTTGGCTTTGCTTTGTTTCATTTATAAGGTGGCTATATAATTGTTTTTAAAATCCTCCATTAAATTATGTCAGATGAAATATCAGTGAGTTGCAAAAGAAATGTATTCCACGTACCACTAATCATCTCTCGCGTACCACTATTGTTACAAGTACGACTGGTTAAGAGCCAACGCATTAATATTCGTATATCTTATAATGCAATTCCGGTGCTAATTATCTGGTTGATGCCAGATTTATTTATTGCTCATCTCTACTGTCCTGGTTTTGACGACCTCCATGGTCTAGCTGGTAAACCTTTTTTTCCCTAATCCAGTTTTTGCTGCATTGTAACCAGTATTTAATTTTTTATTTTTCATTTCCTTTGGTCAATTTGATTTCGACTATTAAAATAATATAATATACGAGTACTTATATTAAAGTTACAATTTTGAATTTAGACTGTGAAATAGTTCAAAATGAAGATGTTACAAAGCACTACATATAACATACATCAAAATATTACCACGATTTATTCAAAACTATTGTATTGTATTACACTTCCGTTGTATACAGCACAACCTGGCGGGCGTATTGCCAATATTGCCAATATCTTCCAACCAACCAAAAAGACTGACAGGAATCCCTTTTAATAAAATCTGGGATCTTCATGAATAATATGGTTTAAGCGGTCCTCATCGACGTCCACTGGTCGTCCGGAACGCTCCATGTCTTTCAGGTCGAAATTACCGTCTTTGAAATGCAAAAACCATCGACGAGCCGTCCTTTAATTCATAGCATCTTCACCTTACGCTTCGCAAATATCGCGAGCAGCTTTGGCAGCTTTATTGCTTCGATCGAACGCGAACAAAAGGAGGTGTCGAAAATGCTCACTTTCGTCTACTTGACATTCTATTTTGAAGGCTTGCAATCAAATAAAATAATATATGTAATGTAACGCAAACACAATATCTTGTAGAGCAGAAAATTTTCTTTCGAATGACGTATAACCTTTACCATTTTGTTTTACTTTTGGTGCTAATTTTGAAATTGAAAAAAAACGGACACAACTTATGTTAACACTTAATATATATTCAGTATTTATTAAGGTATATCTAAGATTATAACAAATTTAAGAAGTGTGTATATATTTTTGGGGCATTCTGTATAGATAAGCACACAGCAGGGCAAGACCCAAGGCTGTATAACGCGCATGGAACGATTTCAACAAACCCACAAAAAATCCGTTAAGAGATATTAAAATTCACCGCATAATTTATCCACTCAATAAACAACAGTCCTCACAATAATATGAAATAAAAAAATTATGAAGAATAATATATAAAATAGAAATATGTAGACTAAAACTCTACACATACATCAATAAATAGTTATATTCATATTTTATAATCTGGAATATTAAAACTAAAACGAGAAAAAAACTAAAAATAAATGTATGCATCAATTTGTTTTTACTCTTCCGAAATAGCACTGTTACAACTAATTTTCAATTTAAATTAGCACGCTACTAAAACAGCTATGTGAAACGTATTAAAGATACTACTTTACAGCTACTCTAAGGGCAAAGTATGCTAATTGTACTCGATATAGGACAAGATAAAATACAGGACGATCTCCGTGTCTTAGTTGGGGGAACCTCCACCCAGAATTATGGGTTCTATTCTCAATGGTACTTTAAAAATCGCTCCAGTCTGGTAAATAATTCATTTTATCCTTATTATCCTTACAAGCATTAATGACTTCTTGCTCACGCACTAGACCTCGTAGTATTGCTAACACGGGCGATGTCGAATCACGAGTTCCATACTCACTGCAGTAATTCTAAACTCGAAGGTTTAATTAATGAGCCGAAGACAATGTTGTCTACCGGCCACGCTCTTCAATACATCCAAGTCAACAATTAGAATATGTTGAAAGGTTAAAAAAAGAAAAAAGAAACACTTCCATGCTCGTATACGAATACATCTAGCGGCTCTATTACCAACTTGTGTTCCAAGGAACCCAACTTGTGTGCCAAGGTTCCACCAATAAGGTGTTGCGTTGTGCAATAAAATCTTTTTTTGAACCCTTTTTTTTAATATGCAATTCACCCAAACAAGGATGATTTGTGTCACCAAATTCAAGTCAAAATGCTATTTCATGAGTCAATATATTGTAATAAAAACAATTTTAAAAAAATAACAATTCTAGACAATTTAGGAATTCAACTTATTAAGCTTTATAAATTTTACAATCGATCTGTAAGTTCAAAAGTTCCACGAAAAAAGAAAAATCGCATCATACATTGGACGTGGTAAAGATATGGCTTTTAGAAATCAAATCTGTCTCGCGAAAGACAACCGAAAAATACATGGTCTATAATTTATCATCCAAACTACACTTGCAGCCGGGGTTCTTCACAACACCCATTCTGTAAAGGTGACTAGCCACCACACAATAGCCCGTCTGCAAACGATACATGACAGACACTTCCATCTTGTTCATTATTAGTATATTAACCGTTAGAGTGCTGAGAGTCCATATATAGACGTTTTATAATATTGGAAAAAATATAAATAAATAAATGTAGGTTTATTGATAGCAACATAGTATGTACATAATACATTTAAATACATTTCAAACACACATAAATTACAGAAAATACATTTCAGACAGAAGCTATCAAACGGTCTGGGCTCATCTAATAACATCCCCTCGGCCAAAATACACCCCACCAATATAGGGCAAGCACAACCACGGGGACACCAGATGTTTTTTTTCAGCCCACACTTTTGCACATGTAAAATAAGAAAAAGAAAAAACAGAAAATAAATGGATGGCAGAAAAATAAAACAAATCCACAAATGCCACCTCAGACGAATTCAAACAAACAAATAAAGGTTCTTTGACACCAACACAATGTGTAGGTATATATGTTATATATAATAAACACGTTCCGAGTATCGCACATACATCTCAAAACAAACTGCAGAAAACACATTTAAGATAGAAGACATTTAAAGGTCCGGGATCACCCCACAAACATTCCCCCGGCCGAGATACACCCCACTAATGTAGGGCGAACCCGACCGCAAGGACATCGGGGGGCTTTCAGCCCACACCCTTGTACATATACGCTAAAAAAAACTAAAAAAAAATATATGACAGAAAAAAAAATAAAAAGTAAACCCACATATGGTATACCACCTCAGGTTAACTGTCAACAAGAACGAAAAAAAGAAAAGCCTCCAGAAGTCCAAATTTTATAAAAGTAAAATGACAAATGGGAAATGATGTTCACACATAAAAACCACAACATAATACATGGAAATAATTAAGCAGTAATATAAAAATGAATGAGAAGATAACGCACAAACACGCACACACAACCCCCGCAGTAAAACGCATCAGCAATATGCAGCAGGGTTAAACCACGGTTTCAAAGGAAAAGTTTGTTGGATTGACTTATATCTAGATCCTTAACGTATACACCAGTCATATCCCAATCCAACGCCCATTCGTGCCAAGTGTCATGTTTAACATTATTTCAATTTTGAACTCATATTATTTGTTTGAAATTTGGATAGTAATTTTACTTTACATTTCTGTATGTGAAAAAAAATGTATAATCCCATATGTAAATTGGATAACCATTTTATATAATAGAATTCACCTGTAACACATTTAGAACGAATTTTGAAGAAAAGAAGTTTAATCTTTCACATTAATTACCAGCTTTAATGAATATTATTTACTTTCCATTAATAATCTGTTTGTTTGTATATACAATAAATTATTTTTGATTTGTAGTTTTTTTTTATAATCAGTAAAGATACAACAAGTGTTCAACAATTTTTATCAAGGTGAAAAGGGTTCCACGATTAAAATATTTTGCGAATCGTTCCTTTATAACAATTTCTTCCTGTCCACGAGGTTTTGTATTCATAAGATTATATTTACTATCCATGACCGTATCTAAAGCAACAGCACGTGTTTCTTCTAACTTAAACAGATGACGCAGCAAATCAAAACAGAGGTTTAAAGACAGTGTCTTCACTGTTCATCATTTACTCTGGTCAGCAACCTACGGCACGTCGGGCAAAAGTATCGGGCCCACTGTCCCCAAGCGAAATATCATAACTTTTCGGATCACAGTGTTAAGAAAAATATATAGGATATCCAAAAAATATATACACACTTTGAATGATAATAAATTTAGTATTCATTAAATTATATATAAATTTAGTATTCATTAAATTATATATAAATTTAGTATTCATTAAATTATATCTAAATTATATAAATTTAGTATTCATTCAATTATATCCTACCATTCGAGAACAGAAATGCTGTCACTCCCGTAATGCAAATGGATGGAGAAACATTACCAAATTGTGACTTCTTTAAGTATCTTGGGTCACTTATCCATAGCGATGGAGGATGTGCAGCAGATGTAACACATAGAATTAGTGTGGGATGGATGAAGTTTAGATAAATGACGGGAGTTCTATGTGATCCGAAAATGCTAGTAAAGTTAAAAGGAAAAGTATACCAAACGATTGTCAGACCCACACTCCTCTATGGCTCTGAATGCTGGACGATGTATAACTCTTACTCCAGGCAATTAGAACTGCTGAAATGCGCATGCTAAGATGGTCAGCTGGTATGTCCCTAAGAGACAAAATAAAAAGTTCACGCATTCGTGGAAGCCTAGGTGTTACAGACATCAACAGCAAGATGGAGGAGAGGCGATTGAGATGGTATGGGCACGTTGGACGCAGAGCACCCAATCAAATTGGGAACCAGGCAATCTCCATGGACCTTCCTCGAATAACAACCAGAGGAAAACCAAAGAATTCGTGGGTGGTGCAAAAAGATAACCTGATGCAGATGCACGGCCTAGGGGACGTAGTCGGGGACATAAGAACATACAACCTGAGGACGAGGAGAGCTGACCCCAACAGTCTTCGCGGACAGTGAGTTGGGATGGAGCCAGGGAGAAGATTAAATTATATCTAAGATTAAAACTGAAGAAAACAGACGTTGATTATTTTTAAGTCATCGCAAACGATCTTATTGATGACCTTGCTAATCCATACACTGCTGATAACGTTGAACTGCAAACATCACCTATCATTCGATTTGGAATTTGGGCGCATTATCTTTGTATTGCTGCTCTCAGTTATTAACTGTGGCCGGTGTTGTGCCATAAACTCTATTTTTGATAAGTTCCCATAAAAAAGACATTTATATGATGGCTGGGAAGAGCGGGGGGTATTCAATTCTACCTCTACGTTCAATCCATCTGTTCGAAATTTTTCATCAAGACAGGTCATCACATTATGATGGCAATGGAAAAGTACACCATCTTACTGAAAATAAAAGTCCTCCTCATCTCTAAACTTCTCGCGAATTCATGGTATGGCAAATTCCTGCAGTTAATTCTTGTTAATGGCAGGATGTAAAAGTGTTACTGTTGGATTTCAAAAACAATATTTATACTAACTAGTTACTTGAAGGTAAAGTTTAAACATTACACTTTAGAGTATTCTCTTGTTTACTGTTTTCCGTATTCCCTTTTTTTAAATGCAATTTTTGGCGCTTGAATATAAAAAATATTCAAGCGCTAAACAATATCAAGTAGTGCACTAAATATCGTGTTAGTAAATATTCAAGCGCCAAACAATATCAAGTAGGGCACTAAATATCGTGTTAGTAAATATTCAAGCGCCAAACAATATCAAGTAGCGCACTAAATATCGTGTTAGTAAATATTCAAGCGCCAAACAATATCAAGTAGTGCACTAAATATCGTGTTAGTAAATTAGTATAAACGTCAATTAAATAAAATAAATGTCATTCATAGATCTGTTTTATAATAATTACCTCACATCATTAGTTATAAAATAGTTAGATAGATTATTGTGGCTTGCCATCGGCTAACATATATTATTTGTTTATTTATTTATTTAACACTGGCGGACTTATTGCCAGGCGGCAATCTCTTCCACCCAACCAGACAAAAGTAAATGAAACAAGTTACGTGGTCGCATAAACCATTCAAATGACTATCCATCCCCACGAAATCCATAAACACATACGTGAACATATACCCACGAACACCACAAAGACGGACAATCACCCGAACATTATTTTTCATATAAAGTGAGATATCATCAATCAAAAGGAAAGGAAGGGATGGTGGAGAGGAAAGGAAAAAAAATCAGGAATGAAACACGTTATTTTACTGACTAGAAATTAAGAGTTTTTTCAGTCGCTTCTTAAAGCATGCAAAGGAAGGAGCGAGTCTTATATTGGTTTGCAACTGATTCCAGAGTCTCACTGCATGGACAGTAAAGGACGACGTAAAAAAAGAGGAGCGGTGAACTGGAAAGGCCAATAGACAATCTCTGTTTGAGCGTAGTGCTAATCCATGAATGAAAAGACGCTGAAAATTTTGGGTGAGATAAGAGGGGGTGGCGGGACAGTTAAGGATATTATACTATAGAGATAGTATGTGAATTTGGCGTCTATTTCTAACATTCAACCAGTTCAATGCCTTCTGGTATGAAGTTATATGATCGTATATTACTGCTGGCCTGCGAGAGAAAAAGGTTGCGTATCCCTGATATACGATATGTGGTGTGTGTATATTTTTATACGCACAACATATGCTTATTTTTATAGTATTTTGCACATACATACGCACAACATATGCTTCATCGTTATAATTTTCTTACGCGAAAACGGTAAAAAAATATTTATATATTTGATCTAACCATGCTTTTCTTAATCTTCCTCTATCACGGTATCCACTCACCCTTGCACATCACATTTGTTTTATTCATATTTAATTATTCATTCGTTCTACATGCCCAAACCATATCAGAATGTATCCTTCTTCCCTAATACACCAGTATTAATTTAACACCCTTTATCACTCTATATTACGTATTCTATCACACATTGGTATTCTTTTCTATAACATTTGTATGGCTCCTTCAGTTTTTTTTCCACGTCCATGTTTCACTCCCATACATCGTACTTGATACAAATCACTTTAATGGTGTATCATTGAAGAAGATATAATTTGATATTCTATTGACTTTGTTTCATAAGTCAGATCGTTTATATATTTTCTAACTCTTCCGAAATACTACTCAAATAGCAGAATTCTTGAACGTATTCTTGCTAATAAAACAAAAATAATTATAACCTTAATTTGTGGAAGAACATAGTTGGCATACTTCGGCCCAGATTTCTATTAATATTTTAAAGACATGATACTTGTCATATTACGTCAGCTCATAAAAAAAGGTCCAGAACATTGGAAAAGTTCGAAAATATTAAAAAACAATGTAACGATTAATATATAAGAAAACCCCAACTGCGTCATCATCGCCGTATTATTCTAAGAACTGAAGATTCTTACAGATAAATCATGTTCTGTGAAATAAAAAGAAAAACATCTGACCACTGGATAGAGCTCTCGGAAAAATGACACTAGGAGACCAGCTTCCTTGGCCTACTTGCAGAACCCTGTATAGACTTCGAATAGGAGTAACTATAGTTCGGAAATTCTAAGATGAGTCCTGTGACAGCTCACAAATTTGCCCCAATACAACCTTGTAACGATGTTCAGTAATTTTAATTATTTTATCAACTTTAATATAAGCCTCAATTCTAATAAATACCAAGTTATTTAGGTAAATACATTACATAAGGTTGTATTGGGGCTAATTTGTGAGCTGTCACAGGACTCATCCTAGAATTTCCGAACTATAGATGCAAGGTGAACACACAGGTATGAAATTCCTTGAACGAAACTATATTGGATGTATTTGTGGGCTATCAAGAACCCACAAAACATCGTAGTTTATCCGAACATCGGGTCTAAATGCTCGGTGCAAGACCTGATTGACGTGAATGATAGGACAATCTCTGTTGGCCCCCTTACTGGAAACACTTGCATAATAAACATTTAATGATCTGGTCACGGACATTAATGAATTAGCGTATTGTCGCCATCTGGTAACAATACTCGCGTGCACTAAACTGCTAGTTCCATGCTTCTCCAGTATTCTAAACCCGAAGACTTGATTGATGAATCCGAGGACAATGCTGTCTCCCGGCGAAGCTCTTCAATATGTCAGCATTGCCAATTCAAATATGGCAAGGGGTATCACACGAATGAATTATTTCTTAGGACAGGGTAAGCTAATCATATATACATATTTTTGCACTGTTCGGCATTAATTTATGTAAACCCTGAGAACCGATCGAAATCAGCGAACCACGCCTCCCAGAGGGTACGTATTTAATACATTATTCTGTCATGCACTCGTTGTACTGACTACAGTAAAACACACGTGTTACTTTGGCTACGGCACGCGCTAGAAACGCATACCATTGTTCGAATGATATCTAATTTGCATTACAATTTGGGAATCCCCCACGATGCGCTTGCACACGTCATTACACCATTATTTTGTTTTTATTGCAGGCAATATAGGAACAAAATACAGTTTGTGGTATTTTCAAATAATTGTCGTCATTGAATTGTACGAATCTGTTTCTGAGAGAAGTTACTTTGGGAAGGAGTAGATCTTTGAGGTGAACTTTGAACAGAACTTTGGATTTTGATCTAACAAATTGATTGTTCCGAATCTAAAAGATCGGGGTATTATGACAGCAAAATGTCATCAAATGTGACTAAGGAAAATTGTTGAAATGTCGAAGAAGGACTCTTATGAACTCAACAATATCTATCTACATTTAAAATATCCACCAAACCAGACGAGGAGTTACCCAATTGTTCTCATGATTGATGAATAACATCGTGCAACTGAATATGAGCTAATCCATCATTCCTGTCGTGTAGCTCACGACTGAGAATCGTAACCCCCTGTGATAGCCTCCGACGAATCCTCTAAATCCATCCCTGCACTCTGCGGCTCGAAGGGCAGTTGTTAAGGGTAGTCCAGTTGCGTTTGTCACTTGGTCAGTCCAATGCATTGGGATTCTTCCTTATGTGCATTATCCTTCCACGCCTTCAAGAACCGCGAACCTCTCTCCTTGAGCACAAGCAATGTACTCAAAGAATCAGAGGACTCGTTCAAGGCACATTGTCAACAATTAGTTCGCTTTGCTGTCCATGGAATTCGTAACATCCTTCTTCAGCCCCACATTTCAAATACATCTATACATATCTCAGAGTCTAAGTCTCCGCCTCATAAATGAATATTGCGAAGACGAGAGACTTAACTGGATGCATTCTCATCGTGATGATGATAGTTCTGGTCTTCCATATATTTATCAGCTTTGACATCGCATATTTTCCTATTCTAGTTTTTCTTTTCACCTCAGCCTCGCATCCTCCTTTATTGATAATACTGGAGTCTAAGTAAATAAAGTCAGTAACCTCTTCTAGACCTTGATTCACATGATTTGGTGGCAGTTTGTTACTGCGGTCTATTATCAGTTATATGAGCTTATACAATGAGATTTTTTTGCCTAATTGGCTGTAAAACGTGACTTTTCGGCCAACAGGTAAATAAACAAACTATAAAATTAACAAATATCTACTGAATGAATCAAAATACGTCTACAATGATATTCGCTCTTCCTATGATGTTGATCAATATTTAATTAAAATATTACTTACATAAATATTCAACATTGATAAATGTTAAAAAGTGTTAATGCTACAATGACCTTACTTATTTATTTATTTTCATAGAATTATTTTGTACAAATTGTATTTTTTTAAATTAAATTGTTTTATATTGTACAAGGATTATATTTTGTATCATTGGTTTAATATTGTATCAGTGACGTTCGAGTTTCAAACATGCATATTTTTTGTTGAATATTTTTTTCAGATAATTACAAATACAACCTTAATTTTAATTATGAAGAATTTAATAACAAATAAACGAACGACAATACTCGAACTTTGTTTCACAAATCAAGAGTCAATAATTCGAATACTGACATGCAGTATTCAAACATGCATATTTTTTGTTGAATATTTTTTTCAGATAATTACAAATACAACCTTAATTTTAATTATGAAGAATTTAATAACAAATAAACGAACGACAATACTCGAACTTTGTTTCACAAATCAAGAGTCAATAATTCGAATACTGACGTCATTTAACTAATGGTCTAGCAAGATAGACAATTATGAGATTAATTGTGCGTTTTCGACAAAAAGATAAGTTGAAAAAAAGTTGGCATGGCTCGAACTGGAAGACCGCGTACTATATGCATTAATTAGAATATTCACAGGATACATGAGAGTGTTCAAGATGAGCAAGTAAATTCAACCAGACAACATTCTGATCAACTCAGAATAACTCGAGAAACAATCTTAGGAAGCGATATGCACTTATTTTGTATAAAAATTAATTGGTGCAAGAATTGAAGTCACAAGATCCACGATAACGCCTTGAATAGGAACACTGGAGCGTAACTCACGGGGCATCCTGTATTACACTTTCGTTGTATACAGTACAACCTTGGAAGTTTATTGCCATATGACAATCTCTTTCAACCAACTAGAAAGACTTGAACACTTTTTTTAATCTGGGCACGAACCAAAATTGAATCCATAACCCCCGGGTTTAAGTATATGCATCTTATGACCTTGCCACAGAAGTTGACTTATGTTTATTTTTCCAAATTATAAAATCATTAAATGAAAGATCACAACCCGATCGAAAATTCGCCAATCTGAATCTCACACTAAGTTACTCACCCTCTGATGGCAGATGCATTTTTCAGATAAGTTTTCAGGAGTAAAGAGAGCTGCAACAAAACGATACTATAGATGCTGACCCACGTCTTAATTAGAAAATTGTTATACTTGGGACCTTTTCTGCATGGTTCCAAATAGCAAATGCGAGGGTCATTCTTCATAAAATAAAAATCGAGGGTCATCGCGGTGCTTGAAAAAGATAGATATCCTGGATCCAAAACTTTCGATAATGGAACGGAATACAAGGAGTCCGTGAGCTGTTCCATAAGGCGCAGGTCTAAGAGGCATGATATCTAGCTAACGTCGGGTGAACCTAATATGGCCCGAGAAGAAGGGTAACACGTAGGCAGAGATAACAGATCTCCAAACTTTTCTATCCAAGCACACGACTTTCGCCTCCTCCATAATCATATATCTCGTCATGCACAATCTTCTATTATTCATTCTCCCTTTACCTTCTTCAAAATCTGGTCCATTTGATCCAGCTGCGTTTTCCTCGGTGTTCCTTTTCCACGTATTTCTTGCACTTCTGACTTGTATATTCGTTGAGTCATTATTTCGTCATTCTACACATGTCTAAACCATCTTAAATATCCTTTCTTATTCTTACTTAAAACATCCATCTTCCATGCATTTATTTCTGCTATCTTCATTCCGACTTATTTTGCACATGAACGCTCCACAAATTCTCCTTAGACGCATCTCCACATCAATAATCTTGCTTTTATCCTTCCTATATCAAATATAGTACAAGTTTTTCTTCCATAAATCAAGGTGGACACCATCCCTCTTATATATTGTCATTTTTGTTACTGTTAATAGTGCAGGATTGTTATTTATTACATTAAGTGCTCCGTTTACATTGTTCCCTATCGCTACCCTTTCAACTCGCCCATCACATGTAAACATACTGTCCAGATAACAGAACTCATTAATCTGCTCCAGTTTCTCTAATTTAACCCATACATTGCACACACTTTTTACCCCGCCTTTTTCATTGACTGTAGACAACCTTTGATTTTGCTACATTTATTTTCAACTCTTTTTAGAAATTGATTTGTTTCGACAAGAGCAAAGCTCGACTTCGAAGTCGAACACAAAAAGAAAGTTATTTCTTTAAACAGTTCACCTGGCAACAATACTCTTACGTGATATTACTTGTTGCTTCTTCTTTTGACGGGTAGTATTGCTAACACGTGCAATGAAGAACCACGAGTTACGATTTGGAAAGCAACGGGAAACTATCGCATTATCTATACCTTAGATTTGTTATTATTTTCATGTGTTTTTTTGTCTAGATATGGCCTTCTGGGTTCTTCCGGTTGCGGAAAGACTACGCTGCTGTCGTGCGTGGTGGGCGTTCGAACTTTGATGTCAGGGTACATCAGAGTGCTAGGCAGGGAGTCTGCAAGGTCCATCGCAGCCAGGATCGGGTATATGCCACAGGTATAAGCTTCTTTACATTTTATCTTCGTATTGTAATGTATAACTACAACTCAGCCATGCTTTACAAAAAAAATCAACCATTCAGAGAGATATGTAAAATTCATAAAGTATTTAAAATAAACTGACTGACTAGAGTTTTTCCCCATTTTTGTAATAATAATCGTAATAAAATGACAATTTATATAGTGCCCTCACGACTCGACTCAAGGACGCCCTTGCTCGGGATTCGAACCCACTATTATTGACAAATTAAAATATGTGTGTCGTGTTCATATATAATAAAATCACAAATTTGATGAGACCTCCAAAAAGTGGTTGTCTTCCAGAGCTTCTTAAAGCTATATATTATACACCACTTTGTAATGTTGTAATCGAATCTTGAGGTTGTGGAGGAAGGAGAATAAACCGTTATTTTTTTTCTTATTGTTTTTTCCCGTAGTCCGTGAAAAGCCCATATTCGAAAATATATTTTATTTCAACGTTCAAATAAGTGAAAAACATGAAGACCTGCAAAATAGTCTGCAAAGGTGGAGAAGAATCTTGGAGGATAATGGATTGAGACTAAGCAGAAAGAAAACAGAGTATCTGTACCTACCATTCGAGAACACAAATGCTGTCACTCCCGTAATGCAAATGGATGGAGAAACATTACCAAATTGTGACTCCTTTGAGTATCTTGGGTCACTCATCCATAGAGATGGAGGATGCGCAGCCGATGTAAAACATATAATTAGTGTGGGGTGGATGAAGTTTAGATCAATGACGGGAGCTCTATGTGATCCGAAAATTAAAAAAAAAATCCAGTAAAGTTAAAAGGAAAAGTATACCAAACGATTGTCAGACCCGCACTCCTCTATGACTCCGAATGCTGGACGATGTATAACTCTTACTCTAGGCAACTAGAAACTGCTAAAATGCGCATGCTAAGATGGTCAGCTGGTGTGTCCCTAAGAGACAAAATAAAAAGCTCACTCATTCGTGGAAGTCTGGGTGTTACAGACATCAACAGCAAGATGGAGGAGAGGCGATTGAGATGGTATGGGCACGTTGGACGCAGAGCACCCGATCACATTGTAAACCAGGCAATCTCCATGGATCTTCCTCGAATAACAACCATATGAAGACCAAAGAATTCATGGGTGGTGCAAAAAGATAACCTGATGCAGAGGCACGGCCTGGGGGACGTAGTCCGGGACAGAAGCACACAATCTGAGGACGAGGAGAGCTGACCCCAACAGTCTTCGCAGACAATGAGTTGTGATGGAGCTAGGGAGAAGTTCAAATATATTTTTTGAAAGAAAATATGAAAGAAATTACAACAAATTATATTTAAGCAATGTAACACAATAGAAAATAATCTAGAACAAGACCAACCCAACACATAAAAAAACCATACAATTTAGTTAATCCGCATGAACAACTTCTTCACTTGACTCCTGTAAGTAGTCAAAGTCATGTGAAAGTCCATACAATGTCCATATTGATTGTCCAATCTGTGCAACTTTGTTATGCAAAACTTGTACAAATCATTATTTTCGACCACTTCAATATGGTCAAAACAAAACATTTGAACAGGTGGGCCTAAAAGGAACATGTAACACGACAAGCTGAGTTAGTTCCGGACAATTAAAATATTAACTGACAATATTAAATAATGCTGTAAGGTCAAACATTTTTCTATCTAACAAGGTTGTAAGTCTTAACACTTCCAACAACAGACCATAGTCCAGTCCAACACAGTTCTTAAGATCTGCAGTTTAATGTTTACAAAACGTAAAAACTTCCGCTGTATGCATTCAATTTTTTTCAACATGAACATCGTTGTGAGGTGACCATATTGCAATCCGAAATTGTTCTTATCAGAGAAGTATACAACATTTTAAATAAGAAAATTCATTACTTAGTTTCAATATGATGCCCAGTTTTGGCAATACTGCAAATGTTAGTGTATCAATGTGCGGAACAAAGCTCAGCATCTCATCAAATATAACTTCGAGGTAACGGACTTGCGAAATAGTTCCCAGTACCATTTTATAAGCATGGTTACATGTTAATATTGATTTTTTTTTCAGCTGAACGTCAGTTAACAGTTAACATCAGTTTACACTTACAAACATTAAAAAATATATATGATATGATACCGGACTTGATTCTCTTCTATTCAAAACGGTAAATGGAATAATAGACCAGATGTCGGCAACATAGGGCACGCGTGCCACTAGGTGGCACTCGGAAGGTGTTTTGGTGGCACGTCATAAAGAATGACAAATAATGAAAATTTCATCAACAAATTACATGTATCATTTTTTAAACGAAACGGTTCCTTACACGAAATGATTAGTTTTTAGGGAAACATCAAAAATTTTCTCGATGCGTGACTCATTTTCTTAGACGAAATAATGAGTTTTTTTAGGGAGAAAATTCCAAAATATTTGGTGTGCAAAATCTCACTTTAATTTTGAACAGGGCCTCCAATTTATATTGCGCAGTGGTACGCGGAGTGTCCAATATTTAAAAAAAATTAAAGCACTTCAGTGCATATAGGTTATCGACCGTTGGAATAGACTTTCCTTAGTTATTGGAATAGATTAATCCGAACTCCTTCAAGAAGTACGAGTCTAGGGCAAGTAAGTGTTGTAAGCAGACTAGAATTTTTTCGAGTATCTATTTATTTATTTAACACTTTTATTGCAATACAATCTGGCGGGATTATTGCCAGGCGGCAATCTCTTCCAACCAACCAGACAAAAGTAAATGAAGCAAGTTACATGGTCGCATAAATCATTCAAATGACTATCCATCCGCACGAAATCCATAAACATATAGATGAGTACATGCCCACGAACCCCACAAAGACGAACAATCACCCGAACATTATTTTTCATATAAATTGAGATAATATCAATCAAAAGGAAAGGAAGCGATGTTGGAGAGGAAAGGAAAAGAAAAATTAGGAATGAAACATGTTATTTTACTGAGTAGAAATTAAGAGTTTTTTTCAGTCGCTTCTTAAAGCATGCCAAGGACGGAGCGAGTTTTATATTGGTTTGTAACTGATTCCAGAGTCTCACTGCATAGACAGTAAATGACAACGTAAAGAAAGAGGAGCGGTGAACTGGAAAGGCCAATAAACAATCTCTGTTTGAGCGTAGCGCTAATCCATGATTGGAAAGACGCTGAAAATTTTCGGCGAGATAAGAGGGTGCGGCGGGACAGTTAAGGATGTTATACAATAGAGACAGTATGTGAATTTGGCGTCTATTTCTAACATTCAACCAGTTCAATGCCTTCTGGTATGAAGTTAAATGGTCGTACTTTCGTAGGTTGAAAATGAATCTTACACACATATTTTGAAGACGCTGTAATTTGTCCAGCTGTTCCTCTGTATCATCCAAGTAACATACGTCCGCATAGTCCAGAATCAGAAAGAGCAGAGATTGTACGAGTAAAATTTTGGTTTTAGTTGGTAGGAATCTTTGCAACACTTTAAGGGAATGAAGGCTGAAGAAGATCCTTCGGCTTACCTCATTTATTTGATCTCGCCATGAGAGAGTGTTATCTATTAGCACTCCTAGGTTTTTAACAGTTTTATGTAATGGTATGATAGAGCCATCAAGTAATATTGGAGGAAGTAAGTCAGTGTTGAATGTACAGAGAAGCTGAGGGCTACCAATGAGGATCGCTCGAGACTTCTTTGGATTTATGAGTAAGCCATGCTCCCCAGTCCACTCAGAGATCGATTGAAGGTCCGCATTTAGATCGTTCAAAGCCGCGTGAAAGAAATTTGGATCAAAATGAATATACTCGTATATCTGTAGGTCATCCGCATACAGTATCATCGGGAATCAAACCTAAATACGTTAAATGAAAATCCAGTATATTACCACTTAAACCAATTAATATGTGCATTATTTTTATATCCTCTTATCGAAGGCTACAATTTTATTCACGACGAAAATTTTCAGTTTTTCACAATACAATAAATACACTGTAGAGTTTGACATTATATAAAACATATTTAAAAGAACACTAATTGATAATTAATCAAGATTTTCACCAAAACGTATAATTTATAAATAATAGCAAGGATCTAAATCCTAATAACCAGTGTTCATATCATGCACAGTTTTGTCAGCAGATTAGTGCAAATGTTACCAATTATATTATTATAGCCAATTTACATCTCAAATCCATTCTCTGGCACTACCATCGAGAGGAGGGGAAGATGCAAACTCAGCAGACACACATGACACGCATGGCAACTAATGGAATGTTCACCATCCCTAGAGTTAAAACCTCTTTTGCCCAAAGGCAATATGCTTATTTGACATACATCCCATGACATACAATGGCGTGCCGACTTCAATAAAAGTAAAGGTAGGAAAACCATTTAGACAGTCGATCGGAGCGTGGTTGTTATTGCGACAGGATTTTGAGTACTTGGGCTTTCAGGATGAATGACGAGTGGAAAGGATTTATGTGAGCTCGTGAGTGTGGGTCTCTTCTTGTTTTAATTTTGGTTGTTTTTGTATTTGTGTTTCTGTGTGTTTTTCTTTTTTTTGTTTTGGATTTGTTTTGATTTTTATTCTTATGATTGTGTGCGGTATATTGTGGGATGAATATTTTTGGTCTTTCTGGAGTGATAATGTGTGAGGAGTTGAGTTTCGCAAGATGTTTCCAGTTGTAGTTGAGTGTCACTGTTTGTCAGGTTGATGAGAGCGTGCAACGGGGTTTTTTGTGTTATCAAAAATCGGAAAGAAGTATCGATTTATTTTTTCATGCTAAATATCCTCAGTGAGATACAGGCAAAAGCCTAGTTTACTGGGGATACGACAAATGAAAGGCAACAAACCCAGATCCATTAAAATTATATGTCCAAATCAAATTACCTGTTGTTTTTTCTCAAATTGTGTATATTTCTTGTCATGTGTAATAATAAATAAATAAATAAATAAAATAAAATATTGGTTAATTCAGTCACCATCCACCTAAGCTGACATTGTTGCACTAAATATGTCCACATCCATTTTTACGTCGTCCTTTACTGGCCATGCAGTGAGACTGTGGAATCTGTTACAAACCAATGTTAGACTCGCTCTGTCCTTGACATGCTTTAAGAAGCAACTGAAAAAACTCTTAATTTCTAGTCAGTAATATAACGTGTTTCATTCCTGTTTTATTTTCTTTCCTCTCCACCTTCCTTTTTCCTTTTATTGGTGATATTTCACTTTTACTTTTATTGTGTATATGTTCATAAGTTTTATCAAGATGGATAATTAAATGAGTATATTTTTGCTACCATAAATCTACCTTTGTTAACTTTAGTCTAGTTGGTTGGAAGACGTTGCCACCTGGCAATAGGCTTGTCAGATTGATTTTACTATGAAGTGTTCCACAAATAAATAAGAATACATTTGGCTAGGAGACAAAACATTATGGTGCTGGAGAAACACTTGCCCTTGATTATCATGATATATGTGAAAAGAAATGTTCGGGTGATTGTCCGTCTTTGTGGGGTTTATGGGCATATGCTAACGTATGTGTTCATGGATTTCGTGGGGATGGATAGTCATTTGAATGTTTTTTTGCGACCATGTAATTTGCTTTATTTACTTTGTCTGGTTAGTTGGAAGAGATTTCCACCTGGCAATTTGCAATAAAAGTGTTGAAATAAATAAAATAATCCGAGTCAGTTATCGTATTGCACTTTGGGCACATTCTTACTACTGGGTTACAGAAGTTACTACAAATCATGATAAAAAAAATGAAGAACATTTTCATCGTGATTATACGAATATTCTTTATTAGTAAAAAAACTTGTTATTGGTTGCACTTATTTGTATCAATGTTACATTGTCCATATAACTACAAAACGATATAGGTTTTCGCGTCATACGAGTATCAACTTTAAGTTCACTTTTAGGAATAATGTTAACAATTGTGTAAATTGGTAACATCGCAGCTTAATTTAATATAACTTTCTGTGAGGTGATAGGATAATAGACTCGCCTACGTTTTCAGAACTCATTAACTTCCTAATACTTCTAAGAAGTACGAGATTGCAGAATGTATTCATGTGCAAGAATTATAAATGTTGTAGATGACCTCCGTGGTCTAGTTCCTAAGACGCTTATGTCCCAATCCGGGGGTTTCGGATTCCATTCCTATTGGAACTCAAATTTTGTTAGAGAAGGATTCCAGTGTGTTTTTTTTAATTAAGACCTCTAGAACATCTTTATATTTGGTTTAAACAGATTGCCGCATAGCAATAAGTCTATTAGGTTGTACTATATACAAGTATTTCAAAACAATTTTAATATCTTGGAAAGTTCTCGTAGGGAGCGTTTTTATATATTTGAACCATGAATCAGGAAACATGGAATGACTGGTGGATTTTTTTCCAAAAAACCTTTTCGAAATTTGTAAACAACCTTTTGTAAATGAATATTTTTCCTCATTTATTATTGTGTACGTTTACATTTTTTTTAAACTGAAACTCTGTATAATATCGCTGTTTTTTGTTAGTTTAAATGTTATTCATGCGTATTTCAGTTTGTTCGTGTTTTTAGTTCATTTTCTAAAAATAACATTATTTTTCCTTATTGATGTGTGATTTATGATTCCGTTGTTTGTTTGGATGTATGTTTCTTTTATTTATTATTTTTTCTTTGTAATATATAGCACACTTAGGAATAAATTAAAGACGCAACTTGTTAAAACTATATTTACCCCAAAATAAAATTTATGAAGGATGGAGACAATTTGATAAGAATTCTACATATTGATGGAATAACCCCGATTATCTCACGTTTACTTTCAGAGAAAATAATACCTGTATATTTATTTCACTTACAATTGTATAGATAAAAAGATATTTAACACCAAAGATTAGCGAAATAAAGTACTTGTGAAAGTACTAGTATATTATAATGGCACAAAGTAAGATGGGCACTAGAATAGAAAAACATAAGTGTTGTCTTTCTAAAAACAATTTTTCAGAATTTGCAAACCATATAATAGAGACAAATTGTGCATTCAAAGATAATACGGTACAAGTTTGACATACGTCAAAGAAATTATAAAACAATGAATTTAAAAATATTAGAAATACACAAAGCCACCACAAGCAAAACCAAAAAAATACCCAAAGAACGCAAAAGGTTTCACACCTCTTAAACATTTTTCCTCAACATTAATACTACCGAATTCTAAGAAACATTTGTATAAAATCTTTTAATTAATTTATTTAAAAATAAAACTTTCCGTAAATGTACCAAAAACACTTATGTTGTTGGTGGTCCATAGTAAAGTTTAACTTTACTGCCCATGCAGTGAAACTCTGGAATCAGTTACAAACCAATATAAGACTCGCTCGCATGCGACTGAACTGACTGACAGAAGCGACTGAAAAACTCTTAATTTTTAGTCAGTAAAATAACGTGTTTCATTCCCGATTTTTCCTTACCTCTCCACCATCCCTTCCTTTTCTTTTGATTGATGATATCTCACTTCATTTGAAAAATAATGTTCTGGTAATTGCCCATCTTTGTGGGGTTCATGTGCTCACGTATGTGTTTATGAATTTCGTGGGGTTGGATAGTCATTTGAATGATTTATGCAACCACGTAACTTGTTTTATTTACTTTGGTCTGGTTGTTTGGAAGAGATGGCCGCCTGGCAATAAGCCCGGCAGATTGTATTTGCAATAAAGGTGGTAAATAAATAAATGATAATAAATAAAGTTACATGACACCAGTCTGATTTATGAGCTCTGCTCTCGTAACAAACCGGGATTATTCCGTCTGAAGAGAGCCTCGGAATAGGAAGAAGAAAGCGGAGATTGGAACAATAAGTTACTTAACAAAGTAATTTTCTCTCAAATATTCTAATATGGGGTTCCACAAAATTAAAACCGAAACCTTTGATAAATTATTCATATTTAGATCAAGTGATTATTTTTCAATGGTAAACTGATCATTGTAAATATCTTACAGAACTTTTATTTCTACAGTTGTATGGAAAGGTGTGTGTATGTGAAGAAGAGGCGAAAAATATATATCGAATTAGGAAAGTCTGATGCTCTGTCCTCTTTGCCTACCAATGTTGTCTACAAACCTCGTTTGTTTTATCAAACACTGTTTATTCCACTTTATGTACGGTATAACCCTACCGGTTTCAAGGTTTTCACCTCATCATCAGGGGAGTACAAACGAGACTGTCTGTAAGGAATATAATAGATTGTACAAAAAGTTATTTCATATATTTATTTCAAATTCAATAGTTTGATTTCATGGTTTTCTATAAATCAATAACTTAAAACATGTCGTACAATGCTGATTATTCTCAATCAAAACCTTGATTTGGTCGTCATCAGTGGCAATCGACCTTTCAGAGCAGACACCTTCTTCGAGTGTCGTATCTCCATTACGGAATCTTTTAAACCACATTTGACACATACGATCACTGTATTATCGCCATACACTGTACATGTATGTTTTTTGTTTGTGTAGCATTTTTTCAATTCGATAGTAAAATGTAACAAGCGTCGAAAAAAAAAACAATTATTTTGTTCAGTTTTCAAAATGACAAAAAAAACTCTCAAGCAATTCGAGTATATAATGATCAAAATAATGTGCTAAACTATCACCTTTCATAATTCAACCTGTTCGGAATGAAGTAAGCAACGAAAAATAGATCCGACAAAATACGAAAGTACTTTCCGGACAACCCAATAACTCGCACACTGTCCATAAACGATGTTTCTAATTCAAAACCATATTTTACACTCTCGCAATATCCTTACGAAGTGGGCTGGACTAAATCAAGATTAATGACACTTATTTCCCAACAACTATTGCACACATGCAAAAATGCTAAACGACGGGAGAAAATTCTTCAAATGTAAACCGTCTGAAATGCAATAAGATATACCATTCAGCCAACAAAGTAACAGCTCCACTGTTACTTGTTGGCTGATCTGTTGTATCTATAGTGGGTCAAAATATGGTGCGTTATCTCTGTCATGGTGATGTATTTGCCCGTATCTGTATATGACACTTTCCAAGAACTAGTTTTGTATCATCGTTGATAATCATGATAAATAATTCTTTAGTAATTAATTGTAACTTTGACCCATATATTTGATCCGCCAACTCCTTTTTTTTTTTTTTATTTCGTAACTTTAACCCAGGAATAAAAAAAGTTTGAGTTTTAAAGTTCTTATATTTTCGGCCGAGTATAATCGATCTTCGACAATCATAAACTCTCATCAACATGATAAGTTGTAAGACCTAATTATAAGTATGCATAATGTCAATCAAATGAATTCGTTAACACACAAACATTTTATTCATTACCATTCCTTTTTCAATTCGTGATTTGTTTCCCTTTTAAAACAGTTGGTTCAAAGCTGATAACTTAATTGGGGAACTATTTTAAGATAACTCAGGTATGCCAACAGGTTTAATGAGTGTACGGCGGTGATACAAACTTACTCACAGCTCATTAACTCTCGGAAAGTGGAAGATATGTACGGTCGGTATAAATATGCCAGGTCGGTATAAATCATTACCTAAATCAGTGTTACATAGAACTAGTCATTCAAGATACCATAAACCTGCTTGTATATAGTATATAACTCTCTTACTGATTAGCGTTCATAACATTTGTAGTTTTATATCATTACATGCCATTCCCTGTTGGAGTTCTTGGTCGTTGGTCATATTGTTCTAGACATATAAAGTAACTCCTGACTGTTACAAATGAATTTATTGACAGCCGAGGATTTGTCATCGATCATTTTCATGAATGAATTGGGTTTTTATTTGATCTGATGGGGTGGAATTAACATTTTGGAGTTTATATAAATGACAGAGCTCTTAATTCTCGTTTAATTCAATTTATCCACACCCATACATCTAATATAACTCATTTTGTTTCTCTTACACATTAGCTTTCCTTCTTTCAAAATTTAATTCACTAAGTTCAACCATATTTTTCTTAGCTGTACTCTACCACTAATCCCACTTATGATTATAGTGTAAATTGCAAACCACGTCTACATACTAATTTTCATTCTTCTTAAAACATAGGTTTTAAGCTGAAATTCATTCTTAATAATTCCATTTCTTATTCCATCATACCTCGACACTATATATTATTCTCATTAGCAGTGCATTTACTTAAGCTCCTTTCATTCGTTATCCACGACCACATTGAAATCCCTAAATGTAGGCAGTAATACTTTGCTGTGACTCATAATTTTGGCAGATCTTGATATTACTTTGTTTAAGTATGTCGTTTAGCATCCTATTGCTTCTCGCCGTTCAATATCTCTTTTCATACTTTTCAATATCTGACAATATAGCAGAATTCTTCAATATTACTTGATTAATTTTACGAGTAAATCATAAAATTCTAGGGGGGGGGGGGGTGGGGGGGGATTGCCTTTTAAAAAAATACGAGTAGTTCTATCTAGACAATAAAAGGTAGATGAAAAAGCTAAGCAATACTGAAGGTTTGTCATTCCAAACGTGCTGAATGTTTTTTTTTATTATAAAAGGTAATATTTAAGTGTATTTATTATAATTTACGTATTAAAATGTGTGGGCTGAAAAAAACATGTGACATACTCACGGCCGGACTCGCCCTCCTATTAGTGGGGGTGTATCTTGATTGGGAGGATGTTATACGACGAGTCCAGACCCTTTAATAGCTTCTCTCTCAAATGTATTTTCTTTTCCATTGCCCTAACATATGTTTCTTACTTACAATGTTTCTATCAATAAATCTATTATTTATTTAAATGCGGTTCAAAAATTCCGTAACGATGATATGACACTCGAAGATGGTGTCCGTTCTGAAAGGCTGATTACCTATACTGACGACCAAATCATGGTATTGATCGATAATATCCAGTGTTTTACGACATGAAAGATTGCTATGAGTATAATACTGAAAATATCAAAATTCAAATCTCCTCGAGAGCGCTCCAACTCGCGACTCGAACCCGCAATTATCAAACAAATCACGTCTGGCAGATTTAACAGCGTCCGAGCGAATGATGTATAACACTTTCTTTATATACAATATAACTTTGTGGGATTAATACCATGTAACAATCTCTTCCAACCAACCAGAAAGATGTTTATGATATCGTATGTAAAAAAACAGCCTGAAAACCATTTTAAAAATATCTGGGCTCCAGCGGGAATCGTGCATCTGGATCGTAAGACCGGTGTCTTACCAACTAGGCCACGGAGATCATCGAAAGTCACCATCCACGAAGATCTGGTGCCATTTTGCGTTTGAATTTGACCTAAAATATGAAATAACTTTTCGGAAAACCATATAATATATTATACGAATCATGCACGTATAGAAACAGACACACGCAACATATATGGTTGGACATAACGTGGGTAACAAGTGCATTCACTTTTACTGGCAGTGTCCGATGTAACGGTTCTTAGTTCTAAGCCCGAGAGCAACGTACCGTACGACCTTGGAGAATAAAAGTGAGACCAGAACCATCAGTCTATCGGCACTTCCGAAACAGGTTCTAGATACAGATACTCTACTAGGCTCTGATTACTGTCGAGAGCTTAATGCCCCCACCCGAGTAACGGGATCAAGAGTAGAAGACTCATGGCTGGTTGATATCCAGTTCAAGCCTCAGAAAGAAGAATATATATTGTAGATCGACTTCGCTGCATTCCAAGTTTTCGTATATTGTTAACCATATGTTATACTTCATTACGTGATCTAACTACTTAAATGAAGGTTTTTTGGAAATAATATCTACGGAGATTCATCATCACAGTACACGCTTTGTGTACTAGATGGCACATAGTAATTTATGTAGCCAATAAGTTTTAAGAATGGTTAAAAATTCGAAAGTCGAAGTTGATTTTAGAATAGCATATCTCGACTTCTCTGATTCCGACTCCATAAAAAAAACAAACCGATTCCACAAATCAGCATTTCCCGACTTCTCTGATTCCGACTTCACAAAAAGCAAACTGAAACTTCACCAAAAATCAGACTCCTGACTCCGACTCCTACTCTTCAGCCCTTTTTTTCACACTCTGCCTGAAACTACCCAAAGATACTCCTCCTCCGGCACGGTTGCTGGAGGAGGAGTCTCTGATCAGTTTCTTCTTCGTAACTAAATAACCTACCTTCATAATAAATAAAGAAGATTTCGACCTTCTAGTGTAGATCACGCTGGATGGGGACTTATTTTGTCCCCAAAACAGCGTTTACAGTGGTAGGATCTATAGATATACTAACATTTCTAGAATACATGATACATTAAACTCATATTGGGCCTCAGAGCATTAAATTTCTGACTAAGGTAGATCACAATAGCAAGACGATTTCCATGGTCTAGTTAATAATACACCTGTCTTTCCGAACAGGACTTTGCGTGTTCGATTCTTGATGGATTTTATTTTAAAAGTAGTCAGTCAGATTAACACCTCAAACCTCTTTAATATATTTCTGGTTAGTTCAAGCGAGTCTGATATTTTATGCAAGTCATTCGTGATATAAAAACATATTTTCTTTTTATTTCTGTATATTTTTTTCTGTTTGTGTGTAACCTAAAAAATTCGCAACCTCTTAACCAGCAATTGGTACAACATAGGTTATACTATAGACAGAAAAATCGAAATATTATATTATACAATAATACAATTAAAAAAACTTCCTTTAGAGTATATTGAATCACTCAAGAGTTGAGCCATGTTATTTTGTAATGCACGTGGTCATGGAATGATTTTTGATTGCTGACTGGCGTTAAAAATAAATGTAATGTACCCGTACATTAAATCGTCGCTGTGTTTCAATAATTTCCTATACATCGATTTTTCCTACTCGTAATACCTTGACAAAGTGAATGGCATTAAACTCTTCTGGACAAGTATTCATCTAAAAGCTACTGCTAAAAGTAGATATCTTCTAATCGAGGAAATTTCAAGCTTATAAATATAAGCTTTGAATTATCTTTGACAAGAGGTTTTGACGGAATAACTTAAAATGCTCTCTTTTATTATTGAAATGTATTTTTTTTTTACTTTACGGTAAAAAGTAATGAAAAATAGGTTTTTTAGAAATACGAGCACAGAGAACAATACGTGAGGTGATAATGTATACCCAAATACGGAATGACTTGATTAAGGATATATGTGATCTTAAGACTGGTGTCTTAATTAAGATGAAGAGCAATCTGAGAGGTTTTGGGCATTTAGAAAGAATGAATGAAAAAATAAAGAAAGACTAAGAAAACAAATATACAGTACAAATGTGAGAAGAAAGCGTGGAAGAGAAGGACCAAATAATATTGAGTTGGATGGAAAGTATGGTTAGATCAAGTGAATGATATTTTGAAAGAAGGAACTGTAAAAGTAAAATAAATTGTAGGAGTTATATGAGAAGGTGTACAGGTATGGAAAAGCCGAAATATATGTGTCACCATAGCTAAGTCTGGTGATCACTCTTCTCTGTATACTCCAACAAGGAAATACCAAATATTAAATATACTTCGAGTGTAAAAAATACTGTTGTGCGTTGCAAATAATATGAAAGATCACTGAACTGTTATTTGTTATGGTTCTTACACGTACCAAATACCATAGTTGAAAAACATAAATCACAAAAAATTGTTTTGATCCAAAATTCACTGCATGGTAAAACAAACACTAAACGTTAAATCATTAATCATTCATTATAGTAGGAAGAAAATACTATATAGCAATAAACCACGAAAAATAAAATACTGTACACAAAAAATAAACAGTAATAACAAAAAAAATAAGCCGTTCCAAATAAAAATATTTTTTACAATTACATTATCATACTCGTAATGACAACCTCTGTCGCCTAATTGTTAAAACGCTGGTCTTCCATCTGAGGTGTTTCGGGTTTCATTCCCGATGGTCCCTAAAAAAACAAACATACTCAAACATTGCAAATTCACGTTTCGAACAAACACTATCGTTGAATTTTTTATTGAATGAAATGTTCAAATTTAAAGGTTATTTTAAGGACCGACCGTTCCATGAACAAAATTTTCACAAACTTTAGTATTATTTATGGGCATGTTAAGTTTTTTGTTCTTATATTTTATATATTGTTTATAGTTAAGGCATTAACATTGTGGAGGTTTAAAGACATTGTAATTTGTTTTATCAAACACTGTTTATTCCACTTTTTGTAACGGTATAACCCTACCGGTTTCAAAGATTTCCCCTCATCATCAGTGAAGCACAAACAAGTCCTGATGATGAGGGGAAAGCCTTGAAACCGGTAGGGTCATACCGTTACAAAAAGTGGAATAAACAGTGTTTAATGAAACAAATTACAACTTTTTGTTCTTATTGTGTAAATAAATTAAAATAACCACGAATTCAAGCATTCCCATAAAACCTGTTTTACACTCAATCTATGGTGTTAGTTAGAGCATCCTTGAGGAGAGTCTGCTCTCTAAACGGCGCTATTTAAATTGTCATGTTATTATTAGTATTATTATTCCCAAACGGTCCCAAACGGATATACTGTAGGTAAGTGGCGATCGATATAGAGCGAAATATACACCTTTCAGAGTTTTTTTATTATAGTTCGGAAATTCTAGGATGAGTCCTGTGACAGCTTAAGAATTTGCCCCAATACAACCTTATGTAATGTATTTACCTAAATAACTTGCTATTTACTAGAATTGAGGCTTATATTAAAGTTGATAAAATAATTAAAATTACTGAACATCGTTACAAGGTTGTATTGGGGCAAATTTATGAGTTGTCACAGGACTCATCCTACATTTTTTGAACTATAAAGTAGTTTTTTATTTTACTTCTTGAATTTGTGTTTTATGTTTGTCGTTAGAAAGACTTGACTGCATTCAGTATTTCTAACTAATTAACCATGATCTTCTCGGAAATTATTTATTTTTGTGAGGAAATTTTATTATTTTCCTAATTAAGCTCTTCCTCTTAATAAAAATACGATTTTTATTCATTGAATTCTTCCTTCTTGTTAATTTCAGTACTTTATATTATCATGTATTAAGCAATTATATAAAATATATCATAATTGATAGCGGATAAATATACAAATGTTATTTTTAATGAGTTCATTGAATTTATTTCAGGCAGTATTTTACCAACCACCATCCTTACAGAGATTGAGAATAAACTGAATTCTAACCATAGTTTATTTGGTCTTTCTTTTCTCATCCCAATCTTCCAGCACTCGTTTGTTATCCAACTATCTTAACAATTCAAATTACTTCAAGGTATATTTTTAGATAAAACATGATTCAACAGAGTAACAGGTCATCATAAATTGACGATTTAGCAGGGAAATGGGTGATTATAAATAAACAATTATTAGCATTTAAATATTTAGAAACAATTTTTCACGCATAAGATCTTAAAATCATAGTGTGTAATTTATTTTTTTAAATATAGTATTACGCAAGTAGTCTACTTCTAAACTCTTCGCATCTCCGACGTATCTTATGCGTAGAACGACCGTTACTTTGATACCGCCCATTTCCCTGCCGGATCCTCTATTTAACACCGTACTCTCGCATATTCCATCATCATTAGTAACTTGATACCGTATACTGGCGTACCTACTCGTTAATCATCATAACAGATTATTTTCAGAACATATGGTTAGCTCATTCTCTCGACATTTTATTTTAAAGGTTTATTATTAAAAATAAAGTTTTAATATCAAAATGCTTACATCGAGAAGAAAACACAAGGTGACAATGATGACAGAATAAAGAATGAAATGATAGGGGTGGAATATGAACTTAATGCTGATGTATTAAGCAGGATGAAGAAGATCGCTTTCAAATATAATAGTTTGGGTATATAAAACAAATATAATATATAATGTAAATATGAATGATAATTTAAAATTAAGAAAAAGTAAGATAAATACTCGTTAATCGTTGGCGCTTCTGTATGGTGTGGAAAAATGGAAATATAGGGGGTCTTTAGAATTGAGCTTTTTTTTTATTCTTGAATAAAACACACAATTTGCTTTGATTTCAAAAAACTTTTTATTGGTTATTGAAGCTTAATGTATGACATTTAAACACATAAAACAATATCCGCCAAATGTCTACCTCTTGCAGCTCCACAGATTTCCACTCTTTTGTCAAAATTTTCGATGACATTTTGGGTAATTGCGGTTCTAACTCACCAATAACGTGAATAATTTCGTCCTTCAGCTCAGGAATTGATTGGGGGTCATTCTTATAGGCCTAGCTTTTCACGTAACCCCAGAAAAATAGTCTAACGGTGTCAGATCACATGATCTTGGTGGCCAATTAACATCACCGTTTTCGGAGACTACAACACATCAAATAATTCTCAATTTGAACGCGTTGTTGTATTTTATACGACTCCATTTTTATAAATGTCATATATTACACTTCTTAAATGTCACAAGATCCAGGCAGGTTCGCGACGCCATCTGTGTTTTATCCAAGAATTAAAAAAACCGCTCAATTTAAAAGACCCTTTATGTGTTGAAATTGAAAAGTCTGGCGCTCTGTCCTCTCTGCTCCAACAGGGAAGTGGCGGTTCATATCATATATGGATCTCTAATAGTAATATAAAGTAGACGAAAGAAAATAATTGCGGTAATTCTATGCAAAGGTTGCATTAATGTAGCAAACACTTCTTTGCCGTTTTAAATGAAACCGCAAATTTGCGTGTGTTGCAATAAATGAATGATCTGTTGTAAAATAATACCAACATCAATTCAATTGCAAAGCAAAGCTATGTGAATGAGCCATTGTACACCAGCAAACTTACCGGCCACACCGCTGTACTGGATCTGATGGCACGAAGTGAGACAATCGGAACACACCGGCATGTTTTTTCCCCTCTTTGTGAAAGAATATACATTACCGAAGTCATAGGTATCTTTCTACCCCCAAATACTAGGTGGGGAAAATGCCTGTGTCATTAACGAGACCATGGAAATCGTAAATTTGCGTGTGTGGCAGAGATTTGGACATTTAATTCAATTTTTATTTTTTTATTTTTATGACTTCATTAAGTACCTTGATTTTCAAAACTTTTAAGATCACTGTTGTATAGACATGTGAATTTAAACATCCTGCTCTTAAAACTTAGTTTAAAGAAGGCGTGAAAGAGGAAACCCCTCAGAGAAATCGTAGAATTTGAATGAAAATAGGCGAAGGATATGTGTCGAGATAACAAAGTCAGGCGCTCTACCTTCTGTGTCTACCCCGTCAGGGAGATGGCGTAATGGTATGAATGAATGTAAGTAAGTGATTGCTATTTTGTGTCTACAGATCAGAGAATGATCCTTTGTAAAACTAATGATTCTAATTTACGTGGACTTTTTTAATGTAACGTGGTAATTGTGGAATTTTGAATACTTACGTATGACAGCACTCTGTGTATGTTTCAAGATATATTTTTGTTTTGTTTTGTTTTGTGATTTATACTTGCCTTATGATTGACATATAACTAGTTAGGCAAGGAGTGCTTTGTATATTTAATTGTAAAAATTTTAAAGAATTTAAAAAATGTATAACTTTAGATAGTGTCTTAAATATAGGCAACGATGGATAAATTGTACAATAATTCAGATGTTACACAAGTTCAAACATTCCGGCATGTCTTGCCTCTATTTATTCCCCAACTCTTTAAACAGTGAATAAAGTGATCCTCATTATCATTCTCCACGCCTACCTTGTTCAAGATTCTTGTCACACGCGTCCTTGAAGCAGCCAGCAGAAGACCAACAGATCTTGGATGAATATTTAAATACAGCTTCTAGATTGTACCGCTTACTTATGCAAGTGAACCTATTCATGGTTTAAGATCGAATTTCATCATCATTGCCATCGCTCCATGTCTCTTTTGAGTATATTTTACTTCATTGTGTGAAATCAAAATCATTCAGAGGAGAAATACGAGTATTTCTTGTGCAGTTCCCTTTTTTATTAACTTTTTTTGTGGGTTGATGAGTACCATTTTATTAATACCAATAAATGAATGATCTGTTGTAAAATAATACCAACATCAATTCAACTGTAAAGCGAAGCTATGTGAGTGAGCCGTTGTACACCAGCAAACTTACCAGTCACACCGATTTACTGGATACGATGGCACATCGAAGTGAGACGATCGGAGCACACCGGCATGTTTTTTCCCTTCTTTGTGAAATAATAGATATAACCGAAGTCATAGGTATCCTCATACCCCCGAATACTAGGTGGAAAAAAATGGCTGTGTCGTTCGAAAGGAGTAGCACAATCATTCGAAGGTGTGTTACCACGTGTCCATGCACCTCTTTCTTTATTATACATATGATTTTTAAACTACCTACCTTAAAACGGGCATACGCCTAGTTAGGCGGAAGAGTGCTTTCCATATTCAATTGTAAAAAATATAAAGTATGAATTAATAAAAAAATACATATTTCGCTTCTGCCACGTTATAGATACCTACTCTCCGATTATAAATGCTTTTTACTCTTCTATCTTCCATGTTTGATTTATTTGGTTCTCTCACATTTTTTTAAAGGTCCTCTAAAACTTCTCGTACCATCTTCAACCCTTACCTTTCTTTGTAGTTCGTCTTCCCTTGGTTAGATTTCTGCAGGTTTCTTACCAAATATGTTTTTTCTACACATATGTATATGAGGGGGAGTATACTACCAATATAATGAGCACCGCCACTACCTTCCTATCCTACACTCAACTTGTTTTATTATTTTTTTTTAAATAATTTTAACCTGTCAATTATAGTGGATTCGAATCCCGAGTTAAGCGCCCTTGATGATAAGTCTGTTCTCTAAACCAGTGGTCCCCAACCCCCGGGCCGTGGACCAAATGGTACTGGGCCGCGCAAGGGCCTGCATAAAAATCAAAATTACTTTTGAAAAATCGAACATACCCAATAAAACTTAATAATCCTTCATTTTTATTATATATTTTTTCTTCATTTGTGTTTTCTCTACTATTATTTGTCACTATAACTTATGTACCACAGTTGTAAATTTTATTATTATATATTGTACAAATATATTGTTATTAAATTTAAAAAAAAACTACATTCAATGTGTCCCCCCCTCCCCAGTGGGCCGCGGTAAAATTATGAAACGTTGACCGGTCCGCGGTGACAAAAAGGTTGGGGACCACTGCTCTAAACGATACAAATTGTATTTTTATTATTATTTTAATGTGATTGTTGAGATTATGATGCTGGTGGAATTGTGTATATATTTCATATAAAGTATTTTATTCTTGATTATTCTTTCATCTCCATCATCCCTTATTTTTTTTTTATTGATGATCTCACTATTATTTTTACTATATTTTTTATGACTTTTATAAAGGTTAATAATAATTTGAATATGTTTACGACCATGTAACTTCTTTTATTTACTTTTATCTGGTTGGCTGAAAGACATTGCCACCTAGCAATAAACTCGCCAGATTGATTTACAATGAAATGTTTAATAAATAAATATTTTGGGATTAAAGTTTTGTTTTAGCTGAGTGTTTTAATATTTTGGACAAATATGAGAAATTTATTATTAAACAATGAGACCACTTCATCACAGGCATTGTCTAGTAAAGTTTTTCTCTGAATCAACAAAATGGAGGAATTTTAGCATTGTACTCGTACTTGACGGTTCGACTTTCCATTAAAACGATATTATTTTTTAATGATATATTGTGGATAATATCAATTTGCATAAAAAACTATTTATTGATGTACATATACAGTTTTATTCTTTAATTTAAACCAATTATTATTATTTTTTTCTTAATTAAAGTTTAAATTAATATTATTGGAAGAATGTTTTTATTAATACAAAATTCATATTTAATCTGTAAATAGAAAGGAAGAATTTATGTTGAAGTCGTTGGAAACGTTTAGATGAAATATATATTTTATTTTTTTACATGGCATACATCCCTGGGTCTTCTGAACCCTGGCCTGTTGTGTGGAGTATTACGTGTATACTTATATTCGACTGCAAATTATGCGATGCATGTTAGTCTTTTGATATTTATGTATTGTAACTGTGTTTCTGTATTCACTCGTACTGTGTTTTTTAAATATTATTTATGCGAAATCGACCGTAAATAAACAAACATCAAATAATATGACTCATGAAATAGTAATCCATCTTCTCTTTTATTTTCTCCAGGAAGTCGCTCTTGTCGGCGAATTCAGCGTACGCGATGCCATCTTCTTCTTTGGCCGCCTATACGGGCTCTCCGAAGCTAAGATATCGGAGAGGTTCGACACCCTTAGCCAGCTATTGGAACTTCCTGATGCCAACAGGATGCTTAAGAACCTTAGCGGTGGACAGCAAAGAAGGGTCTCCTTTGCAGCAGCCCTGGTACACGAACCCGAAGTTCTAATCTTGGATGAACCTACCGTTGGACTGGACCCATTGTTAAGAGACAGGTAAGCTTTGTCAAGTTCTATATTTTTTCATGCTGGAACATTCTACTTTTGAGTTGGGTACTACCACTTTTACCACAAAAGTACTACCACTTTTACCACATAAAAAAATACTTGTTTTTTTTTATTCACATAATACATATATGGTAAGTATTATTATTGTACTAATACACATAATATTAGTATTATTATTTTACTAATACACATAATACTGATATTATTATTGTACTAATACACATAATATAAGTATTATTATTGTACTAATACACATAATATTAGTATTATTATTGTACTAATACACAGAATACTGGTATTATTATTGTACTAATACACATAATATTAGTATTATTATTGTACTAATATACATAATATTAGTATTATTATTTTACTAATATACATATTATTATTATTATTGTACTAATACTCCTGATATTAGTATTATTATTGTACTAATACACATAATATTAGTATTATTATTGTACTAATACACATAGTATTAGTATTATTATTGTACTAATACACATAATATATAAAACCCCGTTGCACATTATCATCAACCTGACAAACAGTGACATTCAATTACATACTCGTATGTGTATATCACACGAGTCAACCCCCTTACATGCTTTCACGTGGTTTTCCTATCGGGGTAGACAGTAAGGATAGAACGCCAGACTTAGAACACCTACGGTTTCTCTATTTTTTTACATTTCCTTCTTTTAAAATATCATACACTTGATACAACCAAACTTTTTTTAGTATTTCTCTAGCACGCCTTCCACTCACATTTCCCCTATACAATTATTTTCTAATATTTCTTCATTCATTGGTTTCACACACTGAAACCATCTCAGAGTGCTCTTCTCCGTCTTGCTTAATACATCACCTTCAAGAACTGCATAGAGTAGATCTCACCCGTAATTGTTTTGGCCTGTGTTGAGAAATTTGAAATTTAAACTTGACCGCGCACTGCATATTTGTTTTGTTAATCTTACTTCATTTATATGTTCTACATACCCAAACCATTTCAGAGTGATCTTCTTCATCTTACTCAAAACATCAGCTTTAAGTCTTAATTCATCCTTAGTCACTTCATTACGTATTCTGTCATATAGTATATGTAATTTTATAAGGGCAACATTTTAGCCAAATAAAAAATAGTATTATCGTATCACACGAATATTTAATGTTCTTATACGTACTGAACCATAATTCCTAAATAACAAACGGTAGACTCATAATGATTCTTAAATCACGTTTATTTTATTTTATGAAACAAAAAATCTACAATACTTTGAAAGGAATGTGAAAGGACAATTTGTAAAGTGGCGTTTAGAGAGCAGACTCTGCTCAAGAACGATTCGAACCGACTATTATTAACAAATTAAAAATATTACAAGTAAATAATAATAAGTTAAGTGTAACGATAGGAAGGTGATGGTTGCGGCCATTAATCAGGTATTTCCCCGCTGTATATGTTTAGCCTTTGTAGATCTTCCGATATGGGATTCAGTTTCAGTATAGTATAGTGTATGTGTTAGGTGTTCATAATTAATTGCAATATATGGGTGAACAGTGAAAAATTAGAACTTTACTACTTGGGAACCATGTTTTTGAAAGATTTAACATAGAGAAAAATATTGAAAGGCATGTTGCTGCTGGAAACAAGGTCAACAACGCATTTAGTGTTTTTGCGCGTAAATAAATCACAAAAAATCACAGTGGTATGTTATGTCAACCTTTATGCATGGGAGCAAAACCTGGGCATAGAAAAAGAGTGATAATTGTGCAATAAATGCTGTAGAAATGCATGTATTGTGTAGAATATATCCATGGTCTAGATGGTAAAACGCATATCTCCCAACCCGGGGGTGACAGATTCGATTCCCGTTCGAACACAGATGTTTTAAAATGGATTTTAGTCTAGTTTTCCCTCAAGGCCTCTTTAACACCTTTCTATTTAGTGGGAAGTAAGCCCACCAGGTTGTACTGTATACAACGAAAGTGGTTTTTTCACTCAAGGCCTCTTTAACACCTTTCTACTAGTAGTTAGTTTGAAGAGATTCTGACATGGAAATAAGCCCACCAGGTTGTACTGTATACAACGAAGGGTTTTTTTTCACTCAAGGTCTTTTTAATGCCATTCTATTTAGTGGGAAGAGATTCTCAGATGGAAATAAGCCCACCACGTTGTACTGTTTAAAACGAAAGTGGGTTTTTTTCACTCAAGACCTCTTTAACACTTTTCTAGTTAGTTGGGAGAGATTCTCGCATGGAAATAAGACCACCAGGTTGTACTGTATACAACGAAAGTGTAATACATTACAATATCTGGTAGAATAATTTTATCGTATAGTTAGCAATGATCGGATAAAAGATAACGAGTTGAATGTTATGTGTAGAATAAAGAAAGGAATCCCTTTAGATGGTTTGGCTACATTAAGAGATGAGGTAGGAAAAACTTCCGAAACAGATATATAATATTATATTCATTTTTTACATCTGGCGGGCGTATTGCTGTACAGTAATTTTATCCAACCATCCAGCTTATCTTGATAAGTTAAATCTTTCCATGGCAGATATTATAAAATAAAATTGTTATATTAATTTTTTTTATCTCTAAACAATAATGATAGAATTAGAGGAAATGAATTCGTTTAAGGATAGGGAAGTGAAACAAATTCTAAATAATGTAATATTTTTTCAATTCTCTCCTCTACGTTGATTAAGATGGTGCACGTCTACATAAGAACTTTTGGAAGTTCATTCCATAAAATGAGATGTGAAATGTTGGTATGCGAAGGAGTCTCATCTCGCCCTATAGAAGAGAACGTCTGTGTTCTTTATATGTAATGTCTGAAATGATAAAGAGCGAACAAAATGTAGACCAATGAAAAGGTGGAAGGAAAAAGTTGCAGAAATGTTAATTAATGGAAGAATTAGAAGTATGGGAAACAGAAAAGCATGCAAGACGAGATGTATGAATATAAACGAGGTGAGAGCTGCGTGCGTGGATAGAGAGGTGTAGAGATATGTGTTCTCTTTCAACTCCAAAATGAATATGTAGTGATGGGATGTATGTAACATATATATTCAATTCTCATTGTATATTTTTGAATATATGTCACAAACCCAAAGTCATTGATCTCGAGTTCTTCAAATAAGACAAGACAAATTTATGCAAGGTACTCGTATATACATTTCAAGTTTTGTACTTGATGTGTCAATAACATTACACAGTTAAAAAATATCGTACTGGTAAACAGGAAAACATCGTAAATTAGAAGTGACGTCCGACAAAAAAATTATGCCTTTGAGATGTTAACATATTCTCGGAGACGGCTGTCACACATTTTATGGACTGTCAAAAAATACCCATACCTCGCTTTTTGGCTTTTTTACCGGCCTTCTTTTACCGGTCTTCTTTTACCGGTATTCTTTTACCGGTATTCTTTTACCGGTATTATTTTACCGGTCTTCTTTTAATTGAATTCCGCTATAACTGAATTGAAAAGAAGGAACCAATACACAAATTCATTTTACGGAAAAAAAATCGCTAAATGAATTATTTAAAAAAATTAAATCAAATGAAGATTTACGCACAATGGACCAAGATCCACCTAACCGCAAACAAAACAAAGATGTAATTTGTTTGAGAGAAATGGTCGAATACCTGCAAGGTGCTATGAAACGGAAAATATCCTTTTTTTCACACACAGACGAAATCTAGTTGATTCTTTAATGAATGCAATTCTTTAATGCGCAAGGTTTTTTAATGAATGACATTTACTTACTTTTATTTTATTATGTTCGAATAAACAGTTATGACACCAACAATGCAACAAAATTACTTCAACATTATAAAAAATAACGAAAACAAACAAATAGTATATATTAATATGGTAACAATAACTTAAATTTATTTTTTATTTGATCAAGTAATCTATAACACTAACGTTTACCGAAGAACTATATTTATATACAAATTTATATCTTAAGAACTAATCTAATTTATATATTATAACTATAAACTAACTTAATTTTAATTTCCTACATGTAATTTTATTTAAAAAAATCTTAATATACAATTTCTTAGAAATATTTAACACCTTCATACTGTTTATAACTAGATAACAATTCTTACAACTAGTCATTTTATTACTAATTGTTTCTAGTCAAAATTGAAAGATCCAAAAATTCATTACGGTGTTGCAACTAATACTAGAGTATACTTCGAAAAATCATCTTCAAAACTGATTTATTTAACATTAGCACCGTTCCTTTTAAATCTGTTCAGACCTGAATTAATCATACAGTTTTAAAAATATTTTCTTGCTTGTAAGTGTATTATTTACACTAAATGTAACATTATATCCTATTCGTTTAAATATATGGCATCCGAAAGGTTAAAAGTCGATAATACGGTACCCTACAATTCATTTGTTATCATTGAGAGCAGAAATATACCACAAAGTTGTTTACAAAAGTGTATATGAACTCTGTGTCCATTATAATGGACGCCAGGTTGGAAGAGGTAAAATATGTTGGGAATGATTTATACTCTTATATGTTTAAATATTTATACTTTTACAAAATTGTCAATAATGCTAGCAGGTTTTGAATTCTTTATAAAATGAGTATACAAATAGTTTTAATGAGAATAATGCAACACAAAAGACTTCGTATGAAAATAATATCTTTTCATCGGGTTCACAATGTAAGCTTTTATTGATGTTGGCGTCACTTCAAATGGATTTTCTGTGTGAGAATTATAATACGTTTTGATGAGTTCACTTAAATTATGATGGTTTTCAATTATAATAAGCATGTTTACATTGCAGGAAATAAAAAAACATTAAGTCATAATAGATTTATGTACATTGAAAAGATAAAAGAGAAAAAGCAAAAGAGATTCTACATCTTAGATAATTAGTGGACAAAGACGTCTGGGATCTGGTGAGGACTTCTGGGATAAAGTTAAGACAGTCCCTAAACTCAAAATCTTTCCCGTCAAGGGTTGAGAAGTAACAATTACGGTAGCTTAGGTTTTTATCCAACAGTAATTACCATCTTAAGATCACAAAGGTTAGCATAGATAGGACGTATAAGCAGATCTCAGTTGATATATTCATATGCAAGCCCAAAAAGATCAGATGAAAATCCAACAACGCGGAAGAAAGCTAAAAGCAAACCATGATAGGGGTTTCTAGATAACGTGCAGCAGGATCTTATAATGCTGAGAATGGAGGAAAACAGCGAGAAGATTTGAAGAAAAGCTATTTATGAGTTGTATGACAGATGTTTATTCACTACTGGCAATTGGCTTCCAATAGCTTATGTGGTACACACTTTGCAAGCTTAGATACCTTTCCTATATCTTTAAGGTGGCGAGATGAATACTGTTCCATGAGATGAATTAAGCCTTTGTGCAATCTAATTCACCGTTAGTTCTGGCTCTGGATCCACAATACTCTTTAGAGCGTCGTTGTCAGAATCAACAGGACCTGACTGGGGCTCATCATTAACACTGCTTTGTCTATCTTTAAATAGTTAAAACTATTTTTAGGCAGTTCTTACACTGATACCATTCTCACTACGAACACTTATTTTTTCTGTTGCGGAACTTGCACTTTCACCATTTAAAAATAAAAAGCTCAGAACGTACCGTTTGTACTGATTATAATCATTTTCTTAGGGTTCTTATTTACGTCCCTTGTTTACAAAAAAAATATGATAAACTGACCACTTCAAAACAAGATACGACTTGTTTGGAAGTGTATTGTTCTACGAAGTGAGTCATGGTTATCTTACAATGACACCAGTAAACACGAATTTATGAACTGACCTGATATATTATCAAATAAAAGTATTAATTAGAACCGTAAAAATATTGTTGACGCAAGACACACACACGTACCAAACCTAAAACTTCCTGATAGAAGACGACCCGTTTCCTAGATCATCGTTACTTTATCACATCTTATCTTTATTTTTTCAATCTTATAGAAAAAATATCTTTCCATGATTTTGTTAGTCTCCCAATTTTCTTATACCGCCTTGTTATATATTGTTTTTGTTTCAGAATATGGAACTACCTGGTTGAACTCTCTACCACTCAGCAGGTCGCTGTCATCATCACAACACACTACATCGAGGAAGCGAGGCAAGCACATACGGTGAGCAATTAAGACAACTATATTTTTTTGTTTTGATTGCTCGACAGCTTACAAACGAATATTGAATATCAAAGCGCGCTGTCGATGTATTTTGAATATTAGATTTTGTTTATCCTTACGAGTTGTTGTTATCGGTCTTCTTTTTATTTTAGTTTTTTTTACCTTCTTGTCAAAAAATGGTCAATAGGCAGAAATCTTTACAACATCGCGAGACCAAATAAAAAAAATGTATATTTATTTCACTTGTACTTACTTTTATGTCAATTTACTGATTTCGTTCAACAAGCATCTTCAGAGTGAATTGAACTATCCTGAAGATATTCCTTGAACAACCTCAATAACTACCAGAAACAAAGGACGACGAAATTAACTTTTAGTTTCATTTTTAAATATGACGAATTTCAAACAGTAATTTGTTAGTCGTGAAACCCTTTAATAGATCTTTCATTTGCAAAAATATTAATTTAACTTTTAATATCTCTCTCTTGTAATGAATCAGTTGACAAATGTCAAAAGATTATATAAATCAAACGCAAATGAGCAAAACGTCATACAAAACGTGCCACCTTAATTAATTTGACCTGTTTAACCCCTTACAGTCAGGATTCTGCCCAAAACATATTACTATAATCTCACTAGTCAGGATCACGGATGATGTGAGACGTGGAATAAGTTTTAAACAGCTGACATTGCTTTGTCTATTAGATTTTAGTCATACATTCAATACTATCATATATGCATGTTTACTTCTGACACGTATACGCTACTTACGATTCTCTAAATTGGTAATTGTTAGATTTTTAAGTTACTTTAAAGAAATGCAACAATCCTGCAAAAACCAAGTGCATTATCTGACTGAATTGATCTCTCTCCAGGAGTTCCCCAAGGTGAAATACTTTCCCCCTCCTCTTTTATATTTTATACAACCCAGTCACATCATCTCTTAAGTGTTCTTATCATCTTTATGTGGATAAAATTTCGACCCCAATTAAGCAATTGGGGTCGAAATTTTCCTAAATTCCTAAACTTCTCGGCAAATTCGAAGCTGATTTATTTCTTGTATTTTCACTAGATGTCTGTATAATACCATTAAATAAAACAGTAAAAAGCCTAGGAGTATTCATTGACAACACTCTCTCATGGCGAGACCAAATAAATTATATAACTTCTACCTCCATTCGTTTAAAGTGTTGCAAAGTTGCCTACCTACTAAAACCAACATTTTGCTCGTGCAATATCTGGTTATGAATGTTCGATCTCCGATTAAGGGCATTTGGACACACTACAGCGTCTCTAAAATGTTTGTCTGAAATTTTACTTTAACCGAAGAAAGTATCACTTCATATCAGAAAGATCTTAACATTATAAATATTTTTGGATTTCGTCCAAATAACTTAAATGTAAGTCATGGATAATTAGAAGTGAATATTAACTACGAATACATTAAATGGGGATACCAAACATCTCCTTTATTATTACGATCAATAATTCTAACACTCAATCCCTGGTTCTTATTAACTAGACAATAGAGGGCATCTCAATCAAATCAAATTTCAAATATAAATAAGTTCGTATGTTCGTGTCAAATACACTGTAAAAACGAACCTGTAAATATAAATAAAAATACCTTGTTTAGCAGGCATGGTCAAACCGTGAATCGCGTGCAAAAAGCAAAATAATAATATTATTTATTTATAATATTTACTAAACAGTAACGGTAAGATACCTAGGTGAGGACATGTACGATAACGTGACAACGCAATGAGGTGCACTTCGGGAACTTCATCACAATTTCCTGTAAAGGTGGGGGTACATCAAGGATCGGTACTCAGTCCACTACTGTTCATCTTAGTCATGGACTATTTAACTAACCAGGAATTGAACAGTCTCCTAAAGATCCTACTATTTGCAGACGATATCGTATTAATAAGTGAAAAACATGAAGACCTGCAAAATAGTCTGGAAAGGTGGAGAAGAATCTTGGAGAACAATGGATTGAGACTGAGCAGAAAGAAAACATAGTATCTGTACCTACCATTCGAGAACACAAATGCTGTCACTCCCGTAATGCAAATGGATGGAGAAACATTACCAAATTGTGACTCCTTTAAGTATCTTGGGTCAGTCATCCATAGCGATGGAGGATGTGCAGCAGATGTAACACATAGAATTAGTGAGGGATGGATGAAGTTTAGATTAATGACGGGAGTTCTATGTGATCCGAAAATGCCAGTAAAGTTAAAAGGAAAAGTATACCAAACGATTGTCAGACCCGCACTCCTCTATGGCTCCGAATGCTGGATGATGTATAACTCTTACTCTAGGCAACTAGAAACTGCTGAAATGCGCATGCTAAGATGGTCAGAGTAAAATGAAGAAGATCATTTTGAGATGGTTTGGGCACGTGTAAAGAATGAATAAAGAAGGACCTACAAAACGAATATACAGTGTAAATGTGAGTGGAAGGAAAGTATATTTCGATCAAGAGAATATTTTAATAGAAGGAGATGTAAAATATCACAGAAATCATAGGAGCTGTATAAAAAGTTGTATGGGTGTAGAAGAGATGAAATATAATATATGTGTCGATATAGAAAATTCTGGCGCTCTGTTATCTATGCCTACATCAGCAAGGAAACAGTGGGATGGTATGTACGGGTATGTATGAATGCATTTAACTACATACCCAGAATTCTCTAAGAATTTATGTTAGGTGGCTAATAAAACCGAAAGTGCCAATAAATCAGATGAAAAAGACCTCCAAATAAAACCATTGGGAATCGAATCTAGGACGTGAGTGTGCTGAGCAATTATGCTAATCTCTTTCGGCCCTGAATTTAGCCGCGCAAAACGCTTTCTTCAATTGCCTCCAGCAGACTGCATATACGCGATATATTTGTTTCACAAGTCTTTCGCAACCAAATATCCTAAACTCTAACTGAACTGAATTGAACTCATTCTCCTAATGTGGCCAAACCATCTTAAAATTCCTTTCGTAATTCTAATTGTAAAAACCGCATCTTACAAGTAATTTTCCTTTATGCGATATATGTTATGTTACTTTATCAAACATTCAAACACCAGATGTTCTACACATGACACTCGTTTCTACCACATTTATTTCTACTCTTGTTAATCACTTTCAATTACTAGGTTTCGCTTCCGTTCATCAAGGTTGACACCAACACACCACTGTGCACAATCATTTTTGAAGATACATAAAAATATATATATTAAATTAAACCTGTCTGATTTTATGAAGACTAGTTCTATTGAACCGATCATCTGAGATAATAGTCCACAACAGTATTTTAATGCCAACTTTGGTGTATGAAGTATAACGTGGTAATGGAAAAAGACTGGAAAGAGCCGAATAAACGCTGTGGAAATACGTGCGCTGAAAAAAATACATGGGATGACTATGTATTCTGGAATACGCATTGAAGTGAATAGGGATGAATGTGAACATAAGACCTATTAAATAATTCTGAGAGGGTTTGTAGGCACGTAGATCGAATAAATTAAAAGGTACTAATATAACAAAGACAGGCGTTCTAGAGAGAGGCCAAGGAAAGTATGGTTAGATCAAGGGAATTATATTTTGAAACAACGAAGTGTAAAAAGTCCGTAATAGTAAGATAGAGTGAATACGAAAGAGGTAAGTTTTGATATGAAAGTTTTGGACTCTGTCCTCTCCGCCTATCCCGACAGAGAAACGGCGTGACAGTATGTATTATTTTGTGTACATGGTTATCCATGGTACATCTTCTGGGCTTATTCAGCAATTTCTTCCAACCAACTCGCTCATCTTTGATAAATTAAGTTGTTATAATTTATGTCGGATATTACAAAGAAAGAAAATGTTAAAATTCTAATTAAAAAAAAACAAATGACTAGTTTCCAAACAATATTGGTAGAATTGTAGGAAACAGATTCAATAAATGATAAGGGAGGTAACAAAAGAAAATTAGGATGAAAGAGTATATTAGTACCTTTTAATAAATTAAAAGGTACTAATATAACAAAGACAGGCGTTCTAGAGAGAGGCCAAGGAAAGTATGGTTAGATCAAGGGAATTATATTTTGAAACAACGAAGTGTAAAAAGTCCGTAATAGTAAGATAGAGTGAATACGAAAGAGGTAAGTTTTGATATGAAAGTTTTGGACTCTGTCCTCTCCGCCTATCCCGACAGAGAAACGGCGTGACAGTATGTATTATTTTGTGTACATGGTTATCCATGGTACATCTTCTGGGCTTATTCAGCAATTTCTTCCAACCAACTCGCTCATCTTTGATAAATTAAGTTGTTATAATTTATGTCGGATATTACAAAGAAAGAAAATGTTAAAATTCTAATTAAAAAAAAACAAATGACTAGTTTCCAAACAATATTGGTAGAATTGTAGGAAACAGATTCAATAAATGATAAGGGAGGTAACAAAAGAAAATTAGGATGAAAGAGCAATGTAATACTCAAATTTTTCGATACTCTCTTGTACGTAAATAGGCACATACTATATACATGTGATAACTCTTGAAAATCCAATGTACTCGTATGTATCTAAAGTAACATTTTTCGACATCAACTCAAAGTTTTAATTGCAGATTCGTACAGGATTTAATCTCATGAATCGAGATAAAATTTATATATTTTAATTAAATGTTATGTCTAGAAAAAGTGTATTTTCAACCTGATTTTCAAAAATGCCATAAAATGGCTAAAACTTGAGTGTACTGTAACTTGTTTAGTGGCCGCAAGGATCACCAGAATAACAAATAAAATCTGGTTTTACATTCTAAAAGATTATGGAGACTTTTATTTTATTAATAAAAATATAAATAGGTTAATTTAAAACAGCATTATTTGGATATAACGTACATATAAACGTCTCATGAGAACCTCCCAATCGAGATACACCCATACCAATAGGAGAGTGAGGTCAGTCGCGAGGACTCCAGGCGTTGTTCAGCCTAGATCCTTGTACATATAAATTATAATACATTAAATCCAAATTTCGACAAAACAGGGAAAATAACTAAAATACTATTTTTTGCTGAGAATTATCAAAAGCATCTGCGACTCGATTCGTTGAACTATTTATGTTGAACTGTGTATATGTGAATTTCGTAGGTGTAAGTCAGCTGTCTCAGAACAGAAATGAGCCTTGTGAAATTGCTGATATATAAAATTAAAATAAATATATAATAGTGTTATGACAATGTACTACGTAAATATAATATACGACTTTATCCTGAAATTACACATATCTTTGGAATTTCAGGATATAGTTTGAAATTACAATACATTTAAGAAAAAAGCTATCAAAATACTTATCTCATAACGTCCTCTCAGCTGAGCTACACTTCCACCATTATAAGGGTGAGTCCGGCCGCGGAAACGTCAGGTGTTTTTTATCCTACACGTTTACCATATACACATAATCTATAGTCTGTTTGACAAGAGCGTATATGGCTACAATTTTTTCCTAGAAACCGTTAGAGGGTACATTTAAACGCGAGCAGGTAGCAGAACCCTTTCCTCAAAATATACAAAAAAACTCGGTCGTCGTTCGACTTTGGTAACACAAGAACATATTCCATCATGAATGCCGCGTGCGCATCACGTTACGAAGCCGTGTTCCTGTGTACACATCCGAAAGAACCAAAAATGTCATACGGAGCCGCTGCTAAATACATGAGAAAGTCAAAGACATTTGTAAGTAAGTGGGTGAAACGGTATTCCGACATAAAAAACGTCGATGACCTACCAGATTGGGGCACTGATTGGACACTTCAAACGACGAAAAAGGAGAACAGTGATTTTACAGGTGTTTGAGGAGAATCCTCGTCTGTCATTGCGTAGCGGATAGGCGAGTTTACGTAAAAATTGTGTAATTGTTTCATTTGACACTATAACAGGACGTTTACTAGCTCATGGAGTGAAATTTCAAAGGTGAAGAAACCACTACTGTCCAAAAAACAAGTCGAAAAAAGACTCACTTGGGCGAAAGAAAATTTTGACCGCGATTGGGACAACGTAATTTTTTCGAATTAAGCCTTTTTTTAGGCACGTTCTTCCATTAATCATATCTGGGGAACCCACACCAATATACTCATCCAGCAAACCGTTAAAAACCCGGTAAAAGTCCACGTCTGGGGCTGTTTCCCAAAGCAGGGATTTGGCACTTTGCACATCTTCACAAATAATTTGGACGCTGCCAAAATGGTTAAAATATATCAGAGAGCTTTAGTACCATATGTCCAAAGGTGGTTTAGAAGGAAAAAAAATAAAATTGGCTACTGCAAGAGGACAATGACCCAAAACATAGGAGTCATCTTTGTACTGCGTGGAAACAGGAAAATGACGTTAACGTAATGGAGCCTTCGAAGTCACCAGATGCAAATCCCATAAAAAATGTTTAGGCACTCATGAAGTTCAAGCTCCGAGGGAAAAAGATCTGGAACGTCAAGCAGTTATTTCGACAGATTCGATTTATATGGAAGTCTTTGCCCCTAGATTATGCTATAAAATTAGTAGAAAGTATGCAACGGAGATGCCGGGCAATTATTACTGGTGGAGGTGACTAGACAACTTATTAATAATAAAGCATTACGGTTTGTATCATGTAGTATGTGTGTATTTTTTTAATTCCTTATCCCAAATTGTTTTTCGGGTTTCGCTGTATAAGTTATTGTCAAACAGAGTGTATAATACAAAACATGAAAATAAATAAGCAGTAATATTGTATAATAATTGTTAAAAATATAAACGCACACATACACACACAACCTCAAATTCACAAAAAGAGAGAAAACAAATAAGAGTACTTTTTTAACAAAACGTCACGTATAAGTTTAAATCGAATGATATTTGTCTTGAAACAAAATTTAACCGAACTAACTCGAATGATATTTATTTTGAAACAAAATTTAACCGAACCAAATCGAATGATATTTTTTCGGACGCGAAAATTAATCAAACCGATAAAAATGTTTGTTTTGATACGAAAGTTAACCATGAAATACGCCACTGACTGATATTTTTACGCACAAATAATTATGGATCACCATGACTTTGAATTTTGTAACATTTTTTTTCATCGCTTGCTCAATGCTGAGCCTCATAGTTCTCTGATTTGTCTCAAACTCGGCGCATCACCTGTCTCCATCTCTCCCGTTCCTGGATTATGTTAAAGTCAGCCCTCAAAAAATACCTTGATAACTCTTATTTTATCCATCACCTTCCTCTTGCTCGTCTTCCCTCAATTATCCTTGTGATCACCAACTTCTCCAAGGACTCGCCATTCTTTCTAGCGACATGCCCAAAGTTCTTTTCGTTTTTTTCTGCATCTTATCGAAAACCTTTTGGTCATCTCGATTTTTTAGATGATAGAGACGTTCGTGTGCCTTGCAATTAATGGGATACGAAGCATCCGCCTCCAACATTCGACATATTTATTATACTTTCTTGGGAAAATAGTACAGTGGTTTCCTTTTGTGTGAGTCATTCACAGTCATTCAAGTTGTTCCAACCATGCCTGTAATAGTCTGGACAGGAGCCTTGCCGATGTCATTCATCTTCAGCTTCAAGCCAATACTGATGGGTACTGCTGCACTTCAACAGGTATATTTATCAACCTCCCAGTTTTTTATGCATCATATATTTCGAAAACTGAAGCACCTCGTGTTTGATGTGACTCTTCAGTACTCATGACTGTCTTGGTGACAAGTGCTACCTCTCATATCTCTTAGCCCCATTTTTATTGATATTTAACTAAATTCAAAGCGAGGTGTCATATATTACTCCGTGCTTCTGGTATGATGTCTTTAATAATTATACAATACCTTTGATGACAAACAAGTATGATAAATTAACTTATTTTAGATTGGACTAATGAGAGGAGGGGAACTCCTGGCTGAGGAATCTCCTGATCAAGTGATGAAGAGATACAACTGCAGCTCCCTGGAGGACGCTTTCCTCCTGCTGTCCATCCGCCAATCCAAGGTGGATGGTAGCACGGAAGAGCCTGTCATCATGGAAGTAACAGGTGAGTGATTCCTTCTATTCGTTTTTCATTGTGAAAATTGATTTCTTAAGAAGATCTGCTGTATCCTGAAAAAGAAACATAATGTTACAGATAAACAAATACAGCAATACCTTGCCAATCACGAGGTAACCGATTTTCAAAAACCCCGCCATTAACAAAATGTCAATTGGCAAGACTAGAAATTCATAGATAATTGGTGGCTATGGGAATATTTAAAAACATGTGTATGATCAGTTGTGTTATAATGTATCTTGTATATCTCATTATATGAACGAAATACTGCAACTTGACAGTTTTCTGTCTTCCAACCCAAGCAGGTGTCGTTAGAACTTGGATTTTTTAAAAAGGCATCTTTAATATATTTCTGGTTGGTCCTATAAGATTGTCACATAGTATACAATCTAAGTATAATACAATATAACGCAATACAATACTCATACTCAGTCTTGTCTGCTTCCGAATGCTTTTTGTAATCATTGTTTTTTTTTCAACCAATTTGTGGACATATTACAACACAATTACATCAGAGATAATCTTTAATTATCCACACCCGATCTAACAAAATAACAATTGCTGAAATAACATTCTGTCCCACGCTGAAGATGAAAGTGAACCAATGACTGTTACAAAACAAAAAGATATCTTTCGGTCCGCCCATCCGACTGTTGACTGAGTCACTCGCGTTGATAGATTATGGGAACTGTTTAGTATGCGAAGCTGATGAAGTCTGATTAATTGTGTCTTCAAACTCTTCATTGTTGGACGATCGTATTTTCGTCATACTTTTATGGGTCGTCTTCCATTATCCTTGCTTACAATTTGTCATCGCTGAAATACTGTCCTAAACATTAACTTTTTTGAGGTCAAAAAGATACGAAGTTTTTTTTGGGATCATGAAGATACAAAGTTTTTTTTTTAATCTAATAAATCGAGTTTGATTGTATATCTGTATAAGAATTGAATTGTGAGCAATCTTAACAGAATCTCAGAAGCTGCTAAGACGAGAGTCCACAATAGTATTTTAATATCAACATTGATGTATGGAAGTAAAATGTAGCAGTTGAAAACTACTGAAAGCAACCGAATAAATGTTGTTGAAATACGTACACTGAGAATAATACACAGGGTGATAATGTAAGACAGGATATGAAATGAAGTGTTAGGAATGGATGTGAACTTAAAGCGGATGTGTTGAGTAAGATGAAGAAATGCACTCTGTGATGGCTTGGGCAAGATGAACAAATGAATGAAGAAAGACTAACAAATAAGAGCCGAATAAATACTGTAAAAACGAGTGCATTGAGAAGAAAACATGGGGTGACAATTGACGATAGAATACGAAATGAAGTAATTACGGAATGTGGACGTAAGGGTGATGTATTAAGTAAGATAAAGAAGTAAAATCTGAAATTCTTTGCAAATGTAGAACAAATAAATGAAGAAAGACTTACAAAATAAGTGGATTAACAAAATTTACAGTGCAAATGTGAGTGTAAGAGCATGGTAGAGAAAAAGCTAAGAAAGTATGGTTGGATCAAGTGAACTATACTTTTCTCAGTTTCCTCTACCACGCTTTTTACTCACATTTACACTGTATATTTGTTTCTTTAGTAGTTCTTCATTAATTTATTCTACATGTCCAAACAATCTCAGAGTGTTCCTCTTCATCTTATTGAACACATCAGCCTAAAGTTCACATTCATCCCTAATCACCGGCATGTTTTTTTTATCTTTTTTTTGGAAAAATAGATATGAGACCAAAGTCATAGGTATCCTTATACCATCGAATACTAGACGGAAAAAAATACCTGTGTCAATTGAGGGTAGAAGCACATCGCGGGGTTCAAACCGACGACTTTCTGTATGAAGGTTCAGTGCGTTACTGCGCGGCCATGCACCTCCATAACCATCACACGGCCATCATCACCATAACCATCGTCATGTCCCGATTGGTGTAAGCAGCGAAGACAGATATCTACTATACTATTTCCTAACATACGTCTTTTGCTTCTGCCACACATATACAATTAAGTCGTCATACATATTTTCCAATTATTAAAAAAAATCACTTTTTCCTGTATCAAAATTTGATATATTTGGTCATGTACGCTGATTCTAAAATTGTGAAGAGTATCAAATGTGGTAGAATAAAACCTGAAGCCATAGTTTGTAAGATTTTGGTTAAAGAGCTTTGGAAGATACCATTATAAACTTGCAGAAAGACCTATATTTTTCGATTTCCACGGATGCAAGTATAAGTATTCCTAGGTCTTCCCAAACTTTTCATATCATCTTCACTACATGCATAGATAATAATTATATATGAACAAAACACACGTTCATAAAATTACACTACTCTCCACCTGAAGCCGAATATGTTACTATCACTTATCGGAAGATCTGCAAAGGTTTCTTTGTTATATTCCTTGGATAAGTTTTCTGCCGTTTACTAATCTAACGGTAACAGCCATCACCACCATTTCTATAATTACACTCTATTTATGTATATTTCTGCCGTTTACTAATCTAACGGTAACAGCCATCACCACCATTTCTATAATTACACTCTATTTATGTATATTTCTGCCGTTTACTAATCTAACGGTAACAGCCATCACCACCATTTCTATAATTACACTCTATTTATGTATATTTCTGCCGTTTACTAATCTAACGGTAACAGCCATCACCACCATTTCTATAATTACACTCTATTTATGTATATTTCTGCCGTTTACTAATCTAACGGTAACAGCCATCACCACCATTTCTATAATTACACTCTATTTATGTATATTTCTGCCGTTTACTAATCTAACGGTAACAGCCATCACCACCATTTCTATAATTACACTCTATTTATGTATATTTATTTTGTAATATTTTTATTAGTCAACAATAATCGGTTCGAATCCCGAATGAGAGCGCTTTTTATGAGAATCTGCTCTAAACACCATAATATTTTTCCCCCTTTAACGTATTATTATTATTTTTTTTGTAAATTTTTTCTTCATCTTAACCATTGCATATTCTTTCAACACGTATTCTTTCCTCATGTATTCGTTACTTATTCCGTCATACATTCTTTTTCCCACACAATAAACTTTTTTAACCAAAACGCTGTTCTATTTTACAGTTGATACCATACTAACGATGTCACGGACAAAACTATTGAAGCATTGATAATCCAAATTTCAGTATTTTAAATCCGTGAATAGAACCTTACAACATTCCCGTCCGTCACTGTACCAATACACCATACAAGATATTTATTACTTTTCAATCTTTATATTTCTCATGCAATTTTTGAGATACCATCGAGTGTAATAACCCATACCATTCAAACGAATACGTAACACGTCGTACGTATACAGATATACATATACCTGCACACAGGGTCGTCTAAGGAACACTGAGAATTATGCATTACATCAAGTTAAGTTTTTTTATGGCATCACAGTTTGAAAATGTTTTAACTGTGCTCGGAAATAAGTATGGGTCCTTAAAATGCCTCGAAGATTTTTTTAAAAACTCCATCGAACTTCATCCTGCGTTGATATTTACATACTTTGCGCTGTTTCCCTGTCGGAGTATGCAAAGAGATGAAAGCGTAAGATTTCCTATCCCGATACACATAACTCGTCTCTTTTACATCCACAAACCTTCTTTAATAATTCCCCTTTACATTTCGTTCTAAATATCACTTTTTAAATTTTCTTCTTTCAAAAAATTATACACTTAACTCAATCATGGTCTTACTCTACCACACCTTCCACTCACATATTTGCACGGTATATTGTTTTGTTAGTCTTTCTTTATTAATTTGTTCTACATATGCTAACAATGCTAACACTCTCAGAATCTTCTTATTCCCACTTAATACATCAGCCACATTCAACCGTAATCATTTCATTTCGTATTCTACCATAAATTGTCACCCCATGTATTTATTCTCAATGCACGCGTTTTCACAGCATTTATTCGGCTCCTTTCTGTCTTTCTCCACGACCACGTTTTACTCCCAAACATCAAAGTTGGTTCTAAAATACTGTTGTGGATAATCATATTAGCAGATCTTGCCTTTTTACGTAGCAGACTTTATACTGTTTTTATTGAACTTTTAAAATTGAATCTGTCATTTCAAGTTATAGACCCAGCCCAGCATCTTCCAATGTCCCAACATCAACAAACACCTCATTTGGTCTCATAACAACGAACAGCACCAATATTTGGCGCTCCTCTCCAACCGAAAAGATCGCTTTTGGCGATCAAGACCGGTAATTCGCGAGTTTGCCTGCGCCTTGCAATCGCAATACCTCTTACCACTTGTTCCGCGTTCGGTCTTTTTTTACATCTCTGCTGGTCTTATGCAATATGACCACGTTGGAAACATTTTATCTCTTGTTCCACAATACATAACTTTGTTAATGGTTCTATGAAAAAAGTTACTAAATGCAAAGACATAGATTGACATTTTAAGTTGAATAATAACATAAACATGAAAATAGGCAGTAAGATACAATTCACAAAGCATATATGAGTCCAATTTTGCATTATGAAATAGACAAAAAATATATTCTGAAATGAAAACCGTCAGAGCTATTGCAGGTAAAACACTTAGAAATAGAGTTAGAAACTCTTGTACCTGAGAAATATATGAAGTGGAGAATATAGTGAGATGAGGTAGAAACCGCAGAAGACACTGGCAAGGCCACATATATATTATGAATAGCACAAGGATTTAATACGTAACAATACATGAAATACCTGCTGGTAGTTATCCCCCATGAAGACCTCCAAAAGGTGGAAGGGTAGCTGGGAGTCAACATCTCAAGAGAGGCAGTCCTGATAATGGTCACAGGTCTAACTTAAATGAAATGAGAAGTTTATATAAGGTAAATAATTTCGGGACCCCTTTACCTCTTGGGGTCTTATTTATTCGCACACTGCGCAAACCCGTAAACCCACCACTGATTATGGTTCAATAACGAGGGATTATCCTGGATATTGGAATTTAACATTATTATGTTTAGAAGGATTACCGATATTTTAGTAATATTAGGGAAGTTTTCTGCTAAAATTAACAAAGATTAAGTAGAGAGACTAAGTTCGTGCATGTAAATGTTATAAAAATTATCCTTGTATAATTATATTTTACTTCCAAGAACTTATTGTGCATTCACCTTTTTTACTTAAACAATAGTTTAATATATTCTTAACGTATAAAACACATAACATAGACGACGAAAAATCCGGATGCTCTTAACTTATTTAATACTTTTTGGTATTTAATTACAATAAAAATTTGAAACCTTTGTACGAGTACTATAAGTTGTTTTGACATTTTGTCACTTTTATTTTTGGAAACCGAAAATCGTCACGACTTCTCGTGGAGTAATTATTGACCACCTTATTGTACATCGATTATTCCTTATTGGATTCCACAGCCACAGTCGGAGATGTGTCGGAGTTGCTGCGTCAGACCGTCGTCTCTCATTGACGGAAGGAGTCCATTATTATTTTGCATCACACCTTTTCGGGTGTACTTTATTGACATTCTTACAATATAGACGCCAGCAAGGATTATGTATTCCCCCATACTCGAAAGAGTTCAGAAAACATTTCCTTGTCGTATCTAGATGTAAATGAAAGACTATGAGTACTATCCCGAGCTTTATACTAGTGTCTTCTTACTGGGGGTACTTTACTAGATACGAGTATATAGATCATTACAGACTAGAAGATCTCTTCTATTGAGTTACTACTTTCTAGTTAAACCATTTTGAACTAATCTATTTGACCCATCGTTAACAGTCTTGGTTTTGTATATTCCGGCAAATTATCTGAGACAACGCATCCATAGCTTGTTCTATCAACGTATGTTGAACCATTGCGCCTTTGGAAATACCGGTAGATCGAACAATCACACTTTTTAACACGTGTGTCCTCATATAGGCGTTTTTCATGTATCCCTCAACTCCTTCACTAAACAACTCATAAATCCGATCTTATCCTATAAATATTATAGTTTCATTTATGTTATTTATAATTTGTTTTAATGTTATTCATATACATTTTTTTACAATTATTTTTAATGTTATTCATACACATTTAATTACAATTTGTTTTGATGTTGTTGATATACATTTTATAACAATTTGTTTTAATGTTATTCATATACATTTTATTACAATTATTTTTAATGTTATTCATATGCATTTTATTACAATTTGTTTTAATGGTATTAATATACATTTTATTACAATTTTTACCAATATTTTTTATATTTGTTATTATATTTTTTTCATTATACGAATAAGGAAGTTATGTAATTTGTAAAGGATTTTAAAATGAAATAAATAAATTAAGTTTAAATTGATTCCACTTTTACTCGTACTGTCAGTTGTTTTTTTAGTATTGTTTTACAATTTTCAAATTATTGGTTATATAACAGTTCAATTTGAAGTGACAAAAAATTACAATGAACACAATTTTGAAGTTAGTGACTTTTATCTTTGAGTCATGCGTGTATGCAAAAGAAGCCGTGAAAGAAAGTGAGAGGAAACGGAATCAGGAAGTGGGGCGCAGTGGAAGATGCCGGACTAGGTCACCGGGGACCGGTTATAGCTGACAGAGCCGGACTTGGACATGCGCTGAATATTCATTCTTCTATAATTCATATCAAATTTGGCTACACTGGCTAGTTCTTAATGCAGCCAGTGTATTTATATTTGATGCTTAGACAGTTTGTCAGATAACATCGCTATTAAATGAGTTCGGCGCGTTCAAGGGATACCGCGAGAGTGTTATACAATACATTCTCGTATGTTATATCTCAAAAAGTTTGACATCATTGTATTATATTACATAATATGTTGTCGAGAGTAGTTTCGTATTCCTAGGATAGATGGCATTAGGACAAAATGTTCGTTGATAACTGAATTCCAAACGTGCTGACTCTATATTATTATGAGAGGTAATTTTCCTTAACCCAAATTGTTTGAGCAGTTTTTTTAACGAAATTTTGAAGATGAAATATAATAAATTGTTTCATATTTGATGCTTGTTTAGTACTACAAAACAAATAGTGCGACAAAAACCAAAAACAATGTAGTAATATAATCTGGCTGGTATCTCTTCCAACCAACCAGAAAGATATCCAAATCACTTCTATATTTCACGTAATTCGTGAAAATAATTCATTGATGTTTGTTATTCGTTTAATAAAAAAAACCACTGTTCTTTTACACTTACATAAAAGTATAACCCTACCAGTTTTAAGGCTTATATCTCATGATGATAAGGTGAAAGCCTTGAAACCGGCGGGGTTATACCATTGTATTAAGTAGAAATAACAGTGTTTGACTAAACAAATTACAATGTCTTTAAACCTCCACAGTGTTAACGCTGTTAATATAAATAGTATAATTAATGTTTATTTATAAGTTAACATTTCAAATTTCCTTTTTGCTATATTTATTTATGGCAGTATAATGCTGAAAATACACTCTTGATATATGAACGGTTAAAACAAGAAAGAAGAAGATCTTGAGTTAAAATCGAAAACCGAACCTCGGGTTGGCAGGCTGGTCTCTTACCATCTAAATTCGGAGGTTATCATTGATGAAATCGTATTAATGAGTGATGAAAAGTTGATACAACAAATATACACAGTAAATGTGAATCGCAGTCGTGGGAGAGGAAGACCGAGGAAAGTATGATTCAACCAAACGAGTAAAATTTGGGAAGATGAAAGAGTCAGAGGAAATGCAAGAAGGTTTATGAGAAAACATATAGACGTCGAAGAACGAAAATATTTATGTCGTGATATAAAGTCTGGCGCTATGTCCTCTATATCTTTACTAAAAGATAAATTATGTAATGGTGTATTTGTGTGTTAATGTTTGACTATAATAATAAATTAATTAAGATTTTCAGCTTGTATTTCAATTGTCCGCAACTAAGTTTGCTTATCATGTTACACGTTCCTTGAAGGCCCACCGGACAAAATGTTTTGTTCCACAGTGAAATTGGTGTAACTAATTATATATTGCAAACATGAGTGGAAAGTGTGGTTGAGGAAGATCAAGGAAAGCATTATTGAAAAAAGAGAGTGATATTTCAAAACAAGAAAACGCAAAATGTCAGATAAATCATAGGGATTGCATGATAATGTGTATGGATGTATATCGAGATAGAAAAGTGAAGAATGAAAATAAAAGAATTTATATGGTAATGTTGTAATACTGACCTCTTTCTTCCTATTAATTTTGAGGAACGATCGATGATGATTTTCAAAATGAGGTGACATGTTTCTAACTCTGTGACTTTCAATAAAATACAACCTCCGTGACCTAGTTGGTTAGACGTCTGTCTTCCAGCCCGGGGGTTGCGATTTCGACTCTCGTTGATACCCAGATTTTTTAAAACATGTTCCAATATTGTTTTCACTCTAGGTTAGTTTTACATATTTCTGGTTGGCCGAAAGAAATGGCCACCAGATTATACTTTGCATAACGAAAGTGAAACACAATGAATATGCCTTATACTCACAGGACGCTTTTGTTTCGCAATCGCTAAAATAATTAGCTTCGAAAACTGTTCATCTAACATTCGAAGTTCATGCAATTTAATATTTGAAATGCATCTACTTTGACATTTGAAGTACTCGTACTTTTACTTGGATATTTGAAGGACATCTACTTTAAAATTCGAAAAACATGTACCATTTGCCATTCAAAGAACATATACTTTGGTGTGATATTCCAAGAATATGTACTTTGCCATTCGAAGTACAAGTTTCAACTGGACATCTTCCCCTATCTGTCAAGGTATAGATTTATTTAACTTCGCGTAACTAATTTATTTTAATTATTTCACATAACTATTTAAATTACCTAAATACGTTAGGTAATTAAAAGTATAATGTTTTACCATACTTACAGTTTATTTTTATTAAGAAGAATTTGTGCTAATTGTATGATTAATGGCATATACACGTATGTATTTTCATTGCATTTTAATTTAATGCAGTTTATGTTTAATACCTACATCAAAATTTTATGTAAGCAGACAATTTTATTTAGAAATAAAAAAGGTTGTAAGTGCATATATTATAAACGTTCTAAGCACTTAACAGCTAGGAGCAATTAAAAAATGTAATAACAATATATTTGCTTTATAGAGTGTAGTACTAGTGTTGTCCTCTTTTGTTGGATTCCAATAACTTTAATATCGATAATTAAAATTGTGGAATTCTGATAATTACATCTACTGAAGGCTTCGTGTTATATGTAGATGCTTATTTCTTTTAAAACACCAGGTTTCATAAAATTATTCAGTACCTCCTTTCCAGACAGAATAACAGTATTGTCAGGACAGATCTACACTAATATCTATCTCTGGCTAACTCATTCGCTTTCACCCAGTTCAGTACCTGCCTTTCTTCGCACAACCGCTTTTGTTTTATCCTGCTTCTAAGAAGAACGTCTGGTCTTCCTTGTAATCTGTTTCACACTTTCGTTGTGTGCAGTACTACCTATCGAGTTTATTGTCACGTGGTACTCTCTTATAACCAACCAGAAAGATGTCTTAAAGGCCTTAAGAAAAAAAAACAGAATAGTAGTAATTGAAAATACAATCGAAAGTATTTGTTAATATTGGGAATCACATAGTTGACTCATTAGTTAAGGACAATTTTCCGTTACAGTGTACGACATTCATTGATTTGTTTGTAAGATGTCTGTGTTCCAACTGTCATTACCGTTGGAACACAGATTTATAAAAAGGATTTCAGCATGGTGTTCACTTAAGGCATATATAACATATTCCTGGTTGATTGGACAATACTTGCAGATGGCATCATATGCACTGTATATAACGAAAAAGCAATGAAATGTTGCCTAGAAAATAATTTAAAATGTCTCGAATATATGTCGTTGAGACACAATTTTCGTTGTTAACTACAATAACATTCTGAATGTGCTGAACCACTTTCAATACTTTTTTTATGAATGTTACGTGATTTGAGTGTAAGGTTCCATACTTATAACTTTATTCGAATAACCGTAGAACTCCTGAAAGTATGTAGTAATAACAACTGAAAAAAAAACAGAATGAATCTTATTTTATTTGGCAGCTGGTTTTATAGCCTAAAACCATAGATAATAAAGAACGACGTAAAAATTGAAAAGATTTTTTTTCAAGAATCCTAGTGTTTATTTTGAATTAAAATCAACGACATTAGAAATATGGAATACATTTTTTATAACTCATTTCTTTTTGATACAAAAATGAATGTTTTTTTTTAATTAAAATTACCGGCGTTAAAAAATAAGAGTATATTTTTAATAAATAAATAAAGTAAGGTTTTCAGTTTCGTTTTCACTTAAGACTTATTTTACACTTTTTGCTAGTTGGTTGAAAGGGATTGACATATGGCAATAACCAGGTTGTATTGTATACAGTAAAAGTGTAATACAATACAAATATGTATAAACTGTTAGCTAAGAATTCACACGGTGGGTCTGATTTTAACAATTATCGATGAGAAAGATTGTGAACCGGTTTGATTGAGTCACATTGTTGTATCATAATAATTTAGAATATTTTTTGCAATTAGTTGATGCATTTATCCCCCGTTTTACGGATCAAATTGGTTCTAGAAAAACCCGCAAAAGTAGAAAAACGCGTAATATAAATTCATTTTAATCTGTGTGAGATAGGTTCCAAACAAAAAAGTTGCGTAAAAATGGTATACAAATAATGATTACATTTGTTTTCAATTATAAACCTACGTTACTTATTCCTTTCAATCGATTAAATTTTCATTGACTACATATTTATAAATTATATTTTTTCTTAATTGTATTCATATCGCGTTCAGCGAAATATGCGTAAAATAGAATCGTCTATAACAAGGGATATCTACATATATTTTTTTAATTTGACGTACAAACTTTCATTACATCGCGTATTTTCCCTGAGGGGCTAGGTAAAAAGGATAGAGCGCAAAATGTTCTATATTTCTACACCCGTACACCTTGTCATATAACTCCTACGTTTTCTAAGAATACTTACATTTTCTTCTTCATAATATCATTCACTCGATCCAACTATACTTTCCTTATTCATCTACCACGTCTTATACTCACATTTGCACTGTATATTTTTTTTGTTAGTATTTCTCTATTTATTCATTTTGCGTGCTCAAACCATCTCTGACTGATCTTCTTCATCTTACTTATTACATCAGCCTTAAGTTCACATTCATCCATAATCACTTCCTTCTGCATTATCTCATACATTGTGACTAAGGGTATTCTTTTCAGGGCACGCATTTGTACAGCACAGCATTCATTCAGCTCTTTTCAGTATTATTCCACATCCAAGTTTTTCTCCCATACATCAAAGCTCGTACTAGATTACTGTTGTGGTATATCATCTTTGCACATTTTGACCCTGACCGATCGGAGTCTATATATTTTTAAAATATACTGAAATTGAAACAATTTTTTTTTTAATTTTGTTATTTTCAAAAATTATGTTTGTTTTTCAAAATATTATTATTTATACTCGTATGTACCCATGTTTAACGGCGTAGTTTCAATAAGAGGTTTATCCCAGTCAAACTTATTTCAGTGTTGAAGTAAATTTGAATAATATTATCTGTATAATGCATCAATGGTTAGAATACAGAATTTGGGTATTTCCATTTCTAAATTTGTGAGTATTTTTAATTAGATAGTATGAGTATGTAACGTCCAGGGAGGTCTTTCCGGGGATTTCCTCGACCTTAAGTCTTAATTAGAAAACTGGTAATTCCTTATGTCATTAGAATTGTCTAATTAGTATTTTTTTTCTAATTTGCTATAGTACGAGTATTTCATATTCTTGTTGATTTGCGACAAATTTGGTTTTATTATATTTAAGTCTTGTATTCAATTTCTTATATTCAAATCGTATATTCTAGTCTTTGATATTTTTTGTCTTTCCAAGTTGTTGTGCTATAAAACTGCATATGTATTTTCATACGTCATATTTTGAAATACATACATCATTATCATGGTCATCACATCATGTGTTTATCGAGGTAGACGGAGAGAACAAATCTCTACTTTATACATTTGTTTTACTTTTAACTATCCTGGTCACATATTTAAATTCTGCGCGTTAATACACTTCGATTAGAATATGTTTATAAAAAGGCATACATACGTATTTTAATTCGTTATTTTATAACTGTTTTGCATGTTTTAAAAAAATATTTTACATTTTAAACAAATATTGTACCACCTGTTATGATACGTAAAGAACACATTTTCCACAAATAAATAAAAAACCTTTTATTTTATATCCGAAAATTCATTCAATTAAGTCATTCCGTGTGCGAGTTTAGTGATGTTCAATCGATCAATAGTTATATTTCTTAATGAAACATAACAATTAATTTTAACCGTCGACATTGTAAATTAATCATTGTAGAGTACATTAAACAGAAATTAGTTGATCACTGGATGCTTTGCTATTTTAACTGTAAATAATTTCACTTTATATTTTTTTAAATTTGGATTGATTTATTTTATTACAAAAGTTTTACAAAATTATAACAAAAAGTTCGTTTACAAGACAATATCTTGCAAAAAAAAAACAGGAATTTACAATACGTATATCATTTAAAATATTAATTATTATTTCATATTTAAAGTGAAAATGACTATTCATGAGTGTTAAAAATTCAAATAATCATTTTAAATCAAATATTTTTTTTTTATTAAATATACGATACAAGACTCGATTAGCAAAAATAAAATATATCTCAAGGTCAACGAGAATTCGAAATTATGAGGCGTATTAAAAAAAAATGATACTTAAGATGAAGTTAATAATAATATTATACTAATTTTGCAATTATCTTCTTAGGATTAATAAACAACATTTTTCAATGTTACATTTATAACATAATTTACATAAATCATTCTATCCTAAATTTATTTAACTTATGTACAACATACTATAAAAATGCGAAGACACAGCAATTACATTAAAATTATTTTTTTATCAGAAAATTTGTCTCATAATTTCTAAAATATTCAAATATTTTATACAATGTATATTTAATTGTTTTACGTTTGTGCGGTTTTGAATTTATTTTTATTATTATTCGTTTTGATCTTTACAAAAGAGTCTCAATCTTGATTTTGCGACTTGACCACACCGCAGAATGATACGCCTCCATTTATCACGGTCAGGAGCATTTCTGCTTACACTCTTGAAGTAACCTGTTGGTTGCATTCAATACCAGATCTGTCCATCGCTATGGTGATCTACTTGATGATCGGGATCTTTCTATTTCCCCTTGGACCACCAGTACTACCATTCTATCTTCCCGTTTGATAATACACGTATGACCAAAGTTTAAAAAAATACGTAGTTGTACAACTATAGCTCAAAAGATTCCGACCTGAACAAGTAAGGGTGTGTTTGAATCGGTAGGGCTGTACCGTTTTATTAAGTAGAATAAACAGTGTTCTACTTAACAAATTACAATAATTAAAATTGTATTGAATTACACTTTTATTGTAAATAGTATATGTACAACCTGGTGGGTTCATTGCCGTCTGACAATATATTCCAACCAACCAGAAAATGTTAACGTTATCCATACAATGTTGCGTAGTATCAAATTTGTCATCTCGTGTTAATATAGGAAATCTATAATAAATTGAATTTTAAAATTATTTCGTTACCTTTTGTATTATTGATTTTATTGTAATGTATGATACTTGCATTGTATACAGTACAACCTGAAGGTTTGTTTACCATGTGGCAATTTCTTGTTACCGACCACAAAGATATCAACGAGACCTAAGTGAAATCCAAGTTGAAACCCTTCTTTAAAAAATGGGTACCGATGGGAATCGAACCTGCATTCCTCGGATTGGATAACAGGTGTGCTATCAACTAGTCCATGCAGTCGTCTCAATATAATTTAGATTCATCATACGTCGTTTCAAACAGGGATTGCTTAATGTCTTAATTTCAAATAAGTAATGTAACGTGTTTAATTTTCAATTTTCCTTTCCTCTTCACCACCTCGTCCTTCGTCAATTTAAAATATCACATTCTTATTGTTGTCATTTATATTGTTTATGAATTTATACAAACGAACATTTGTTGGAAGAGATTGCCACCTGAATAAAAGTACGCCAGATAGTTAGTTAGAAAATGCTATGAATAAATAATAAAAAAATACCTGCAATAAGAGTTCGATTATATCACAAAATTACTAGTAAAAAACAACCGAAGTGTTTTAAATTTTCCAGTTTATCCATAAAACCGCTTTATTTAAATATCGTGTAAACTGAGATAAACTATTAACTAATAATTTTTCCATTACAAACAGCTGTTCGTGTTGAAAACATTTTTAATAACACAGAAAGTCTTGCGGCAAATGCTTAACCTCGAAAAGACGATGCAACATATACCATATACTCGTATATATTTCTACAGGCTGGATTCGAACTCACGACCTTCTTCTGACCGGAAAGCTGTGCTATGCCACTGCAGACATCGTCTTTGGCCATAAAATTTATTCGTTTTGCACGACGATAGAGTGACTGATGTTTACTTCTTGGTATTTAATATTTGAACCTTGATAGACACTGTATTTTATTGATGTTGATGATTAATTCTCCTGTCGCCGCTATTTGTATTGTATTTTATTATGTTTTTTGTATGCAATACAACCTAGCGGAGTTATTTCTATATCGCAATCTCTTACAACTAACCGCATACATGTTTTAGATGCCTGAAGAAAAATCAAAACACTAATAAATCTTTTTAAAAAAAATGTTTATCAACAGGTGTTCCTTCATTTATTGTCATATTAATACATACATATCATCACGTCGTCTCCCTGTCGGGGTGGACAGATAGGAATGATCGCCAAACTTTCCTATCTCTACACACATCCTTAGCCTCCTCCTCATCCACACATACCTTCTCATACAACATCTACGATTTCTCTGACTTTCTACGTTTCCTTCTTTAAAAATATTATTCACTTGACTAACCATGCTTTCCTTGGTTTTCCTGTCACACGCTTTTCATTCACATTTCCACTATATACTTAATTTGTTAATCTTTCTTCTTTCATTCGTTCTACATGCCAACACCATCTCAGCGTGCTCTTCTGCAGCTTACTGAACACATCATTTAGTTATCATTCATCCCAAATCACATCATTTCGTATTCTGTCAAACACTATCACCCCTTGTGTTATTTTCAATACACGCATTTTTACAGCTTCTATTAAGCTCTTATCAGTTATTTTCCACGTCCACTTTTAACTCGCACACATCAAAGTTGATACCAAAATATTACTATGGACTATTATCGTAGCAAATTCTGGTACTATTCCGTTCTATTCTATGTGTTTTAGTGCCCCATTGGCATTGTTCTATCGCTACACGCAGTTCGACATTCCTATCAACTCTTCCATCATCTGAGAAAATACTACGCAAAATAGAATACCTCTACTTACTTCTAATAATATATGTTAAAACTATTGATGTCATATTTATCAAAGTTCAATTTTTGTACGCTATGAAAAAATACGCACAAAAAATTACGTTAATCCGTTTTTGTTTTCTAAACCGAATATCGTAGGAAGAAAATAAAATTTTGTAATAAATATAAAAAATATTAGTTAATACAAGGAATATATATATATATATATATATATATATATATATATATATATATATATATATATATATATATATATATATATATATATATATATATATATATATATATATATATATATATATATATATATATATATATATATATATATATATATATATATATATATATATATATATATATATATATATATATATATATATATATATATATATATATATATATATATATATATATATTTGTTTTTGTGTTGCGAAAAACAGTTTTAAATATGATATATTTCGATGTCAACATCATCGACTTTATATCAAATAAAATGAAAAACTTATAGCATCATACCTACTTATAAATAAATATAAGTTTATTGATAGTAACATAGTGTACTTGTATATATCCTGAAACTTCACCCATATTTTAAGTCAGTGAAAAATAAAATACATTCAAGAGAGAAACTATCGAAAGTTCTGTGCACTTCTCATAACATCCTCCCAATCGAGATACACCCCCACCAATAGAGAGCGAATTCACGAGGATATCAGATGTATGCAGATACGCCTGTAAATTTCATTCTTTTACATGGAATCCTAATAGGTATGTTATGTAATTAAGACTCACCAAGCCATATAATTCAATGGTTTGATGTAGATTGGAGTACCACTCTATCATTAGTTAAGGAGTCCAAAAGAGATTTCAACAAGCAACACCTTTATTACTGGGACTATTGATTTTACCCATGAGTCTGTTATTTTTTTAAATGTGTTACTCCTTAAGTGTCAAACGAAATCGACGAATTTGTTTGTACATAATATACAAATTGTTAATAGAGTGACAGTAAACCCACTGTCGGTTGGCATTATTCTGTTCAATATACTTGACGATAATAAATTTACGCCATCGTGAATAAAGGTCGTCTTCGGTGCCATTTTCACTAACTATTAAAAGCGTCCCTACTCGTACACGGAATGGCCTTGTTGAACGAAGTTTCCTAAATTGATATCTTGCATATCTCGGTGGATAAATTAAGGATTTATTTATTTTTGACATTCGCATCCTTGATAAAAATTTAATTTTTATAGGTATAGTATACAATACAATTACAGTGAGATATGGACTCTCACAGCAAAGAACACACAATAGCTCCAGACCGTATACAGGAGTACGGAGAGATGTACTCGTATGTTGGGATATACTAAAAGGTATATAATACAATTACAGTGAGATATACTCGTAGACTCTCACAGCAAAGAACACGCAATAGCTCCAGACCGTACAAAGGAGTACTGAGAGATGTATGTTGGGATATACTAAAAGGTATATAAAACAATTACAGTGAGACATGGACTCTCACAGCAAAGAACACGCAATAGCTCCAGATCGTACAAAGGAGCACGGAGAGATGTATCTTGGGATATACTAAAAGGTATATACGAGTAATACAATTACAGTGAGATATGGACTCTCGCAGCAAAGAACACAAAATAGCTCCAGACCGCACAAAGGAACACGGAGAGACGTATGTTGGGATATGCTAAAAGAGATCGTAAACAAAACTGTTGAATTTGCAACAAAACAAAGATCGAAGACGTAATAAAAGAGTGCAAGAAAATGACGTGACAATGGGCAGGACACGTAGCCGGAATGTCAAATTCCCTGTGGACATTCGAAATAATCCAATGGTACTCAAGAGGCCTAGAAAATATTAAAGGTACTCTGGATGGATGAAATCAGGAAGCATCACATGGCACCAACGAGCAAAAGACCAAATTATTTGAAATCGACTTGGGGAGACCTTCGTCCAGTAGTGAATCGACCCAGGTTGACAATGATGATGATAAAATACAAAAACAGATAATAAAATACGGCATAAGTATAATATGCACGTCAAAAATTTAATTTTAATTGCGCTTTTGAATTAAAAACTACTTCAAATTCATCACGATTATTTAAAACATAGTAAACTAAAATAAATGTGACATAAAAATGTTATCGGAAATTAATATATGTATAAATAAACTGTTCCATTCGACTCTTAATAAACTTCAAAGGCATTGAATGAGAGTGAACCACTTCACAGGAAAGCATCCATAATTATATTACGCTAGACTAAACAAATAGTGGTGCACACTCTGTATTGCCAGCAAGAAAATACCAAAATAACATTTCTATCAAATCTAATGGAATCATATGTCTTTTTTTTATAACAGGCAATCCACCCAAACTAGAAGGATTTGTGTCACCAAATTGCAGTCATACAATTATATGAGTCAACATAATAAAACCAATTTAAAAATAACAATTCTAGATAATTTAAAGTTTCAACTAATTTAGTTTCAAAAATGTGATAATCGATCTATTTTATAAGCGAAAAAGTTCCCAGAAGAAACGCAACATTCATTGAACGCGATAAAGATATGGCGTTTAGTAAATCAAATCCGCCTCACAAAGGACAACCGAAAAATACATGGACTATAGTCTCATCATCCTAACCACACTCGTAGCTGAAATTCTCCACAATACCTATTCTGTAAAGGTCACTTGCCACCACACAGTAACCCGGCCGCAAACAACACTTCCATCTTGTTCATTCTTATTGGTTAATTTGTTGGATTGATTTATATCTAGAGCCCTTATTTATAGAGAATCAGTATTTAGTTCTTTATTCAGTACAATGTATTGTACAATCTTTTATCGACAATTAAAAATAGTTATAATAATTAAATTCAAATTAAAATTTGTAGTGCGCATGAATACAAAATCAACGAGTCACAAGTATACATCTTAACATGATTCATGCATAAAAAATATCCCAAAGGAATACGTACATGCATACTGTACCTATTATATTACATATATGTGTATTTACAAGTTAACAGCAGGCCAGGGCTCAGGAGGACCAAGGCTGTAACAACAAAAAATAATCTGTGTAGAAAAGGAAAAAAATATACAATTCATTTATTCTATATACATAAAAGAACATAAATCGGAATTACTTGTTTATTTACCATTATATTCGTTCTTATTTTATTAAACCATGGTTTCAAAGGGAGTTGTATTTTCTAAATAATAATAAAAACTAAAAAAAATCAAGCATATTCATTATTAACTTCTAGTCGTGCATCGGTCATTCGTTGAAATTCAGTAGTGATTGGTACATCGACCCTACAAAAATACGAGTGGTAAATCATGTATCATATATATTATATGCAGATTATTCTACTAAATTTAGCATAACATCATTATGGATATGTTTATTGACGTTCATTCAATAACCGTTTCAAGAAGAGCCATTCAATGAAGGAAAATTTAAAATCTATAGTCTTACAAATTATATTTTCAAATATTCGTACTGGCAAGTGTCTGCCATGGCGGTTACTGTTGATTATTTGTGCTCGGATTATCTGTTCGATTTAAGGACACCTTACTCCTTCATCGAATATTGTGAAACGGACGTGGGTTATTTGTTTGGGTATTTTGGGGGGTCCATGGCGGTTCACATGAGTAATTACTCGTATTTTTCCTATTATTGTTTCACGACTTTTTTTTATGCATTTTATTTGTGCAATAAGACTAAACGTGCAGCAGAAAGGACAGAGTAAAAGACTTTCTTATCACGGCACACGTCTTCAGCCTCCTCCATACCCACATACCTTCGCATACAGCTTCTACGATTCATCGAACTCTACGTTTCCTTCTTTAAAAATTATGTTAGTCTTTCTTCTTTCATTTCTTCGAAATTCTGGCACTCTCTCCTTTCAACCTACTCCAGTAGGGAATAGGCGTGAGGCTATGAAAGCGTGTACATTAAATTTTAAAAATATGTTGATATCCCTCTTTATACACTACCCTGATTTACACTTATGGCATTATAACCTGCGTGATAATTTGAAAGAAGGAAATGTAAGTCAGATAAATCGAAGGAGCTGTATGAGAAGGTGTATGGATGTGTTGCGATGTTAAAATCTGACGCTCCTTCCTTTCTGCCTACCTTGATAGGGGGGGGCATAGACATTTTGAAAAGGATATGTCGAAAAATAATTATTTATATCCGTCGAGTAATCTGTTCGAAGACGCCGACAATGCATGCCACAACAAGACACTGGGACACCCCCTCTACCTCACGTTTTGCCAAAATCATTATCTTTTTTGCTCGCTCACATATAAAGTGACGGGCATGCGTGATTGGAAAGAATTGTTCACTAAGATGAACCAATCTTTTTTCGGTCCTTCAGTAAAATGAACATATTCATTGCAGTAGTTCACTAGTTTATTTAGTTGAATGGATTATTGTTTTCTCAGTTATTGTAGCAAAATAAACTCGACTTGAATAAATTTTTCAAACAAATTTCGTACTTTGCCCGAGTGTCATCAACAATTGTCCGCGTGTCATCCGTTCGCCACCCCTGCCTTAGGGTTAGCGGGATCTCTGTATTCATTGTATTCATAAAGTATAATACAATCATTAAACATTAATCAAATACATTGAGGATATGATTAATTTATATGAATATCGGTAAAATGTATGATGCTGACGAGATAACTAAATAGTAACGTAACATCTTGTAACATATACTACTCGTATAATAAATTATGTAACATGAAAAATATGACGTTTTTAATTGTTATATAATTTTTTTAAATTATTCTCACAATCAGTTAATTTAATTAAATTATGTTTTACAGTCTTTCCCATTTTGTAGTTCGTATACACTCGGAATTTTTTAGTTCAATTCCCAAAAAATGGTGCCATTCTTTTGACGACCTCCGTTGCCTAGTTGGTAAGATACTTGTCTTCTAATCTGGGGATTGCGAAATCGATTCCTGTTGGAACCCAGGCATTTTTAAAAAGGATTCCAGTCTGGTTTTCATTAAAGGTCTCTTTAACACCTTTCAGGTTGATTGGAAAAGATTGACACATGGCAGTATACCCGCTTGGTTGTACTGTATGCAATGAAAGTGTAATAAAATACAATAACATTTTGGTAAAGTAGTTCGTCTGGTAACAATGCTCGCGTGCGGTAGATTTGCACTCCGTACAAGTGTTGCTATATTTTCAAATGCAGAGTAGTATTGACAAACCGCGATTGCTGTGTCTGCTTCAGTATTTTTTTTCCCGAAGGCTCGAGGCTGAATAAATATTCTCTCCCTCCAATCTGGTGACGACCGACACATACGAGTATGTTGGCAATACTACCGCATACGATTCTATTATCTCCCGGTCACACTATTCAACATGTCTGCATCATCAATCCGGATATGTTGACGGATAATGAATGAAGTTCATGGTTTTATTTACATTGTCTAAGGTTATACTTTAGAGAATGAGTCATCACTTCTTTTATGGTTTATTTTAATCAACTTTTCATAGAGAACAAATAGTATTGGAATTACAATTAACCACAAAAATAATTATTCCATAACAGTGTCAAACACAAAGACTTTGTGAAACATGAACTGAGTCAGATTTTTGTAGCTAGGGCCGAAACTAGATGTTTTAGCGCCCGGGGCAGTTAAGAAAAAGGCGCCCCTTACGCAATACAAAGCATGTATTGATATTGATATTTTTTTCATTGGACATATATTTAGATAGGTATGTACAAACCATCGTAAAATACCTACGAGTATAAATATTAAGTTCAACAGTACTAGATTACTATTAACAGATTTAAAGAAAACAAATGGATTTAAAATACTTAAATAAAAAAATATTTTAAGACCTTCATTGCAACTTTTCTTTGATGTTTGTATTAAATATTTAAATACATTTGATATGAAAATAGCACACCCAAACAAATACACTCAAACACAACAAAATTTATCGACGATCTGTTGCAAACAAATGTTTACAAGGCTATCTAAGTACCTTTTATGAATTCTCAATCATTAAATGAAAATATATGTACCTTCTTATTTATAAAAAGTAGTATGTAAAATTATAAAATAGTTATGAGAGATATTATGCACTAAGCACATCCTAACTTGCTTAGAAAAACATATTTATGGTACAAATGAAATCCTGTATCATTAAGAACTATATGAAATTAATTGCTTTTTATAGCTTAACATGTTTTGTTCTTAGTATCGCCCTTTCTTTGATATTTTCCAAAGTAAAAAAGTATGCACACATTTGGTAACTAATATTTTTATGAAAAAAAAATATAAATCGGTGGTTTTGAACATTAAATGTCACTGATTCTCAACATAAAAAAATACTGTATTTATCTTTGGCATATAGTATTCAACGAAGCTCCAGTTCTCCGCCCCAATTTGGTCTGCGCCCGGGGCACTGGCTCTCTCGCCTATCCATTGTTTCACGCGTTATATGATTGTAACTCGCATATAAACAAGGACAATTGTAATTAAGGTTCATGGTACAACTGTGAATCATATAACGCGTGTAAGTGCGATGTCTTAAAGTGGAAATTATCAACAAAACGTGTTACCATTTTGATGCCATTCCATTTTTTATTACTAGTAATATCCCAGTAGCAATACACATCCATAATAAAAAAAAAATTTCAATATATCGTTGTAGTTGTCTTTGTGGTGCTTCATGTTGTCGTCGTGTTACTGTTTCTCTAAATTCAAGCATGCTCGTTGTGATTGACGCGATCGTCTCTTCCTTTTAGCATCTGCAGCTCTTTTGCAGCAATTTTTTAACACTTCATTGTACATACCATCTGTCTGGTTTATTGTCAGGCGGCAATCTCTTCCAACCAACCAGATAAAATTAAATGAAGGAAGTTACACGTTCGCAAAAAATATTCAAAAGATTATAATTATTCATATTTATGAAATTTGTGGACATAAACATATAACAGTAAAAGTGAGATATCAATCAAAGGAAAAGGAAAAGATGGTGGAGAGGAAAATGAAAAGGGATGAAACACGTTATATTTCAAACTTGAAATTAAGAGTTTTTTTAGTCGCTTCTTAAAGCATGCCAATGACAGAGCGAGTCTAACGTTGGTTTGTAACTGGTTCCAGAGTTCCAACTTGCACTTAAATTAGGAGTGACTCAACAAGCAATTTCACATCGGTTGAAATCATTGGGAATGATTCAAAAACAAGGAAATTGGGTTCCATATGAACTGACACCGAGAAACGTTGAACGCCGATTTTCCTTATGTGAAATGCTGCTTGCCAGGCATAAACGAAAGGGTTTTCTGCACTGTATAGTCACTGGTGATGAAAAATGGATCGACTATGATAATCCAAAAAGGAAGAAATCATGGGGGCCCCCTGGCCATGCTTCAACATCTACTACTAAGCCAAATATTCATAAAAAAAAAACTCTTGTTGTGTATTTGGTGGGATCAGCTTGGTGTCGTGTATTGTGAGTTGCTCAAACCGAACGAAACTATTGCTAGGGCTGTCTACCGAACACAATTGATGAGATTGAGTCGAGCACTCAAGGAAAAGCGCGCCCACTACTACACCATACACGACAAAATTATTCTTCTGCATGATAATGCTCGTCCACATGTTGCGGCGCCGGTCAAAACCTATTTGGAAACACTCAATTGGGAAGTTTTACCCCACCCGCCGTATTCACCAGACATTGCTTCTTCCGATTTCCACTTGTTTCGATCGACGACGCATGGCCTGTCTGAGCAGCACTTCACATCATATTAAGATACCAAAAATTTGGTCGATTCGTGGATAGCCTCAAAATATGAAGCATTCTTCCGACGCGGTATTCGTATGCTGCCAGAAAGATGGGAAAAAGTAGTGGCAAGCGATGGGCAATACTTCGAATAAACCATGAGGTTCCGTTCTTTCACAATAAATGCCCAATTCTTGATAAAAAACGGCGGAAACTTATTTGTACACCTAATATGTTCACAGGCTACAACAAAGAAAACACTGTAGAAACTTTTGAAATGTTGTACTATCGAAGAATTCTGTGAATCATGGGTTGACAAAGTCAGTGATGATGACATCTAGAAATTAATGAATAAAGATATATTATCCGCTATCATAAGGAGAAAGCTGTACAAAAGGTGAAATGTACTATGAACATATATTCTGCGATAATTTTTTTTTAAAGCTTTGTATTACATAATATTGTATTACACTTTCAATCAACTAGAATCTCTTCCAACCAACTAGAAAGAGACTTAAATAAAGTCTTAATTGAAAACCAGCCCCTTTTTAAAGCTTTCTCAGTTCCATCGACAGTTGCATTCGCACCCCCAAGTTGGGACATAGACATCTTACCAAGTAGGTCACGGAGGTCACTGAAGTCACCATTCAACTAATATGATAAATTCAGTGCAGACACATATCTTGGTTGAAAATCTCATGGAAATTGTTTCAATGTAGTTTCATATATTTGTTCAGAGCTACTGCATCTAATTTCAATATTGCCATAATGATCACCACCCTTCAAAAAGGAGAGGAACTTTAAAGAAGAAGATGTTTTCCTGCTTCAGGAGTTATATTTCTGAGTTCTCCTCGATTTTTTTGATACCATGAGGCCATTCTTCTTTCTAGCTCTAGACCATCACTCAAGAATGTTCTGTGTCCATCCATTACAATTCAATGCAAATAATTCAGATAGTAGTATCACTAAAGAAGTTCACCAGTTCTTGCACTTGAAACGAGATTCATACCAAAATCCATGTACAATTTGGTTACCAAAACGAATAAGAAACTGTGGAAACTTTTTTTATAGTTTTCGAGTGAATGAACTTCTTGAACTTCTGACGTTGATCGTGAAAGTCAAAGAAAAAAGCCCATGCTGCAGGATGCTAACCCGCAATACAAGTTTTTATTCAATTTTATGCCATATTGAACATAAAATGTGCAGAAAAGAAAAACTATTTATATCATTGAACCAGCCATAGTTTGAGAATTGAGTCATAGAAATTGGAGATACATAAAAATTACCAAGTAAACATACCATCACGCCAATTATCTACCGGGGCAGAGAGAACAGAGCGCCAGAAGACAGGCATCTTACCAACTAAGACACGGAGATTATCAACCAACCAACTAAATAAAGACGAGTTAGTCCCAATGATGACTAAAATAATGAAAATATTTTATGCAGTAATCTTATAAAGAAGCTTAACGACACCGCAGGTATTCTTCTACCCATCAAACTTAGACGGAATTCACACAACGCGAAGTATGAACTGGTGACCTTCTCCACAGAAGTCCAACACATTAACCGCACACCCGAGTATATCTCATTACAGTTGAAGTTTGATTGTAATTACTATCCAAATGGCGTGCATTATCCGTTGTTAATTACGATATAGGCGTCAGTCATGCGTTGCGTACGATTTGCATTGTGCTGTCCAAGGTCTCTGGATTCCGATATCATCATTCGTGCCGATGGTGGACTCAATACGTGACACCACAAAGTAATACCTGTACCTTTATCGCCACATCTTGAGATGCTAAAATAAAATCCAAAGTCATAAGAACAAGCTTTTATACATTGTTTAACTCACGAAGAGGTCTCGTGCTAGTCGACCAAACGTATGAAAGACAAGAATGAACTGTATTTACATACATACCATGACACCGTTAACGGGGTTGGCAGAGAGCGTCAGACCTGCCTTCCTGTTCTGACACACATCAATCGCCCTTTCTACATTCATACACTTTCTCATAGAGTTCTAACGATTTATTTTACTTCTTACATATCCTTCTTTAGAAAAATCATTCACTAGATCTTAATATACTTTCCTTCGTCTTCCTCTTCCACACTTTCTACTCATATTTGCACTATATATTTGCTTTGTCAGTTTTTCTACTATCATTTGTTACATCTACTCAAACCATCGCAGAGTGCTCTTCTTCGTCTTACTTACTAACATATATCAGCCTTTAGTTCACATTCATCCCTAATCACTTCATTCTATTTTCTGTCAAACATTATCGCCTCACGTATTCTTTACAAGCTGTATTGAGCTCCTTTCATTATTTTTCCAAGTGCATATTTCAGTTTAACACATCAAAGCTGGCATCATTATATACTCTGTGTTGCCTTTTTTGAATTCGGCACCCCATTGTATGTCATGGGAGCTAAATAGGTATATTACCTTTGGGCAAAAGATGTTCTAACTCTAGGGATGGTGAACATTTGATCAGTGGCCATGCGTGTCACGTGTCTCTGCTGAGTCTGCATCTTCCCTTCCTCTCGATAGTGCCGGAGAATGAGATGTAAATTGGCTATGTTCAGGGCCCGATACTCCCTGAAAAGCTCCGCTGTGGGATACCGGACAGGAAGCTTATATTAATTATTTTTATAACCAATTTTTGGGAACCTGCAATATGTGTTTTTATGTTAAGGTGCATCCATTAATAGTGGGACTCCAACAATTGGGAAACTCCATGTCTAGTTTGCATAAACATAATTTATTAATAATAAGAATTCAACAATTGGGTAACTCCATGTTTGCATAAACATAATTCATTAATAGTGAGACTTCAACAATTGGATAACTCCATGTCTAGTTTGCATAAACATAATTCATCATTAATAAGAATCCAACAATCCAACAACTCCATGTATAGTTTACATAAAAATAATTCATTAATAGTGAGAATCCAACAATTGGATAAATATATTCCCCATTTGGTGTATATTTTTAAATGTAGATATTGTTCAATTCAGGAGGGTTATTCTCCAGCATTTCCTCAATCTGGACTGGGTGATTGGTCGGTTATTTAATTTTATCCTAAGTATTTTTTTTGCAATTTACACCACACAATACACCCTTAAGAGATATTTTAAATGTATAAGTTATATTTTATTAGTCTTGTATTGTTAATTGAATTTACTTGATTGTTGATTTACTTTGTGTGTTATCCTATACATATGATATTTTCATGTATCATATTTTGAAATAAGCACCCGTATATATCCTGAATCGTTAGTTATTTTTAAGACGGTATACTATACCTTGCTTTTTTTTCATTGTTACAGTGATACTTGATAAACATTTTACGATATTTGTTAAGATATGATATATTATGTCGTTTTTTTATCAAAAAATAATAAAAAAATTTAAACATGGTACTACAAATTAGATTTTATTTGTTGAGTATCCAACAAACTAGGCAATTGCCAGTGCCTTGTTGGTTAAATTTACATTAATATTTTCTTCTTAATACATGGTTTTGGTCCAGATAATTATACATTTTCAACTTCATCTTAAATCATTTTGAACGCCATTGAATAAAAAAATAGAAGAATTTCTCAAAAATAAAACGACTTTAAATCAAAACATAGTAAAACATGTCAAAAGGAATCTCCGCATAAAGCATAGGAAAATACCATAAAATCAAAAACAAGCTAAGACAAAATATTTGCCACTATTCCTCTCTCATCCCCCACCCTCGCGTATATTCAGAGTCAGGGAAATGAAGTCATATCGAAATAGTAATAATAATAGGGCATTTATACAACGCCATTCAGAGAGCAGACTCAAGATCGCTCTAACTCGGGGTTAGAATCCACTATTATTGAGAGATTAAAATTAATACAATACAAAGTAAATATATACAAGAAGAGTTTAATGATAGGAAGGCGGTGACTGCGGTGATTAGGTTAGATACTTTCCCGCATATGCGTACGTTTAGAAAAACATGTTTGGTAAGAAAACTTGCCAAGAGAAGACAAACTACAAAAAATCCTTTGTAGATATCCCGATATGTGATAACACATTCGTCTTTAAGTGTAATGCTAAAGGTGTACGAGTATGTGTTGAGTGTTCATATATAAAAATAATAATAAGACCTCCCAAAAAGTGCTTTCTAAAGCTGCACACGTACGTTTAACACCTAATTTTTACACCTAAGTTTCGGACACTCGAGGCTATCTACGAGTATGTAGACTTTTTAGAAGCGAACTAATGTATGACAATATTTATAACTAGCATATATGTTATGTTATCAGCCTAGCAGCTGCATTTAAATATTTATAACTAGCATATATGTTATGTTATCAGCCTAGCAGCTGCATTTAAATATTTATAACTAGCATATATGTTATGTTATCAGCCTAGCAGCTGCATTTAAATATTTATAACTAGCATATATGTTATGTTATCAGCCTAGCAGCTGCATTTAAAACGTATTGGAGATTCTTAAAAACCAGAATTGATTCAAGTGTCGTGTTATAACTATTTTTATGTATTCAAGGCTTCTAATGGAATATCAATACATTTCAGATCTATGTCTGATTGATATTACTTCAAATAGGCACGGTTCACGGAGATCACATACATTTGCATTGAATAAATTGACTATTTGCTCGAAGTATTATAATCCAACATTATTAATATCTGAGATGCTGGCTGAATGATCAGTGGAAATAGTCTCAAGATATATAAGTAAGAGTGGAAATGGCACGAAGTTGTTTCTTCAAACTAAGATCTCGTCTACAACAAGGAATTTAATCTCGACTTACTGATACGAACTTTTCGTTGCTACATGTTATCTGTACTTATACATGGTGTTGAAACGTAGACACTTATTCAAGTCACCTCAAAGAAATGTGTAAACTTTGAAATGTGGTCATATCAAAGAATGCTCAGAGAGTTTTGTGAATTGAAAATATCTTGAAACGAAATAATAAAGATCGAGAAATAACACGAGTGTACAACATCAAAATAAGACGATAAGAGTATTTTGGACATATCGATCAATAACGTATCGATCAATAAATCCCGGGACTAACCAACAGATAGCGTCTCTAATAACAAATCCATACCATTCTCAGTTAGTACCAACCTTTAGAAGTTATGTGTCAAACTTTCATGATATTCCGACATTGTGTCATTGAGTTACACTGGTTTTAGTGACGCTACTTTTGCTATTTTCAAAACAATGGAAAAAACCGAATTTCGTGTGTTGATAGAACATTGCTTTTTAATGGGAAAAAATACCGTTCAAACTCAGCGATGGCTTGAAAATTATTATCCGGGCGCTGCTCCGTCGAAAACAACCATTTGTGGGTGGTATGCTGATTTCAAACGTACAGACACAAATGATGCTGAACGCTCTGGTCGTCCAAATGAGGCTGTTACCAGAAAACCTAAAAAACCCTCAAAATTGTGATGGAAAATCGCAAAGTAAACTTGCGTGAAATAGCTGACATCCTGAAGATATCATTTGGTAATGTTTACAATTTTTTTTTTGCATAAACATTTGATCATGAAAAAGCTTTTTTCGAAATGGGTGCCGCGTTTGCTTACAATCGAACAGAAATAACAACGCGTCGATGATTCAAAGCGCTGTTTGGCACTGTTTACGCGAAATAAACACGAGTTTTTGCGTCGGTATGTGACAATGAATAAAACTTGGATCGACCACTACTCGTATACTCCGAAGTCAAATCAGCAGTCAGCTGAGTGGAGAGCAGCCGGTGGAAGACGTCCGAAATGACCAAAAACTCAACAGTCGGCCGGGATATTAAGGCCTCCGTATTTTGGGATGCGCATAGTATAATATTCATCGATCACCTTGAAAAGGAAAAAAACCATCAATAGCAAATATTATATAGCGTTATTGGAGCGTTTGAAGGCAGAAATTGCAAAAAAAACGGCCCCATATGAAGAAGAAAAAAGTTCTCTTTCATGAGGACAATGCACCGTGTCACAAGTCGATGGTAACGATGGCCAAATTGCATGAGTTGAACTTCGAATTGCTTCCGCACCCACCGTATTCTCCAGATTTGGCCCCCAGCGACTATTGGCTGTTCGCATACCTCAAAAAGATGCTCCAGGGAAAGAGATTTGGCTCCAATAAAGAAGTGATTGCCGAAACTAACGCCTATTTTGAAACCAAAGATAAATCGTTCTACACGGCTGGCATATAAAAGATGGCATATAAAAGATGGAGGAAAGCGTTGGAATGAATGTATCGCTCTTGATGGAGACTATGTTGATGAATAACGAAGAATTTTGTCAAACAAATGTTGTTTTAGTAGTTAGTCCCGGGACTTATTGATCGATGCGTTATGTGCATAATGCAGGGCGAAAAATATGAGACACTTCACTTGGAGTGAAAATTCAGAACAAAACTATCATACGAATGCATTTAAAGAATTTACGTGAGTTTTCATTTTCATATCATATTTTTCTTCTGATCTACTGCCTCAAATGTCAAGATAAACATGATGATCACCAAGGCCAAGGAGGATAGTAAATCCAAAGAAGATTACAATGGGGGTTTTACTGTGGCTTGTCCTATAGCTAGGAAAGTCTTCCTCAAGTATTTGGATAGTATGTACAGTTTCAGAAAGCATTTGAAGATATAAAATTGCTCACAAATATGAGAAGTATACACTACAAAAAACTGCATGGTATATGTGTTACTATAACATATCTTAAACCAGACCTGTTTTTCCCAATGCGGATGTTATAAGTTGAACTAAGAATGGAAACTTGAAATGGTTTCGCAACGTTGAGAGAATTAGTTGTGAAAGACTTACAAAACTTGATAAGTTCAAGGGAGTCCTTGTCCAGCATTTCCTTAATCTACGGTCTTGACTGCAAAACTGGTAATTCTATTTACAATTTTTCTAAAATATTTTTTGTAATGTGCCCTTTAATTTGGTGTTCTCGTTGCCCTTGAGAGGGATTTTGTTTCCTACTCAAGTCTCGTTTTGTTTATAGTATTTGATTATTTTTTACTTACTGTACATGATGCTGTGCTATAAATACATTAGTATTTCCAAACACCACATATTCGTTTTGTTTATAGTATTTGATTATTTTTTACTTACTGTACATGATGCTGTGCTATAAATACATTAGTATTTCCAAACACCACATATTCGTTTTGTTTATAGTATTTGATTATTTTTTACTTACTGTACATGATGCTGTGCTATAAATACATTAGTATTTCCAAACACCACATATTCGTTTTGTTTATAGTATTTGATTATTTTTTACTTACTGTACATGATGCTGTGCTATAAATACATTAGTATTTCCAAACACCACATATTCGTTTGATTTTATTTAATTATAATTGACAGTTTCTTACCAACCAAAAAAGATTACAAGAATAACACTCAAATTAGAATTTTGAGTGCACGTGAATAATACAATTTGTAAAAAAAATGTAAACATTTACATGAATCATATTGTACGAGTATACTAAAAAAATATCAAAAAGCAGTACGCACATACATATCACCTAAAATACAAACTCGAGACAGGCCAAGGCTCAGGTAATCAAACGAAATACAATAAGAAAGAAAAAAGTTATCTAAGAAAATAATAAAAATATGTATACGTATAATTAATCCACTCAAATACACAAAATCACACATCGAAACTTAAACATATTCGTATCTACAGATATCTCGAAATGTTTGAGAGAAAAAAAGTGAATGAAAAGTCGGATTTATTGTTCAGACAACTATTTTTAAAGATGTCTTCTAAATTGTATATTTATTTTGGTCAACGGTACAATGTACCTTACAAAATTATTTAAAAAAAAGATGAGTACCATTATATGATTCATTTACAATATTTACAAAATTATCTTAAAATTAAAATAAGAAAAACAAACAGTTGATTACATTTCAACGAAAACAAATTAAAAAAACACACCAACGTTATAAAAAAAGAATACGTAAGTGCACGAGTCAATTTTTTTTCAAAAATATAGAAATTTAACAATATACGAGTACACAGCAGTTAGTTGATCATACGATATGGGGTCATATGAGTCAGCTGCCCGCACATCACCACACTAATTTGATATGAATGAGAAAAGAATAGTCAAGTACAAATTCAATTTATAACATATAGCTCAATAAAATCCGGAAACTCAGCTCAGAAATATCGAAACTCAGCAAATTAATTCCCAAAGGTTCCATTTTATTACTATGGGTATTTCGTTGGTAATTAAAGGTACTCTGTTTACAATAGAAAATCTCGCTATGGTGGATATGCACTGAAGGAACTCGAATATTGAAAAAATATATAAATTCAGGACAATTTAATTATGAATTGATGATGCTTATATTTTGAAATTTCTACTGTGCTTTCTAAATGGTACTCAAATGTCGTTTATATACTCGTATTACAATTTTTTTTTCAATAAATCAATAAAAACAAAGCCATGATTACCTTGTTCAATTAAAGTAAGTATTTTATTTATATTATTTAACTATATCATAGTGCATTTCTTTGGTTAAAATAGATTCCCAATTGGCAATAGTTTAAAAAAATTAAGTGATGAAAAAATATGAAAAACAGAAAAGTCTATTCGATGAGATGTATGAATGTGGACGAGACAAGAGCTATGTGTGAATAGTAAGGTGTTAAGATCTGCTATCTGTGCCTACCCAATAGGGATGTGTACGTTAACGGAATTCAGGATCTTTTTTTGGGAAATAAGATGTATGAAGTTTGAATATCTTGGACATACTCGTATAATGCGAGAAGAAAAATATGATATCCTTCAACTGATATTCCAGGGGAAATTTCAAGGCAGTGCTAGAAAAAGCGCATATCCTGATTGAAGAATTCACAGAAGTAGGTTCGTTGTTGCCTCAAAGGTCACAATAGGCATAATGATCACCAACCTTCTATATTTGATACATTTCTAAGTGCACATCTGTAACATCGGATGCTGTAAATGCCTTAATAACAACAATTAACCATCTGACGCACGCTAGAGTTATGAATTATGAGTTGACCTTAAAGAGCCAATCGTAGCTCCTATATACGAGTAGATTTCCAAACTGCAATGAATTACTTTTCATGGAATTCTTGGTGCATTTCATATAATCAACATATGAAAACCTGTTAATTTTATTCACCACGTATTTTTATTATACATACATCCATCACGCCGTTTCCCTGTCGGCATAGGCAGAGAGGACAGAACGCCAGACTTTCCTATCGCGACACACCTATTTCGCCTACTCTACATACATACAGTTGCTACTATTTCACTGACTTTCTACGTTTCCTTCTTTTAAAACTTTATTTGGTTTGTTAGTTTTTCTTCATTCATTCGTTCCACGAGTCCAAACTATCTGAGAATGTTTTTCTTTCTGAATACTTAAGCATTAAGTTCACTTCTTCTTCTTCTTCTAAGTGCCCTGTCGGGTCCCCCCAACGTTGGCGATCACTTCGGCGAATCCGTCTCGGTCCTGAGCCGCCCGGAACAGTTCCTCTGCACTCCGGATGCCGGTCCACTCCCTCACATTCCGCAGCCAGGACATCTGTCTTCTTCCGGGCCCCCGGTGTCCCTCGACTTTCCCCTTCAATATAAGCTGGAGCAAGTGGTACTTCTCTCCACGCAGCACGTGACCCAGATATGAAATCTTTCTAACTTTTATAGTGGACAACAACTCCCTGTCAGCTCTAGCTCGCCTCAGGACTTCGGTATTTGTCACCATGTCTGTCCAGGGAATTTTGAGCATTCGACGATGCAACCACATTTCAAATGCTTCCAGTCTGTTCATTGCCTGGACTTTCAAGGTCCATGTTTCACAACCGTACAATAAAACAGACCACACATAGTATCTAATCATCCTCTGACGGAGTTTCAAATTTAAGTTGTCATCACAGAAGAGCGACTTCATTTTATTAAATGCAGTTCTTGCTGCCTCAATTCTGCACCTGATTTCCACATCCGGGTCGAGAGACTGCGTGAGTATGTTGCCGAGGTATCTGAATTTCTCCACCCTTTCGACGCTACGGCCGTTCAAACGCAACACTGACCCACTGTAATCCAACCGCCCGAATGTCATCCACTTGGTTTTACTGACATTTATTGTAAGACCCACTCTTTCACCGGACTCGTCAACAAGATTAAGAAGGTCCTGGAGATCATTGACGCTTTCGGCTAGTAAAACGGTGTCATCCGCATATCTGATATTGTTTATCATAACGCCATTAATCTTCAAACCTTTATCGGTGCTGCTGAGGGATCTTTTAAAGACATGGTCAGAATATAAATTGAATAACAATGGAGACAGGATACAACCCTGTCTTACGCCTCGTTGGATAGCAATTGCAATTAAGTTCACATTCATCCTTAATTACTTTATACTGTATTCTGTTACACATTGTCACTCCATGTATTCTTCTTAGTGCATGTATTTCTACATAATTTTAGCATGTTTCCACGTTCACGTTTCACTCCCGTTCATCAAAGTTGGTACTAAAATAGCCCACAACAGTATTTACATACATGAAGCGGACGGTATCAAAATCTGCTGAGATATGTTTTAGTCCTCCATTAATTTTGTTTCCTATCGCTACACGACTTCCGATATCCCTCTTTAACACAATTCCAAAACAAATTCTACCCCATTAGCAGAATTCCAGAATTTTTATAATTATCCCTAATATTTTTATTATCACGTTAAATCAATCAGAAATTGCACATATTATTAGATTGCAATGCTAATGACTGTTTATTGATACGTGGACTAGTTTCGCTACCTTTTGAGCGTACTTACACCTGGCCTAAATCAGGGTGATACACTCTCACCGTTACTGTTACTACTTAAAGACGCGATCAAAATCAATACAATATATCTGATTGCCGGACTTTTTTTTTAGGAATTCTTATTTTTGTGAAGAATGTATTTATTTATTTAACACTTTTATTGCAATACAATCTGGCGGGCTTATTGCCAGGCGGCAGTCTCTTCCAACCAACCAGACAAAAGTAAATGAAGCAAGTTACGTGGTCGCATAAATCATTCAAATGACTATCCATCCCCACGAAATCCATAAACATATACGTGAGAAGATGCCCACGAACCCCAAAAAGACGGACAATCACCCGAACATTATTTTTCATATAAAGTGAGATATTATCAATCAAAAGGAAAGGAAGGGATGGTGGAGAGCAAAGGAAAAGAAAAATCAGGAATGAAACACGTTATTTTACTGACTAGAAATTAGGAGTTTTTTCAGTCGCTTCTTAAAGCAATTGCAAACTTCTTAAAGCAAAATTTACAAAAATTGCTGTATCTAACGTAAGTAAATATTACGAACAACGTAATAAAACTTTGCTTTACACAAGTACCGGGTCTCACTTCTCTTTTTGTCTGCAGCACATACTTTTCGAGTACTCCAGGGTTTTTTTTACTTTTTGTCAGCTGATGAAAGATTCCTACCTACTAAAACCAAAATTTTACTCGTACAATCTCTGCTCTTTCCGATTCTGGACTATGAGGACGTCTGTTACTTGGATGTTACAGAGGAACAGCTGGACAAATTACAGCGTCTTCAAAATGTATGTCTAAGATTTATTTTCAATCTACGAAAGTACGATCATATAACTTCATACCAGAAGGCATTGAACTGGTTGAATGTTAGAAATAGACGCCAAATTCACATACTGTCTCTAGTGTATAATACCTTTAACTGTCCCGCCACCCCATCTTATCTCGCCGAAAATTTTAAGCGTCTTTCCAATTATGGATTAGCGCCACGCTCAAACAGAGATTGTCTATTGGCCTTTCCAATTCACCGATTCTCTTTTTTAATGTCGTCCTTTACTGTCCATGCAATGAGACTCTGGAATCAGTTACAAACCAATATAAGACTCGCACCGTCCTTGGCATGCTTTAAGAGGCGACTGAAAAAACTCTTCATTTCTAATCAGTAAAATAACGTGTTTCATTCCTGATTTTTCTTTTCCTTTCCTCTCCACTAACCCTTCCTTTCCTTTTGATTGATGATATCTCACTTCATATGGAAAAGAATGTATGGGCAATTGTCCGTCTTTATGGGGTTCGTGGGCATATGCTCAGGGACTATAGTTAGTCAAAATCTTCAAGTTGTGACACTTCACGGCACATTGATGACGTGACGTAAGAACCACATTATAAATCAATTCACCTATATGATATTTTCATTATCTGGGATATTTTCCATATTAGAAATCAGGAGACTATCTTTCAAAGATTGAATTTTTTTTATAAAAATATTTACTAGATTTCAGTGATACGCCTTTTTTAAAGCGGCATCGATCACATGAAAACACGGTACCGGGACACAACGTAAATCTGGTTTATCCCATTGAAACACGAGATCGTGATACAAAGTGTTAAATTAGGTAGAAGAAACAGCTATTAAAGGAGTACTTAAAAAAATAAGATGAAATATGACACCAGTTTGAGGTAGAAACACGTGTCGCGGGGATTAATGGTATTAGTGGAATGACAAAGAAATTCATCAATAAACATTAATAATATATCAATTTGTCGTTTTAATGAATTAATCATTTGATTAATCCCTCAAACGTGCCAATTACACAAATAACGATTAAATTATCTTTATCCGGTTTCATGTCAAGGGTGAATTAAAATAAGTAATAATGACGAGTAACTGTTATTTTAAAATCATAATTTCATTAACATTTAATAAACTTTTCTTGAAAAATTATCATAACATAAAACCTTTTTAACCCCAAACACATCAATTTTTGTTTTTTAAATGTATCACATCGAGGGAATAAAGTAAACGTACATAAAATGACGAAACACGCAATTTAAAAAAAATCTTATGTGTTTTTTTTTTTTAATTTTTATTTCACCTGGCGAGTTTATTGCCATGTGGCAATCCCTTCCAATCAACCAGAAAGGTGTTTTAATAGGCCCTGAGTGAAAACCAGACTGGAATTCCATTTAAAAAAATCTGGATTCCAGCGGGGATCGAACCCGCAACCTCCGGATCGGTAGACAAGCGTCTTACCACCAGGCCAGGGATCTTCATGAATAATATGGTTTAAGCGGTCCTCATCGAAGTCCACTGGTCGTCCGGAACGCTCCATGTCTTTCAGGTCGAAATTGCCGTCTTTGAATCGCAAAAACCATCGATGAGCTGTCCTTTAATTCATACCATCTTCACCGTATACTTCGTAAATATCGCGAGCAGCTTTATTCCCTCGATTGAATGCGAACAGAAGGAGGTGTCGAAAATGCTCACTTTTGTCTACTTGACATTCCATTTTGAAGGCTTGTAATCAAATAAAATAATATATGTAACGTAAAATCAAACACAATATCTTGTAGAGCAGAAAATTTTCTTTCGAAAAACGTATAACCTTAACCATTTTAGTGCGCGTTTTTAAATTGAAAAAAAACGGACACAACTTATGTTAACACCCAATATATTGATTGAAATACATAGATTATTTATTAGGTTTATGGATATTGTTTATTGCTTTCCCATTTCACCGCTCTTCTTTTTTACATCGTCCTTGATAGTTAGATGTTCGAGTTTATCAGTCATGATACAACCTCAGAAGTAGCCAGATAAATCTCCACCAATCCTAAAAGAAGAATAAATATTGGACACTTTTCCACGATGTGACCCACAGTCTGCACATAAGCACAACGGGGATTCAATGCGATCCCACCTACGCAAGGAATGTGCACTGCAACTGTGACCACAACTAAGACGATTCAGAGTACACCACAATCTGAGGATTCAGAGTACACCACAATCTGAGGATATCAAATTCTTGGAAAATGTTCAGATCATTCACAAGCTGGATATATATGATTGTTGACGGATTCCATTGTTGTTTGCCAAATATTTGATGAGCTCACATTTTCAATCAATCTTCTGATGCTCCCTCATTAACGCGTCTTCGAGTCATACAAATAACGTTCCAAACAATAATTATTGAACAAATGTGCATACCCATCCGTCTACGAGAGAGATTTAACATTTCGTCTAAGTCTTAGACAATTGTACTGTACTGCATTTCTTCATGTAATTTTGAAGACCGAGTCTCCTCTCCAGCTTCTTCAACCAGAAGTATCATGGATATCCTCAATCAAGCAAACTATCCCTTTGAAACCATGGTTTAATATAATAAGAATGAACAAGATGGAAGTATCAGGCATGTGTCATTTGCGGATGGGCCATGGCGTGGTGACCTTTGCAAAATGGGTGTTGTGGAGAATCCCGGCTGCGAGTGTGATCTGGATGATGAAACTATAGACCATGTATTTTTCGAACGTCTTTTGGGACACGAATTTGATTTGATAAAATCCATATCTTTACCGCATCCAATAATGTTTGGTATATTCCGAGTTGGACGACAGACGTCTTACCAACTTTGCCACGGAGGTCGTCATTGTTTTTTTACCTAACAAAAACTTTCAAACTGTGACTTTTTTGGGTACTGTCGGCAATCGAACCCGCAAACCCCGGGCTGGAAGACGTTTACGTCTTATCAACTACGTCGTCTATGGTTCATAGCTCCATTTTTGGCATTAAGTTTTACTGTATGAAATCCATGATCAATTGTTTTTAAAATTGTATTTTGTCTTACAGTTCCTTTGTTTTCTGTATCTATTTAAGAAACTCAGGATATCTACTAATAACTGTTTTCATTATTTTGTGTATATGGTTATACATAGTACGAGTACATCTGGCGGGTTTATGGTTTTACAGTAATTTATTCCAACCTACCAACTTATATTGGATAAATTTAACTGTTTTAACCTGTGAAAGATTTTACAGAAAGAAATATTCATTTGAATTCTAGAAAAAAAAACTAATAAATTATCAATAATTATATAAGAGGACAGAAATTCATTTGGGGATAAGGAATGGACACAAAGGAAAATTAGAATGAAATGATATTCTGAATAATGTTATATCTTATAACTCTTAGAAGTTTGTTCCACAGTGGCGCCGAGTAAACCGAAAAAAATAAATGTGATGCGTTAGTATGCAAAGGAGTCTCATCGCCTGATCGTAGAAAACGTTCATGTTCTGAAAGAAAATGGAATATGAAAAACAATTGGGATTCTTAAGCATGCAAAGTAATGTCGACAGAACGTGAAGGTTCCTTCGCTGTATTTACGTTTCAGTTCTTCTTTAAACCTGTTATCTTGGATGATGATAACCTTGGGTATGACATTCGTGATCAATCAAAGAGGCTACCAGTTAATAATACAATGTTTTAATTACATAATAGATTTATTAATTATATATTATTTTCTCTTCAACTTTTAAACTTATCTCATAAAATAGTACATAATAAACTATTGTTTACTTCCTTACATGCGTATTGGATTGTGCAGAATGTAATTTCGTATTTTTACGTCAAAATCAAACACAAAATTATACTAAATACTCGTATATGGCGGTTTTCAGATATTTTCAGTATCTTGGCAATTTTTCGTGTCGCAGAACACTCGATCAAAGCCTTAACTTGATCGTCATCACTTATAATCGGTCTTCCAGAACGGGCATCGTATCATCATTATGATTTTTTAAACCACATTTGACACACACTATCGTTTAATACATCGTCGTCATACACTGTTCATATCTTTATTTTTGTTTGTATAGCATATTTTCATTTGGTAGTGAAAAAAAGCATCAAGCACTGAAAAACAACTTATTTTCTTCTATATTTAAAATGACGCGAAAAAAACTCAAATAATCCAGGTAAACTCTCATAAAAAAGTACACTAAACCTTTCGTTGTAATATACATTCGACACTTTTGGAATGAATTTTACAATTTTATGTCCTTTCAATATTTATACAACAAATTTTAACAAGTTTCAGGACAATCTATTTATTACATTTTCGTATATTGCACTTTAAAAAATATGTATGGGTACCCATTAAAGCGTGCATAATGGTGAATCGGTCATATTCATACGCCTTCGGGAGACAACTTGCCTTCGATCCCATTCATCGAACTTTTGGGTTTAGAACCACTGAACTAGGTACGAGCTTGTACATATTATACAAACATATCATCACGCCATTTCCCTGTCGGGGTAAGCAGACAAGACAGAACAGACTTTCCCAACTCGACACACATCCTTAGTCTCTTCTACATCCATATATCTTCTCATACAACTTCTACGATTTCTCAGACGTTTTACGTTTTCTTCTTTCAGAATACCATTCACTTAATCCAACCATACTTCCCTTGGTCCTCCTCTCACACGCCTTGTACTGTTTTGTCAGTCCTTCCTCACTCATTCGCTCCACATGTCTTTACCACCCCAGCGTGTTCTTCATCATTTCACTTAACTAACAACGCAGTTTGCATGTGTTGCAAAATACTACCTTGCACATGACGAGGAGGCAACAAAACTCACAAGAGTATCAAATCTAGCGCGTGATAGTATTGTATTGTATTACACTTTCGTTGTATACAATGCAACCTGGTGGACTTATTGCCATGTGGCAATATCTTTCAACCAACCAGAAAGATGATGAAGAGGCCTTAAGTGAAAAGCAGTCTGAAATCTTTTTTTTTAAATCTGGGTTCAAACAAAATGACATCCGGGCTAGGAGACAAGGGTCTTACCAACTAGACCACGTAGGTCATCTTACTGATACCAAAGGAAATATTTTATCATACTGAGACCCATTTAATTTTATTTTGGATACCATCAAGAATCGCACCTGAAATCCCCGTATGAAAGACAAACATCAAACCAATGTAGCTACATTAGCCGCCAAAATCTCACTAGTGTAGAACCTCTTTGAATTGTCTTTTGAATGTCTAGAATTAATTTTAATAGGAAATTTTAATTTTTTTAAATCGTTTACTTGTAGTGAATTCAATAATACAGTATATAATCGCTGATTCCAATTCAAGAATATAACTTGATATATATTTGTAAATCGTCTCCATATAGGTATGTGAACATAAAAGGAACAATTTAGTAAGAGGTTAAAAGGTGACAGAATGTGCCCTTAGGGAACACCTGAACGTTTAGTTCAATCAGAGATCCGCTCATATTATTTACAGGATAGAAGCGCTCTTCCAGGTTGCTCCCAAAAAAGATCGACAAGTCTAACACACGTTTTTTAGTATCTAACTAATTATATCTTATCATTAAAATTTTGTTAAGTATTAAGAAACATTGTTCTACATAGCAACTTACAGAACAAATATCATAGCTAAACGCGTGATATAGAGATATTGAACCAACTGAGTGACACTGTGGAAATATTCTCGGCACCACCTAGAGAAGAATTGAAGAGAAGAAGAGAATCGTTTCGCCCGAACCGGTAAAAACCCGTAGGAGAACATTACTGCAATATTCTGGATGAAGTCGAAAACCCGTATATGATATTAATACTCGTTACTTAACTTTTAACAAATAAAATATATTCTCTTTCATATTGATATGTTTTAAACAGTAATTAAATATTTTATAAATTTTCTGAAAAAGTAAATGACCACTGTTATTGAGCATGTGTGACACAGATAACTAACAGAGTAGGCCGTAGTTAAATATGAACATTTATTAGAAGTATCAGTTAACATAAACAGGGAGGTCGGTGATCTCTTGTAATGAGCGAATAGCAGTTGTCCTTGCGCCCAGGAAAACGAAATGTGTTCAGTCAACGGGTCTACTACCATAAGTAGCAAAGAGCAATAGGCATGCTGTCTTCACTCAGCCAGTTCTATTGCTAACATGTACTTGGTACTTATTTTTCAGTACTAGTCTTCTCAAGGATTTCCTCACACCTTTTAAGGAAATTAATAGTTGTAGTATCATTTCAGAAAACAGACGTTAAAGGCATAGTTATTAACACTTGCTATATTGTAATCCTATCACTTTCATCGTCATCTTCGCTGTTGACTGAAGGTTTGTTTATTGCATGTCAGATACATAGTACTGTCACACGTTTACGTGTAACTAGAAGATAAGAACACAGTTTGGAGAAGCTGGTTGTGAGCGGTGTTCAAGAGAACGTTCTCCAGTAAGGTGGATAGACTAAATGGAAGAGATGACTTCTCATCATTGGGGGGTGCACTCGTCATGACTAGGAAGAGTGAAGACGAATAATCCGTTCAATTTCAGAATTGTCAGAGAACTTCGACGCTCATTCATGAGCAATACGACTAAGAAAAAGACATTATTTATTTAATGTCTTCCAACCCACCAGACTAAAATAAATAAATAAATAAATAAAGCAAGTTGCATGGCTGCAAAAAACATCCAAACGACTACCCATCCTCACGAACATATGCGTGAGCATACGTTCATAAACCCCTCAAAATCGAACAATTACCCGAATATTCCTTTTCATATAAAGTGAGAAATGGAAGGGATGCTGGAGAGGATAGAAGAATCAGGAATGAAACACGTTATATTACTGACTAGAATGAATATTTTTTTCAGTCGCTTCTTAAAACATGCCAAGGACGGAGCAAGTCCAACATTGGTTTGTAACTGGTTCCAGAGTCTCACTGCATGGACAGTAAAGGACGACGTAAAAAAATAAGAGTGGTGAACTGGGAAAGCCAATAAACAATATCTGTTTGAGCACAGCGCAAGTCCATGATCGGAAAAACGCTGAAATTTTCGGTGAGATAAGAAGGGGTGACGGGACAGTTCATGATATTATACAATAGAGATGGTATGTAAATTTGGCGTATATTTCTCATAATTAACCAGTGCAGCGTCTTTTGGTATGAAGTGATATAATAATACTTTTTTTAATGTAAAAAATAAATCCTAGACAATCATTTTGAAGACGCTGTAATGTCCACCTATTCCTCCATAATATCCAAATAACAGACGTCCGCATAGTCCAGAATCGGAAAGAGTATTGCACGAGTAATATTTTGGTTTTAGCAGGCAGGAATCTTTGCAACACTTTAATGGAAAGAAGGCTGAAACCCTCCGGTTTACCTCGTTTATTTAACCTCGCCATGAGAGAGTGTTATCCATTAATACGAGTACTTTACAGAAAAATTTCAGCCCAGATTTTGGCCACTGGTAGGCCTTTTGCATATTCTGCATATATGCAATGCTGATCATGTTAAATAGTTTAATAGGTTGAATATGTTCTGCTTTTCTCCGTATATGCATAGAGTGCCCTCATTTTTTGGGAAAATCCTTACATTTACAATACACTTCCGTTGTATACAGTACAACCTTGCGGGCTTATTGCCATGTGGTAATCTTTTCAAGCATACAGAAATTTATAAAGTGGCCTTAAATGGAAACCAAACTGAAAACCTTTTTAAAAATTGCCTTCCAATGTGAATCGAACCTGCAACCGCCGGGTTGAGATATAAACGTTATCCCAAATAATATCACGAAAGCTGTGCAATAAAATAGGGACAAACAAATCAGGTTCTGAGTTCGTCGATAAAATTATTGGTACCTTTCAACGTGTGATAATAATACCGACACGTACTACGACGGACATCACGCTTCGTGCCTACTCCAGTGATTTCGAATCTAAATTCTGGATTAACGAGACTGACAGCAATATTTTTTCCCCGTGTTGTATTTCAGTGATGTTCTTAATTTATCTATTGATTTTATTTTCGTATAGCTTACATATAACAATTTAAACGCAATTACATACAAAAATTAAAAAGTAATGTAAACAATATAAAACAATTCAATATGAAAACTTTAGAGGTGTTTGTGTCATAATGATGTGTTCGTGCCCTCCTTGATATATGGAAGTGAAACATGGACTTGACAGAAGTAGGATTAGAGTAAGATTAAGGGTGTAGAGATGCGTGCACTAAGGGAAATTAGTGGAGTGTCAATATTTGAAAAAAATCGGAATGAAGACATCAGAAATGAATGCATTGATAAAATAGATCTTTTAAGTAAGATGAAAAAAGGAGTTTAAAGATGGTTCGGACATGTGGAGAGAATGAATAATGAAAGAACGACTAAGAAAATATACAAGTCAGAAGTGCAAGGTATGCGTAAAAAGTGTAGACCGATGAAAACGTTGCTGGACCAAATTGATCAGATCTTGAAAGAAGATAAACTGAGAAGTATGAAGAATAAAATTTTGTGTATGAATATGGAGGAGACGAAATTTGTGTGCTTGGATAGAAAAGTTTAGAGATATGTTATGTCTACCTACCCCGCAAGGAACACAGCGTGATCATATATGGTATATGCGTGTGTCATGGAAGGGGCTGCTAAGTATTCTTGGATCGAACAGTGATAAATTAATAATTGTTTTGTCGAGACAACTAAATTCCATTACTGTTCAATATGTTTTTTTTTCAACATTTTCTGAAATATTGCATATGTCAATATAATAATATACGTGGTCTCATCCAAAAGGTACAGCCCGCTTGGTACCAATACGTCTTATTAGAAAACATTTCTTTACCTGATTTAACAACAATTGCATTTTATTTCTAAAAGAAAATAAATAACGTGGTAAAATGTAATTATTATAGAATAATGTTCATATTAAACTGTTGTGGTTAAAATTTTTACAATGAGTAAAACACAAATTCGCCTTTGTATCCTTGAACGGAATGCATTTGTTCAGTGCACTACACCGAGAATAAACCTGTTTCATTAACACTTTATATCCCGAATTTCAATGTGATAAACTAAATTTGCGTTAAGTCCCGGTCGCATGTTTTCACGTGATCGATACATCTTCTAAAAAAGAATATATTACGAGGCATATCCAGAAAGTAAGTGTACTGAATTTTTGTAGGTTACAATTTTTTTATTTAAACAAAAAAATTACGTGGTTAACGTAGTACATATGTAAGCTATTTTTCGACAAAGTCGCCATTCCTCTCAATGCAGGTGGTGAAGCGGGGTATCAACTTTTTGATGCCTTCCTAAGTAGTTTCCCGCCAACCCCTCCGTCCACTTCTCCACCTCCTCCTTTACCTCCTCGTCAGTTGAAAACCTTTTTCCACCCATGTGCAGCTTCAGGGAGGTAAAGATATAGTAATCTGAAGGTGCTAGGTTAGGGGAATGCGCGGGATGGTTCAGAAAATCCCATTTAAACGAGGCGAGCAGTTCCTTCGTGGCGTTGGCCATGTGTGGTCTGGCATTGTCGTGCAGCAGGCAGACTCCCTTTGTCAGCATGCCTCTCCTCTTGTTCTGAATCGCCCTCCGCAATTTTTTTAGGGTCTCACAGTATCTTGCAGAGTTGATGGTCTCCCCTTGAGGCATATATTCAATTAAAATTATGCCTTGACAGTCCCAAAACACGGATGCCATGATTTTCTTGGCTGAAATTGTCGTTTTGAACTTTTTGGCGGAGGGTGAAGAGGTGTGACGCCACTGTTGAGACTGCCTTTTAGTTTCAGGCGTGTAGTGTGCAACCCAAGTTTCATCTCCAGTAACGATGGAGCGGAGAAGTTCATCTCCATGGAGTTTGCAGCGCCTCAAAAACTCTTGCCCGGCCTCCACTCGATTCAACTTGTGTTGGTCTGTCAGCTGTTTTGGGACCCACCTCGCGGACAGTTTCCGATATCCGAGGGTCTCTGTGATGGTTTTGTGTAGTAGAGATCTGGAGATTTGCGGAAACATCGCAGAAAGTTCATCCACAGTCAATCTGCGATCGTCACGGAGCGCAGTTTCGATTTTTTCCACAATTTCGTCAGTCACAATTGAAGGTCTTCCGCTCCTCTGATCATCATGCACAGACGTACGACCGTTTTTAAACTCGCGACGCCACTTGTACACACTCGTACGATTCATAGCTTTATCACCATATGCAGTTTTCACCTCATTATAAACCTCAACGGGAGGTTTTCCCTTCCAAACGAGATAACGGATGACGCCGCGTATTTCGCACTTGGCGGGAGATTGGATTGACATTTTTCACGAAACGTGTTGTCGCGTCGACACTTCTCAACGTACTGACCTCGAACCGGTCTCGTTGTGGAGGCGAAGGGTCAGGCTACACGGAAGTGTAGCCAACATGTCGAAAATAAAATCCATCCGGTCGTGAGAGCCTCAGTACACTTAGTTTCTGGATACGCATAGTACTAGCATTTAGTAAATATTTTTGCTAACGATTCAACCTTTAACGATAATCTCCTGATTTCTGTACCTTACTTCTAGCATGGAAAATACCCTAGACCAGTGGTCCTTAACCTTTTCGAAGTACGGAACACTTTTTATTTTAAGAAAATTTTGCGGAACACCAAAATCACCTTAGTCGCAAGAATGACATGGAACGTAACAGAGATGCATGCTTAGGTGGTTCAGTGGAAACTGTAAGTTGTATCTTATCTACGTTGTAAACTGCGCACTTAAAACAAGTTCGCGGAACACGAGTATTCCGAGGATAAGAACCACTACCCTAGACCATGGGTCTCCAAACTACGGCTAGCGGGCCAACATCGGCCCGCGAGCACCACCAATCCGGCCCGTCATAGTTTATTTTGATTGCATTGTTAATTTACAATGTAAGTAAATCATACAAAATAATAATCAGATGTTTTTATATACGACGATTATAGTCACAAAACACACTAGTCGCACTATATTTCGCTTTTCGCGCATCAGCTATTTCCGCCACAATAAAATGTCCTTGACACTTGCCCGTAAGTACCAACCGAAATTGCGAACGGAGCGGAGTCTACCCCGTACCCTGCGCCATAGATATCTCACTCGCCGGCTAGTCCCAATCCAAAAATTTGTGCGTAGTTCAAAACTACAATATGTTGGTATGATGAGCTAGCTAGGTCTTGGCCCTTGGGACTAGTGGAAGAGTTAGTATGGTCCTTAGGCTAAAAAGTTTGGAGACCCTTGCTCTAGACAATGAAAATATACATGAATTCTGACGTACGAGTATAATCAATATGCAGAGAAGTGTCAGATTTTGACACATAATTCTGGAGACCAACTGCAGTCTTTGGATCCAAATAGAATAAGGCAATCAAATCATTTCAAACAGGTCACCAAAGAGCATGTCTGTTTTCACATGATCAAAACCTTTTCCGAAAACGGGCATATTACTGGCATTTGTTAAATATTTAGTAAACAATTCAACCTTTGAATGTAATCTCCTGATTTGTAGCATGGGGTATAAATACTCTAGACCAGGGGTCTCCAAACTACAGCCCGCGAGCACCACCAATCCGGCCCGCGATAGCGGGTCGGATCTGCCCGGTATCCACCCGTAATAGTTTATTTTGATTACACTGTAAAATTTACAATGTAAGTAAATCATACAAAATAAGAATCAGATGTTTTCATTTAACGACCAATTAAGAAACACAATAACTGACTTACGGGTACATCGGCTATCTCCGCCGCAATGAAATGTCCTTGACACTTGTCCGTAAGTACCAACCGAAATTGCGAATGGAGCGGAGTCCACCCCGCACCCTGCGCCATAGATATCTCACTCGCCGGCTAGTCCCAATACGAAAATTTGCGCGTAATTCAAAACTACAATACATTGGTATGATGAGCTGGCTAGGTCTTGGCCCTTGGGACTTAGTGGAGAAGTCAGTGTGGCCCTTAGGCTAAAAAATTTGGAGATCCCTGCTCTAGACAATGAAAATATGTGTCCCATATACATGAGTTCTGATGTCACACAATCAATGCACAGTGAAGTGTCAGATCTTAAAGATTTTTTAAATCTGAAGACCAACATTCGTAGGTATTCACAAGGCATTCATAGGATCCTCCAAACAGTTTATAAAAGTGCATGTCTAAACATGTGTTGATATATACTCCATCAACTGATAAACAAGAAAAACACTGCTGAACTTGTAAGTTGTATGCTAAACACAATAAGAAAAATGAAACCTGACACATATACGAGTATATGTTAAGGAGTGTGATGTAGCTCTCCACAAAGGAGATTTTAGCCAGAATTAGTATTAAAAGTATTTTAAACAACTATAAAAAGTTGTATTATAATATTCCGAATATTTGCTTAGATAAAGCAATTTTAGTAAACCCTAAACAAAAATCATAATTCCTGGGAAGGGTTGTCTTGATTTCGATCGGGTCTTAAAGTGTTAACTTTAAAGGATGTTTACAAATTTGCTACATTTGTTTACTTAATTTATTTGTCGGAATTTACGAAATACCTCTGGCGGAAAAGCTCACAAAAAAAAAGAAAACCTCCATTTATGTTTTCAAATATTTTATGTTTCCGTTATGTTTTAGAATGCAATTTTAATCGATTTTTTTCCCGGTTTTCTAGAAGCTTATTTTTTCTAAATCATATTAAAGTAAATATAATTAATTATCTAGATGATGGTCTTATATAGATTATTGAAATGGAAATATTATTAATAATAATAATGGGGCAATTTATAAAGCGCCGTTTAGAGAAAGCACACTATTCTCTAGGGCGCTGTAACTCGAGATTCGAACCCACTATTATTGACAGATTAAAAATATTACAAAATAAATACATTTTTAACTTGAGTTTAATAAGGTAGTACCTGCGGCCATTAGGTACTTCCCCGTAACTGCATATGATCAAAAAAATATATGTATTTGGTAAGAAAACGCATAAAACTTACCAAGGAAGACGAAGTACAAAGAAACCTTTGTAGATCTTCCGATATACACGTTTGATAGAAACTTTTGGCTTTAGGTGTAGTGTAGTGTATTGTATAATGTTTATATATCATCATAAATTTAGATAGACCTCCAAAAAAAGTTGTCTTTAAATGCTTCCTAAAGTGGCGCATGCCACTGATATATCTAGCATTAAGAGGTAGACAATTCCACGCCATAGGACCAACAAGTTTTCTTCTGCCATTTATTAATTGTCTGTTTTTTTAATTTCTTAATCATGTGCAATCGTATCTATGTCATATGTGCAAGAGTGTGGGCTGAAAAACATCTGGTGTACTCGCGGCTGGGCTCGCCCTATATTGGGGGGGGGGGTTATATCTCGACCTGTAGGATGTTATGAGATGAGCCCAGACATTTTGATAGCTTCTATCTTGAATGTATTTTCTGCTATTTATCTTGAGATATACGAGTATATGTGATTTTGGAACGTATATGTTATAAGAATGTACATACTATGTTGCTATCAACAAACCTGTATTTATTTATTTCAATGGCAATAACTCGATCATAATACCCCGCCTTATTCGATCGATTTGGTTGAACATATTGGTGTTAACATAAGTTGTGTCCGTTTTTTTTCCAAATGAAGAGAACAAGATGAGACAACAAAAATAACTCCTTCATTATTTACAACTTCTTGCCAACGTTCTACAAGTTTTTCAATGTCTGTGCGATAAAAACCATCCGGTCTTGACTCGAGGAATTTGTCCAACCACGTCCGCAATTCGACGTCATTATTGAAGGAAACCCCCGCAAATTGTTCGAAAGCGACCGGAAAAGGTGGAAAACTGACGGCGCGAGGTCTGTAGAATACGAAGGGTGCGGCAGGACTTCCCAACCAAGCGTTTGAATGGCATTTTTCGTAATGTTAGCGATATGAGGGCGGGCATTATCGTTATGCAGAATAACGCCATAAACTTTCCGTTTCTTCATATTCACATAAAGGCACCATTTTTCATCATCAGTTATGATGCGGTAAAGAAACCTTTGCTTGTGGCCACGCGTAGCTCGATGACGTGCGAGCAAACCAGCAAAAATTGTCGAACGTAGATTTTTGTTCTTTTCACTCAAAACATGTGAAACCCAAGCGCCGAATTTCTGGACTTTTCCCATTAATTTAAGATGGCGGTATACAGTCATGTGACTACAATTCATCTGCTCAGCCATTTCTACGGTGGTTTGAAGGGAATCTTCATGAAAAATATGGTTTAAGCGGTCCTCATCGAAGTCCACTGGTCGTCCGGAACGCTCCATGTCTTTCAGGTTGAAATTACCGTCTTTGAAACGCAAAAAACCATCGATGAGCTGTCCTTTCATTCATAGCGTCTTCACCGTACACTTCGCAAATATCGCGAGCAGCTTTGGCAGCTTTATTCCCTCGATTGAACGCGAACAGAAAGAGGTGTCGAAAATGCTTACTTTCGTCTACTTGACATTCCGTTTTGAAGGCTTGTAATCAAATAAAATAATATATGTAACGTAAAAACAAACACAATATATTGTAGAGCAAAAAAATTTCTTTCGAATGACGTATAACCTTTCCCATTTTGTTTTACTTTTGTTGCTCATTTTTAAATTTGGAAATAAACGGACACAACTTATGTTAACACCTAATATATTGAATTAACGTGGAAAAAGTCTGAAAGAACTATTCCGACCAACCACAAAAGGTGTTAAACTAACCTGTTATGTTGTGAAAAGCAGACTGAAATCCTTTTTAAAAAAGTTGTATACCAACAGCAATAAAAACTACAAATTCTTAGGCAAAACTCAATTCAATTAGGTTGAATGTACGAGTATTATCATTCAATACAGGTTTATGTCAAAATTTTATAAATATTCCTAAATGTATAATATTAAATTGTTTCAGTATATTTTTAAAGCAATACATAATAGTTGGTTGGTGCTTACCTTGACATATGGACGAAAGACTTGGAGTTGACAGAAAAAGTAAGATTTATCTAGTGAAGATGCTTTCTTTGAGAACAAATTAAATGTCAATGTTCGAGTATAATAGAAAGAGGAATGAAGACATTAGAAAAAAATACAATAGATGGCTAAAGTTATCGTTAGATAAACGAGGAAAGAGGCACTGTAATGTATGAATGCAAGAGGTAAGTCGATAAAAGAGTGGTTAAATAAAGTGGACCAGATTTTGAAAGAATTAAAAGTGAAAGGCACGAATAGTATAAGATTGTGCACGACGACATTTATGTTATATATTTATACAAACTCAAATAATGTGTCTGGTTAGAAAAGTGTGGACAACAAGTCTCTCTGCGTACCTCGCAAAAGTCTTGATATATTGATACGCATTAATAAACGCATACAGTAAAAGTTTTTGCATTTCATAAACTTCAAACTGTAAAGCCTACGAGCTGAGTTGGACTACGGACAGAAGAAAAATGTCACTTTTTTTAAGATTGTTTGCTCGTATTTCAGTAGTTCGGAAGTAATTCAGCTTATCAGGCTACATAACGCCTGCACAACAGGACAACATAGATTGGGCAATGAGTATGGACATTGTGTGGACATCCATATGACTTTACCTATTTACGAGAGTTTAAGTAAAGAAGTTGTTTTTAACGAGAACGAGATGAATTAAATAAATTATAATACATAAATTCACGAACTTATTGTGTTGAACCCATCGTGTACTGGATTTGTTTTTTTCTTCCTATCATATAACAATGCTTGCATGTCAATATTGATTCGTATTTGTTATTTTTGTATTACTTTTCAATGAAAAAAACTTTTGACTATTTAAAAAAAAGAAAATTAACAGAATGTGGGTTCATTCAATTTATTTTTAATCTAAAAATACACTTATGTATTCGAATATTGTGCCAGACGTTAATGGCTTAAAACAAGATGGCGAAGAAATTTTCGTGTTCTGTCAACCCTATTTAGATTGTTGAATAATCAATTCATGCTGCCCTCAATATCTGCGTGAAAAATTATATTTTATTTCTAAGCGTGGACTGTCCTTTAGATCTGATGACTGTATACCAACGCATCACATCATTCTTCAAATAATATTTTGTAGTTCACTCTGCTCAACTTGGGGACGATCTTCCTGGCTTAATCAGGTGTGCTTATTGATATTTAGTGCCATGGAGTTTTTGTTTATTTCTTTTGTTCTCTTATTTAAGTGAGTGGGCCGTTGCACACCAACTTCCTCGCCTTTAACTCTTACGATTCCCATCAATATCCTTGTATTCCTTGAGATTTATTTTATTTTTTTCTCAAATATCGTTATCATACACTACGTTAAAGGTATGGTATTGTATACGAATAATACAAAATATGAAACCATAGCTAGTTGATTGAAAGAAATTGTTTCAAAGCAATAAATCTGCCAAATGTATTTGCACAAAAATGTTAAAATAAATAAGTATTCTGATTATTAACAAGAACATCCTCTATATTATTATCGATCGCAAAATCGCAAACTCAGGTCTTCCATCATTTTCTTTTATTTTTGACATGCAAAATTTCGTTGCCAGTGTTTAAATATATTCGACTCACCCGAAAAATAAATCGGCGATCAATTCTGAGAATTTCTTTTAAATATCCTGTCTCTCTAAATGAAAAGTTGTTGTTTTATTGATTGTTTGAAAAGGACCTTTGTACATATTTCGGACCATTGAATTCTTTCGAAGAAGACTATCTCAGGAGACGTATAAAAAAAGAGTCTCGTACTTTTTTTAACATGGCAATAAATAATGTGAAGCTAAGTCATTGAATATGTAATGTAAGGAAATATTGTAAGAAACCTTTAATTTCTTTAAAATATATATTTTCGGGGCTTCGAATAATGCGATTTCGAATAATATGATTTAGTGTATTCATAATTTGGCCGTACATTTCAATCAACGGTGATATAATTTGGCCCTACATTTCAATCAACGGTGACATAATTTTCCCTACATTTCAATCAACGGTGACATATTCGATTTAATTCAGTTCTCCAGAAATATGACAAATATGTGGAAAAGCATTATTATTATAAGTTAATTAAGCATTCCATCCGATAAAGAGGATGATTTGTGCCAATGACAATTTGAAGGAAATTAGGCAGTATGACAATATGTAAGAACATCTGTAGTTCTAAATATTTAAAGTGTGTTTAGGACAATAAATTCAGATATGTGACTATAAATTAATAGAGAATTGAATGCGAATATATGGAACATTTTGAACGGACGGGGGACATTTACAATATATATGTTAGTTATCATAATGTTGTATGCGGTGCACAGAGGTAGCTCAAAGAAAATATGATCGAGAGTCTCTGCTCCCATTCCACACGTGCATGTAGAGCTTTTTTAATATGGATTTTATAAAGGTGACTTCTTATCAGACAATGGCCTATTCTTATCCTGCATATGACAGGCACAATTCGTTTGGGCAGTTTTCTTTTGTGGAATCAAGAATCAAGGTTTAGTTGGTATTTTAACCTGAATATTTCTATAGGCAGCAGCCTTCTTGCTTCTAGGCAGCCCCCAGGCTTTTGACCAACTTTTAAGTAAACGTTTTTTCAGCCTGCGTTTGTAAAAGCATTATACCACATTGTGGAAATGATATTAGTGATAATCAAGGTTATCAACAGCGTATTACTTCCAATATTAGAAAATTAATGAATAGAGACAAGTTAATGCAGTTGAAATGAATGCACTGAGAAGAATATGTGCTGTATCGATGTATGACAGAATAAGAAATATAATAATTAATGCTAGCAAAATAAAATGATGTGTTAAGTCGAGTTAGTTTGTACATTTTGAACGGATAAGTTAGGAAACACTGTCTTAACAAATTTATAATCTAAGCATAAGTTGGAACATGGTAGAGGATGACCGAGGAATATATGGTTGAATAAGTGAATTATTTTTTTAAGAAATTTACATGAAAAGTATGAGAAATAAAAATAAATGTATGAAAAGACGTGTGGCTGGAGGAGGCGAAGGAAGTATGTTGTGATCGTAAAGTTTTGCCTACCCCAGCAGAGAAATGGTGTGATAGTACGTATGTAAATCTGATTTTGAAAGTATAAAAATGAAGCATTTACCCTACACGTTACGTACATTATTACTCCATGGATTATATTGTATAACAACAATTCACCCAAGTTAATTCAAAGCCCAACACTCCACATCCCTCAAAGTATTAGTATTAATGCTCTTAAGTTTCATTAATTCATTCTTATTGCTGAAGAGCATGGCCGGGAGTCAATATTGACGACCCCCGTGGCTTAGTTGTTAAAACGCTTATCTTCCAGCCCGGGGGGGGATGCGGCCTTGATTCCCGTTGGCACCCGATTTTTTTTAAAGAGGTTCCAGTCTGGTTTTCACTTACGGCTTCTGTAACATATTTCTGGTTATTTAGATTCGTCATGACAATAAACCCGCTAGGTTGTACGCTTTACAACAATAGTATAATACAATACAATTAATACGTCTTCAAGACCTGGGGGCAACCTTAAAGTTGATATTAAAGTCTTATAAGTAAATATCTATCTGCATTTAAGCTACCGAAGAAAAAACATATAGATGTGCTCCAATCGTCTCACTTCGATGTGTCATCGGATCCAGTACAACTGTGTGGTCGGTGGGTTTGCTGATGTGCAACGACCCACTCACTTAAAACAAACTCCACAACTTCGTTTACCAACTGAATTGACGTTGGAACAACGAGGAGAGCCTCGACTACGAGGCCCAGCAACGACGATAACTACCGATAAAAAATTGCCTGAAAAAGACACAAGTCGTTTTTTATCTTGCCCCGCGACCTCACTTGTGACCTTTTCGTTAACTATTTTTCATTTTGAAAGATAAATACTGTTTTCATACTAATGACATAATATGCTTGGTAAATTCCTTTTATACAATGCTGTTATCGCGACTCGGTTTTCCTCTGTGTCAGGCAAAAAAACTGTCCAAAAAATTGTTACACGAAACAAAAGAAAAAACATATCGTTGTTGGATTTTGATCATTATAACAATAAACACTCAGAACTTGGATTAAAAAGAAAAATAAAAATCTCGAAATTATTAGCGATACTAATTTAGTAAATAATAAAAGGTGTCGCATTTTTTCACTTTTGTAAATAAAATGAGACGCACTATAATAATTCAATTAAATGTAATAAATAATAATGGGAAGTAAAAGCTTTTTAGTTTTGACATGCAGCTGTCAGTTGATGTGTCGGATGGTATTTTTGTGTTTAATGCGGTATTTTATTTGTGAAATTGATATTAAATTTGTTTTTGCAGGAGGTTATAAAAAGTTAACCCTGTGAATATTTTGTACACAAGGACCGTTTTATAGCAGTTCAGAAACGTTTTTATAGGTATTTTTCTACACGTTTTTGAAATGGCGACACTGACCTGAATGAGATCTCTTTGCATTACAGAACTCTCCGTAGAGATCGTCCTTAGGTAGTTTACCATCCTCTATCCGCCTTAAGTGTCTCAGCCAGCGCAATTTCTTCTTTTTTAGGGAAAATTCAGAGGGTGTGTTGATACATGTCAAGGTAGTCGCTACACACGATCGCATACTGTATCGTATCTATATACCGAACATTTTTTTCGTTTGTGTCAGATTCTTTCTTTTGTGGTAGTAAAAAAGCATCGAACACCAAAAAAAAACTTATTTTGTTCCATCCTCAAAATGAGGCAAAAAACAGCTTAAGCTATTTATATTATATAAAGAATTAACGAAAAAATACATTCAACTATGTATTACCTTTCATAATAATATACGAGTTATTTTAAAACATTCAGGACGTTTGGAATGAAGTTTGCAAAGAAATAAAAAGTCAACATTCCAATTCATTCATTCGCATGGCGCCTCTCAACAAATCGGAATTGACGATGCGGACATATTGAGAGCGTGGCTGGAAGACAATATTATTACCAGCCAACGTCAACTGTGTGTAAATATTGTTGACAGACAAATTCTCTTATCAGATAAGGACCTTTTAATTTTTAGGTATCATCGGGAATCAAACCCGAAACCCCCGGTTGAAAGTTAAGCGTCTTACCAACTAAACCACGAAGGTCTTCAATACGTTCATAAATATAATATCATCGAAATGCACTTTTGTATAGATTTTTCCAATGAGATAGTACAGTACAGACATTTAAGGTCATCCAGCATAAATCAAAATAAGCAAAAATCATGTTATTCTGGTTGTCTCGTTGAAATGTTGACTACCTCGTATATATCTGATACACCTTTCGCCTACCTTAACCTAAAGAAATGAAACTTGGACGTGGACAGAAGATGTACAGATGTATGATTAATCCAGTCAAGATGCATGTAGTAAGAAAGATTTGTACAATATAAATATATACATGCTTTCCTGTTTCTCATACTTCGTATCTTTCGCTCAGCTAAAATTTATCCAATTGTTTCATTACACGTTTTTTCCGCAGTCTACCTCTTCATCGCTCTCCATTCATTTCAGACTAAAATATTTGTTTCGTAAATATTTCGCAACTTATTCTCTTAATGTGGTCAAACCATCTACACATTCCTTTCTTAATTCTATTCATAACATCCGTCTCGAACAAACAGTTATTCTTTATCTGATAATGGAGTTATGTTCAGTACTTTTTACAACACCAGTAAAAACCCTATAAAACAGAGGGATGACTTCTACTCGATCCTGGAGGTTCTGACGTGATTTCAATTTGTCTCGGTGATAACTGAGGAAAGACATTCCTTTTTTTTTTAATTTTGACTGGCAGAACCGTTGATGAAGTATCTAAAACACGGTACAAAGATTCAAAGAGGAAAAATAAGATATACAACTTATTTTGCACCACGGACTACACAAATTATTTTGGATTCAGCCAAGAGCCACGTATTATGCACCATGGGCTACACAAATTATTTTGGATTCAGCCAAGGGCCACATATTTTCAATATTGAAAAAAATGTTTATTTCAAAATAACTAGTTTTTTTTCGTCATATTGTTAAAAAAATGTCAAGAAATATCGACTAGCCGCAAATTTATTTTTGGTGACCCTCGCATGTGACATAGTGTTTTATCCGATAATTTCTAGCTCTATCAAACATTGTAATACTAGATATTCTACACAATGCGCGTTTTTTCATCGCATTTATACTACTCTCATCGTGCTATATTAATAAATTGGGCAATTAATGTAATACTAATTTAAACTGTTCTATTAAGGTTTTTTAATAATTGGCAGCAAGGTAATATATAATGGTCCATAATAGTGTTTAAGTACCAACTTTGATGTATGGGAGTGAAACATGGACGTGGAGCAAGACTGAAAGGAGCCGAATAAATGCTGTAGAAGTGCGTGTACTAAGAAGAATATATGGGGCGACTATATCATATATGATAGAGTACGGAATGACGTGATTAGTGAAGTTAAGGCTGATGTTTTGAGCAAGATGATGACAACCAATCTGCGATGGTTTAGGCATGTGGAACGAATGAATGAAGAAAGACTAACAAATCAAATATACAATGTAGATTTGAGTGGAAGGCATGGTGAAGACAGACCAAGAAAAGTATGTTTAGATCAAGTGTACGATATTTTGAAAAAAAGAAATGTAAAAATCTGAGGAATCGCAGAAGAGGTGAAAGATGTGTTTCGCGATAGGAAAGTATGGTGTTATTTTCTTTCTGCCTACCCCAATAGAGAAACGGCGTAGTGGTATATATGACAGCAGTAAAAAAAAAGTTTTTATTGTGTGCCCTTTGCGATTTAACAAAAAATTATTGCGCCCTTCGTGGCAATAAAATGCTGACGGTTACGGTTCTTGATTAATATATATTTAATTTAATATATTTATCAAGATTCGCATCTAAGGTCGTCCGTCATTTTCAGTTAAGTCGTCTTGTTGGTTAAGTGTCTGGTAGTATCCAGTTCCCTTGATGAGGGTATTTTGGAAAGTTGAATTCCCGACAGACTGCAGAGGACGAACCCGTTTCTAACCCGATCAAAGTTGACAGTTACTTTTTTTTATTCAAGTTACATGATATCGACCTTAACTTTTTGATCGAACCGGCAGATAAACTGTTGCAGAAAATGGTTTTTATACCTTTTGCATTATTTAATTTATTTCGCTGTTTATTTTTAATATATGATAATACGCTAATATTTTGTGTAAGCTTTTCCTCAATTTTACTCTGTTCTGTTGATGTAATGCTTTTTTTTATCAAAAACTCCAATGTATTATTTATTGGTTTAGCTTTCTCTTGGATATGGAAACTAAAATAACATGAACTTAAGTATCGCGAACGTATTAATTTCTAACTTTATCTCTTTGTATTTTAACCCCTTAATGGGATGTCTCCATTGTATCTTCCGAATCTGTACGAGTATCAGAGATATTGCTTTGGAGAGGAATAGAATTATGGTGACGATTTCGTTTTCATCGAATAAATTATTGTTCCAATCAATATTATGGCAAGGCTTTTGCCGTTGCTGGTCCGGTGATGTGGAATGGTTTGCCTTTAGATATGGGTGGCATGTGCAGCTTTAGGAAGCACTTGAAGGCAACCCTTTATGAGTGGTATAATCAAATTTATGATTACATATGAACACTACTATGTACTTAAAACCAAATGTGTTATTATCACATTTCGAAAGATCTGCAAAAGTTAATTTATAATTCGTCTTCCCTTGATAACATTTCTGCGGTTTTCTTACCAAATATGTTTTATTAAACATATCGATGTCGTTGCTGGGCCTCGTAGTCAAGGATTCCCTCGCCAATACAACGTTAATTCAGTTGAAAAGCGAAGCCGTGTCGTGGATTTTTTTGTTTCTTTTTAAGTGAGTGACCTGTTGCACACCAGCAAACTCACCGGCCACACCACTGTACTGGATCCGATGGCACACCTGAAGTGAGACGATCGGAGCACACCGGCATGTTTTTTCCCCTCTTTTTTAAAAGACAAGATACGACCGAAGTCATAGATATTCTTATGCCCCCGAATAATAGGTGTAAAAAATGCCTGTGTCATTCAAGGAGCACATGTTCGAACCAGCGACTTTCCGCACGGTAGTCTAATGTGCTACCGCGCGACCATGCACCTCAGTTAACGTATACAAATGCAGGGAAGTACCAAATCTATTAACCGCAGCCACCACCTTTATTATTAGACACTTAATTTTTTTTTGTATTATAGTATTTTTTAAATCTCACTAATAGTGGGTTCAATTCTAGAGCTAGACGATAGTCTGTTCTCTAAATGGCATTATATAAATTCTTATTTTATTGTTATTATTATTTATATTATGAAACTAGTACGGTTATTGATTTTTATAGATTACCAAAATTGTTGTACTAAATAATTACCACTTTTAGTGTATTTCATAATTGAGCGCATTTATAGTTAGTTTATTTATTTGTCTTCATTATGTGTATCATGAGTATTTATTTGTCTTTATTATGTGTATCATGAGTATTTATTTGTCTTCATTATGTGTATCATGAGTATTTATTTGTCTTCATTGTGTGTATCATGAGTATTTATTTGTCTTCATTATGTGTATCATGAGTATTTATTTGTCTTCATTATGTGTATCGTGAGTATTTAAAAAAAAAAGTAATAATACGATTTACAATGTTGCAAAAAAATATTATATACTGAAATACATATACAAACTTTATATTAGCAGTTGGGCTTCCACCTCATTACCATAAAACACTTGAAAATTAGTGCGAAGGGGCGCAATTTTTTTATCTTGTCTCGAACGAACTCTTTTATCAAACTGTAACCCTTTTTGTATTTTTCGAACTAATTTGGGAACTAAACCCGAAACCTCTGGGAAGAAAATAAGTATCATACCAACAAGGTCACAGTACTCTGGTGAGTGATATATTTTTTAAAGAATATCGTAATTTTTCTCTGGATTCCTAACGCTGGGTATAAATCAAAACGCTTCTATACTTTATTCATTTATTTTCTTACAATGCACAGTAGATTTCGTGGGTGTGAGTGAGGGCTGAAAAACATCTGGTGTCCCCGTGGCTGGCTCGCCCTATATTGGTGGGGTGTATCTTGACCGGGGGGGGGGGGTGTTATTAGATGAGCCCAGACCTTTAGATAGCTTCTGTCCTTAATGTATTCTCTGCAATTTGTGTGTTCTTGGAGTATATTTAAATGTATTATGTACATACTATGTTGCTATCAATAAACTTATATTTATTTATTTCGACTATAAAAATAATATACTCGTATATTTAAATTGGAGAGTGCGCATTAATACAAAATATAAGAGGTGTTAGTACAAAAGTATAACCATTGAAATTACAAATACAAAAATATAATAAGACACACAGTAGGCCAATTCTCAGGGCCGTATCCCGCGTATGGAAGGATTCTCAAAAAATAACAACATACACCCAAAAAAATGGTTTTGAAAAAATGAATACAAAAATGTTCTCTCATAATTCATTCACTCTATTTTCACGTGACCTGCCACCCTTTCCTCATTTATTCTTGTTTAAAGCGTTCTTTTCTCTTTTATCTTTAGATCAACCCCCAGAGGTCTCACCAGACCCAGAGAGTGGAGAAGCTAAGAACCACTACGACTCCAAAGAAGATTTTAGTAACATGTATTTAGGTAGCTCAGAGGTAAGTCATTATTTCTTTATATATCAGTTGAGTGGCCATGTTTATTATTCTGTAGTGTTATTTTTAGTAACATGTATTTAGGTAGCTCAAAGGTAAGTCATTATTTCTTTATACAATATATCAGTTGAGTGACCATGTTTATTATTCTGTAGTGCTATTTTTTGCTATTTGGATTACACTTCTCTTTTCTCGGAGTACCTTAGCAGCTTGGCAGTAGTGATCAGGAAGAAATGTACGTCGAAACCAATGCATACAATGGTGGGTAGGTCCGATGGACTAACATACTTTTTTTCTTGTACCATAAAGAATCTAACCCGAAACATCCGGATAGAATTCGAGCATTCCACCAACATGATCACAGAGAATTTCCTGTTAATTAGTAAATTAAGCAAACTTTGATTTTAGAGTACAACAGGAATTAGGGATAAATTTGAACTTAAGGCTGATGTGTTGAATAAGATGAAGAAAATCACGCTGAGATAGTTTGGTCATGTGGAACGAATGAAGGAAGATAGACTAAGAAAACAAAAATAGAAGTGGAATATGTATGAGAGGAAGACCAAGGAAAGTGGGGTTGGATGAAGTGAATGATATTTTGATGAAAGTTAAGTCCGAGAAATTATATGAGAAAGTGTATGGGTGCGAAGGATATGTGTCGAGAGAAAAGTCTGGCGCTCTGTCCTTTCTGCCTACTCCAACAGGATAAATTCTTGATGGTATGTATGTATCTAAATTCTCAATTATTCGGGGTTACATTAACCGAGCAGGATATATTTAACTAGTAAAAAGACATCCCACATAATACTTTTGTCGATGAAAGACGTCCCACATAATACTTGTGTCGATGAAAGGTTATTAAATATTTCTTAACTAATAGGTCGACGAATGAAAGTTAAATTTCTACGGGACATAAAAGCAACATGTCACGCAGTTTCACCTGATTCTATCTTATTTTTTTAATTTCTCGTAAGTACAGTCGAAATATATTTGTGAGAATTTCTTCAAGTTTACAGCTAATACTTTTCCGTTTTTATCTATGTAATCTTTCCCTGCCCATGGAAGGCTGATCGAATGAACTACCTTTTGTCGTATTTATAGCTAATACTTTTCCGTTTTTGTCTACGTCATCTTTTCCTTTCCATGGAAGGCTGATCGAATGAACTACCTTTTGTCGTATTTATAGCTAATACTTTTCCGTTTTTGTCTATGTCATCTTTCCCTGCCCATGGAAGGCTGATCGAATGCCCTACCTTTTGTCGTATTTACCATTATTTTAAATTTAAAACTTGCACATTATTATATTTTGCACATCGATCCACAGGGAAATTCGACCCAGTCTACTGCTTTATGGACGGACTACCTATCGGCCACTGTCATACAATAGCTTAGACAAATTTCTCAAGCATTAGTCAATAATCAAAAAAGCAAAAGACAATTAACCTAACAATTTGACTCGACACAAACCCTGTCATACGCAGGCATGATACGGTCAACTCACTTTCAATTCAAAGGTACTCGTAGCTCGTCAACAGCTCGCAGTATGACAGTGGTCCATTAAAAATTCAACCTTCTTTGGACGTACATTTACAAATATAACTCAACCACATTTTTCCTCTTCTAAAATACAGTAGACTCTCGATTATTCTGGGTCGCATTAACCGAGTTGCGGCTTAACCAAGGCAGTAAAAAATCCGATTTTTTTAAAACATTTCAAAATATGATTTTAAATGAAAAATAATACAATATATGTATACTCGTATATCAGAAAATGTATGTGTCGAAATGGTAATATGTAACAGATAAAAAAACTGACGAAATTGCAAATAGCCGTGTGCTTTAGTTTTATGTGCATCCTTCTCTTGACTTTTTAATATTATTTGATGAGTTTTCGAGTCGTGGTGTCAATTTTACATCTACCCATCCTTAAATAATGTTGCAAAACCTACTTAATACCAATCCCGAAAAGGGAATTACGGAAAAAAAACTTCTTTATCGCCGTATTTAAAATAAGAGAGGTGTAGAATAATTTTGAGTGCTTGTTAAATTTATTTTTATATATTTCAAATATAACAATCCGTTTTTTTATCCAGATATTTTTCCCTACTAGCTCGGATAATCGAGAGTATACTGTAATCGATAAAACATGGCATCACTTTGTACGGGATTGTACGGGTTTTTTAAGACGAACTTTAATTATAAAATATATATTTTACTGATTTAATATTTTCACCCAGATTAATGTAAGCCGACCTTTATTGCCTAGTTGGTAAGAAGTTGGACTTCCACCCGGAGTTTCGGGTTCAATTCCCGATGGTTCTAATAAAAAGTTCATCTCGTAACAATACTCGCGCATGTTATTCATGAAAGAGTATTATTGCATCTTTATGTATATGGTATTTCCAAAACCCAAAGAATTAAGAACTACTGGAGTAGGTACGAAAGAATTAGGACGATGAATGGAACTGAAGACAATGTTGTCTGCCTGCCACGCCCTTCAACATGTCATCATCGCTAATTTGCTTTGTTAAATGGTAAAATACGGATTTAGGTTGTAATATAAATTTTACTGGTTTAATATTTTCATTCATATAAGATTGAGGTTTTTTGATATTTTTAATTAAACAAAAATGTATGTGTTGTGGGTTGATTTTATTGTGCATAATTAAACTATTACTGACTACATAGTCTCTGCCTTTTTTACAGTGGATTTTTGAAAAAGAAAATAGATATACTACGCATTCACGAACGTACCTACGCATTAACGAACCTCCCCTGCGAAGTTTTCTCTGCACATCATTACAACGTATACAATTACTAAAATATGAAGAAAAAAACCCCAGAATCAAAGTTACAAAAGTAATTTCGATATTTGGGTGAACAATGAAATATAAAAAAAACATATCTCAACCTGTGGGTTGTAACCCCCAGAGGGGTCGAGGTAAAATATCAAGGAAAATAACATTTTCTGATAAAAACGAAACAAGGCAGCTAAACAGTTTGGATTTATCGCTCGTATGCATACATACTCCCGACAAATTCAAACTGTTTAGCTGCCCTGTTAGTAACGCAAGGCAGTAGATAATATAACCTGATCGTTTTTTATACAATTTTTGCAACCACGTGTACATGCATCAACAAGAGATTTAGTTTTTTCTGAGTGGTCGCGAAGTTTTAATTTTTTTTGAGGGGGTCGTAAGATTAAAAAGGTTGAGAAACAATGAATTAGAATAATTTAAAAAGAACAAGTTTATTTTCAGACGACGGAAAGATGGAAAGAGATTTTGAACTAATGGTTGCAATAGAAATCGAAGACAATGGGGCACAAAAAGAAATGTTCAAACCAAGCAACATCAAGATCGGTTAAAATGATGGTTCACAACAGCGTATTAGGGCTGACATTAATGTGTGCGAGTGAAACGTGGACTGCGTGCACCGAGAAGAATATATGGTGTATCGATGTATGGCAGAAAAAAAATGTAATCATAAAAGATTAATGTGAGCTGAAATCTTACGTGTTTTATAAGATAAAAAAGAGCATGTTGCGGTTTGAATATGTTACACGGATGAATAACGAAAGATTGACCAAACAACTTTACAATGCAACCATGATAGGAGGTTCACCAAGAAAAGTAAAATTGGGCCAATGAAATCAAATGTTGAGTAATTGAAAACTTAACAATACGTGAAACAGAAAGTACTGTATAAAAACATATATAGTATGTGTATGGATATCGAGGAGGCAAAAGAAATACGTAATATGAAACTTTAAATTTGTCATTTCTGCCTACCCCAACAGGAAAACGCTATAAATTTAATATTTCGTATAACAATCCCTCAAACACGCCCAAATTGGTGATTTGGATATATTGAATAGCGTGGCCGAGAGACCAGTGTCTTCGACACCATTCATCGAGCTTTCGGATTAAGAATCACCGGAGTAGGCACCATACTCATTGTTTGTCATTGCACAAGTTTTGAATATTATACCCAACAACACTCACACACGTCTAATACTTGTGAATATTTTTACCATAAACATGTGGGATCATGGTATGATGGTATGTATGTATGTGTGCATGTATACACAACATTTTCATTGCATAGAAGTCTTTGAAAATATTTGTACATGAATGTTCTTACCCAAGAAAATGTTGTGTTGAAATAACGATGAAGTACTGACCAATTGGATTAAAAATAATAAATGAAGCTAATAGATTCCTCTCAACCACACTTTTACAATAACTAAAGAATTTTTTTTTAGGTTTTGACCAATAAGATGGGGACCAACAATAACAATAACATAATACCAATAAAAAGAAGACGGCAAGTCACCACCAGCAAGCACAAATTTAAAGCACTCTTCATTAAAAATATTCAGCAGTTCTCCAGACATCCAGGGTAAGTCTAGCAAAAAAATAATTAATTCAATTCATATTCTACAAGGCAGCTATCCTCAACCTTTTCATAAATGCATACCACCAAACCCAAAATTAAAAAGATTTAGTATGGTAATTAAAAATATGTCTTGTATGCAAATAGCAAATCAAGAATACACAATTAAGTTACTAGACGATTATCCCGTGCCATACACAGTTTCTTTATAGCGAATATTTGCAAATCAGACACAACGCGATATACTTACCAGTTCAGAGATGCCAATATGTCATTGACACATGCAAACACTGTGCACTGCAATTACAGTGACTAAATTTTTATTTGCAGCGCAAAGTATATGACTAACTTACATTTTATGTTAACCCGGAGATTGTTTGTGAGTAAAAAAATTAAAAAAGGAAATACAAAATGGTTATAGAAAATAAAAACAGAAGCAAATAAATACATTTTATTTATTCCTTTCTTTTAATGTTTAAACAAATATACTCTTCTTTTAAAAAAGTAATTTAGGAACAATAAACTCTACTATAATCAGTCATATGGTAACTAAACGTTTCTTTATAAATTAAAGGAAAAACTATTTAAAATATATTTTTTTGCAACGATTATGTGAAATGTATTTTTATTTCCTTTAATATAATATATTATATTATCTGACTTATGGTTACGTTAGTTTTAAACATAATCACAAAATTAGCATAAACTGAAGAAATTATAAGAAAACACGGAACCCAGAGAGATAGTGTTGAAACCTTGAGACTCAGGGAGGAAACTCCAAGAACTGGTCATTGTAAATGCAATATATAACACAATAGTTAAACAAATATTCATTAAGTTAACTACTTACTACTCTTTAAACACATTTAATATCAATTCCCAAATAAAAGAACGCATTAAACATAACAATACGCCCTGATACATCAACTGAATGTCACAACAATCTTCCCTCACAACTTTAACTTATTCAACACTACAGGAACTTATTCAATACCACCAATCATCTCTCACATACCACTGGTTGAGAACTGCCACATAAGAGAGAATCCAACACATGTTTTTGCACCACCTCAATTATAAAATTGATCTTAATAGAAATGATAATGACTTTTTATAATCATGAATGGAACGAACGACTATCCAAAACTTCTGAAATTGATTAATGTTTGAGTTCCAACAAGAATGACCAGGCTGCAAGACATGTTTCTATGTGCGTTTTAAAAAATTAATTATTTTACAATTTTTCCTTTATCTAGACTCCATAAAATCAGAAATGATTGTGTGCAGTCTTGGAGTTTAATGAATCTAGTTTGTTAACTACGAAAGGGTCTGTGAAAAGTCACTTACAAATACCTAAACCTTGAGAGGGAATCCCCTGGAACTTTTAAGGGCGGTTTTGAACTGCTTATGATATGATTATTTGTTTTTCTTTATTGTTGATATTTTTCTCTATGTCAAAGCAATTTTACCCTTTCTGAAATTGTTTAATGGCGTGGAAAGGTCTGCCTCCACGTATTAGAGGTGTGTGCAGCTTTAGGAAATACTTGAAAATAACCCTTTTTAAAAGCCTTATCAAAATTTATGATTATATATGAACACTACACATATATGATTATATATGAACACTACACATATAAACTACACTCGACCTAAAACCGAATGTGGTACTATCACATATCAGATAATCTACAAAGGTTTTTCCATAGTTCGTCTTGCCTTGGTAAGGTTACTGTGGTTTTCTCACAAATATGTTTTTCTGAACATATGCAGATGTGAAGAAGTACCTAACCTAATGGCCTAAGTCACCACTTTCCTGTCTTAACACTTTACTTATATATATTATATTTATTTTGTAAAATGTTTAATCCGTTAATTACAGTGGGTTCGAATCCTGAGCTGGAGCGTTCTTGAGGAAAGTCTGCTCTCTAAACGGTACTTTTTAAGTTGTTAATTTTTGTTAAAAAAAATTATCACCTTTTTGCATAAGTGCATTTATTTGTTCCAGCTTTGTCTTTATGCCAGACTATGCACCTCAAATTACTAATATATTTCAAAATAATACTTTATTATTTAAAAAATATCTCTATAGGTACATCTCCCTTTATTAATTTTAATATCTTCTATTTCAGAGGACTCATCTTTTCAATTTTCTTCCCTATAATCCAGATGTTAGCTTTCTTACTTTCTGTTGGACATGACATCAGAGTCATTCATCTGGCCATTGTAAATGAGGAAGTTCCCAACTGGGAACAGTGTGCCAATGAATCTCTAATCACCGCCGCATACCATCCTGAAGATTACACCTGTCATTATAATAAACTTAGTTGTCGATATATAGATTCACTGGATGACAGTATATTTGTCAAGGTAAGATCAAAATAATTTTAATTTGTCAATAATTAAATCTTCTATATTTGTAGTCAAAGTTAATTCATAATGCAGAACTATTAAAACTGGGGCTGCCTTTTAAGATAGCAGTTTAAAAATTTGTCATATTTGCCCTCCTAAAAGATAAGCATGGAAGATCATTGTATACCAATGAACATAATCTATGGAAAGCTCTGTAATCCAAAGAGATCTTCAAGTCAGTGTCTTTTTTTCAAAGATGTATGTAAAAGAAACCTAAAAGATTTTTAAATGGACGCGGATGAAAGGAAGTATTTTGCTTAAGAATGTCGAAATTGGAGAGAGATGCTCAATATCGGAAAGGTGGTCCATAATAATAATTGGTTAAGGGAGCTGGAAGAGAAGTAAACATTACAAGCATTCAATCGCCTTGAGAGGCTCTTGGTCCATCTCAGAGGTGCAATGTCTATGCTTGAATGTCCAGGTCGAGGATTGGTGTACATACTCGTAGTAACAAGAAAAAATAGAACTCAAAACTGCCTGAGACTTAGAATGAATTCCGCATCTCCATTGTCTCTTGTTGATGAATGGCTGCCATGAGATGAATCAAAAAAATTATAAAAAAGAAGTTATAAGCTTATTATTATTAAAAATATAAATATAACATTTTAAAATTCTTATAATTTTTTAAAATCATTGCATTGGGATGATATTGTTTTTATTAATGACTTATTTGTAACTTATTTACTTTTCTAACAATATGTATTGCATTTAATATACAAGGTTAATGTTAGAAAGATAATATTTATAAAGCTTTAAAGAGAAGCAAAGCTGACTCTTCATTATGGAATATTAGTCTCAACAAAAGGATATGCAAGTGATACATGGATGTGGTAAAAAAGTGATGAAAGTAAATAGAAAAGAGACCATTGAGTAGAATGTGTGGGAAAACAATGAACGACAGAATAAGGAATTGACATAAAGAAAAAGCGCAGATTGAAAGAAGACGCAGTGCTTCAAATTAAAAATAGAGCATTGAGATGGTTTGGCCTCGTGGAAAGAATAAAGCATTAAAGATTTGCAGAAACAGTCTACACAAGTCGTACAGAGAAGAAATAGATTAATTTATTATATTGCATGTCTTATTTATCTTGAATTCAATTCCCAATAGTGTTAAAAAGTCTTCATTAAATTAAAGGACCATTGGGGAGAGTTGGATTTAATAATGTTTTATAAATAATTTGTTTGTGTTATTACTATTCTGATAAAGAGAAAATATAGTTGCGCTATCAATATTCTTCTTTTGCAGTATTACTATGATGATTTAAATGAAGCCTTAGATGCTGTCACCAGAGGCAAAATGATCGGAGCCCTGTACGTGCCCAGCAACTTCTCAGAGAGCCTTTACTTGCGTATTGAAGAAGGAAATTCTGATAATTTGGCTATTGAGAACAGCTTCTTGAATATTTATATGGATACTAGCAGTAAGTATTTATTCGTAAAATAACTAATAAATACAACTTCATATTTATCTCCTTAATTATAGATACATATGTCATATTTTTAAATGTATTTTGAAGGAACTTTTATTAACTTACTTGTTAATAAACACCTCTCAAATGTCTTTCATTATTCACGTCTGCCGAAAACCATGAGCCATCACATAAATAAAAAAAACTGCTTGGTGAGTTAAATTTTACATACATAAAAGGACCTGAATTCTGGAATGATTACTTCTTCTCTCATAAAACTTCTAACAATTTCATTTTAGCCTACTACAAACTTCTTTTCTTGAGATGTTAAACAGTTGCCTTAGTATTTCTATATTGGCTCAAATACCACTAATGGATTGGTTTTTCAAACTTTGCCTCTTTGCATTCAAATCCCATAATTAGAGTTTGTACTTCTTCCTTTTCCCTCAGTTAAAATTTCTCCAACTATCTTCTTTCACTCTTCTTTGGTCTACCTCTTCTTCGCTCTCCATTCATTTCAGACACTTATGATATATTAGTTTCGTAAGTCTTTTGCATGTCGACAGACCATCTCAAGATTCCTATTTTAATTTTACTTATATAGTATCCATCTCTAACAAACAGTTATCCTTTATTTAATAATTTCTTAATACGTTAAACGTTGAAACCAAAAGAACTTAATAGAGATATTAACAGTATTCATGTTACCTGTCAATTCATGGCATTTTCTAAGTAATAATAATTTTCATTTAAGATTTTCAGATTGTTAACTTTGTCAAGAAGAAGATGTACGACGACTACAGGGATTTCTCCACATCCCTTAGTACAGATTGTGAAGCCCCCAAGAAGCTAGGACAATCCCCTGTACACTTCAATGACCCCATCTACGGCTCCGCAAAAGCTTCCTATACTGAATTCATGGCACCTGGACTTATGGCAACGTAAGTAAAAATAGTTTTATTTTTATTCAAAAGAAAATATGTATCTTTTTTTATGCCACTCAGACCTCCATGGCCTAGTTTGTAAAAAAACCCGCCCTTCAGACCGGGGATTGCCGGCTTGTTTCCTGTAAGAACTCAGGTTTAGTTAAAAGATTCCAGCTTACTTTTCACTTACGGCCTCTTTAATATTTTTCGGATAGGTAAGGAAAGATTGCAATATGGTAATATGCCCACCAGGCTGTACTGTGTAACATAATTAACTTCCCCCAATCTATGTGATCATCAGTTTACTTGAACCAGATGATACAACTCCCCAATTAGTCCAGTTCAATATCTTATTTTGTGAATATACGACATCTATTGATACATCTTTTACCCTTGGCTTTTGATGAGATGTATATAGAAAGTCATGCTTCTTACAATGCAAAACATTCCTCAATTTCGATACTTTTAAACCTACTTCAATATTTGTGTAAAACTCCATTTCAGTTTTAGCTCTAGTGTAGAATTGGAGTTGCTTGCTAAATTAAAAAAAACTATACATCACGTGTTTCTCTGTATCTCTGTTTAAAATATAGTGAAACCCCGTTTTTATGTGCCCGGAATTCACGGTATTTGCGTTCAATTTTTACAATCCCGTTTTATTTTAGTTTATTTAGTACCCGCTTTTACGTTTTTATTTCCCGCAATTTACGTTTCAAATATTTAAAATACAAATCAATTTATAAACATATTAATTAAATGCACGACAATTTAAAATATTTGAAATGAATATTAGGAAGCAGAAATATGTTGTTTCTATTTATAGACACGTGTGCACCTGCAGCGCTCATGGTCAAGGTTATACGAGTCGTGTAATACGATGCAATTGGTGGGAAATTTTGCGAATCAGAGGCAGGCAGACTGTGTGATATATCTGATAAATCTGTGCTTGTGTTTTAAACGTGTCGGTCGTGTACATACAATTTCAATTGTCGTGTATTTCGTGTGTCAATTTACATTTTTTTCATTTCTTTTAATTTTTCGTTGCATCCCTTAAAATAATGTCTCAGCAAAGAAAAACCTTATCGATTCAAGAGAAAAGGAAAATTCTCGAAAAAGTGAATAAACACGTTGGTTCACGTGTTTCGTTCGCGCGTGATTTGGGGATACCCATTACAACTTTGACTACGATAATAAAAAAACGCGAATCGTTTGAAAAAATTGCGATGCAATGTGGTCCCATGGCGAAAAAACGCACGTACACACGACCTTCAAAATACGATGAAATGGAAGAAATCCTTATAGAATGGTTTGTCAACTCACGTTCCAGCAATATGCAGTTTGTCAGCTCACGTTCCAGCAATATGCCAGTCAACGGTCCATTAATTCGAGATAAGGTCCTGCACATTGCGTCTCGATTAAATATCGAAGGATTTACTGCATCAAATGGCTGGATAGATCGTGTCAAGTAGAGGCACTCTGTGGTCTATAGATCAGTTTGCGGGGAATCTCGAAGTGTTGATTTGGAGATCGCTGAAGATTGGAAGCAGACGAATGTTTCTACTCTAATTATGATGACATCTAAAGTTATGAATATCGATGGTGTAGTGGACAGTCACATCCATGAAAACTTATCCGATGAAGAATTATCTGGTAAAGAAGAGGTAAACTTAATCCATCCAATTCCAACAAAAGAAGATGCTATGAGGCATATTGATGGCCTTAAAAGCTACTTTACTAGCATTGAAAACGTACAAGACGAAACTTTCTTATCGATTTATAAGATCGAAAGAGCTGTAAACCAGCACAAAATTATGTACTAAACTGATTTGCGTGATTATCTAAACAAAAAATAATTTTAAATTTTTTTTTCTAGCCCCAAATCTACGTTTTCCCTCTAATTACGTTTTTTATCAGTCCCTTCAAAAACGTGAAAACGGGGTTTCACTGTAGTTCCAATCTAAATGTATACCTTCAGGGTATGTATCTTAACTCTATAAGACAAAATCATATATGGCATTTGACCATTTTTAAAAAAGTTGTTCTTACAATCTAAATAATATTTTATAGTTTTTTTATTCAAGATCAATGATGAAATGGGCATGTGAGCTACCTGGAATTTCCTAGTGGACCAATGTGCAATTGGGCCAAAATATTTAGTAAATAGTTTTGAATTAAAAATATTTATGGACAAAAGACTTTATTTGATCAGCCGAAATGTAGAAACATAACAATTTGCTCAACTTTTGATGAGGAAATTTAAATGAACATTGTAAGTAACTACAATTCGAGGACCACTATACTCGTATATGGTCCATAAGCTTCCAGCTGACCATGCTCATCGCATGGTCAAGTGATATTACAGTTTAAATTTGATAATTCTGTTTTAAGTAATATGTCAACTAGAGCCGATAGAAGACGTTTTGTTTTGTTATATCCTGAAATGTTAAAAATTAAATATTACGTGATTATCAAGTTTATTTCAAAAGAATGGAAAGCCCAAGAGAAATTAAATGATGCTGTCTATGGATAATTTTTCTTTTTGTTTTGCTCTGCATTTTTTTCTGATCCACCTTCTTTACTAATGCTCTCGTTCCTTATTCTGCCATACATTATTTTTAATTCTTCTTAATGCTCTCATTTCTACTGCATTTATCTTACTTTCATCACTTTTTTGCCATGTTCAAGTTTCACTTGCATATCATAATGTTGGAACCAAGATTCCATTATGAACAGTCAGCTTTGCTTCTCTTGAAATGCTTTTCAAGCACATGAAACTATTCTTTCTTTATATCCTCATTCCTAATTTTGTCAAACATTTCCAGCAACAATGCAAAGAATTATAAATATGTAACTTATAAAAATGATGATATATGACTAAAAACCTTCTATCTTTCTTTCCTTTTGTTGCGGTTTAAATGGTAACCTATTTGCAGCTTTCCTAATCCTTCCTTCCACAGTGCTTTGGTTCCTGGAAAACATTGTAGCAAACAGGTATTCTAAAAAGAATAATTGCCACGTGGCAATAAGCCTGCCTTGAAGAAGACGTTATGGCACTAAACCAAGTTGTAATTGTATACTACAAAAGTGTAGTTCAATTACAATATTATTAAATATTCTAATACGGAGTTTTACAAAGTTAAAACTAAAGCCATTCTTTTTAAGATACAATTTAGGGAAAAGTTCTCTTTTCATATTTTCAACTTTTGGTAAGCCTTAATTTAAACTTATTTTTTTTTTTTCAGAATACTGTTCTTCTTGGCTACCACAGCAACTTCTAACCTGATGATTGCCGACAAGCTGGAGGGAGTCTGGGACAGGATCGTGGTGGCCGGAGTCCACAGTTCGGAGATACTCATCGTGCATGTTGTCATACAGTCCATAGTCATCATTTTCCAGGTTACTTTTTTTAAATGCATACCTTTAGTGACACCTTGTTTACATGTGAGCTCTTCTGCTCGAATTGGTAACAAATATTCACCATGTGTTTTTTTTGTGACGAGTACTGATTTGAATCAAGTAGACATATACATGCAAAAATTATCAGGATTCTAACCCAGTTTCCTAGCAATCGTAGCTACTCACCATGTTAATGATAAATTTTGCCATCAAATGTAGTCTACATTACCGCATCCGACGTCAGTCAATCTTTTCAACTTTTCCTATAAAGAATTATAAAGTATACTTGATGATTAACCATGCATGTTTTCAAAGTTTCTGATCTGTTATATAACTGTTATGTTATAAAACGGTGCTTCTGTGTAAAATATTCACGGGGTTAAGAAATGATTACTCCTATAAACACATTTTATATGCGAAGAGCAAGATCTGAGAATAAATATTGCAAAATCCAAAGAAATCGTAATAGAAAACTGTGAAAGTAAAATTAAATACGATATATAGGTGAATAATGAAAGATTGAAGCCAGTTGAGGAATTTTGCTATTGAGTAGTATTAGGTGATGGAAGAGGTAAAAGGGATATCAAATGGCATATAGTGATAAGAAACAAAGTTAAGAGGGCACTAAAACATATATATTAGAACTGGACAGTATCAATATCTGCTAAAATGATAGTCTGCAATAGTATTTTGGCACAAACTTTGTTGTATGGGAGTGAAACGTGGACCTGGAAAAAGACTAAAAGGAGCTGAATAAATACTGTAGAAATGTCTGCTTTGATATGAATACATGTAGTGACAATGTATAACAGAATAAAGTGATTAGGGATGAATATGAACTTAAAGTTAATGTGTTGAGTAAGATGAAGAAGAGCACACTGAGAGTGTTTAGGCATGTGAAACAAATGAATGAAGAAAGACTAACAAAACAGATATACAGTGCAAATATGAGTGAACGGTGCGTGAGAAAAAGACCAAGGAAAGTATGGTTGTATCAAGTTAATGATATTTGGAAAGAAGGAAATGTAGAAAGTCAAAGAAATCGTAAATGTTGTATGAGAAAATATATGATATATATGAAAGGGGCTCAGAATAGGTGTCGAGATAAAAAATCTGGTGATTTGTCCTCTTTGTCTATCCCGACAGAGATATGGCGTCATAGTATGTATGTATGTAATTAAATTCTATATTAATTTCTGAAATAAAAGATCGCACAACAACAATACCACCTGACACATCAACTGACAGCTGAATATCAAAACTATAAAATCTTCTATTATTTATTCAACACAACATGTATCAGTAGGTATGCTATTCATCACTTCCTTTCGAATCAATATCAGAATCTGATTCATCTTGAGCCATCATTATCTTCATTATCCCATAATATATCGTCTTCTAAGCCAAGAGCGTTGGTGATGTAACATTATTTTTAAATGAGTGCTACACTATTCTTTCTGGGATTAGTTTCCAAACTGTTGATAACCATTCTACCAATTTTTATATCGACGCTTTCTTAATTTTTCTGGAAGTCCTGAACCTGGAAAGACTGAAACCCTTTTTATAAAGTCTGGTTACCAATGAGAATCGAACCTGCAACGAAAGATAGACATCTTACCATCTAAGCCACTTAGGTCATATTTATATTAGTTTTTTTTGCTGCTTGTATAATTTATTTGAAAATCTATGAGCTAATGCAAAATGATTACTTAAAATTTCAATCTATTAACATCCAAATTACTAACAAGATACTACCTGTATAAAAAATGGTATCGGCATAATTTAATTTGCTTTTTAATAAAACAAAGTTCAATTTAAAAGCAAAGTTCGACTTAAAATATGAATAAAATGAAATATTCTTTAATATTACTAATCTAAAAAATAATGTAAATAATGCCTGGCATGCAATACCTTGCATAGTAGGGTAAATGTGTTGGAAAATAATTATTCATAACTCCACTGATCTAAGCAATATTATGATGTGTTTTAACCCTTCCTGTCCTGTGATGTGTAACTAGTACACATTGCTTCTAAAAACTTTAATATCTCTATAAATATAATAAATACTGGGTTCAGATTTTAGGTATTCCTCCTTAATACATTTACGCATTGAATGAAAACAATAATATTAATAATAATTAGCACTTATCGGCCACATCGGAGATATTTTGTGAAAATCGGGAATAAATTCACCAATACAATCAAACATGTGCCAGTGTGTGACGTTGGTATATTCATTCTAAAAAACCGCTATGGGTGAGGAAGCGACGCTATTCACGACTCACTCTCCCTCTACTTCGGTATATGGGAACAGAAGGAATAGAATCTCAGTTCGCTCGCTTCTCTCGCTCAGTAGCCAGCGGAATTTTGTTCGATGTGGTCGCTTTGCCCGTTTTGTGAACGTCGTCTGATGTTTTTTTTCATGTTTTCAGCAATTAAATTTCAATTATTATCACTTTTGACTTCAAATTTAATTAATTTAAGCGATTGGCTATGAATATTCTTATTTTTCCAATTTTAAATCGCTCATTTTTACATGTGTATTGAATACACAACACCGGAACAGGCGGATTTTTTTAGCACAGGAAGGGAAAGGTTAATATATTGTAATACATTCCAATCATACGATTATATCTGTCAGTTGGCAAAAATATATAGCTATTTGCTTACACTAATTGATCCTCAAGTGCTCTTGCTTGTAAAGAAATTTAAAAGGATAAAAATAAACTAAAAATCCCTGAAAAATTTTACTCTTAAATAAACAATGTCCGTACAGTAAAGACAAAAATTCAAATGAAATTTTTATTTCCAAAAATATTTGAACAGTATAGAGTTGGCTAAGTTATTTTTTTTTCTATTTCTACATACATATCTTTATAACATTGAACCCCATTATGTAATGTCTGCCTTACATTAATGCTTCATTCAGTGTTTGGGTCAGCATTCAAAATAAAATCAGTATTTGGGTCAGCATTCAAAATAAAATCATAAACAATATTCAGTGTTTGGGTCAGCATTCAAAATAAAATCAGTGTTTGGGTCAGCATTCAAAATAAAATCATAAACAATATTCAGTGTTTGGGTTAGCATTCAAAATAAAATCACAAACATCGTCGACTTTTGCAATTAATATTGATAGCTCATCAAATGTGATTCTTTCATGGGGACAAAATTTTACTAAAATTATACCATTCTACTAAATTACATTATATCATTCCACTAAAAGGTTCAGGGATGTAAAATACTCTGAAAACTGTAACTTTCTGACCCATAGGAAGAGAGCTCAAAAATGTAGTCAGACATTATTCTTCTCAGACGGTTGATCATTTTAGAGAAAATCATCATAAAAAAATGCTTAATATTTTCTTAGTAGTCATGATAATTATTGGATTAATTCAGTGTTTCCCAAAACTTGCAACTTGCTCATACCATTTGACTCAAGTAATTAGGTGTAGGGAAGTTATTGTGTAATTGTTGCACAATATGGCTTAATTTTTTTGTATCAGCTGCTGCCAAGCATGTTCATCACTGATCGCTCGCTTCGACTCTATTTGTGTTGCACTACAGATAAAGCAAACATTTTTAAAAAAGTTCGACTACTCACTGCCATGGGGACACGTGTCACAGCTTGAGAAACACTGGAGCAGTTTATTAAAATGCAAAATAAATCATGAATTATTCATGATTAATTATGTCTAAGTATTCATTATTGACAGATGTTAGTTAAACTGAAAATTATATTTTTAGTATAAGATAAAATAATTAATTTCTATCCACTAAATTGAATTATATATTTTAATTTATCAAGAGGGAGTCATATTATTTCTGTCCATCGAATATGCAAATCTACTTTGAAGATTGATTCGTAAGCATATTTTAGATCTCATTAATTGATCAAGAAAATTAATTGAGACACACTCTAAATCATTCATCAATTTCAATAGATAAATAAATGTTTTAATTGGTCAACCCCATGGATTTTTTATGACTGATACTGATATTACACAAAAAAAACATGTGTTACCCCTGAAAAACACTTGTGACATATAGTCCTGGACTTTCAAACAAAATTGGTTCCGGAAAATATGTATGCAATTTAAATGTACGAAAGTAGAGGAATATAAAAAAATATTGAAAGGTGGAATTTCAAATATTTATTTTACAATGGAAACAGTATTCATGAATGCAAAATATAACACTAAACTAGTTACAGAAACATTTTATAATAAAGTTAAGGAGGCATTTTAGTACTACTATCAGGTATATTCTTTATAGTAAACTTCTCAAGAGATAGTTGAATAATATCCTTATTTTTCTTGTCTTGATAGATAGTTACATAGCATGCTGTCTCTTTGATTTGTCCTATATACTTTTGATATACCAGGTGTGTACTTATGAAACCGGAATTTACTCGTAGATGGCTCTAGTTGTCAATGTCTGTCAAACCTTGTCATTGGCGCCTTTTTTGTGTTTACATTTCTCAAAGATTTTTAACTCACAACAATGCAAGTTTAATACAACTACATCTGTTTTCATAGCGTTGAACATGTCTGTTTTTGTGCCTGAAAACTACAATTTGCGGACAGCATTGATTTTCTGTTACCATTTAAAGAAAACTGCTGCAGAATCGCATCGAATGCTTGTGGAAGCTTACGGTGAGCATGCTCTTGGTAAATCACAGTGCTTTAAAAAATTCAAAATTGGTGATTTTGACATGAAAAACGAAGAACGTGGAAGACCACCGAGAAAGTTTGAAGACGCCGAATTGCAAGCATTGTTGGGTGAGGGTGACGCTCAAACACAACAACTCGCGGATCAATTAAATGTGACACGAGAAGCCGTCTCCATACATTTGAAAGCCATGGAAAAGATCCAGAAGGTGGGAAAATGGGTTCCACATGAACTGAAGACCAAATCGCTATGGACGGAAGACAATGCTCTGTGTTTGGTGGGATCAGAAGGGTGTTATCTATTATAAGCTGCTAAAACCTGGCAAAACCTTTAATACTGAACGCTACTGACAACAAATGATGGATTTGAACTAAGCATTGTGTGAAAAACGACCATAATATCAAAAGAGGCAACACATATCCTCAGTGAGATACAGGCAAAAGCCTAGTTTACTGGGGATACGACAAATGAAAGGCAACAAACCCAGATCCATTAAAATTGTATGTCCAAATTAAATTACCTGTTGTTTTTTCACAAATTATGTATATTTCTTGTCATGTGTAATAATAAATAAATAAATAAATAAATTTTAAAAAAGTAATTTTGCTTCATGATAATGCACCATCGCACACAGCAAAACCGGTCAAGGAAACGATTAAAGCGTTTAGTTGGCAAATACTTTCACATGCGGCTTACTTACCAGACTTGGCTCCATCCGATCACTACTTATTTGTATAGATGGGACACGCACTTGCTAAGCAGCGATGATTGGTTTGCCTGAAAAGAGTAAGAGGTTTTTTGGTGTGGCATCCACAAATTGCCAGAGAGATGGGAAACATGTGTATCTAGCGATGGGCAATACTTTGAATAAAATATTTTTTACCGTTTTGATGCAATAAATGTGTATTTTCTATAAAAAAAATCTGGTTTCATAGGACAGACCTGGTACATTCCACATTGGGAACATATTTTTCTAAGACATTAAAAATAAAAATTCAAGATGTTTCAAGGCTTCATTCATATTCTTAATACTAAAAGTAAAAATGGCTTATTCTGTTTTAGTTTGTATTTTGTTTACCTCTTGTAGGTCAATTAGGTCGTCTTTTGACAAAGGTTCTGAGTGAGATTCAATGAAGTAATTATCATATTTGTCGTTGACAGCCATGTTTAATTCATTCATTACATTGACTTTTTCAGTTGTTATAATCGAGAAATAGTTAATGAAATGTATAAAACTCAATTAGTCACTAGTAAATGTAAAAGTACGAAATATGTATGAAATAGTATATTGTACGAAAGTTGAGGACTGCCTGTATCAGAAGAACCGGCAAAACAGCTGGTGTTCACAGAGAATTCAATGTAAAAAAGTGGAGAACTAATATTTAGATTAAATTGTTAAACATTCTTTTTAATCATTATGTGATGAAAATAAAATACAACTTAGATGAAAATAAAATATAATGAATTTTTTTTTTACTTTCTTTTTTCATAATAATGAGTTTTTTTTTAATTTTGAGTCACCTAAATAAATACATTTGTTTGCAGATAAACTCTGCGTAAATATTACATTTATCTCATACTCGTGTCTTTTTCAGGTTGTAGAGGTGCTGCTGGTATCCTTCTTGGGGTACCAACTGCCTTTCCGGGGCAACCTGGGTACTGTGGCCATGCTTCTCGTTCTCCAAGGCTTCGTGGGAATGTGCTATGGTTTCTTCGTGTCCATCACCTGCAAGTCTTATTCTCTGTCTTTCTTTGTCTCAACAGGAAGTTTCTATCCCATGATTCTTCTCTGTGGTACGTATTGCTATAAAATTCAAATTTAATTTATACATATTTTTGCATTACATTTGATTAAGGTTTCTTAAGTTTAACAAAAAAATAAAAAATGTTTAGTTTGGAATTTATCATCATATTGATTTCGAAATCAAAACTTACACACAAAACCTTTGATCTGTCATAGATGATCCTTATTGAAGGAAAAAAGTTTGCACATAATAAACCAATACATGCACAATCTAATGCATTGGACAAGATAAATTTTGATTAGTTAGTTTTGATAGTGCATAATTTCAATGATTTCTTATGAATCACATGAAATCTATATTAATATATATATTTCTTTGTATTGCATTGTTTTTAATAAAGGGCCTTTCAAATTGAGGGATTTTTTAAATTCTTGAATAAAACACAATTTACTTTGATTTCAAAATTTTTTTTATTGGTCATTGAAGTATAATGTATGCCATTGAAACAAAAAACAATATTCGCCAAATGTCCACCTCTTGCAGTTCCACAGATGTCCACTCTTTTGTCAAAATTTTCGATGGCATTTTGGCATAATTGTGATTGGCATAATTTTCGATGACATTTTGGCATAACTCACCAATAACGCGAATAATTTCGTCCTTCAGCTCAGGAATTGATTGGGGGTCATTTTTATAGACCTGGCTTTTCACGTAACCCCAGAGAAAATAGTCCAACGAAGTCAGATCACATGATCTTGGTGGCCAATTAACATCACCGTTTTCGGAGATTAATACATAAAATAATTCAACAATTTTAACGCATTGTTGTATTGTATTCGACTCCATTTTTATAAATGTCATACATTACACTTCTCAAATATCACAAGACTTAGGCAAGTTCGCGACGCCATCTGTGTTTTATCCAAGATTAAAGAAACCGCTTAATTTGAAAGACGCTTTATCAATAAATGAGATTATTATTATTATTTATCTGTGAGAAATACATAATAAAAATATCTTTACCGATGTTCTAATTTGGCGGTTCTCAGAGTTTCACAATGATAAATAAATTATAATTTGTTGCAGGAATCGTTTGGCCAATTGAAGGAATGCAGCGAGGCTTGAGAATCTTCTCCTTATTCCTACCTTTTACAATACCAATCCAATCTCTAAGAAATGTCATTGAAAAGGGCTTCCAAATCACCCAGTTCCAAGTGATAGATGGATATCTAGTTTCCTTGGCGTGGATTACTTTCTTGCTCACATGTTGTTTCCTTGTACTTAAGTTCCAAAAGTCATAGTTTTTAGAATAAAGTTTTTATCAGAAATTAATGAACTTTTTATCAGAAACAAAATTAAAATTAAATACAAAAAGGTTGCCAGCTTCCAATTTGCAATAAATGGCAGGTTTTAATTTACTAAGATCATTTAAAAAACTTAGACTTAGAATTGAGTGGATCAGAAGCCAAGTGAACCAAGTCCAAAAATATTGAATTTAAGATAACTGAATGAAAGGTGTGCGAAAAGCTTTAGCTTTTAGCAGAAAATGCTTTTGTACAAAGTAAGTGTAATAAATTAACTCAATATAACACTTTTCAGAATTGCGAGCATACCCTTACAGAATTAGAAACACTAAAATATGTTTGAACCTAGTTTACTCAAAACTAACCAGAATGGACTTGGTTCACTTGGCTTGTGAACTACTCAATTGTTTCAATAAGTCTTTTTTTCTGTATATATATAAAAAATTTACATGTTTTTATTATATTATAACTCAAAACACCGATTTCATCTCTATTACATTTGCATAGACCTCAAGATGATTGTTTCTGCTTATTAGGCTCTAGTTCATTATTTTTATTTATTTTACATTTGATACAGGTTTGATAAAACAAACACATCAAATAACAAGAAAAAAATAAATAACTGAATAAAAATATAACAACAACAATGATACTTATTCTTTCCTATGAAGTTACTCAGTTATGCCTACAAAGTTTACTAAGGAGCTTAATCCTCACTTTATCTATCGAGATATGGAACATATTGATATCACAAAGTCATTCCATATGCGAATGATGTTGCTTTTAATAGCTCAGTTTGTCAATATGGTACTGAAAACAATCTTGATGACAAGGGCTTAATAAGAAGAGCTCTAAATAAATGTAATAGAACCGAAATCTTAAGTAACAAGAATTTTTTTTACTAAATTTTTTTTATGATTTATAGAAAGAATTAAACTAAGAGTAAACCACCTGTTTGGTCTAGTTGGTAAAACACCTGTCATTCAACCAAGGATGACAGGCATTTTATCAACCTCTGATACCTAATTTGTTTAAAATAAGAAATAAACCCGCAAGTTTGTAATGTAAACAATTAAAAGTGGAATAAAATACATTGAAAAATAAAAGTATGATTCATTTTGTAAGTAATTTTACAGATAACTGAAAAATTATGTATTAACAAAAAAAAAGTATTGCATTTCGTTGTATATAATTAACCTGGTGGGTCTTTTTCAATCTACCAGAAAAAAATAAAAAGCCAAACTGGAACCGTTTTAAAAATAAAGATACCAATAGGAATCAGACCCACAACCCCCAGGCACAGAGGTAGTCATTCAAAAATGTTTTTTTAAATAAAAAAAAAACTAAAAGTTACAAAAAAACTTAATTTTGCATATGATAAATCATACGATGGACTAATCTATTTGGTCATTCTGTAGCTTTTTTTATATACTGTACGTAAGATATAAAAACAATTGAATAATTTGTTACTTAAAGTGATTCATATGTCATATTCATAAAAAAACTAAAAAATACTATAATTCAAAGGTTACAACATTGAAGATATTCTGTATTAAATAAATTAACATTCATCAATAGAATAACAATCACAATGTTTGACCATGTACCACATGCACAAGCTGAACTGTGTGTGCAAATTCTTTGCCAATTCCATATGAATAATTTCTTATGCAGAAAATTACTCCTTGCATAATTGATGAATACGATTAAAAAATAAATTACTGATTTTTTATTATTTAGTTCTAATCTATAGTTATTCTGTCAACAATTTTTTTATGAATTTGATATTGTAAAAAACACTTAATGAATTTCATTCTAAATATCATATATAGCAATTACTCGCATAATACGATTTTGAACAGTACAAAGTGTTGACATTATATGGTTTGTAAATTTAAAAACATGGTTATTTTTAATTGCATTACACACTGATATTATGCTGTTATCATGTAACAGTACGTACCGTCTTTTAACCTGTGTACTAGAAGAAAATCCGGAAGCCGAAAATGCATCCACAAAAGAATTCACATTTGATGAACTATCAACATTAATTGCAAAAGTAGATGAAGCTTGTGATTTCATTTTAAATGCTTACCCAAACATTAAATGAAGAATTAATGTTAGGCAGACGTTACAGAATGGTGTTCAATGTTATACAGTGTTCAAATATTTTTTAACAAGGTTTTTACAAAAAAATTGTCTTTTTATTTAAATTTCTTTATAGACAACTGTGCGATAGTTCTATGTGCATTTTAGTAAGCAAACTGCTCATCTTTTTGTGAACTGACACATATAATCATGTGATTAGAGTGCATTGCAATAAAACAAATTGTAATAATACCTTGATTATGTTAGGTTTTTTCAAATGATATTTTTTCAACACACATTAACCGTACTAGACAAGGTATCGTACTATATCGTATTAAAAAAGACTTGTAAAAAGTAAACTTTTTTAATATACAACAGATCTATATTTTAATATAGACAAAGAATAAACTTGGATGAGTTTCATGAATTAAAATTAATTCAGCACTAAATAGAGGAAAAGAAATAGAGACTTCAAAACGTCTGAAACAGTTGCATCAATGAATATAACAGAAGGACTATCTATAAAATAAATTTTGCAACCATTCTACTGTTTTCAACTTTTATGTTATTTTTTGTTGTACTTGTTTAAGACTTCTCGCGATTTTATTGTCTTTTGTTTTAGACAAATTCTTGATTTTGTGAAAATTTTATTATTTAGGGAGTAAAGCAAACATTTTTGTTAACATTTTTGAAACAATCAAGATAAATAAATAAAAAATCTTTTATGTTTTTAACTATTTTTCTTGTTAACTCTGTACCATTCTTTGACATTATTCAATGTTTAAATTTTAATTTGATTAAGTGTAAAATTTAAATACTGCGAGCCTACTTTCCATTGATTGCTTTAAAGAGAGGAGCAAATTTATGCTATTTAGATATGCTTCCGAGAGACTGATGATCTAAAAAATATCTGTGGCAGTTATCCCTAGTGCTTGGTGTTGCCATGTTATTTTGAGGTATTGTGTTCTCATTGTAATGATCACAGTAGGCGCTTGTTATGTATGTCTCTAGTGATATTGAGAAAATGAGCATTCATTCCAGTAATTTTTTGTGATCATTCAAAAGTCTCAGTAAATTGAAAATTTATATTTTTTGAATTGGAAACATAGAATATCATGTATATTTCTACATAAATCAATGTGAAAAAACTAAGAAAAATGCTAATTTATCTTTTTTTCAATCTCCGGCACTCAATTTGTGTGATAACCACTTAATAATGTTTGTGACAATAATTTATTCGGAATTTTTAGTGATTGGTAGACAAAAAAACCATCATTGATAATTTCCTAACTCACATTATTATTATTAGACAAACATTTTTATTTTTATCATTAAATGAGTGGAAGTATAACAGAGTTGAACTTGGTTATAATGAGCATTAAGAGATTACCAAAAGACACTTCTTAAAAAGATTGCCCACTTTATTCATGAGTTAAATTATTATTGTATTTTAATGAAATTTCTTATTGTATTTTTATTAAATCTGTTATTACATTTTTATTAAATTTTTTAACAAACATTTTTTGAATTGTTATTTTATAGGGCAATTGAGTATGAATTATATTATTCTACTCTCTTGATTCTTTTGATAATGGCAAAAAATTTTGCACACTCTTTTAGCACTCGCATATGATTGCATATTGAGATATATTTTTTTAATACACTTGTTTCCAATGTCATGTTTTTTTAACTAATTGACACTACATTTTAACTCCTTTTTATTATCATAGGGATTATATATCGACTAATGTTAATGGATCTGTTGGAGCTCTTTTTCCATTTGGAAAGCTTGGTAATTAAATAATAATGGCGCTACTTTATAGCTGCTCTTAGAGTGAAGGGCGCTATTTGTATCAAGTTACTCAACAAAACGCTGATGATTGTTAAAAAAATGTAAAGATACTTTAAAAAATCAATGGATATGACAATTCCCCTAAGTCACACATATCTCAAAAAGGGCAAATTACGAGTATGTTAAAGTCATAAATTGGATATGGGATATGTAAAAAATTAAAAACACCTTTTTTTAAATTTTACATTCATTATTTTTTACATCGCTCCATAAGTATTAAAAAAAATTGACAAAGTGCAATATTTCTTGCGAGTTATTATCTAAGAAATATACTTGTTATAAAAGAAACAGTTTGTAAGGAAATTTGATAAAACGTTTTATTTCTGAGTTTGTTATTGCCAAGTTTGACTATAATCATTTGGGATTGTTTTAGATTATAATTAATGTCTTTGACTTTAGGTAGTACAAATAGTAACTGTAAGTCTTTTTTACATTAAATACAAAATTTACATTATTTAGATTTTTTATTTGAGTTAAAATCATATCAAAGATGATACATTTAATGTTTTTTTATAATACAATATCACATATTTCATAATATAACTGATAGATGGATCAAGGTCTAAAGGAGGGATCAAAACCAGAATGTCAATCATGGATATTTTCCTTACATTGGCACCAGCAAGAGATTAGCAGATATCTAAGACTGCTTGATCCAGTAATGAGGCAGAGTGATTAGAGTTACATTGCCTCTGAAAGCAGAAAGACAAAAAATACATACTTCAAAATGTAAAGTCAAATCGTGTTTCAACCACGTTTATGCTAAATTAAATCAAGTATAATAAATTTAACAACCATGCAAAAGTTATATAACAATGATTTTAAGACAACATCTCATATTTGACATTGTTTTTAAATTATTTGTGTACATCAAAGTGTTTGCTTTCTACAATTGAACATTTGGTGACCATGGTTTAGCATTCACCTTAAGCAATTGGGGACCCCAGGTTCGAGTTCTAGCAGATTCACTTCTAGACTGGTTAGATTCTTAGACTATTTTCCCTATGAATTTATATTTTACTATAACTTATATTCTGCTTATCATAAATTATTAGTAGTATATAAAAGCCTAATGGAAGGCTGCAGCATGTTAAACCTGCCGATAAAGTCTTAAAAGTTTAATATCCTAGTCTTCACAAATCAAATACAATCAGAACTTTGAGTTTAATTTGTGAAGACTGTGGGCTTGCTAAAGTGTAACAGTCACAATATGGCTAACAATCATATTCGATTATGAAGGATAGTCTATCCAGCTAAACATTTTGATGTAACTCGTTTTATAAAAAATGTCAGATACAATACTATGTCAACTTATGGCCATAGGTGTATAAAAAATAAAAATGTGAATTTGCTGTTTAGTTGTTTAATATTATAGAAACGAATCAAGCTGAGTCAAATATAAATCTTATTTTTGATTTTTTTATGTAGCCTCTGCTCTTTCACTTACAAGGGTAGTAGAATTGATAAAAATCCTAACCTAAAAGATATTTTTATTTCTTTATTCCCCTAATAAAATGGGTGTCAAGCTAAACAGATTGTTTCGTGCTGAAAAATAATCTATACCTGAGAAGTAAAGGATACCGTGTGCAATTTTGAAAATTTTGCAAAAGCATAAAAAAGTATTTTTTTAATGTGGTTTTTGAAACATTAAGTAAACAAAAGACATACTAACAATATATTTATACATATTACTATGTACAAATGTGTATTTTAACTTTTAATAATCGGTTTAAATTGTTTGAACAAGCATCTTTATAAACTTGAAATATTTGAGTAGATATTGTCCTGAAATATTTGAGTAGATATTGTCCTGAAATATTTGAGTAGATAGATATACAGACAAAAGCCAAGTTTACTGGGGACACGACAAATGAAAGGCAACAAACAAACCCAGATCCATTAAAGTTGTGTGTCCAAATTAAATTACCTGTTGTTTTTTTCGCAAATTGTGTATATTTCTTGTCATGTGTAAAATAAATATAAAAAATATTTCTTTTTCACTTTAACCTGTGGTGTTTTCTTATTATACTCGTAAACTAGATCCGTATTTATATAACATGTGCCATTCACTGTTTCAGATTTTTTGATAATGTTTCTAAACTGTTATAAAATGGTGCTTGTATACAAAATATTCATGGGTTTAACTACTTACTACTTATATAAACTCATTTTATATTAATTTATATGGTCCGTTAAAAAAATTCAGGATGGCCATAGTATGCTAGAACTTGCAGTCGCAGAATTGTTATTATTAGTATTAAAAATATTTAGAAAATTCTTCAACTGTGGAATTTTTTCAATATTTTTTCATGACAATTTCCTGCCTTTTTTTTGTTATTTAATTTGACCATTAATTTTCATTCCTTCACATTATAAGTATTGATATATTTATTTTATTGGGATATTACATGGTGTACTGTTAAGTAGAACCAAATTTTATATTTGTAAGGTATTAGTTTTCTATTGTAGTTTTAATTAATTATTTGTATTGTAAAATATTTCTGTTCAAATTTGTATTTTCATATAAAAGAGTAACGCAAATATTGTCACCTAATTTGATATACCTATAATTTCGAAAATAATTAAAAAAAAACAATAATTTTGTTCAAAATCTTATTTATGTATTCCTCATAGTTTTTTTATAAATTTATAAAAATAATAATACTGGCCATATGTAAATATTTTATTCTAAGTTCCTTGATTTACATATTTTAGATTCTGTGGCTTATTTATGTAAACTTTGCGCTTTAAAAATAATCCAATAAAAAAATGTCTGGGGCCGTTTAAATCAGGTGATCTTGATGGCCAGTGCATGTCCCCAAACAATGCTGTTCGGAAATAAATAAAAAAATAATCACGATTTCCGCGTGTTTTATTAGTTCATAATGAATTTCAAACTTCTTGGCAAAACTGTAAAAAAATTAAAACACCTTATATTTGATTATTTAATTAAAAGCTGACATTCTTTTGTATACTAAATTTGATATAAATTTAGTTATTCCTTTCATGATTAGAATCTTAACAGATGGAAAGTACAACATATTTTTAATTTAACATAATAAATTTATATTAAACTGCCACACCAGCTAATAAAATGGTATTTGCGATTTACAAAGGAAATACAAAACAGAATATTATTGTTTGCTCAATGTAAGATTAGGTCTATATTAAGAGTTTGCAACTGGATAGGCTAGTTGATACGCAATGAATATTAATGTGATATTTCTATAAAATCACCGTTAATTTAAGATAGAAAATAAATTAATAAGAACTAAGAATTTAAAAATAAAACTTTTTTCATTTTCAAACAAGTTTTCAATACATTAGTCACCTTGAGTAATTTTCTCTTTTCTTCCCATCCTTTAATATCTTCAGCTCCATATTGATTTATTTACATATGACATCTTGTATCATAATGCATATATGTAGACAATAACCGCTTAGTAGATCAAAAGACCGAGTGCTCCAAAACATGTTAAGCAAGGCACCAAGATATGTGAAAAAAAGACAGATTACTTCGAGCTGCCTAACACGTCGTAATAATAAGAGTTTATATAGCATTATTTAGAAAGCTCTCTCCTCAAGGAAGCTCTAACTAAGGATTCAAACCAACTATTATTGAGATTGAAAATATAAAATAAATATGTATTGAAGTTTCAATGTGCGTTTCTTTTAGTATATTGGAGTGGATTAATTATACATATTTATAACTCTTTTAACATCTTTTAATGGTCGATGAAAGACCGTAAGTTGTAATAAAATAAAATATATAGGTAGAGTGTAAGGAAGGTGGTAGCGTACCATAAGATTAGGTACTTCTCCACATCTGCATAAGTTAAGAAAATCATATTTGATAAACCACAGAAAACTTACCAAGAGAAGATGAACTACAAAGAAACCTTTGTTAGTCTTCATATATGTAATAATAATACATTCGGCTTTAGGTTGCGTGTAGTGCACAATGCGTGGTATTCATATATTTTAATAAGACTCCAAAAAGGGTTGTCTTCATTATTTACTAAAACTGCATATACCACCCATATCTCTAACACTTAGAGGCAGGCCATTTCACGCTACAGGATCAGTAACGGCAAAAGACGTTGACATAATACCCCGCCTATTGGATCGATTTGGAACAAATACTTTATTTGATGAAGATGAAATTGACTTCAAAGTGCAGAGTATACCTGTATATCTTCACTTTGTGAGAATAAGTAGTAAATATTCCGTTGTTGTATCAAAATAAAACAAAGAAACTAATTTTTATTCATTTATTTAAGTAGTTCTTATATCTTCTTTATTTTTATTGCTGCTCAACACTAAAAAATGTGAACAATAACAACAAAGAATAAGAATTTATATAAATTAATCCTAATATAATAATTATTGGTAGACATTATTAATAAACCTAATTACATACATAAATACACGCTAATATAACTGTCAATACTGGCATTATCGGATATCTTATTTTATTCCCTTTTTCAATAATTTATTTTTAATGACCTAATGAAAATAGGACAAACAGAGAAAATTGTTTCATAAAGGATATTAAAAAAAACTGGTTTGTGACTAGATTTTGTTAAAGCAGTATGTAATAATTATTTGTATTATAAAAACCAGAGACACTGATCGACATAGACCATGTAACACGCCATCGAAGCCATTAACAGGATTAGGAATTTATCCATCAAGATTAGAAACAGTACTATACAAAACATGGATTTGTGGCACATAAAAATAAAGTAACAATTTCACAATAATATACGACATCAAAAAGTTTCCTTTACATGACTGTTGGTTGATATATCGCAACAAATACACGCCTACTTCACTTTTTATTTATTGGTATGATATATGTACCATTTTTTCTTAACTCCAGCTTAAGAAATACTGAAGTAGGTACGTCTTAGCATAACTACCCAACAGGTAAAAAGGCAACAACACTCGCACTAGTCTAACATGTGTGGGTATTATCAGACGAACTCTAACCAGACTGGACCATTTTTTTACTTTCTTTTTTTAATACCATCGGAAATTGAACCCGAAACCCCCGGATATATGCCAAGTGTCTTACCAAACTAATCTACAGAGATCATTGACTTCAATCAATGAACAATCACAAGAAACAAACATGATTTGACTTGATACACTATAAAAAAATGCTAGTCTTGCCTTTTGTGGACATGCAACAGTTATTAACTCACAGTCAACTCAAAAGATACCCGCGAGCCCACTGCAGTCAATTTTGAATCCAGCTTCAGTTACATTCTTAAGTATCTTTGGTTTTTATAATAGTCTTAATAATGAGGAATGTATGTATTCACTGGTCAAAGAATAAGATTTCTGAATATACACAGTAATTAACCAGGCATCAGTTTTTCTAATGATCTCAGAAGTTTCAGAGTTCTAGCAGTTGACGGCTTACGCGTCTATCCTTGAAATTATAATTTTTTTATGAAAATATTGTATTAATTATGATACGATATTTTTTTTAAGCGAAAGTTAAAATTTTCCTTCCATTTATACAAATTAACTCTATGATTTATTCCATTTGAATAGAAAAGAACAGCGAAGCAACAGACTCGAGAGTCCTTATGCCATCAACATGACTATTGAATCTCTGTCGTAGGAGAGACAACAGTAACAATGATGCATTCAGCGAGAATGATTTGGAAATCAAAATTTGTATTTTGTTTATAACCACTTGTATAGAATTATTAAAAAAAATAACTTAAGCTTTTTTAACTAAATAAGAAATTTCGAAATATGTAAAAGATTATCTATTGTATGTTTCATTTACGTGGTTTTCACTTACGCTCTGTTTACTTGGCAAATACAAATGGAGGAATTATTGTTTATAAATAAAATATATGGACATCTCATAAAGATAATTATTTACATTTTTTCAAACTGATTTTCATTATTTATACATTTGTCTCAAAATTAATGATTAGAATTTTGTTGCATAAACTTCACACTAAGCTTTTTTTCTTTCCTTATAGCAGTCCCAAATAATTTTGGGATCAACTTTCCTTATCCTTAACCTAGAATTAAAAATATCCTGCACATTAGCATTAGTCTTCCTTATTTATTTAAAATTACATTATTTAATTTTTCGAGTCATTCTAGGCATATTCATATCCACTTCAGTATGAAGGTCTCCACATAATTTTTCCACAACTTTCTTTAACAATCATCTAATCTGTTGTGCAATTTTATACATCTTGTAGATTTTGTTGATCATTTAACTTGATTTTCTAGTTGAAAAGTTTGTGGTAATTTTGTCGATAGGCATCTCGACAGCTTTTCTGGTAAGCTACAAAAAAGTTTGTGATAATCCATATTAACCAAAGTTCTGTAAATGGACAAGGTACTTCAAAAAGAATCATCAGCCTTTTCCCTCGATATTTCTTTTTCTCTCGACTTCAATAAAATTCACCTATCTCTGTCTTCTTGTGGTGAATTATTTGTTATTCATGCATTATTCCTGGGATATGGACTGTCAGCTATCTTTCCACCTCTTTGGGGGTTTTTTTGGTGGTCGGCTTTCTATAGGGTAGCCATGAAAACTATATGGGGAATCCGGGCACCATCCATTTTTTGAATAGTCAATAACATCTACTCTGCCTTCCCCATCAGTTTAAAAATGTTTTACGTATCCTCAGTTTAAAAAAATATTCAGTGTTTTACCAGTTATACATCACAAGACCTTCATTTCTGTTATTTATATATAATTTGTTAATTTTATATTTAATTAATATATATGATCTATATTTCTATACCATTTCTCTTCTTGAGGCACCATCTTTTATCGTAGATTGGCCATCATCATGGCAACTTTTGTTCTAATCAACCTGGAAAAACTCAGATGAACTGCATCCAAACTAATCATGCCAGTCAAGAGATGCAATGTCTTTATTTTGACCTTTTTCCTTGAATGATAAATAGAGTTATATTTTGTGCCTCTAATTATGTGACTGAAGTATTGCAATTTAGAAACTATCACAGTTTAAGGCAATTCTCGGTCTTTACCTACGTATATATATTATATATACAGGCACTTTCACATTTGTAACATTTATGTCCAAGGAATCTTTAAGATTCATATCAAAAACTTCGATCCTATGTGATGATTCTTGGTTCAATATCCACACCTCCACTACATTGAGGTGAGTCAAGAAGATATAGTAGCGAACCACACCCATTCTCAATTTGAGACTCCGATCTCAGTTTGCAAAAATATATTTTATCATAATGAATGCGCTTCTCGTTATCGTTGAACTTTATTTTTTTTAGAAGTTTTTACTTATCCACGTTCCCAGATATTAGATGACACATTGTATGGATAGATTTTTTGACATTTGATTTCTTTTGAGTCCTGGCACAATCAATCTTAATTTTGTACTTGGGTCAGGTACATTTTTGATTATAGTAATTCACAGCATTTTACTTTTTTTAAATGTGTGACACTTTGTATTCTGAAACTTATTAAAACATTCATAGAATAAATTTACATGTGTGCACAAGATAAATCTAAATTGAAAGGCCTTTTTCTCTATATTCACGGGCGACAAATTTTAATATTTACTAAACATATTCCTTCTTGTTTCCTTGACAAATATTCTAAACTAAATGATCCTTAAATGTTTTAATCAACTACGATAGGCTATCCCTCGTGATCGTTAACTTCACAGAGGGTATACGTTAACACACTCTTTGTGTGATATCATATACCTTATATAACACCCATATTTATACCATATAAATTAAGCCCTATAACATATTACTCCTGTATTGTATTTAACCGTACCGTGGATTAGAAAATTAAAATAAATGAAAATGAAGAATAAAGATTACAATTATTTTAATAATTTTATGGAATTCGCTCTCTTGTTTGTTTCATACAAACCAGCGGGACAAGGACAAAACTATTGTAGCATCTCGCTGTGCATTGTTGATTCTGGCTACTTGCGCTTAAAGCCAAAAGGAGCATTTACAATGTGTTTACAATATTATTGACCGAAAAAGCATTTTATTTTTTGTCTGATGGTAGAATATTTTAATTTAACCAGAGGATATACGGCGTATACCCCCGCATACCCTCGACTACAGCACTGCTCGTAATCGAGTATGATTGTCAACATTCTGCAGATGGACACCTGTGTATACATTGTGTGCAAGCTGTTACATCTTGGCAAACACAGAACCCTGACAGATCAAAACCAAAGATCCGATGGCAGGGAGATCCAAATTCCGAGATGATCAGCAGGTTCAATCTGCTGCAGCCTTTAGTTATACATAGTTTTGTTATAACAATGTATGATACGTAGCATATAAGTTACAGAAAAAATTTAATTAAAATGTAAAACGGTCTAACAGTAAAATCAGTCAGGAAGTGAACCATGAATTAAACCTGAGGTACCCACTTGCTAAACCTGAATGTTAACCATTAAACCAAAGCCATCAACAATCCCCTATCTAGGTCACATACCTTACTAGCAGTGTGGATCCCTAATTTGCCATTTCGTATATTTGGAGAGATCTTGTAACAAAATTAAATGATTTTTCTTCGAGTTTGTAAAGCAAACATTTCTCCTATATAACTTAGTGAATAATATTAAAATTACAAACACTGGAAATTACAGTATATCTGACAGTGAGTGTTATTTTATTTGTGTAAAAGATTAATTACATAAATTTGTTTTTAATTACAAACTGACTTCTGCTCATAAAATATTAAATTTTTTTTGTCATAAAATAATTTTTCACATAAAATGGAAGAAAAAAAATGTTTATACTGTTTTTGAAATGTTAGATAATTATGTTGAATAAATTAAATAAATGTGATTTATGTCTCAAAAGACACAATACATATTTTTTTAAATAATAAGCAGCTAAAGTTCATCAAAAAGGTCTTTTTAAAATTAAAAAAATGTATTTAAGTGTCAGAAATTCAACAGAAAAAGGGTTAAATCGTTATAATTAACTTAAACAAAAGTATACTCATTGGTTATACAAAATAATGTTCCTTTATGTATGTTTTTATAGCATTTTTTTAAAATCAACTCAAAATTTGTTACAAAGAATTGCGTTTAATTTTTTTTAAAAACATAAATTTTGTTTTTTCAAATTAGTTTAATTAATCAAAACAAATTGAAGAAATGTGCCACATGCGACCCATATTAAAAAAAATCAGGTATATCAATTCTGCTGTCAAACATAGATTTTAGACAAGTCAGTCATTCCAGACCACAAGGATCCAAGCAATCCCACTGATTCCCACATTTACTCTGTAAATCTTGACATATTACCAATATTTTTCCACAAAGTATATATACAAGGTATGGTATGGCATGGCTATCAAATAAAACCGGATTGAAAAATGGCAAGCAATGCAGTAGGATATTTATTATTCACATAGAAAACTTTTGAGTCAAATGAGTTTATATGCGGTCAGTTCTGTTGCCAAATTCGAGCCTGAGGTAATTCAGTGAACATTGAGCGATCAATCAACCTGAAATTTCTGGTTTCTGGTGGGCGGCATCTATCCACAGTACTCCATGGTATCCGTCTATACTCGTTCTGACTTGTTCAGGCAGAAAACATTAGGGCATTACTATGTAAAATAATTTGAATTGTCTTCAACAGTAGACTATTGACATGATTTTTATTTTACTATTCCTAAGGCGCAGACTGCCAGCTATCTCTATGGGAATCTACTTGGTGGTTGGCTTCCAACGGGTAGTCATGAAAAACTATATGGGGAATCCATGTCTCATGCATTCTTTGAACGTTATCTTGCCAATAAGCTGAATTATAATCGTTTTTAATATATTCTTAACTCCAATCCGCTTTTTTGATAGCCATTAATAACACTTATTTAGTAAAAATAAGCCTTCTGTCAATCTTAGATAAACTACAATGGATGTTATCTTTCTAGTTTTATCTTTCCAAACCTCCACAATTTTCAATTGGAATGCAAAGACATTTGATAAAAAAAAACTTGATTTTTGTTATATAAAACATTTCAAAGTGGATTAATTTGAAATATGTATTGCTATCTGAAAAAGGAAATAAAATTCCAATATATACTTTACATACTCATTTTGATTATTATTTGAACCACTGGACTGGGTATTCGAAAATATCTTACACTATAACATCAGGCAAAAACAAAAATGATAATATAAAAACAAAAAAATATTTGATTCAAAACTAATACGTAAACAAACTGGTATTATATTAATACAATTGTCAGGAAAGTAGTTTGGTATTTCTCAGATTTCTAACTTCATTCCTAACGTGCTAAATGTATATTATTATGAAAGGTAACAGTTAAACGTATCTTTTCAGTTATTGTTTACCCAAATTGCTTCAGCATTTTTTTACCATATTTTGATGGAACAAAATAAATTATTTTTTTGATGCTGATGCTTTTTTGAAAAGGAAAAAATTCAACATAAACCAGGAAAAAATATATACAGTGTATGGTGACGATGCCATAAGCAATTCTGTGTCAAATTTGGTTTAAAAAAATCTGTAGTGATACGACACTCGAAGATAGTGTCCTCTCTGGAAGACCAATTATCACTGATAAAGACCAAATCAAGGCTTTGATCAAGAATAAGTTGTGTTCTATGACAGAGATACTGAAAATATCAAAAACCACTGTCCATAATTTGATGCAATTTTACGTTTGAATTTGATCTAAAAATACAAAATTACTTTCCGCACAACCCAATAAGATGTGGACTTACTACAATAATTATGTTGTTAAAAATAGGACAAATATTAAAGCTTTTGAAATCATATAAAAAATTATTAAAAATAAGTATATTTCAGGGTATTTTCCCTAAAAATTACATTTATCACATCAGATTAATACTTTCATTGACAGTGTTGAAAAGACTGTCAATTAAGAGAGAAACACAAAAATAAATAGTACAAAATAACAACCTTTACCACGGCAATATATTATTAAATGATGTACTTTAATAAAAATTAAATATTGCAAGACAGATATCAACTGACACTTAGGATTAAAGTAAAAAAGACAAAGAAACACCCAAAAATATATAAATGATATGGGGGACAATATTCAAGCACTAACTGTGGTACAGAATTTCAAAGCCAACTCCAGTTATTTATGAAAGTAGGAAGTTTTATATTAGGTCACCCGAGAAATTGTGCCACTCGGACAAATCCGTTATTTTCTTTATTCCAAGTTCTCAAAATGATGTTCAAAAGACAGGCATGTGAAGTTTTAATATTATTTTTTTTTATTCGAATTTTGAAAAAGGGAGAACATGAAAGTGCATTTGCGAAACATTACGATTTATGAATTTAAGAAACGTAACAATGCAGCCACATGAAATATTTGAGATTTTTATGGGGTGGAGCTAATAGCTAAGAGAACATGCCGAAAATGGTTTTCAAGATTCAAGGAGAATCTTACTGTTCAAGGTAAACCTTGTGATGAAGTTCAGATATTGATGAAAACAGACAACTTGCCAAAACAAAGAAAAAACATATATACAAAGTAAAGTTTTTAAATTGACCAGTTATAGTTAATTCTTGTTCTGGATCTTGTTTTAATTCTACTGTGTCTACATAAGATGCAACTTTTTATATATAATGAGGTAAAGTTTAAAGTAAAGCACCAAAATAATGCTGCACACTTGAGTCGTTTACAGAGAATTTTCTACTGAATTATGGAGCTGCTAGTCGTAAGAAACTGCTCTTGGATATAATCCTACTGGCTGAGTCAGATAAATGTCTTCAAGTTGTACTTTATGATCGTCACGGATCACAAGAGGAATAATGCATGAAGACATCTCTAAGTTCTGTGATATGATGCTTTCGGCAAACAGCAACAAGTGGGGTCATCAAACCAAGCAGGGATAGGCTGGAAAAACTTGCAACTTGTTAACCCTTGGTGACACAATTAATCTCAATACTCAACCTCGAAATTCATACGAAGTATCAGAAACATTGAGCTTCGATGCAGTCAGGTGCAAATCACTTGAGGTTTTTGAAGATCATGAAGCATCGTTTGTTATAACAGTCTCTCCTCACTACTCTAGAAGGGACTTAATACTGGTGATAATTACTTTGAATAAACATTTTGATTGTGTGTGAAATATACAAAAAAACAATCAATTGATTATTACACCAAACCAACAAAAAATATATATTTTTTTAAACAATCATGAATGATACAATTTGAATGATAAAAAATTAACAATAGGCAATGAGATGATAACCCAGTCAAGTGGTCCTGTTAAGTTTCTAAAAGGTAGCCATCCTAAATATACAATTAAACCTAGATTTACAAAAACTGAAAAATAAAAAGTGTCACTATCATCACATCACTGAGCCTGTTCTGTAGCCATGAAGTTGGTCTCAAACAACTTTTCATTTTTACAACTCTGCATATTTCTGCTCTTACAATTTCGGTCTCTCTTGGTTACCTGTCGATTAGCTTGATTTAAGGTCGTTGTGTTGATATCTTCAGCGTTTTCCTTGAAATCCTTCGACGACTTTACCGGGAACAAATCAATGTGGTTCTCAATAGATTTATTGCCTTCGACACCACTTGGAATATTCTGTGATCCTGTGATTTTGTTCCTTATAAGACCTGGAAAAATACATTATTTTAAATTTAGGCAAAACACAGCAGATGCCACAAAACTCCATCCAGATCGGTTCACAGTCTGCCACTCTATATTCTCCCATGTTGTGCTGAGACTGCAAATCTCCCTATCACAACACCGGATGGGTGTCTGATATTTCAAGTTCCTTACGTTACATTGAATATTGAAAAAAAAATTAAGAATAAGTCTAAAATATCCTTAAAAAGGAAATATGCCCATATGAATTTTAACAATTTTCTCTAACCCAAAACACACATTTGACAACACATCAGTTAAAACTTTCCAACACCAAATTCCATAATAATCCAGGGAAACACTATTTTGAGGAATCTATTAATCATAAAACAAACTGCTCAATAGTGTAGCGAGCACTGTGACATTAAACTAGTTTAAAATATGTCGGGACAAGTCACAAACCCAGAAGAGTTGTGTTAGTGGTATTTTGTTTTGTTTGCTTAATCTTTTAATTATTTTTCTTTGCTTATCCTTTGCTTTTTCTTTATGAACAAATGACATTTAAAAATGTATATGGATATTAACAGCATATATGCTGCCTGTCGATAGTGATAACAATAATAATAAATCATTGGTCACATACTTTCTTAATTGGTGACATACTTTATTGGCCACAACTTACTCGTGTAATAAAGCAGGGCAGGGATGGAGGATGATACTTTTCTCTACTACATGCAAACACAAAATTTACTCATTTGTGCAGAAACCGGTACAAGGAAGACGGGGTCATTACTAAATACTGTTAGATACAAATATAACATACAGCTTAGACCAGCAATTCGATTTTAATTTTTTAGGGGGTATTGAGGCATGAAGAATTATTAGGGGGTTGTTAGGGCTTTCAAGGTGGTAATTGTGGTATTCATTAAAATTTCCAGCAATAAAAAGTCTCCGATTGACCGTATAGCTTACTTGTAAACATCGTTTGTCTCATAACTGCAAAAAATTGTCTTAATGAATAAAAAAATTGAAAACATGGCACCTATCTATGATTTTCAGTTACATTGTATATGTATAGGGTGAAAATAAGTTTTTGAAAAACTAGAAATAAAATCTATGGTTTCGATAATAATCACAATATCTATGACATTGTGTTTTTCACCAATTGCAACGCAACTCTTTAGTTAGACGAAGCACGTTTTGTTATCTTGGTTCTATAATATATAGTAAAGCTCACATTATTATAATTTTTATTTTTATACCAAATTTTATATTTGGTAATATTTTATAGCTAACATAATTTATTGTTACAATTAAACAAATAAACCAGTTTTAGTAATATTGAATGTTTTTACCTCCTTCAAGTTGCAAGAACTAAAAATTATTATGGTTATATTATATTATGGGGACTTAAACTGATCCTAAGATACTACAATGGGGTGTTAGTCTAAAAAAAAGTTAGAAAACCCTGATACAGATAAATTTTTAATTTAGTAATTTCCTTCAATATGCCAAATCTAATAAATAATTCACCCGGTTTGTTTAGTGGCATTATATAAAATATGTAGATAAGACAGAATAAAAGTAGTGGCTCTCCGGGAATCTAACACATCGATCAATAAGTCTCAGGACTAACTACTAAAACAACATTTGTTTGACAAAATTCTTCTTTATTCATCAACATAGTCTCCTTCAAGAGCGATACATTTACTACCAAATGATATCTTCAGGATGTCAGCTATCTCACGCAACTTTATTTTGCGATTTTCCATCACGATTATGAGGATTTTTTTAGGTTTTCTGGTGTAACAGCCTCATTTGGACGACCAGAGCGTTCAGCGTTATTTGTGTCTGTACGACCGCGTTTGAAATCAGCATACCACCGACAAATAGTTGTTTTCGACGGAGCAGAGCCCGGATAACACTTTTCAAGCCATCGCTGAGTTTGAACGGTATATTTTGCCAATAAAAAGCAATGTTTTATCAACACACGAAATTCGGTTTTTTCCATTGTTTTGATAATAGCAAAAGTAGCGTCACTAAAACCACTGTAACTCAATGACACAATGTTGGAATATCATGAAAGTTGGCCCCTTAATTCTAAAGGCTGGTACTAACTGAGAATGGTATGAATTAGTTATTAGAGGCGCCATCTGTTGGTTAGTCCCGGGACTTATTGGTCGATGTGTTATCATTTAATTTTAGGTGAACTTCTAGTAGCCTCAATTTGCGCAATTTTGATTTATGTGAATTTTCTTAGAACATATCTACAGCGTAAATCAAAGTATAGGTGTTGTCCATACGAATAAGTATCATTGATGACTTTCGTGACCTAGTTCGTAACATACAGTACCTGGCGGCATGTAATACACATCAGGCTTAAGAAAGAGACTGTCGGTCATAATCGGCTAACTTCGACTTTGTAGAGCGCCGTCTCTGTCCCTAGAACGCTTGACAATGACTGACAAATCGCGACGGAACACGTGTATGAATGACAGAGACGACGCTCTACAAAGTCGAAGTTAGCCGATTATGGCCGACAGTCTTTTTCTTATACCTGATGTGTATTACTTACCGCCGGGTACTGTACTTGACTTCCACCAGGGGTTTCGAGTTCGATTCCCTATAGTACCCAAAAAGTCAGGTAATAGTACTCACATGCGCTGAGTATGCGTGCGAGTCTCTTAACATGCTAATGTTACCAACATGAAGAATGATTAACCGTGGGTTCCGTGCCTAATACAATGGTTCTAAGCCCGTAAGCTTGATAACTAAAGCCGAAGATGATATTGTCTTCCGGCCACGCTCTTAAATATGTCCGAAGACCAATTAAAGTATGTTGTAGGTTACTAAATGAAAGAAAAAATCATAAAATTTTCTTAACATACCAAGCACAGTCAAATCAACTAAGTTACATCATCACCATCAGACCTACAGCCCAGCAGGATTCTCTACCACTTATGTCTAAGTTAATTTACGATTAGATTAATGTACATATATAAACCCCCACCTGATAAAGTCTTAGCTCCCCTTGACAGTCCGATCCTCCGTGCCCTGCCCAACAATCCATTCACCAGAATAGACTTGGGGGGCATACCCGGGATTTTGTTAGTAGTGGACAATGGACCGTTCTCTGTGCAAAGCAGTCAAGGGTTAGATGGTTAGAAAGTTAGTTTGATAGCTTGGCAGACAAGTCAAGATATAAATATTTATATTACAACAGCTACAAAGACATAACACTAATATATGTAGCATGCAATGAATACCATGTACCAAAAATTTTAACTGGCCAAATTGCGAACACCGGGATTTTCAGTCGATAACGTATTTGCAATTTATTATTTGGGTGTGCTTAGATTCAGTGTTCACCTTTAACGCAAGCAGGTGGGTGGGTGGTTGCATCACATCAAATTGTAAATTTTAAATTACACATGCATAGTGGTTTAATTTATTATTTATTAAATTTGCAATTGTTTCTGTTCGTATTTTATATCCTCAATTTTGTATTTTTATGTCGCATAACTGTGTGCTCTTGTTTTGTGTGTATTCATTTTTCGGGAGAGATTATCCGGGTCAATTTTTTTCACTACCACACCAAATGATCAAGAGGTTAATGTGCTTCGAACTTTCTGATATTACTTCAAAACCTAACAAAAAAGTACTATTGAGAGTCAAGTATACACACATAACTCCTAAATTGTTTTTCTAAGATTAAGGGGAAAATGTATAAATGGCAGGAAAATTATGTGAGGGAGTAATAGTAATAATAGTTATACACAATATAAAGTTTTTTCTCATAAAAATTAGATGTGATTGAAAAATTAGATCTGTGATTGAAATTTTTTTTATAAATATAGGGTTATAATAAAATTTTTGAGGACAAATTTCAATCTGTATAATCATTCAATTTCGATGGAAACAGAATTCTAAAACAAATTTGATGTAAATCATAGGAAAAACATCATGAATATGGGTTTAAATTACACCAAATATTGAAAAATGTAATGGAGACAGAAAACAACGTAAACCGAAAACTTTTAAGGGTTAATATACTGCAGTTTTTTTACAAATATATTGGGTTGTCTGAAAAAGTAGTTTCGTATTTCTCGGATATATTCGTAAGGACAAAATTTTCATTGCTAACTTCATTTCTATAATAGTTAAGCGCATTTTTCGCACATTGTTTGCCCAAATTGCTTGAGTGTTTTTTTTTGTGTAATTTTGAAGATGACACAAAATAAGTTGTTTTGTCAGTGATTGATGCTTTTTTTTACTTTGCGGTAGGAAAAATGCATCAAGCACCGAAAAAACAACTTACTTTGTTCCATCGTTAAAAGGACACCAAAAAAAAAATTTTGTCGTGAAAAAATTTTCTCTCCTAAAATACATGAGAGTAAAACCCTTGAACCTTTCAATATATTAGGGGGACCGGAAAGAAATCAAAATTTTCGGGAGTACCACTTTAAGGTCAGTCTGCGTCGAGACACAAAAGAGAAAACACGTGCTTTTTGGTGCTAGTAGTTTGTGAGGGTTGTAAATTCATTATTTTTGCAAAGATTATTTTTTCCGTCGTTTGTGAAGAATGTCAAGGCCGACTATTGACGAAGAACATTTACGCCACTGTATGTTGTTTTTATTTGACCGGGGATTGAAGGCGAAAGAAGTGACAGAAACAATTACTGCTACATATGGAGACGTATTAAGACTCAATAAATGTCATAGATGGATAAAAAAATTTAAAAATAATGATAGGAACCTGAAGAACGCCCCTAAAACTGGAAGACCAACAAAATTGGATGATGATGCGCTGACGTCATTGGTTGAATCTGACCCTCGTCAAACAATAGCTGAATTATCAATTAAACTCGATTGTCCATGGTCAACAGTGCAGGAACATCTTAGTCGCATTGGAAAAATTCATAAACAAGGAGTTTGGGTTCCGCACGTGTTGACGCCAGCTGCGCTCGAGCAGCGAATAACGATATGCACGTCCCTTTTGTCCAGGTATAAAGTGGACCCATTTCTTCGAAGAATAATAACTTGCGACGAGAAATGGGTCTTGTACAATAATCCCACACGAAAAAAACAATGGCTTTCTCGGGGCCAGTCGGCTGTTCCTACACCAAAACCAACGTTGACTCTAAAAAAGGTTCTCCTCTGTGTATGGTGGGATATCGAAGGTGTTGTTCACTATGAACTATTGAAACCAGGAGAAACAATTAATGCAGCTCTTTATTGTCAACAACTGGAGAGTATGAAAGAGGAACTAAGAAAAAAACGTCCACTTTTGGTCAATAACCAACCCAGGATGCTTCAACAGGATAACGCGCGGCCACATACTGCGATAATCACCCAGAATAAAATAATGCAACTTGGACTGGAACTTTTACCTCACCCCCCCTATTCCCCTGACATAGCCCCCTCAGATTATCACCTTTTCAGATCATTGGAACACTCCCTCCGCGATAAAACATTCAAAAATATTGATGAAGTAAAAAATCATATCGAAAAGTTTTTTAAGGAAAAACCATTTTTTTTTTACAAAAATGGAATTGAAAAGCTGCCTGATAGATGGAGAAAGGTCTTGGAAAACGATGGAAACTATTTCATTGATTAATTTCTTTTTGTATTTTTTTTAAATAAAATTTTTAAATGTATTACTTTTTTTTTGATTTCTTTCCGGTCCCCCTAATACAACAAATCAAATTTATTCTTGGAGTAGCTTAGCAATTGGATTCAAAACAACGACATTTAGTTTAAAATGTCAATGTGGACTTACAAAAACAAGAAAAGGTCAAATGATCGTATGAGTAAAGCTTTATATACTCTTCTAATGATATGCCAAGCAGTTAAATGACACAATCACTAAAAATACACCAATGTTTAAACTGAAACATGATGATTTTAACTGTAAGTCAACAATGAAATTAATATTCATAAGAAAACAACAACAATGGAGTAATAATTAACTATGATATTATTTATTTTCACACGTATAATTTTATTCATAGAAAACGTATTGAATTTTGTAAATTTAAAGTAAAATACATTGATAAAGGAAAAGTAATTTATAAAGTTAAAATTTTGTGATATTTATTCTGAATCTCATAAACACCAATCTTTAAAGTGAGGTAATGAAACCACATGACTCGCTTATTTAACGAAGTTACGACAATTCTGTATGAAAATTAACTTTAAATACTAATTTATTCAGTAAAAAAATAGTTTCAATATTTAAAGATTTAAAAAAGTATTTAGTGTAAAGGTCGGACTATTAATTTGGTAAATACTTAGCAAGTTATAAATGACAGTTTACAATTTAACACTTTAAACTGTATCTCTGTAAATTCAATCAATATTTTAAATGAAAATTAATTGACCTCAAACATTATTTATATACGAGGCATATCCAGAAAGTAAGTGTACTGAGGCTCTCACGACCGGATGGATTTTATTTTCGACATGTTGGCTACACTTCCGTGTAGCCTGACCCTTCTCCTCCGCAACGAGACCGGTTCGAGGTCAGTACGTTGAAAAGTGTCGACGCGACAACACGTTTAGTGAAAAATGTCAACCCAATCTCCCGCCAAGTGCGAAATTTTGTAAAAAGGCAAGAGTTTTTGAGGCGCTGCAAACTCCATGGAGATGAATTTCTCCGCTCCATCGTTACTGGAGATGAAACTTGGGTTGCACACTACACGCCTGAAACCAAAAGGCAGTCTCAACAGTGGTGTCACACCTCTTCACCCTCCGCCAAAAAGTTCAAAACCACAATTTCAGCCAAGAAAATCATGGCATCCGTGTTTTGGGACTGTCAAGGCATAATTTTAATTGAATATATGCCTCAAGGGGAGACCATCAACTCTGCAAGATTCAGAACAAGAGGAGAGGCATGCTGACAAAGGGAGTCTGCCTGCTGCACGACAATGCAAGACCAAACACGGCCAACGCCACGAAGGAACTGCTCGCCTCGTTTAAATGGGATGTCCTGAACCATCCCGCGCATTCCCCTGACCTAGCACTTTCAGATTACTATCTCTTTACCTCCCTGAAGCTGCACATCGGTGGAAAAAGGTTTTCAACCGACGAGGAGGTAAAGGAGGAGGTGGAGAAGTGGACGGAGGGGTTGGCGGGAAACTACTTCGAGGAAGGCATCAAAAAGTTGATACCCCACTTCACCACCTGCATTGAGAGGAATGGCGACTATGTCGAAAAATAGCTTACATATGTACTATGGTAACCACGTAATTTTTTTGTTAAAATAAAAAAAATTGTAACCTACAAAAATTCAGTACACTTAGTTTCTGGATATGCCTCGTACAATAAGATGTTTCTAATTTTTTTTAAATAAAAACATGAAATATTTTGGTTTGTGTAGATTTTACCAATTTTATAGACACAAAAATTTTAATCCTGAAATCAGATGTTATAAACGATACTGGCAGTAACAATAACAGGATCAATTCCTGTAGAAGACCAAGGAAGACACGAAAGGCTCAGCAAGAAGACAATTTGTTCTTGTTGAATAGGGATAGGTCAAGGATACTGCTAAGGCTTATGATAAATAGATAACGACCTTGTCATCGCTTTGACCCTGATGCTCTGTATAAGGAAATGAATAGATTGCTTGTGGTGTGAACTCAGGGCACTGTCATTAGTCAATGATTGGTAGAGTTAGAGTATGATCAATAATGGGAGTGCTTGTATCTTCAGATTTTCCACTTCAAGTGGCATGAACTACTTCACTACAACATATGTTATAATGCTTCAAGACACAATACTATTTTTTACCTATTCACATTTGAAATATAATAAAAAACCACTAGATCTATCTGAAACGCTCTGAAGTTCAGCTGAAGTGAAAAAAATTGTAAAATCGAAAAACAGATATCACACAAATAGCACATTATTGTAGATAATAATTCAGAGAGTCCTGATTTGTAATAACAGATGTCACATTATTCTCATGTTTATAAATAAAAATGAGATGCGCGCCGTTATTCAGGAACATTAACTAAATTATAAAATTGAAATAATTTCTTTTAATCCACGTCCTCATATAGTGTTCAATAAATAACAGTCATAAGTGAAGATTTTATAATTTAAATATTCTGCTGTCAGTTGATGTGTCAGAGCAGTATCGTTGTGTTTAATGTGGTTTTCTATATGAGAGATTGATAGAAAATGTGTTTATAGTAGTAACAAGTAGTTATATGTGAATATTTTGTATAGAAGCACCATTTTATAACAGTTCAGAACTCTAAACTGTGCATAGCAGGGATAAATCAGCTAGAGATAAGATACATATAAAAGATAGTAAAAAATTCAACATATGTTTGAACACCATGTATGAATAATAATGAATCTCTCATTGCACAGCCTCTATGTATATTTGATAGTACATTAACTAAAATTTACATGCAAACTAATTTTGATGATGCATTGAAATTTGACTCATGCGATCCAGGGCCAAGGCAACCGTGTTGTATATGCATACAGTAATCCCTCCATTTACGCAAATGCACTTTCAATGAAGTTTATTCTGTTTAGAATTTTAAATTCGTAACATTGACTCATAAATAATAATTTGGCTTCTAAAAAGATATTTTTATAAACAACTGTAAGAGTGATGACAGTCACAGTAGAAAAGTCATCCAGTGAGTAATTTTGAATAGATACAGCAAATTGTTAGTTCAGTATATTTTTTCTTCGTATAAATAAATCGTATAGCTCTAATCAAAATGTGTATTTTATTAGTTCTCAGTTGCCACTTAAACTGGATTATTAAAAATATAATTAAAGCTTTTTTAAGTAAGTAAGAATGAAATATATGTAAATATATCACCTTATTTTACATAGCATTCAATGGCTCCATTTATGCGCTGTTATCCTGGAACCAATTAGCTGTGTAAATGGAGGGAATACTGTATGTTATATGCATATTTTATCAATTCAATAACCAAAACCATTAAATCTGACTACAATACGACCCAAAAGATGTGGCAGGTGAATGTATTATACAATAAATCAGCATTTGTAATGTATTTAAAAATGATAAACCTTACCTTTTCAGAGGCAAAAAGTTCCGAATCTATAATTGAATGATCAAGTATCTGGTTTTTATAGATACGAGGAATCATGTCTTACATTCATTAAAATAGGAGAGATATCCAGAGGTGTAGCAATAAGAAACAAAGTAAATGAGGCACTTTAACATATATACCGAACCGGACAGCATCAAAATCTGCTAAGAGGTAGTCCACAACAGTATTCTAATAACAAGTTTGATATATGTAAGTTAAATGTGGACGTGGAAAAAGATTGAAAGGAGCCTAATAAATGCGCACACTGAGAAGAATACATGGAGTGATAATGTATAACAGAATACGGAATGAAGTGATTAAGAATGAATTTGAACTTAAGGCTGACGTATTAAGTATGATGAAGAAAGCACTCTAAGATAGTTTTCGTACGTAGAACGTATTTTATTTGAAAATAAGTCAAGTATAAACAAGATACACCTGTACACATAATAACTCCCAAACAATTAAAATATTACAATAGGATGCAATATGCAGAAACTCCCGAGGTGATAGAACCGTTGAGTGAAGTTGCGCAAGATCGTGAGGTTTAGAGTACTTTGTTACGGTTAGTGTTGGATCTTCATGACTCTTAAGCCAAAAAAATAAATTATTAACTTGATTTTGCTATTTAATTTTGTTATAATCGTTGATCAATTTACCTAACTATAAAACTTTTAAAAGTCCATCTGCCATATTATGTGTCGCACTATAAAAACGAGGCTTGTTTAATAACACGTTCAGTGCTGAGGACACACCTCGCGTGTCCATACAAACATATACCCAGTGTGCATGATATGCGAGTGGTGTTCTGTTTGTCTTTACTAGATTTCTCAGCACAGCATGTATTTATGTAAAATTTTATTCACAGTGAAAGTGTTAAGCAAAGTCTGTTTTGAAATTAGAAAAAAACCATAAAAGACAAAATTTATGTTATTTTCCACATAGCTATCATTGACTTCCACACGTTTTTGATATTGTATCACCAGTTTCCCTATTTAATTTTCAAATCCACCACCAGTATATTAAGCTATTCATTAAAGACCTTCAGTCATCACCTTAAAACTGCTGTAATGCAAGAAATTTCTTGAAAAGCATAAACAAGTGATGTCACTTGGTGCAAGACCGTAATATATCTCATGACTGACCAACTGCTGCGCTCGACTGCTCGCTTCATCATAGATATTCATTCCTCCTTCCTTATGGAAACAAATGACATCTTACTGTCACTCGTATCATTTAGCCCATAAATCTCGTTGCCGATGTAAGTTGCCGATGATTTCAGCAGCACTATTGTTTTTTGCAAATGAATCACCGCACAAACCTCACAGTTGATGGGATATTTATTGGTGCACTCATTAGAAATTGTGGACATTTAAAGAAGGGTAGCGACAGGGAAGAAGATAAATGGAGCACTCAATGTAACAAACAACTGCGCAATATCAAAAGTAGCAAAGATGACCAAACAAAAGTATGTAGGTGTTCACCTCGACGTATGGAAGTGAAACTTGGATTTGGCAGAAGGATAAAAGATTAATGCTGTGGAGTTGCGTGAACTAAGAAAAAAAAAATTTATGTTAATGTATGAAAGAAGGTGGAACGAAGAGATCAGAGATGAATGAATGAATAAAATGGATGTTTTAAGATGAAGAAAGAAGCTTTACGATTATTTAGACATGTGGAGAGAATGAATGACAAAACAATGACTAAATGAATATACAAGCCAAAAATGCTAGGGGTAAGAGGTAGACGGAGGAAAACATGGCTGGATCAAATGGACCTGATTGTAAAATGTGAAGTGTGGATAGTACAAGATTGTGCATGATAAGTTTGTATAATGTGGAGGTGAAAATTGTATGCTAGGATAGAAAAGTTTGGAAATCTGTTTTCTCTGCCTACCCCGAAAGGCATGATATGTACGTATTGTAAATTAATCACACACGGCATTAAATACAAATAAGAGTGTCACAAAATGACCGAAAGTATGCACAATCCCGCTACCCAGTTTTAATCGGCAATAATTTCACAACAGACCTCACTTAAAAAACAAGCCTTGTATTAATTATGTTTACCGTTAATATCTAATAATTAATCAAAAATATACAGAAAAAATCAACATACCGTCTGTCGATGAAACAATTTCCGGGACATTTTTTCTCTTAGCGGGCGAGGGCGCACTTAGCAGCTTCAAATTGTTATTATGATTTAATTTTGGCTCAATATATTCATCGGTGGGTTTGAATGAAATCTTTCTTTTTCGATTTTGGGTCTTGCCATTCGATGAAGCATCAATATTCATATCTTCAACATCTTGTTCTTGCGACTTTGTCACCTCTGCAACTTCATTTACTCTCTTCAAGTCAACAACCGAGGAATCGAAATTGATTCCACCACCTAAAATTACTTCTAATATATCCTGTCGTGTTACTTTACTGAGTGCTTCATTTATTTGTGAATAATATTCCGGACAGTCGTATTCAAACGCAGAGTCATTTCTGACTGCATTGTTGTCCATATTTTCATCATCGTAATAGTATTTTGGCATTATTTTTTCTTCTACGGCATAAGGCTTGATTTCAACGACGATATTTGGTTTAATTTCAATGCTCTTTACTATTTTCCTTCCAGCAATCTTTCTCTTCTTCAACGGTAGCTGCTTGGATTTCATTATGTCGTTGTAAGCGCTGTGTTTCAAATCATTAAGTTCCACGAAACATTGAGAGCTTGATGGTAATTGTATTTCAGAATCTACCAACATATCCAACTTTTGCGGACTAACTTTGTGTTTAAAATCTTCTTTTGGTAATATTCCATCTCTTTCTATGTTTACTGTTTTGATTGTATGGTTTTTACGACTTAGTTTATTAAACGCTTGTTCCATACCTTCATCACATCTCACTAAATAAATAATGGATTCCTGTTTCTGATTGATTCCATTAATACTATTCAAGAACTGCTTGAAATATTTTCTTTGCTTTTCGAGAGCAAAAAATGACTTCTTCTTTGATTCATCGTCGAAATAGTGCAGATCTGATTCTAAATCTGAACTATCTCTTGATCTTCTGGATTTGAAAGACTTTTTGGGTGTTGGAGAGATATCTTTCATACAAGCTATTTCCAGCTCAGGCCCTGAGTTACCAGAATAAATTTGACTTTCATTCTTGGATACATTATTCTGTTTTTCAACTAATTCTTGAGCATCCTGTTTACGTTTTCGCTCTTCTATATCCATGTTCTTCCTCACCTTCATTAGTTTCCGGGCTTCGTAAATGTTAGAAGCAAACTTTGGCTTCTTCAGCTTTTGACCCTCACTAACCGGAGATGTTGGAGATTTTTTTTCCTCTTCCAACTTTGGAGAAGGATTCAATTGACTGTCAATATGAATAACAGGCTTTTTAACCACTGCATCCGGGGACCTGTGTAAATTCAAATGGGGTGTAACAGGCTTCTTGACTATAGGTTGAAACATATTAATTCCAGATTTTATATAACTTCCAGCTGTTATGTTAATTTTATCTTTTGAGACAACGTTGTCACTTTGACCTGAAGAAGAATTTCCATTTGAACTATTGTTAGCTTTTCCTGAACTGGTTTTATCTTTGTTGGCAGTGGATTGGGCAGTTGACATAGAGGAGTTGACCGAATTGGAACTAGAACTCTTCATCGAGCCATTATTTCCATCGTTAGAATCCCTATCTGTTGATCTTCGAGGTCTACCACCTCTCCCTGAAGAACTGTAATGATCATCCTTCTCAGCTTTCTCTTTTCCTTTCTTTTCATCTTGTTTCTTATCTCCTGAAGAATGTGATGAAGAAGACTTCCTACTTTTATCCGAACTAGACTGAGAATGTTTACCACTGGAGCTGCTCTTATCCTTAGATGTGCTATGTGATAATTTACCCTTGTCATGACTCGAGTGTTCGGAACTTTTTTCCCCGTGCTTGGATGATGAATGAGATTTACTATCTTTTGATGAATCTCTGCTCTCATGTTTAGATTCTCTGTCACTTTTGTGAGAATCCTTTGAATCATTTCGAGAAAGTGGGTGCTTATCCTTATCTGAAGTAGAATGTCTGTGTTTATGAGGATCATCTGAATGATGTTTGGAGCTGCTTGAACTCTTCGAAGACCCATGTTTGTATGAACTGGAACTTTTATGACTGGAAGAACTGTGTCTCTCTTTGGAATTCTTCCTAAGTTCAGAACTACTAGATTTTCCGTGAGAATCTTTATAACTCTTTGAATGTGAGCTATCTTTTCTTTCATGAGAAGAACTACTACCATGTTTCTTGTCATCGTGTCTACTGCTTGAATGTTTAGAATGTGAACTTCTCGAATGATGTTTAGAATCGTCTCTTCTGTCTTTGCGGTCTTTTGAATGATGATGACTACTAGATGACCGTCTTTCCGATTCTTTTGACCTGCTTTTGTCATCACTGGTACCGTCTCTGTGCTTATCGCTTTTTTCTTTAGAATCTTGAGCTTTAGCATCATCAGTTGGAGACTTTTCAGACATGGGAATATCCTCAGAAGCAGATATACTCAGCCTGTTGATACAGACTTCTGTGTACTCGGCTGTTTCCTGCAAATCAATCTTCAAGCCATTACTACTTGAATCATCATCCATGCTTCTTTCGTCCATTGAAGATATCTTATTTGTAAACGTGTATGTTTCTTTAACGCCAAACGTTTCATTTTGAGTACTAGTAAAAATACTACTGGACTTTGATCCATCATTTGAGTCCATAGAAGCATCCATGTTAATCATAGCTTTATTGCTTTCTGATGAAGTCTTTGATTCGACACTTGAGCGATGATGAACAATTGGTTCTGTTGCTTCACTGCTAATAGCACTTTTCATAAGCTCTCTTCTGTTTATCTGACCTCTTTCAGTGCAATCATATTCCATGTTTACATCTTTGACTTGTTGATTAGTTTCAAAAGATTGTCTAGCATCTGTCGAGTTATCATCATTGTTGAATTTAAACGATTCACGTTTTTCGATAATGTCCATTTTAACAGGAATGGTCATATTGGCATCGTCCCCACTATCATATTCAATGCCAGTTTTTTTTATAATTTTGGCACTGTTTGAATCATTTGAAAAATGAGAAGTTGATTCGACAGCTTTCAAATCTGATTTTTTTTTCTCGGACTTGACAGCCATTTCATTAGCGACTGAGCTTGAGTCGTTTGAATCTCTAGAATTCAAATCACTCACACCCGACATTTGTGAAATATTCGGACTAACTTCTCTTTTAAGATCATCTTCGATGGGTTCGAATGCCGGGGATTCGAAATCGTCATCTTTGGAATCATTTGAATCTTCAGACTCAATACTTGGTGGGAAAGTTCTTTCCACTTTCACCTCAGTTTCTTCTTTCTTCTCAACCATTTTGACGTCTTCTTCTTCCTCCTCTACTTTAACTTGCGGGTCTAGACTTCCCGCCTCGGCTGACCTCTCGTGAGATTTCACCGAATCAGGACTCACAGCCTCCAAGTCATGAGGAAGAAGGTTATCAGTATCTACTTGAAGTGCTGAAGACGTGTTTGGAAGACCATTTGAGAGGTTCTTACCAGACCTATCGGGTTTTTCTAATCCGAAACATTTGTAGACAATCTCTTCCACTTGGGGAAGAAAATGGGTGGCTATTTTGGGGTTCACAACTTGATCAACTATTCTTTCAACTCCCTGTTCCAAGAAGTTTGAACTGGAATAAAAAATAAATAAAAAATTTAACATATCAAAAGTTTAATTGAAGATTTTTTTTTATTTACCTATATACTTATTAATTTATCCGTCAATAATTGTGGGGTTGAATCCCGAGTTAGAGCACCAATGAGGAGAGTCTGCTTTCTAAATGGTGCTATTATTATCCTTTTGTTATTATTAATTATAGTAAAAAACTGCCGAGAAATCCAATACAAATTTGATCAAATCCAATTATCTTCTTGAATACTTAGTAGAAAAGGACTTACAGCACCCAAGAGTGAAAAATTTCAGAATAATATTCGCAATTGACTTTTTTGATAAGGAGGCAAGCGTTAATAATAATAATAGGACAATTTATTTATTAAATCATTGAAAAAAAATTGCAAGAATTAAAGTACGTAAAGCTGTGACTCACTCCAAGATGTGCTTCCTGAGCTTCTCCCGAAGCTGGTTCTTGTTGAGATCAGGGCGCCACTTCTGGCTGCTGAGGAAGCCTGTCACCGAGCACTCTACCCTCTGCCGCAGGTTCTGGTACGCTGGTTTCGTGTCTACATCCGAAATGCACTCTTTGCGGAACTGCAAAACAAAACTTTCATTAGCAAACAGCTATTTGAAACAATACACAGAAGCTCGAAATTATTTTCAGAGTACAAAAAATGGCCAACGTTTCCAAAGTGTTACAGCTAGTTACTGTCATGAAATTTTGGCACGTACTAAACAGAATTGTCCGTTTATCATTCTGACAAAATAAATAAACATTCAAACATCTCCCTTAATTTTTCCAAAGGTTTACGGTTTCCAAGAATTTTACGTACGAGTATCAATATAGCGATGTAAGTACCAATTATTATGGTCCAAGACCATAATAATTGGTACTTATATCACTATATGGCATCTATGTATGTCTGCAGATTTTGAACCAAATTTAAATAACCATAAAGCAAACATGCTTCAATTACACTAGATTTAAATGACATTTTAAAAGTGTTTAAAATCACAATACAAAAGTTCACACCAAGTCAAAGTGTACCGATTGACTGATGCATATCTGTGCTATATGATACACATAAAAATTTAGGTTCTGCAAGTCACAACAAGATACAAGTTGATTGCTGTAGGGAACCATACCGAAAACCAAACAAACTTCTTTTTGGTTACCTTATAATAGGTAAAGCGGAAAGTAATGACAATTTTTTTTGATGCGACAAAAATGGATTTAAACAAAAACTGTACAATATTATTCCGTTAAATAATTACCGCTGTTACCGATGATCTTCCTCCACAGAATAGGCAGTTTTTTAATACCTTATTCGTATAATTCTGGCGGTTTTTCGGTAAAATATGACTCCAAGTGATTTTGGACTAGTTCGAAATTCGTAGATTTTTTGTCTCGAAGGGAATGTTCCATCGACCTAAAAAGACGGTAATCCAAAGGTGCAATATCAGGTGAATATGGTGGATGCTGCAGAACTTCTAAATCTAGCTCTCTTATTTTGTCCTGCGTAATCCTTGCTGCGTGTGGTCTTACATTATCATGTTGTAGAATTCTTCTCTGATTCTTTACTAAAACTGATCATTTTTTAAGCAGTTCTGCCTTTAATCTTTCGATTTGGGCACAATACACATCTGCTGTAACAGTCTGACCAGATTTTAGTAATTTATAATGAATAACTTCCAAAATATCCAACTTCCAAAATATCCAAGAGTCAATATCGGCTGAGGGGTAGACACAGCTACCTGATTTGTCGAAAACCAATGTTTTTTGTTTTTTTTTCTCCTCGGATTGGTGTAAAGGACCCACTTCTCATCCCCAGTAATAAATTTTCTAAGAAATGGATCAGTTTCATATCTGAAGAGTGAAGATGAACAGATTGTTATTCGTTGTTCCATGGCCGTTGAAGAAAGTTCGTGCGGCTCCCAATTTCCTTGTCTATTTTGTTTTCCGAGCCTTTTCAAATAGTTCTTCACTGTTGTTCATGGACAACCGATATCTTGTGACAATTCCTTGATGGTTTTACGCGGATCGGACCTCACTAATGAATTTAAAGTGTCATCGTCGATTTTAAGAGGTCTTCCTATTTTTGGTTTGTCCTTCGATTCCTTTTCACAACTTTCAATTTTTTGAAACCATCTTTGGCACTTCCGAGGATTCAAGATGTCTCTATAAATATCGCGGATGGTCTGGGTAGCTTATTTTGACTTCAATCCTTAAAAACAGCATAAAATACCGCAAATTTGTCTCTTCAATCTCTGGCTTTTGCAGTTTTGTACTTTGGACCAAAACCAAAAAAAAACATCAAAACAGAAAGGATATTAATCGAGCTTCAAAACAATACCAACCACGACGTGTTAACCCAACGGTAACTGGTGGTAAACTGGTTTCAACGTGACGCCTAATGAAAATTGTCATTACTTTCCGCTTTACCTATTACAATATGATGCTATTATAAAGCAGATTAAGTAAACTTGGCACAAATTCATGAGCCAATAATAATAATATTGTGGGTGCATCCATCAACTGATGGTTATTTGCATCTCAGTGCACTGATGGGCACGGGCGTTGATTTAAATTTATTGAACGAAGATAATTATGAGGGTATTTGAAGTAAATTTGCGAGTTTCAATTAATCTGATCATCGATAATTTAATTAGAATATTGAATTTGATATACATAGAAGACGTGAAACATAATAACTATACAGAAATAATTGGTTTACAGTAAAACCTCGATTATCCGGATTGGACCAAATAAATGAAGAAGAAAAAATAGAAAAATAGCAGATTATATGAATGTGTTGTGTAAGAACATATTTCCTAAACAGCAGAAATCTTTAACTCGGTTTAATCTTTCATTACTCTATCAAAACATTGTAAAACCTACGCAAGGAAAGAAATAATCAGAAAAAGAATAACTGTTTGTTAGAGATAAATATTATAAGTAGAATTAAGAAAGGAATCTTAAGATGGTTTGGTCACATTGAGAAACAGGAGAACACATATGACAAGATATATGGATGTGGACGAGGCGATAGCTATGTGATGGATAGAAAGGCGTGGAGATCTTTCCTGTCTGCCTATTCCAAAAGGGACATAGTGTGATAATAAGTATGTATACCACTAAGATTCAAAAGTTTCCTTCCTGAACAAGTTACCATGTCGGCCATGTCAATCGCGTGGTCAGACAATATTATGGTTAAAATTTGATACTTCTACTCTCAATAATACGTCAACTAAAACTGATAAAAGACTTGCACGGTTATCAAGAATATTGCACGGTTATCAAGTTTCTTTCAAAAGAAGGAAAAAGCCCAGCGGAAATTAAATAAAGTCAGCCTCTAAGCATCGTTAAATTTCTGGCAGGCTTTTAGTTTCTTTTTAAGAAACTTTATAACCGTGCAATATTTAATGTTTAACATTTCAGAATATAACGAAACACATCTTATATCCGCTTTTATTAAGAGTAGAAATATCCAATTCCAATCCATGTGGTTGATGTAGCTGGTATGGTATCTATCCATACACACTCTTACTTGTTCAGGCTGAAAACTTTGGGACCTTACTAGTAGGTATAGTATATGGGTACAAATTAAAGAAAAAAATATGTGTTGCATAAAAAGTTGTGGTGATCTATTTTTTCTGTCAGTATATGTTTTTATATAATTAGTTTAGATTTTAAGATATGATGAAAATATAACTTCAAATTATCACAAGGAAGTCTAGACAATTCGAAAAAAATAAAATATCAATGCCAAATGGAAATAGAGATGGGAAATCAAATTCGCTGCAAGAAATAGTTCATTAGTTCCTTTATGAAAAGTTTTCTTGTTAAGACTCGTAGGAAAACCTTTTCTTATAGGATCTAACAAGAGACTTCTTAAAATATGAGATCAACAAGTCATTGTAACTTCGAGAGTTTTATCAAGGGTATAACAATCTACACACACGTTTTAAAAATTAATAAATATGACCAAAGGAAATTCTTATAACCAAGAAAACTAAACTGAAAAAAGCAAGTTTAGATAACAGAAGAGTGCAAGGGTGTGGACTGAAAAACATCTGGTGTCCCCGTGGCTGGGCTCGCCCTATATTGGTGGGGTGTATCTTAGCCAGGGGGATATTATTAGATGAGCTCTGACCTTTTGTTAGCTTATGTCTTTAATGTATTCTCTGCTATTTATGTGTTCTTGAAGTATATTTAAATGTATTATGTACATACAATGTTGCTATCAATAAACCTATATTTATTTATTATTTAAGAGAAGCTGAGTGCTGGTGATCTGCATAAAAATCACACAGTCAAGCAAAATAAAGATAATCATGATGAGGATACTCAATAGAACCTGTTCTATTCCTAACGGATTCACTTCCAGACTGATTTTACTCTTCAACTGTTTTACATCAAATTTGTTTATCTGTACTTTATATGCTGCTTATCATATATTCTTAAAGCGCTATTAAGCAACACAAACATAGCACTATGTAAAAAGCTCTGCCCGACAAAAGGCCTTTTTTACATAGCAAAAACATGGTAATTGTCTTGCAACTTTGATCTTGTTATTGAAACTTTAAGTTTGATATGTTAAGACAATGCTTGCTAAGGTGCAACAGCTTGCACGTAATAAATCAATGCACGCATAAGCATCTTCCATCCACAGGATGGCTAACAATCATCCTCGATCACATGAGATTGCCTATCGTATAGTAATACAATCGAGTTTTGTGATAAATAATAGGTTGTCTGGAAAGTAATTTAATTTTTTTTAAATTTTATTCAAATACAAAATTGCACCAAATCATGGATGGTAGTTTTTGATATTTTCAGTATTTCTGGTGTCGTAAAATGCTAGTTATTATCGACCAAAACCTTGATTTGGTCATCATCAGTGGTAATCGGCCTTCTAGAGCAGACACCACCGTCAAGTGTCGTATCATCATTACAGATTTTTTTTAAAACACATTTGATACCTATGATCGCTTACTGCATCATCATCAAACAATATACATATCTTTTTTCAGTTGGTGTTGCATTTTCTTTCTTCGCAGAAGTAAAAAAAACAACTTATTTCAATCCATCTTCAAAATAACGCTAAAAAACCGCTCAAGCAAAACCTGGAGGTAAAACGCTTGTCTGCCGATTCGGAAGTTGCGGGTTCGATCTCCGCTGGAATCCAGATTTTTTTTTAAATGGGACTCCAGTTTGGTTTTCACTTAGAGCCTATTAAAAAATATTTCTGATTGGTTGGAAAAGATTGACACATGTCAATAAACTCACCAGGTTAAATAAAAAAAACGCAATTCGGGTAAACAATGGCCGAATAAATACACAAAATTATAACCATTCATAATAATAAACACACAGAACGTTTTGGATGAAATTAACAATGAAAATTTTGTTACAACAATATCAATAGATTGCACTACATACAGGGAAGCAAAATAAATAAAAGAGATAAAAGAAATAAAGAATAATTGGCTGCTAAAAAACAATGCAGAAAATTCATGCAATTTTTTTAAATATTATGTACATTTCTATACAGTATGTGCTAACGCCAACCGCCAAATAGTTGGTGATACAGACATACTTTAACATTGTCTCTGACCCCAATTATCAACCTTCAGGCTATAGTCACTGGGGTAGGCACACAACTCACAGCTCATCGTACATATTAAAAGTACTACCACAAGTGAAGAGGAGGCAACACTCATACATGTTTAGCACAAGGGAGTATTATGAGCAGATGAACTGCTAAAGCAGACTGGGAACGTTTTTCTTATTTTTGACCCTATAGTCAATCAAATCCGAAACACCCAGAAGAAAGAAAAGCATTCTACCAACTAGGCCACAAAGATCATCAATCAACCAATGAAAGTGAAGCTGAAAACATTTAAATTACATGGAGAAAAAAAACGTGTCCAGTGGACTTTACGACTAGGACAGTAAATGCCCTTTCATTGGATATATTACCATTTAATAAATCAATAAATGAAGCCACTGAAATATATTTCACAATTGCATATGTTTAATGCTGCAAAAGACCAAATAACACCTTAGTTGGAGCTTACAGAACTGAAGTTGGTACAGATATTACAGAAGTAATTAAATTTGGTGACTTGAAGTATCAAATAATATATAATTAACTCACTTCTATAGTACTCTTTAGTGACCATCCAAGGAAATTTCCTTAGAACAAAATCATCAATCAACTTAAAAAGCCTCTAAAATGCATCCACGCCCTTTAGTTTTCCAACACTTTTGAGGAAGTTGATTGAATATTATAAAACCAGCCAGTTTAAAAAAAACATCAAGATGACCAGGTGTATTTTTTTAACTTACGACAAGGTGATTTATACTTTAGAGATTCAGCTGTTCTTAGTGTACTAGAAGACAAGTATATAACATAGTTCTGTAGTAATATAACGCAAGATCATTTCGGGTTTTGAATACTATATTGGGATAACTGACCAAATAAATAATTCCATTGTGAACTATGAAAGGTACTTCATTCCAAACGTACTGAATGTAATTATAATGAAAAGGTAGTAATTTCAGCAATTTTTTTCAGCAAAATTGCTTGTGCGGTTTTTTGGCGTCATTTTAAGACAGAATAAAAAAAGGTGTTTTTTCTGTCATTAATGCCTTTTTACTACCACAAAAGAAAAAATATGACAAACCTAAAAACTATATTTACAGTGTATGATGACAATGCAGTAAGTGATTGTGTGTGTCCATAGTGGTGATACAATATTCGAAGATGGTGTCCACTCTGGAATGCCAACTACCAATGATGATGACCAAATCAAGGCATTGATCAAGAATAACCAGCACTCGACGACACGAGAGATTGCTGAGATACTGAAAATATCAAAAACCACCGTCCACGAGCATTTGGTGCAATTTTGCATTTAAATTTGACCTAAAAATCCAAACTTACTTTCCGGAAAACACAATACCTTCTTAGCATTCTGGTGTCGGTTCCAAGCCACATCCTTTAACATAATTTTGCCATGGAATGGAGCACTAGAGCATTTAAGCTTCGTGATACATACATAAGACCAGGTCTTGAAGGTAAATTTTAATTCACATTTAATAAGGCATATTTAAGGTGATATAGTCCACGACAGTATTTTAGTACCAACTTTGATTGAAGGAAGTAAACCGTGGATATGGAAAAAGACTGAAAGGAGCCGAATAAATGCTATAGAAATACGTGCACTGAGAATATACGGGGTGACAATTTATTATAGAATAGGGAATGAAGTGATTAGGGATGAATGTGAACTTAAGGTTGATATGTTGAGTAAGATGAAAAGCACTCTGAGATTGGTTTGGGCATGTAGAATGAATTAATAAAGACCAACAAATCAAATTTATAGTGCAAATGTGAGTGGATGGGGTGGTAGAGGAAAACCAAAGAAAGTATGATTGGATCAAGTGAATATTTAAAAAAAGGAAATGTAGAAATTCAGAGGAATTTTAAAAGTTGTGTAAGGTATATGGATGTACGCAGAGATAGGTATGTCTGATGTTCTATCCTCTCTGCCTCCCTGACAGGGAAATGGAGTTATGATACATATTAGGCCTAAAAAATCATTGTTTGTGTGGTCATATGCATGACTAAGGAATCACACATTGAAGAAGGAATGTAAAGTTACAAGGCCACATAAAGAATGTTACTGAGTCATTTAAAAGTATTATATTACTCTTTACAACTGTAAAAGAAATAAAATTAGAAATTAAAACGACGAATTATCTTAAACCTCAAAATTTATTGTATTAATAAGATGATTAAAATATTGTTACAAGTAAAGTGAAAGTTCAAAATATACTTATTTTACCAATGAATGTATTATAATATCAATAACATGTCTCAGCGAAATATTTAGCGCATAATAGACGACATAACAGAAAAATAAAAGTATTTTTCATATTGTGCACACAATAATAGGGCACCAAACGTCAAAAATGTATTAAATTAATAATGTTTTTGTCAGGTTTTAAAGATTAAAATACAGCTAAAGAGGAAGTACAGAGCATTATATTAAATAAAAAAAACGCAAAAGGAACAATGAAACATTACCCAGTTTTCTAGTTCTTAAAAAATACAAGTTTACGACCGACCCATCTATGACAACCAACATGGTGGAAAGGAAGCAAAATACATAATTAATCAAACAGTATTTATTTTTAATGTCAAATTATAAATTGAGGGCATTAAAATGTTGCATTTAACATAAGATAAGCTTATAAAGATAAGTAAAACATCGGAAACAGAAGATAAACAATAAATCCGGCGAATTTGTTTTTTTTATTATTGTATACCAAAGACAATATGTTCTATAAAAATGTAACGATTAAAATAAATACATGTATTATTGTAATTAAGTGCTAATTAATGATAAAATCACACTAACCTGATCAAATATGCCCTGATTTTTTAGTTCACAAACGATATGATCGATCAATCTTGGATCTCCTGGTAAAAGAGGAAAGGTTTGGGCTATCTCCATAGCAGTCACAACAGGCTAGATATGAATTAATTGCTTGTGCAACTATTTCAAACTCTTACAATAATATGTTCCAGTAACAAATAAACACCATTTATCCATTTAAACTCGCAATTTTACGCAAAAACTTAAAATGCTTTATCTCTCCCGTTTGACAATATTCACAACATCGGCTAAATTGTAAAATTTCAGTATCTGAATGTTGGCGCACATGGTAATTGTCAGATTTCGTTTTTACGTATTGTGCAAAAATAGTTGATATATTCAAATTTTCCTAACTCCGCATGTCAAATTAAAAAAAATTCATTGTTCTAAAACAACTTATCATATATTTTTAATTACGTTTAATTATAGTATATTATTTCAGGAGCTCTTTTTATTTTTGAATAATTATTTTAAATTTTACAGACAATGGTTTTTTCGCAACTCCAATCTTTATATATATATTTCTTCTGTACGTGTGTAAGTCACTGAACTCCTCCTAAACGGCTAGACTGATTTTGATGAATTTTTTTTTTGTGTATTTGAGTGAGTTTCTGAATGGTTTAGATTAACAATTGGATCCGGTAGGTGGCGCTGCAATCGAGTTCTAGGAATTTTTATTTTTTATTTTTTGACGAAACAAATTTTTTAATTTTTTTAAAATTCTTCGCATATCAGAACATATAACCCCAAAATTTCACCTCCCCCCACCAACCTCATATATTTTTAAAATGAACAAAATCATAAGTTCATGAATAATTGACTGTTAAACCCTTCTAAGAAGTTCTTGAATAATTGACCTTCTGAGAATAATTCATAGTTATGTTTGTGTATCATAGGTGGCGCCGATGTCGAATTCTGTGGTATTTGACGTACGCATCCAATACATGCGCAAGTCACTTGCGATGTAATTTTTTGTGTGTTTGATGAAATTTTTTGTGTGTGTTTGAGTGGGTCCCTGAATGGTTTAGATTAACAATTGGACCCGGTAGGTGGCGCTGCAATCGGGTTCTAGGAAAAGGTTTTTTTTTATTTTTTGATGAAAATTTATTTTTTATTATTTTAAGATTTTTCGCATATCAGAACATATAACCCCAAAATTTCACCCCCCCCCCCCTCTTTCACCAACCTCATATTTTTTAAAATGAAAAAATCATAAGTTCATTAATAATAGACCGTTAAAACCTTCTGAGAAGTTCATGAATAATAGACCTTCTGAGAATAATTCATAGTTATGTTTGTGTACCATAGGTGGCGCTGATGTCGAATTCTGTGGTATTTGACGTACGCATCCAATACATGCGCAAGTCACTTGCGTCATAGCTTCGCGTTGTTTTGACATTTCAATTTCTGTTCGCTGTGTTTCGATATTCCATGTATCACAATTACGTGAATATTGAGTGTATTATTATTCACCGACAAAACATATTGAAATAACGTTTTAAATCATAAATGAAGTGTACTTAAACACATACATTGTGTAAATGTGTAAGGTGCAGTGCTGAAGTGAATATCTTGCATGATCTTCAATAAATTTAAATTATATACATGTGCATTCAATGACAATCAATCTAACCTGCAAATATTTATTTTATGTGCTTATTTGTGTCAATGATTCTATAGTATATCATTTACGGAGTGTTAAACGGCTCATCAAAAATAAACAACATGTAAGTTTGTTCAACAAATTATATCATCTATAAAATTCAAATATAAGTTACTTATATTTATGTGTTGTGTGTTTATTAAAGAACAATGCCACGTCTTCGTGGACGAGGAGAAAATATTGGTCGACGTACACAGAATTCACAAATAGTCCACACCCGTCGGTTGAATAGAACGGTAGAAGATCAATTGATGGACAATGCAAATTTAAGAGACCAGGTTGCAAACACACGTGCAAATGAAAGTCAAGAGGAACGCCTTCGAGCAAATGCAGAGACAAAGACAGGCGCGTCAACGAGCCACCGACGCACACAGAGCTCATGAACGACAGCGCCTGCAAGTGCATCGCGCATTGACACGTGCATCACTTCTCCACTTTGCGTTCGAATATGAGTCGGACATCGACTATTCGTCACATTCACAAATTGTCATCGGCGCTATTGACAAAGAATGCCAACACTGCCAGGCATTCAAATATAAAGGTGAATCGGTCGGTTTATGGAAAAGTTGTACTGCCACCATTGAATTCACCGCCAGAACCATTGAAAACACTATTGGCTGGAGCCACACCTCAATCATAATTGTTTTTGCGTAAAATTCGTAAATTCAATTCCTGCTCCCAAATGACATCATTTGGAGCAACAAAAATCGTTCAGAATGAGAATGGTCGCAATTTTTAATCAACGTTTAAGATTCAGGGCCAAGTGTATCATCAAATTGGTTCTTTTATCTCAATGCCTGATGCAGATCCAAAATTCTTGCAAATCTACTTCATGGGCGATAAGGAGCCACAAATAAACACACGGTGCCAATAGAACCACATCGAGCAGATGGAGGAGCAAGAAATTGTGGCGACTTTGTAACCGATTTTGAGAAATCACAACCAGTTGGTCCAGTTGTTCAATAACGTTTCAAACAGGCTGCAAAACGACAACTACATGATCGTCATCAAAGCAGACAAAGTACCATCTGGAGAGCACGCGGGCCAATACAATGCACCAACCGTTAATGACGTTGCAGTTGTTATGGTTATCGACGCATATGAACGTCGAGATATACGGATTCAACACAGAGATAACACGGTGCAGACAATATCGATGTTGACGCTATTAATTTTAAAATACATCAGTCATTGCCTGGCTATGAGATGTCGTTCAAATCGATCGACACTGTTGTCGATCCTGACGAAGCAGTCAACTATCCTGTTGAATTATTGAATTCACTGGATTTACCGGGAATGCTACCACATAACTTGCGATTAAAAATTGGTTCACCAATCATTTTGCTTCGGAATTTAAATGCACCTAAGCTATGCGATGGCGCGCGATTGGTCATAAAAAAAATCATGGGAAATGTTCTTCAAACTACCATTTTGAACAGAAAGTTTCAATGTGAAGTTATTCTCCTGCTACGGATCCCAATGATCCTTTCAGACTCACCCATTCCAATCAGACGCCTGCAATTTTCAATTCGCTTGGCATTCGCAATGAATATTAATATAGTAAGTTACAAGGGCAAACAATGTCCATTTGTGGGTTGGATCTAGAAAATCCATGATTTTCACATGGCCAATTATATGTTGCGTACTCTCGCGTTGGTAAACCATCAAGTTTGATCATTTATACACCTCAGGGATTGAATAAAAACATTGTTCATCAACTCGCATTAAGATAAAAACAAAACAAAATTTGTTTCTGTTAGTATTACGATTCAACATTTATTTCAATACTTTACTTTTTCTACATTAATAAAAAATATGACTGTCATGCAAATGAATTGAGTTTTTTCTTTGTTTGCTATTATTTAATCACAATGAAAATCGTTTAAATATGCATCGTATGTTATTGGTAAGGCGTCACATTCCTCTGCTACTCGCAGTCCACCTTCGGTGTACATATGGTTCAGAAAACAGAAGAATTATATATAAGTATATAGTTTATCGAAAATTCCTATATCGAAAAAACGTTTGCTGAACCCGCTAATAGCAGGCAAGCCAACGTTTGGGCAGGACAACGTCTGCCGGGTCAGCTAGTATATTATATGATATTTTAAAGCTAATTGATTTAAGAGTAATGACTATTGTTTATTATCAGAAAATTACTTGTGTGTCATGTTTACTTGGTGTTGTAATCAAATATCAGTGGTTCTAAACAAAATACGCGTTTAATCTTAGAAATTAAAAAAACGCCGAAATTGTGCCGCGCACAGGATTCGTGGAATTTGATTTTTAACGCGGTGAACAAGTTAAATATAAAACTCGAAATGCGACTGAATTCTAACGATCTGCGTGCAATTTTGACCATTAACAGCATGTGTGTAGTTTATTTTCAACAAAAAAGTCAAATTTGACCCAAAATTATTTTCTTCACAACCAAGGAATATACTTATATTTTTATTTATTTCATAAGTGATATTTGACATACAAATATAAAGAGGAAGAAAAATATAAGAATATCAAATTTGTTAAAATAATTTGTAAACGTTAAAAAAGGTATTTTAACAGCGTTGAAATATAATTTTTCATCTAAAGTGGCGTTAACCAAATTTGAACCAAAACAGACCACTTACTTTTATTTTATGGAGTATGTACACAGTAAAATAAACAATTACAATAAAATTATGATTTTTTTTTAATTGCATGATTCAAGAACAGCGGCTGACTGGGCTGATGAACTTTCCGACAAACTGATATACTAATTACCAAAATATTCAGTGTGCAAAATATTCAAATTAAATAAGAATCGTAACTAAAACAAAAGCTTCTTAATTTGTCAACATCCCATCATCATCCCTCTACGGGCAGGAAAAGATCCTTTCCTGCCCATAGAGGGGTCGGTCAAGTCGGTCAGGTCGGTCACTTGCTTCGCGGTCCTTCAGTGTCCTCACATTTCATGTTGCAAGTGTCTAAGTCCTCAAATATGTGATCCATTGTTAAATTTGTTTTTGCAACTACTTACTAGTGTAGGCGATCCCCTGAGTGTGGTCACCCAGGCAGAGAAAAAAGGGGCAGGTTATTTTTAGGGCACCTTCCCTCGTTCAAGGGAGAGCAAAACGATTCCTGAATAGGATTGCTCCGTCACCTGTGCCGCTGCCGAATCCCAGTGCTGCCCCTCAACCCCGCCGGGGAGACGACCATCGAACACAGACCGCTCGACACTAAGGGATTCCAGCCTGCCAGGCCTGCCCCCACCGCCGATAGTCTCATCGCTGTGTGGCTTTTTACGTTTAGGTTTGCTCGCTCTATTGAAAAGCGTAGCTGTGCTATGGAGTTTGTTTTAATTGAGTGAGCCATTGCACATCAGCAAACTCAGCGGCCACACCGCTGTGCTGGATCCGATGGCACGCCAAAGTGAGACGATCAGAGTACACCGGCACGTTGGGTGCCATTATGGATAGGGATGGGGCAACAATAAAATGAGCAAGTAGAGGATTGCAGGTGGGGGTAAATTTACAGGGAGGGAAAGGAAATTAGGAAAGGAATCCCTCCTCCTTTATCCGGGCTTGGGACCGGCTCCGTCATTCGATAAAGGGCATTCATCTAAGTACGGAGGCGGAGTTCAAAGTACAAAATAAATATAATCATGTTGAGTGCAATGATAGGAAGATGGTGACTGTTGCCATTAGATTAAGTACTTCCCCGCATCTGCATATATTTAAAAAACATATTTGTTAAAAAAACTGCAGAAGAATTACCAAGGGAAGACGAACTACTGAGAAACATCTGTAGATTTTTCTATATGTGATATAAACAAATTCAGCTTTAGGTGTACGTGTATAGTGGTTATATATTATCATAAGTTTTGATAAGACCTCCCAAAAACTGTTGTCTTCGAATGCTTTCTAAAGATGCACAAGCCTCATATATCTTTAACACTTAAAGATAGAAAGTTCTATGCCACAGGACCAGCAATGTTAAAAGTCCTGTCATAAAACCACGCCCTATTAGGTCGATTCGGAACAGTCAATGTATTCATTGAAGACGGAATCGACCTCAAAGTTGTACTCCTCTCAGACAGTACAATTTTGAGGTCAAGAAACATTTCTCAGGCGAAGATTCGAAAGATGCATTCGAGACATCCCATTGATCAAATCATACCCAAGGTTATTAAGTATTTTTATGTTTTTGACACAAATAAATATTTTTCAAATATATTTTTTATCTTTTAACTTGGCAAGTTTTTACGTTTTTTTACTTCCACTCCTGTTTATATGCAAACTTAAAACATATAGGTACAATATTTAATCATTTCTAATCAGGAGTGTAATCATTTGAAGTCAACTCGAATCACTTGATTCTGACTTGACGGTCCTGGTTTTCCTTCCACTGGTTCGTCATTTTAACGTGTTTATTTTATTATTGCAGCAGTAATTGTATAATTGGGAAATATTTAATGAATTAAGGAGCTTTATTTTTTATTATCATTTGTTTTCTCTAGTATTTATCCATTTATTTACTGTATTATTAGAATGAGATTCGAAGAGAAAGATCTGAGAATGAATATTGCTAAAACCAAAGTAATGGGATAGAAAAGTGTGATGCGGTCTCTAGACCAATATAATTTCCTTAATGATGTGGAGAAGAATGTCAGGTTTTAAAAAGTGACTAATCCAGGACATCTAGACTGATCTCCAAGAAAATATCAGAAGGTCCCGAGGACATTTACGATCAGGTGGAAAGAAAATGTGATGAATAAAGCGGTGCATTGTGCAACTGAATATTCCTGACATGGCTATTTTTCATTTAATCATATTGTGCCCCTTTTGTTGCGGCTGTTGTCGAACGGTTAGAATTAATGCAAAGCAAGCGAGTGCTCCAGGTTCTATTAATCGTCTTAGATGTACCCATGGTTACAATGCACACGCCTAGCATAGATGAGGTTTCATTGATTCGCCGTTGTGCTCATGTGGAAAGTGTTTTGTCGGAATCGGAATTGGACGGTGATGAAAAAAATCATCCACTTTTTTCAATTTAACATATTATTCAGGTTCATTGTTAAAATGGAATGCAATGTGACCTCCGTGGCCTAGTTGGTAAGACGCTTGTCTCCCAATACGGAAGTTGCGTGTTCGATTCCCGTTGGAACCCAGATTAAAAAAAAAAAGGATTACAGTCTGGGTTTTGCTTAAGGCTTCTTTAATATTTTTCTGATTGGTTGGAAGATATTTACATGTAGAAATAAGCCCGCCAGGCTGTAATGTATACAACAAAATACAATATAATACAATGAAGTATATCAAGGAGATAATATACAGGCTAAAACGTTATAATGACCTTGTGCCTCCCTTGAACAAATTTATCTGAGGAATTTATGCCTTATGGGTCCGTAACTCTTTAAGACTCGATCAAAATCAAGACAACCTTTCCCAGTGTCCAGCTTGTTCTTAAGGAATACTGATATTTGTGAAGGATTTGCTAAAATTCCTTTATCTAAGTAAATATTAGAAATATTGTTATTTTGTTTAAAATACTTTTCTAATTTAGTGTAACACTTTCTCCGTTGGGGAGAACTACGAGTATATCATACTCTTTATATATGTATCAGGTCTCACTTATTTTCTTATTTTTAGCACATACCTTGTGAATTCTGCTGAGTTTTTCTTTTCTGTCAATTGTTGGAACAAATATTAAGACTTTCTTTGATAACCTGTTTGGAGAATCCTGCAAAGTGTTAGGATATTTTTATTGGTCAGAAATAATGTACCTATAAAAATTCCAGGTTTAATTGAATCAAATCCCGTTGAGAATTAATCCTCCAACCGTCTTCTGACTGCATAGCAAGTGTAGGGGACGTCCTAAAATTAAAACATGAGGCGTTTCAATAAATTCCGTTAGAATACAAATTAGGCCAACCATTTTTTTCTTGTTGGGTAGCAACTAGCCGTTACTAACGTATCTCAGAGAAATTTCTGTTCCTCTGACGTCAAGCTCACAAAGCTTATAAAAGTAAGCCCATGAAGGCTACAACCATTCTTAGCCGGTCCTTGTTTAAGTCAAAGCTATTGTACTTACCGCAGATATACAGATATTCTTTAATAGTGTGCTTACCGCAGATATACAGATATTCTTTAATATTGTGCTTACCGCAGATATACAGATATTCTTTAATATTGTGCTTACCGCAGATATACAGATATTCTTTAATATTTTGCTTACCGCAGATATACAGATATTCTTTAATAGTGTGCTTACCGCAGATATACAGATATTCTTTAATAGTGTGCTTACCGCAGATATACAGATATTCTTTAATATTGTGCTTACCGCAGATATACAGATATTCTTTAATATTGTGCTTACCGCAGATATACAGATATTCTTTAATATTGTGCTTACCGCAGATATACAGATATTCTTTAATAGTGTGCTTACCGCAGATATACAGATATTCTTTAATATTGTGCTTACCGCAGATATACAGATATTCTTAAATATTAATTTTAAGTATTTCTTTAACTAAGTTATAACTTTAATTCAAATACCATTTACTGTGTAAAATCTGGATATTTTATCCATAAGAACGAGCTCACTATTGGAGTCTAAATTTATATTCAAATAGTCAGTCCGCGCGCTGATCCAGAATCCATCCGGACCAGTACATATCCCGGAGAGTCCACCTCTCCACTCAATCTGAGTTAACCGTCTGGTTACCTCTTTCTGAAGACGGTACCTGTGGACAGCCACTACCTCCACCACAACGTCTTACCCACTTCGGGGGTCCTGCGTTGGCCAAGGAGGTCTATTGGAGTCAACATGAGGTCATACGCATATAATCCGCATTAAAATCCTGCATTGTGCAAAGATCGTAGGGTGAGTCAATTAACACGTTCACTGCGTCGAATACGGCTCCCGTGTCCATACAAAATAGTCTTGAATGTTGAGTGCACTCATAAACGTCTCCCGATAAGGATTCATCGCCGGTTTCATGTGTTTTGAAGACACGAAGGAATACACTTGTATATGATGTTTCAATAGAAAGTAGAATTTGATTTTTAACAAAGTTATGGGTTTTCAAAAATTCGCGAATTTTCAGTATCTCTGTATGACATTTTATACGCAGTGAATGTGTTAAGGTATCCATATTTTAATTGGTTATCCCTGTCTCACTAGTGATTAACCTTGTAAATTTGGGACTTTTTATTACGCACCCAGAGGGTGAATTATATTTTGCCCTAAGTCTACAACGTAACCGTTGTAATTTTGCCCTTTTGGAAAAGGGATGATTCACCTGTCGGACTATCTAGGAGGATAGCCGCGAGTAACAAAAGTAATAGCCCTGTCCATTTCAATTCTTTCAGACTGGCTTAACAGCTGGTCAATTACAAATATATTCCTAGTTAAAAACTACCACTATACGTATTGCTTTATTTACTTGCCTTCTCCCACACTCTGATAAGATTGCAGCTGACCCTTTTTCCCTACGAATCCTGAGATTATCTAGAGCATTGCTTAGTGGTAACCGAACTGAGCGAAGTTGGAACGAAACCCTCAATTGTGGTGTTAATTAATGTATGCAAGTAATTAAGGTAAATTCCTTAGAGTAAAATTCCTCCGTGGCTTAATTAATTTGTCAGTGACGAGGTCGAGGCAATTAATTTAATCTCTCTCTGAGCAGATCAGCTGAGACGTAATCTGAGCCGAAAGCTCGCCGTGTAGGCGTGACGTTATTCCCTCAGTTGATACTAGGCGTTGCTCGAATAAAAAAATATTAAAGAATAATGTATAACTTTAAAAAATAAAAAGAGCATACATCGTTACACCTAGGGTTTTAAATAAATAAATAAAAAAGTGTATATCTCGATAAAATTCCTTATTTTATTTAGACCCGGAAATCGTAGTTGGTCTACTGATTCATATGTCAAAATCTTCAAAGTTTAACACTTCGCTGTACACTGATGACACGATATCAGAATCTCCATTATACGTCAATTAATGCATATTTACATTATCTAGGGCAGAGGCTCCCAAACTTATTTGGTCGTAGGCCTCGTTTTCAGAAGAAAAAAATACTCAGCGCCCCCTGAAAATCTACCTTCTTTAAGCGAATAAACAAAAAGATCCAGTGACAAATTTGCGTTATTTTATATATTTATGAGTATATTTATACCTACGTCTTACAATATTGGAAAGAATGGTGTGGTTAATAAAACATCTTGAAGCTTGAAAAAAAGATTTCATACCATACGTGTCGCCTATTCATAGTATCGTATTGTAAACAAGTTATTACACGCACATATCATATGCCTGCCGATGCATGATAGACTTCCCGACAAAGCGCGACACGTTCGCCAGCTAACACTTGCTTGTTAAGACCTGTCGACGGACTTGACCACTGATCAATTATGTCTTGAATTTTGTGTTTATTTGGAAAATAAAGTAATCACTACAACTTGAACTCTACGTTACACAACAGATGAAACATGTATGTTACGAACGGTATTTCATTTTTTTCTTATCTTATTTCTTTATGCTTCCACCACCCCTTTATTTTTATCCAAACCCCCCCCCCCCTCCTCAATTGCACTCGAGGCTACAACCGCCCCCTGGATCGCTCCAGTGCCCCCCAGGAGGCGGAATCGCCCATTTTGGGAAGCACTGATCTAGGGTATTGTCCATGTTAAAAATCATAAATCAAATTTCAGGAGACTCGTTAAACGGTTGAATTACTTACAAAAATATTTGTTAGATGCTAGTATTATGCCCTTTTTTGGAAGAGATGTCGATCATGTGAAAACACGTAACCGGGACTTGACGCTAATCTTGTTGATCACGTTAAAATAGAATCGGAATACAGTGTTGATAATCCTACTGTAACACAAGATATCTTCAGCTCACCTCAATAGGATCAGAATACAGTGTTGATAATCCTACTGTAACACAACATATCTTCAGCTCATCTCAATAGGATCGGAATACAGTGTTGATAATCCTACTGTAACACAAGATATCTTCAGCGCATCTCAATTAAGAGAGTAGAAGCATATGATAAATATGTTAAGATAACAATATTTCAGTTGAAGAAAATTAAACTTGCATTCTCACGCTTCGGTTATCTATAAGAATAACTACGAGTATGTTAACATTTCTATAAATATTTACTTTTAAAAATCTCAAGTAGTTAGTCTGTACAGCATTGCTCCTGTAGATAAGAAAGTTGACTTTTGAGTTTGTTCTATTGATAAAAAAAAACAAGGAATGTTTCTCATCATATATCAAATGGTCCAGGCTATCGGCAACATCGTGAATGAATGTCCAAATATTGAGGGCTAACACCAGATAACACCAGAAATCAGGATAAGGTTAGACGCCACTAATATACCTTTTTTTGGAAGTTTTTCACGTTAAAACACGGGATTGGGATATAAAGTTTTAAGACGGGGGTGAAATATTTAGTTTTAGAAATCACAAACAGCCGACAAGTACTCGTATAATATGTGCAATGTTACATTTCTAAACTTATAGTTTATGAATCCTGTTCATAAGAGAGTTGACCCTAGGGTTCACTTTATGGAGAAAAAAACAGGATATGCCTCCATCACATACTATATGTAACACTGGTAACAGTAATGGAATCTATCTTCAGTCAAAAATATCCACCTTATGAGTGACCTTATGTGTTCCTCCAAGGATTTGGGATGTCAGTAAAATTGTGATGTACTCTGAATCCTCTTAAGTATGTATTATTTTCTCGTTGCGCTCATGCGGAATAGTCCAGACTGTCAGCTACACCGATTCATCTGTTATCTCCTGAGGCTGTATCATGAATGAGAAACATGAACAACCTACTGTAAGAGATACACTTTACCAGATAAGAAACAATACAGCACATACTAAAACATCACACACATTCGGTTCATTTGGTTCGACTTTGGAATGATCTTTCTGCATTAGACGTGCTCCATTCTTATCCATATTTAAGATGAAACTACGAAAGCATTTTTTATCTTGAAATATTCCACATCTCTAAATCCAGTCCAGTTCCGAATCTAATCACAATTTTCTTTTAGATATTTTTTCATTTCAATTTCTTTTATTCGTACTGTATTACACCAAATTGATCACATCCACAAAAAATAACTTTTTTTAAATCATATAAATATATCGATTCTGTATTTATGATAATATCAAACCGGTTATATATTTTATGGTTAAATTATGTCTCCATGTTTTTAATTCCATACAAGTCCATACCAAATGTTGATGAACAATCCCTCGTGATCTAAAGTAATTGTCCTCCATCCTGCGGATAAAAAGCGCATGTGCTTGTATTAGTTTATTGTATTCAAGCTGTTGTATTTTAGAAAGCACGCATACTTACCATCACGTCATTTCCCTTGTATTACTTTATACTTTTTTTATTAAACAAAGTAATATACAGCACAAATATTTGCCAAGGCTATACCTATATACAAATTTATTACTAAACTAATCGTGTTTATATATCGTGGGCTCAATACTATAACTAGGTAACTCAAAATTCTCTATTCTGAGAAAATGGCGTTCTTAGGTTCGAGGTCCTTTTGTCTGGTAATTTCTCTTTAATTATGAGGTATCGCGCTAATATTTTTTATGAAACTAATAAAGGAGGTTTCAATATATCGTAAGATGTAAGTTATATGAACTTCAGATATATGCTTTATTTTGTTTCCACCTTTACGACTTACCTTATTATGCTAAATAACTCAGTTGAGAAATAATATTTTAAGATACCTATTTATAGCATTGGAAAGCCCCTTCGGTGAGCAATCTATTTATGTAAATAACTCAAAACTGCCTAATTTCGATTTACCTAGTTTTAGTATTGAGCCCACGATATCATAATTATGAACTCATTTAACCGTATTTTCCTACATGTCATTTTATTTTTATTTTTTTATAATCTTAATATTGGAATTCTTAGAAATAATTAACACCTACATACTACTTATAACTAGATAACAATTCTTACAACAAATTATTTAACAAGTCCACTCGTTCAGGCTACTTGTATTCCATCACATTCACTCAGGATCAAGGGATCCTCCTAGCTAATACTGTATGTGAACTAATCAGGCAACAGACGATGCTTCGGAAGCCTGTGCTTATAACGAAAGGGTAGATCGGATTTACTCTCGTAAGCCCCCAGGGCAGCGACTAAGGGATTGCTATGATTTTGTTGACTTTTATAGAACTTCATGGTCCCATCGAGGATGTGGTGTTGGAGGGTTTCTTCATGTTCGGGTGAAGTCGGGAGAGGTTTGTTCTGGGATGGGTGTTGAAGGAAATTTGGAATGCCTTGTTCTGCACTCGTTGGAGTTTCAGGTGATCCATATTGCTCACACTACCCTAAACGGGTGTTATCCATTTTATTTCATACTTCCCAAATAGCAGATATCCTAAATAAAAATCTTTAATTTTTCACCCATATGTCGCATTTACTTTTCCTTTCACACTATTTTTATACTTTCACGTTAGTAGAGAAATTTGTTTTATAGCAATTTCTTCCAACCCAGGAAGACCAAGGAAAGTATGGATAGATCAAGTGAATGATATTCTGAAAGACGGAGAAGTAAAAAGTCAGAGAAATCGTAGAGGTTGTATGAGACGATATATGGATGTGGAAGAAGCCAAAAGTGTGTATCGAGTTTGGAAAGTATAGTGCTATGTCATCTCTGCCAACCCCAACAGGTAAAAGGCGTGATAGTATGTATGAAAAAAAAGTTATTCGCCTTTTATTTTGAAGTTTGATATCCTTGAGCGGGTAACACCTTTAATTGGTTGGTTATTACTAATTACTTCAATGTAAATTAACACCCGTGTTGCTTGCAGATGTTAATTAGTGACGAAAGGTAATAAACAGTATTTCATTGGGGTCGTACAACGGAAACGTGAGATTTAATGAGGTTAGTTAAAAAGGTAAGTCTTTACTTGGTTCATATTTAGATAACAGCCAATTAGAAGATCTAAAAGTGTAACCATCTTTCATGTTAATGATAAAAGGCTTGATTTAAAGGTGTTGATAAAAACATACGATACGATAGGCTATCCCTTGTGATCGAATATGATTTTCAGTCAACCTGAAGCAAGACGATTGCACATTTATTGGGATACTGTGTACAAGTTGTTGTACTTTAGCAAGAACATAGTCTCGACAATTCGATCGCAAAATTACGATAGCAAGATGATTTCACTTTCAAGATAATTGGTAGGTTTTAAATTGCTGAAACCTTTCATTAGACAGAGTTTTATACATAAAGTTAATTCTGATATTTCGGTAGTATTTTCTCAGATGATCGAAGAGTTAAGAGGGATATCGAACGGCGTGGACAGATAGTGATAAGAAACATAGTCAATGGGGCCCTAAGATAGTATCAAAATCTGCTAAGATGATAGTCCACAATAGTATTTTGATTTGAGATGATTTAGGCATGTGTGACGAATTAATGAAGAACGATGATAGTCCACAATAGTACTTTGGTGCCAACTTTAACTTATGAGAGTGAAACGTAAACGGGAAAAATGACTGATAGGAGCCGAATAAATGCGTGAATTGAGAAAATATGTGGGGTGACAATGTATTTATTTATTTATCACTTTTATTGGAAACATAATCAGGCGAGCTTATTGCCGGGCGGCAAGCTCTTCCAACCCATCAGACAAAATTAAATGAAGCAAGTTACAATGTATGACAGAATACGGAATGAAGTGATTAACCCTTCCTGTCTTGTGATTTGTAACTAGTACACATTGCTTCTAAAAACTTTAATATCTCTATAAATATAATAAATACTGGGTTCAGATTTTAGGTATTCCTTTGTAATACATTTACGCATTGAATGAAAAAATAATATTAATAATAATTAACACTTATCGGCCATATCAGAGATATTTTGTGAAAAACGGGAATAAATTCACCAATACAATCAAACGTGTGCCAGTGTGTGACGTAGGTATATTCATTCTAAAAACCGCTATGGGTAAGGAAGCGACGCTATTCACGTCACTCACTCTACTTCGGTATATGAGAACGCAAGAATAGAATCTCAGTTCGCAGTTGTTTCTTCCTTCGAGGTATAATATACAGTGTTAGTGTTCCGAGTTCTGTCTCAGTAGCTCGCGAGCATTCATACGAAGTGGTCTCTCCGTACGTTTTGTGAACGTCAGCCGATATTTTTTCATGTTTTCAGCAATTAAATTTAATTTATTATCACTTTTGACTTCAAATTTAATTAATTTAAGCGATTGGCTATGAATATGTTATTCTTAGTTTTCTGATTTTAAATCGCTCATTTTTACATTTGTGTTGATGTGTATTGAATACACAGCACCGGAACGCGCGATTTTTTTAGCACAGGAAGGGAAAGGTTAAGTATGAATGTGAACTCAAGACTGATGTATTGAGTATGATAAAGATGAGCCCGCTGAGATGGTTTGGGCGTGTGGAACGAATGAAAAAAGAAAAACATACAAAACAAATGTACAGTGCAAGTGTGTATGGAAAGTATGTGAAAGAAAGACCAAGGAAAGTATGGTTGGATCAAGTGATATTTTGAAAGAAGGAAAGGTGTATGAGGTGTATGGATATGGAAGACGGTAAGAATTTGTTTTGGGATAGGAACACTGGCGCTCTGTCCTCTCTGTTTACTCCGTCATGGAAATGTCGTGATGGTATGTATGTATAATATGTTTTTGTGATCTGATAGTTAACATTCATGCTAAGCAAAGGAGCTCCACAAGTTCAATTCCTGGCAGATTAACTTGAAAACTGATTTTACTCTTAGACCATATTAATTTTGTTTTTCTATAGCTTCTGCTATTTATCACACATTTTTATAGTGCTTTAATGTAATGCACAAATAGCGTTAATAAAACTCGGTGTAACGAAAGTTACAGCAGCTGTCAAGACTATGTGCTTGTGGAAAGCAACAGGTTGCACATAATAAACAAATATAATTCAATGTATCTACCATTCCAGAAGAGATACCGTATCAATGGAAATAACTATATAAGGCAAACACAAACCTCACAGAATAAGAATTTATTAGCTTAAAAACTTTCACGATGGAAAAAGTACAACTTTCTTGCTCAGAGCTTGTTTCTAAAGTGAAAATAGCTACAATGATCGCTCACCTTTGGTAGAAAATGGTACTAAAAGTAATAATAACATAATAAATAGTAATACAGCCTTAGAGAGTGAGGGGAGCTTTAATCAAAGATAAAGTAATTGTTTTGCTTTCCCCTCTGTGTTGCCATAACCACAGTGAAGTGCTTTTCGACATATCAGGTGTCAGAGCTTTTATTACGATCCTTCTATTGATTAAGCAGCGTAATTATTTAGCTCCATATTTTATTTCCAATCAGTCAACATGTCTGTCAGATATTACATCACATTTTTTTGCCAGAGTTGCACTTTATTAGTTTTTAATATTACCAGAAATTATACACCTTTTGACATAATTACATGGTCGAGTTGAATTACAGAGCCTTGTAAGTATATTGTGTGAGAGATGTAAAGAGAAAGATCTGAGAATAAATGTGGCGAAATCCAAAGTCATGGTGATAGAAAATTGCGAAAGGTTAAGTAAATGCGATACAAGGGTGAAAAATGAAAGATTGGAACAAGTTGAGGAATCGTGCTATTTGAGTAATATTGTCTCAGTCGATGGGAAAGTTACGAGGGATAAAGCTGCATTTCGAACAACGGAGGGCAGAGATGGACTGAAAAGTGTCGTTAGAGGCTATCATGGGAGTCACGATACTCAATCATGAACTACATGACAAAATGATGATGAATTGACTGAAGAAAATATTTCAAAAACAAAATAATAAGAGTGTATGGATAGGAAGGTGGTGTTGGATATATGTTTAAAAAAATTATAAGATTTCCCAAAAAGCCTTGCCTTCAAGTGATTACTGAAGCTACACACGTCATCCATACTTAAGCGCTTGGAGGCAGACTATTCACGACATGAGACCAGCAACGGCAAAAGCACTGGCATAATACTGCCTTATTGGATCGATTCGGAATAGTATTTTTTTTTCAATGAAGATAAGATCAACCTAAAAGTTCGGCTGCTCTTCGAAGCAACATCTCTCAGGCACAGGTCCGAAAAATAATGAAATGGAGGCATCCCAGTAAAGGGTTTTAGTACAAAGAGATCAACTACCAAAGATATATTATTTCTGATAAAACATGTCTGAAGCATAAGATTTGATTAGCAAGTGATATAACATTGGAACAAGGACATTATCTCAAATACACGCACACATCGATAATATTTTGGGTACGAAAAAACCAATAATATTGACTTAAGAATTTAAAAAGGAAAAACATTTTTTGGGTCCAGTATGTGAATAAATTAAATAATTGTTTTTCCACAATACATTTACATATTTGTTTTATTTTTTAATGGAAAGGCAAACCATAGAGCATAATTACATAACAATCAAAAATAAACAATTCATTAAACAAGGACTGTAACGAGATGGTCTCATTCCTTAATCACAAAGTTCATATCTTAAATACTAAAACACTTAGCTAACTAAATCCTGTAATCACATCATTACATTTACTTTAATCACAAATTATCACTTATATAATTCTAATCACATCATAATCTTAACAACTGCGTCGAAATTAAGTCAACAACTCAAGAATTTACTTAAAAATTTGTTGAAATTTAACCCTTACAGGCACAGATAAACTTCACTTATTTTTACTCAGGCTGCACAAAAAATAAAAAGTCAAGTTTCTCATTATTTTTTTTAATGTGTTTGAAAAATGATACATACAAATGCTAAATTAACATATTTCCACTTCCTCGGTAGGTCAAGGAACTCCCGGTGAGGTGGTACAACTTATGTACCACTAGTCCATATTTCCACCGGTACTTCTAATGTACCACCAAATAATGCCGAAATACATCCAAGTAAAATTAATTTTTAACCTAAATATAAATTTACCACAATTACTGAAATTAATTTTATCACAACACAACTATTTTTTATTAAAATTTAATACAAATATATAACGTTTTCTTTTATTCGCACAAGTCGGCACACCAAGAACAACTAACTGTCAATAATATTAGAAGCTAAATGAATTTGAACAGGACCAGACCTGTAGCTGTGCGGATGTGAGTCATAAGTATTATATTATACGAAGTGGTACATAATCGGAGCGTTCATGCAGCAATAGAGAGAGGTTTAATAAGTGGTACATTGCGTGTGCCAGTGTGCAGTACTGCGTCAAAAAAAGGTGGTACATAACGTGTACCACTAAGCCTGTAAGAGTTAAAGGACATTTTAAATAAATATTATATAAAAAATAATCATTTTAAAAGTCAGAGGGTGCAAGTCAGCTCTGTGTCCTTCATAATTTCGTATTTCGTTTCACCATTGATACTGTTTTTAGTATTATTTTTTCATTATCAGATTACAGGATGATGAAATATATCTGAATTTGTTGCGCAATGAAACATTTTACTTTCATGATATTTTCAGAGCACTCGAAATTCGCTGAAATGTACTCGTAAATTATATTTTCTAGAAAGCTGAACTATAAACTTTAAAATAGTTTTGGTTTCTTATATATTATATACGATATGTAGGGCTAATCGTACTATTTTTTACTGGGACATGCAGTTGTCCTTACTCCACCTACACTAACGACCTCCGCAGCTCGTTAGTGGGTCGCCTGCCTTCCGACCCAGTGGTTGCGGACTCGATTCCAGATGTTAGCTAATTTTTTAAAAGGTTTCAGTTTGATTTTCACTTAATACTCGAGTACATTTCTCTGATTGGTTGGAAGAGACAATATGCCCCCCAGGTTGTACTCTATAATAGTACAATACTGTCAATATAAACGAATTATTATTCCTTTTCAGTGCGATCGTACACTTGTAAGATAACTGGATTTCGTCATACTTAGATTAAAAAAAATGTTGCTGTGGGGAGTTCCGCCTCTACTAACACCACACTGGAGTTTGAAAAGGATAGCGGTGGCAGAGAGAATATAATATATTTTATTTTTAATAATTTGATTAAATATATTACCACCGTATTTTGACAAAATAATTAAATATTTTACCACTTCAACAAAATAATGAAATAAATACTAGGTAAGTCCAGAAAGTAAGTGTACTGAATTTTTGTAGGTTACAATTTTTTTTATTTAAACAAAAAAATTACGTGGTTACCGTAGTACATATGTAAGCTATTTTTCGACATAGTCGCCTTCCTCTCAATGCAGGTGGTGAAGTGGGGTATCAACTTTTTGATGCCTTCCTCGAAGTAGTTTCCCGCCAACCCCTCCGTCCACTTCTCCACCTCCTCCTTTACCTCCTCGTCGGTTGAAAACCTTTTTCCACCCATGTGCAGCTTCAGGGAGGTAAAGAGATAGTAATCTGAAGGTGCTAGGTCAGGGGAATGCGCGGGATGGTTCAGGACATCCCATTTAAACGAGGCGAGCAGTTCCTTTGTGGCGTTGGGCATGTGTGGTCTGGCATTGTCGTGCAGCAGGCAGACTCCCTTTGTCAGCATGCCTCTCCTCTTGTTCTGAATCGCCCTCCGCAATTTTTTTAGGGTCTCACAGTATCTTGCAGAGTTGATGGTCTCCCCTTGAGGCATATATTCAATTAAAATTATGTCTTGACAGTCCCAAAACAATTTCGTCAATTTCGTCAGTTACAATTGAAGGTTTTCCGCTCCTCTGATCATCATGCACAGACGTACGACCGTTTTTAAACTCGCAACACCACTTGTACACACTCGTACGATTCATAGCTTTATCACCATATGCAGTTTTCACCTCATTATAAACCTCAACCGGAGGTTTACCGTTCCAAACGAGATAACGGATGACGCCGCGTATTTCGCACTTGGCGGGAGATTGGATTTACATTTTTCACGAAACGTGTTGTCGCGTCGACACTTCTCAACGTACTGACCTCAAACCGGTCTCGTTGCGGAGGGGAAGGGTCAGGCTACACGGAAGTGTAGCCAACATGTCGAAAATAAAATCCATCGGTCGTGAGAGCCTCAGTACACTTACTTTCTGGATACGCCTCGTATATTACCACTGTAATTTGACAGAAGAATAAATTCAGTAATATAACATTCATTTTCAGTAATATAACATTCGGTTTCATTCCTGATTTTTCTTTCCTCTCCATCATCCTTTCCTTTCCTTTGATATATACCCATCTCATTTTTACTTTTACTATGTATATTGTTCATAAATTTCATCACGATTAATAAATAATTATAAGAATATAGCAAACAATAAAATTTAATACTTAAAATGTTCCACAATTTACTCAGTACTTAATATTGCCATAGCCCTTAAAGCTTATTTGCGATATTGTTCTCGTTTTCGAATTTAGTTAGTTTAGAATACCCCTGAAGATGAGTCGCATATGACTTGAAACTAGTTGGTCTAAATACATATTTTCAAAAATATTAAAGTGTTCATTTTTAATTATATTTGAAAATACACTTTATTATTACTGTAATTTGACAGAAGCATAAAATATATCACAAATCAATGGTGATAAAAGTTTTTTCTAATCAAGACGTATTTCTTGTATGTTTACAAATGTCTCGACAGAATTTCTGATCTAGACGTAACATATTTCTTATACTCGTATGTTTACAAATGTCTCGACATACGAGGGAGATACCCTTCAGAATGTAATCTAAAGATTGTAATTCTATGCTACTGTGTGTCGGCGTTCTCTGTTAACGACACGGAAGAGACACGCTGTACTTTCAGAAGTAAATATTAGCACAAGATGTGGCAGTCCAGTGATTCTCGTTTATTTTTATTCCTGAAAAATGTGATCATACGAGTATATCCAAATTCACCCGACTCCAATGTCTTTAAATAAGAAGGCGAAGTTATTGATAGATAAAAGATTGTTTGGTTTGTATATGTCTTTTAATGCCCATTATTTCTTTTGACTTTGTTTCTTATTGCAACTTGTCGTCTAATATACGAGTATATACTCGTATACGTATTTCCACATATTTTTCATTATTATCTTATTCTCCGTTTCCGACTTTTCTCTCCGTTGCAATTGATTTGTGACATTTAAAAACATTTAATTGTTATTCTGATATTTTAATTTTAATCTATGTAAGATGTTTTTGGTTCAGATTTTTCTTTTTTTAGAGAGATATCAAACGGTGTGTAGCGATAGGAAATAAAGTCAATGAGGCACTAAAACATATATATTTGAACCGAATAATATTAAAATTTGCTAAGATGATAGCCCATAATAGTATTTTGGTACCAACTTTGATGTATGTGAGTCAAACATGGACGTGGAAATATAATGATAGGAGCCGAATAAATGTCGTAGAAATAAATACGTGCATTGAGAAGAATACACGGGGTGTCAATGTTTGACAGAATACGGAATGAAGTGATTAGGGATGAATGTGAAGTTAATGTTGATGTGTTGAGTAAGATGAAAAAAGGCACGCTCAGATATAAATAATAGATGAAAGCACACAACCGTGCTTATGGTTAATATTTATTTTGTACAAAAGGAGATAATTAAAAACAGAATACAAAATATTAAAGACAAACACACACAAACCAGTGACTTCTACTTTCTAGGTTAAAGTAGAGGGAAAAATTCATATACAATTTTAAAACTTTACTTCCCAATAAATAAATAAATAAATAAAAATATTGATTTTTTCCAACGTAAAACCGGCAACATACACTAAAAAGACTAGGGTCTTAACAATACAATGTTGAGGTACGTCACTATCGTATTTGCAATGTGTGCTACGCACACAGCCAATAAATTTTAAGGGTAGTCATTTTAAACTGAATAATTTGCTTGCTGAAAGTAAAGATTATAACGTCTCCTGAAATATTTTCTTATTAATATGTACTATTATTTGGTAGACATTTACAAACTTTGTTAGTTGAAAATTAGAATCAGTTTTATCATTATTAAAAAAATATTAATAGTTTTTAAGCAATTTAAAAGATATTTTAAATTTGATTTTTAATATTTATAATATGACAATCTGGAAAGTCCGTTCGACTTATGAAAATAATACTCGTTAATTGTTATGCTTAGATAATTAACAATCTAAAATTATAATAAATAAATGCAGAGATACTCGTATTTCTTCGTATTCCACATTTTTGTCAAAAATCGAATCTGATTCATCGAGAAATTTTCTCTCATTGGGCCCAGGATCAATTTAATTAGGGGAGGGGGGGAGACAACTTAATCCTTGTGGCATTGAATAAATTTTTTATCTTGGGGTTGCTCTTTTGCGAAAACTTTTGTTTGGCTAAATTGACAAACCATTTTTAGTTGACCTCAGTCGTGCTGAATTATAGTCTGTTACCGAACTATTCACAGAACTTAACGTACACATGGGCATTTTCTTAACTCTAATAGCTATCTGGTCATCAGCCTCTTGAGACTGATGAATTAATTCTAAGGTTTTAAAAAAATATTCTTACTTGTGAGTGTATTGTTTACACTAAATGCAAAATTGTGTCGAATTAGTTTAGATAGATGGCGCCCAAAAAGTTTGGTCACTAATACAGTATCCTACACTTCATTTGTCATCAGAAACAGAAATATACCACAAAGTTGTTTACAAAGTGCATATGAACTGTGCTCATTATAATGGACGTCAGGTATGAAGAGGTTAGCTATACGATTTGTCAGCTTGTTTCATTTTATTTTCGTAATCAAACATTTTTTTATCGGTCACTGCCTTTATTAAAAATGAAATTTTAAAAGCAAAAAATATTTAAAAAAATACAAATAAGAACAGCAATCAAATAAATCACAAAACTCTTTAAATAACAAAAATAAAAATCAACTACAAAATTGAAAAACATAAAATCTCAAATACACAATCAAAACGGAAAAATATTTATATACGAAACAGAAAAAAAAATATTATGCTTAGGCGGCACTATCTTTGGCATGGACCTGAAAATCTCCCCCATTTAGTATACCCTCATTTTTATTGTAAAATTCTTAAGTTGGCAGTAAACAGGCGGCGGCAACTGCGCAGTCCGAAAACGTGCTTACTTCTCAATCTGACATATTCACTAGAATATTGTAAATTCATAAAACGGAGTGCTTATATATCCAGATATTATGTAAAAAAAGAACTGTTATTCTTCAGTTGTCCTAACGTCGTCATAGAAATTCAGCGTCCTGAGATTTGACGCACAAGTGACATTTCAGTTCAAGCTTTTGATACACCGGCCTTAACACGTTTTAATTGTGATATAACCTTTAACAACATATTTTGTTATAAACAATCTAATTTGTTTGTGGATTTTTATCATTTTGATATCTTCATTTCCTGCCAAATTGACAACTGTGAGTATTTACTAACATTTCACATGTTTTCTGTTATGATCTTACCTTATTTTGATACTTTGGGGTTTGATTGACGTGAAGTTAAAAACAATAAGGCAGCATTTTATATTTTTCATTTTACGTATTACTTAATTTGTCAAATTAAAAAAAAACATCAATATTTTGATATTTTAATTAATGTATTGTACCATTTATGTTTTAATAATATTTGAAAAAAAATCACATAAGGGTTTGATTGATGTGAAGGTAAACACAGTAAGAAAACATTTATATTTTTCATTTACTTTAAGTCAAAAATATTTAAAAAAAATATTATTTTAATGTTTTGAGAGACGCATTTGAATAAGTGAAGCATTTAATTTTTTTATTATTTAAAAAAGTCACATAATATTTGATTGACGTGAAGTTAAAATGCGTACCATTTAATTTTTTATTATTTTTCAATAATTTCAATTTCTAAGGTGACTTTCAGCTTTGTTTTGTCAACACTGTAAATCCAATATATGGTATACCATATACTACAGTGCAAATTTCGTAATTAGAAGTATTTCTTTAAATTTAAGAAAGGTTATTTAATGAAACTTCCTTCCTTACAAACGTGTTTTAAATGTTTTATTCATATAATGTGGGTAGTTAGTTGGTGATTACACAAATATAATACAATGCTTAAAAATTCAATTAATTAATTACCAATTACTATTCTGTTTTGTGGTTTATTTAAAACACCTGTGGATTTAAATATTTGCGGTTTTAATAAAAATATATTATGAAAAATAACTGTTGATTACTTGTAAAACAGCGATTCAAACTCTATGATTGCAAGCAATTTGCGTGCAAAACATTGTTTTTATTTTATTAATTTTAAGTGAAAAAAATAAGTTAAAAGTTTTTTATCAATAACAAAAATTCGATTAGGTAGGATTATAGACAAAAAAGTTGTATGAAGTTAATCATTGTAAGGACACGTTGTATCGTATCTGGCGAGTTTATGTTACAAATGCCGTTAATAAAACACCTGGCTTCCAGCCCTGTGATTACGGGTTCGATTCTCGTTGGAATCCAATTTATTTTTAAATGAGTTTCAGTTTGATTTTCACTTAAGACCTCTTTAACATCTTGCTAGTTGATTGGAAGAGATTGCGTGCCACAATAAACCGTTGTACTGAATACGTCACAGTGGAAGTGGGTTGTGCAGTGAATGTATGATATACTATTACTTGTGAATATAAATCTTCATTATCAAGAAATGTGGAAAAAACGTTCATTTTAAAACGATAAATCCACATTCACTGGGGATTGTACACCGTCTCTAATGTTATCAATTTTTAAAAGTAAATGTAATATTTAACGATAAAAATACCTTTTTACTAATGTGTTTGTTCATTGCTGCAAGTCAAAGTTATAAAAATTCGATATGCACACAGTGCCAATCTTCTTTTTGCATTTACATTTCAAACTGCAAGAACCGCAAGTGCGTATGGATGTTAATATTCACTACGTTCGAGCAGTGAAAGTACACTAGCACTTGTGAATGTGATAAGTCAACACTATAGTACACATTTCATGATTTCTTTATTGACGGTGTACATTCACTAGTTATAGTTTACTTTCACTGACCACCCGCTTCCACTGTAGCATATATAATACAATGAATACAATACAATAATTCTAGTACAACATCTAAAATAATAGCTAAGCGGAAAGGCATTTATAGTGTACTCGTAAATTCCAAATATTTGGCAACTTACTTTGTTTCGAAGAAACTTGAAAAGCATCTATTATTTTTGTCTACTCGTATTTTGATGTTATAAATATTTTGAATAAATTTAGTTTTCAAATATATATGTATGCCATGTATGGTATAACATATCTAGTGTCTTTCTTATCAAGTAATTTTAATGCGAAACGAAATAATTGTTTTAAATCATTACATTACAAAGTAGCCTAAAACTAACTTTACAACTTTAATTCAAATAGTTCCTTTAATAAATACATGGCAATAAATATTTTTTAATGCTTTAGTTGGACTTAATAATTATTTTTTGGAAAACCATTTTGGCCAAATACCATATCTGCATTTAGCTGTCACATAATTATGGTAAATACAAGCAAATCAAGAGCATTTCTCATAACATTTACATAATTATTGCTGCTCGAATATAATTCTTTAGCTTTTCAATCGATGTTTGTTCATTGGCATAGATACGTCCTTTAAGATAACCTAACACAAAAAAGTCTGGAGCGGTTAAATCTGAAGATCTTAACGGCAAGTCGATGTCAAAATTTCAATTGTGGCTCGTAATATATGATATGTACTGAGTGCCATACTTGCTGAAACCACATGTTTTCCAAACATCAATAAACTTGACAGAAAGTTCTTGATCACGGTACGCTAGCGGTCGCCGTTCACTGTTACAGTGTTATCCGCAGCGTATTCGAAATTATAAGGTCCAATCACACATCTTGATCAAATTTCACACCTTACATTATAGAGTTTGTAATGGTCGCTAATGAATCACTTTTTGAATTTCGAGCCTCAATAGCGACTATTTTGTTTATTAACATAACTGCTGAGGTCGAAATAGGCTTCATCGCTCGTTATGATTTTAACATAAAAATTGATGACTAAATTTTCATATTATACAATAGTTTATTAACAACACTTTGTTCATTAGTAAAGCGCTTCATACAAGTCAACCATATTTAAACTGCTGATTATTAAATATGAACTGTCAAAATTTAATAAAAACAAAATGGCGGTCAATGTAAGTTGTAAAGTTAATTAAAGCTACCTAATACCTATATTGTTTGGTGTGATATCGAACCAAACTCCTCTTTAGCTGTTGTCGTTCATTGTAGAGTTCCTCACACTCCTTGGAAGTACACCGAAGGTCTTTTCCCCAGTGCTGCTAAGAGAATCATTCTTGCGATGGGTGAAGTATACAACAACGTTGTTTTGAAACTAGATATTAATTTTAACTTTCAGTTTCATTGTTTATCACCTTTAAGTTATACAGTAAATCTTTAAAAGAACGCTTTTGTAACTATTTAATCGCTTTTTTTTTATACACCAATATGCTGTTTTTATGTCGTCATGGGCAGAAACTCTTGACAATTCTATAGCGGCTTACCCACACAGACCTTTTCATATATATTTGATTTTTTATATTTATTCCTTTTCAAAATCTGCTTTATATAGTCCACCCAAGCACCCATTATTCTTCCAGCTCACTATACCTACCTTCCTACCTTAGATGGCCATACGACTCGTGTAGAACTTAGCTTAAATAAGTCACTTGATCTCAAGGTAGCAAGATATTGCTACACTTTGTCTAAAAGTCTTCGCCAAACGATCTCCTTTCTTATTCGACTTGATCTCAGCTTTTCAGAATCCTGTAGACTGTGCTTTGGTCAAATATCTTCCCTAGTATTCGTTTTTCAAACCTTAGTAGCTTTTGATGGTCTTTGAGCATCATGAACCACGCTTCGGAATCATACACGAGTATAACTATATATTTGATGATTAAGTTAATAGCTTGCTATTCCTAGAAAAGGCTTCACTGGTTAGAATATTAGTTTGTGTATTTAGGCAGCTTTTCTAATTCGATTTTGGAACCTTATTTGTTAGATAACCTTTTTAAGTTGAAGTAATTTAACTCACTATATACGAATGCCTGATATACTATACTCGTACATCTGTTTTATCTACTATCGTTCATTCGTTTTGTTCATCTATAATATGTTTTCTAGAAAATAGTTTCATGTATCTCGGATGGATGTCGTTAGGACATTTTCGGTGCTTACTTTATTCCAAAAATACTGAATGTGTTTTATTATGAAAGGTAATAATTTAGTACATTTTTTCGGCAATTATTTACCCAAATGACTTAAGCGTTTTTCTTTAAAGAAGTAAGTTTCAAAACTTTATGCGTTTTTACTAACGCAAAGGAAAAAATGTAACACAAGCTAAAAAAACTAATATAGATTGACAACGATACCGTAAGCGATCGAGTGTGTCAAATGAGTTTTTAAAAAATCGTGATAGTGATACGACACTCGAAGTTTGTGTCCGCTCTGGAAGGTCGATTACCGATGATGACGATCAAATCAAGGCTTTGATCAAGAATAACCAGCGTTCTACGATATTAGAGGTTGTTGAGATACTAAAAATATCGGAAACCACTGTCCACGACCATTTCGTGCAATTTTGGCGTTAAATTAGATCTAAAATACGAAATTACTTTCCAGACAATCTATTAATATTTTTTTTCACCATACACATATTTTCCCTATTGTGTGCAATATTTAATTGACCCGATTCTTCAGATTCTTCATATTCTCATACAACGTTAAATTTTCAACATCCTACTCGTTTTTATTGAAAAACAATTTGGTTTATAAAATATTCGTAAAACCTTAGTTATAATTTGAATTTCACTATACTTATAAATAAAGATAACGTAACTGTTATGCAACAAGTTTTTTTTAGTTTTCACCATCGATATAATGATTATTTTATTAAAAAATTGTTTAGTGTATAGTACCAAAAATATTACCATTTCTGTCTCACAATACTATTGTATGAAATCCGTTGAGAATTAACTGTTTAATGTCTAGTTATGGTTGTTGAGAGAGGAAATTCGATTTAATGAGAAATAAAAGTGAAAAACGAAACACTGTCGTTCTCTAAACTCTTACATCCATGCACTCCACATTCATGTAACATACTCAATATTCTATTATTCATATTTCTCACTTAACCTTCTTTCAAAATCTAGTATACTTGCTCCAGCTATGTTTTTTCGGTCTACCTTTTCCACGCACATCATGTTTTTTGTGACTTGTATACCCGTAGTCATCCTTTCGTCATTCATTCTCTCCACATGTCCAAAATATCTAAAATATCACTTATTTATCTAAATTAAAACATCAATTTGATTCATGCATTCATTTTTTTATATATTCATTCCGCCTTCTTACATACATAGGTACTCCACATTTTTTTAGTGCACGTATCTCCACATCATTAATCTTACTTTTATCCTTCTTTCAAGTCCATGTTTCATTTCCGTACGACATTGTGGTCACTTGTTTGAAATTGAGATTTTTTTTCGTTGCAATAAATCTAATTTTAACTAAATTTGGCAATATACGAGTAAATGTATAAGGTTATTCTGGTTTTCATACTTATTTATCTTATCGTCATCAAAATTTTATGTTGATATTATATTTTAAAATTCTTAATAATTAATTATCCGTACTTTTTTTCCTATTTCGTTAGTATGTTACATAAAGTAAAAATAATGTTGTTTTTCTGGTTGACATATGCTATCTTCAAGGATATCTTTACTCACATAAATACTGAGAAATCGATAAAATGTCAAATTTCCGAAAAAAAAAATACTGCCAGTCAGAACTCATTGTAAAAGATAGTGGCAAAAAGGGGCTCGCCCCTGACGTCACGCCCGACGTCCATTGATCGTAGCGGGCTGTCGTAGAAAACTCTGCGGGAAAGTGTGTAAGTTATTGTGCCGTACACCGTGCGCAGCGGCTGGCGTAAAGTTACACGCCAGGTTTAATAATTTTTAGAAATTTATTTTCACAGATTTCAGTCCTGAAATATCCATTCATTTTCAGGAATCAATAATAAATAGTTGTTGTTTAAAACTAGTGACTAACCGCATTCTACAGTGACGCAGCAAAAAATATTGACTTGTAATAATTCTAATTATGAAATTGTCAGTTTGCATTATACATACGATTATATTATATTATACATTTTATTACATTATACATTGTATATTATATATTATATTATACATCGTACATACGATCATGTATTCTCAATATGAGAATACATGATCGTATATAATTTCAGAAGTACATATATTAAAATGGCAGAAAACCATGAGTAAACATTTCTGAAGCATCACAATATCTTCGTGGTCCTAATATAATTCGATGTGCATTATTATACTGTATTTTGAGGTATTTTATACCTTTGGGCGTGTAATTTACCCAAATTTCGCTTTAGTATAAAGATATACAATATGATATGAAATAATTGTCTTTTTGCGACAATTTTTGGCAAACCCTCGTGATCTAGCATGATTGTCAGCCATCCCGTGTATGGAAGACATATGTGCTAATATTGATTTATTGTGTGGAAACTGTTGCACTTCAGCAAATACACGGTGTTTAAATATCAAACTCAAAGATCTGATAGCAAGAAGATGAAAGTTCCAAGATGGTCGCCAAGTTAAATATGTTACAGCCTTTCGTTAGATTGAGTTTTTTTATATAGCGCTATAAAAACTTGTGACGAACAGCATGAAAAACATAAATTTAGAAGTAAATCAGTCACATTAAGGAGTATGGTTACCCCACTCCATATACGAGTAGTTGCCTCCTGAGATGAGAAGTTAAAGCAAGACTTTTCGATTATAAAAAGGCATACACATGCAGGCAAAATGCATGTTTTCGTTATAATTAATTATTGATTAACTTCCGAATTCCTTCGAAAAATACGAAACTACAGGATGTATTTCGGTGCAAGAGTTGTAATAATTAACTGTTACTCGGATTCTCCTGTATTCAGATGCATCGATTGGTTAATGAGTATGCTACAGTCTCAGACATGAGTATGCTACAGTCTCAGACGGATTCTCCTGTACTCAGATGCATCGATTGGTTAATGAGTATGCTACAGTCTCAGACATGAGTATGCTACAGTCTCAGACGGATTCTCCTGTACTCAGATGCATCGATTGGTTAATGAGTATGCTACAGTCTCAGACATGAGTATGCTACAGTCTCAGAGTATGAGACAGTTTTAATACATTCAAAACTTCTCTCAGTGATCGTTTTTATTTATTTGAACCATTAATCTGGCGCCACAACGCGACTCGTTTTTTTTAACTTTTCTTCTCGATGATTTTTCTCTCAAATTTTCCAAGATCTCGAAAAATACGGGGAAATTCTGAATTATACCATTATGGTTTTCTTTTTATCTTTTCTAAACAGATTATTTTTTGTTGTTACGGCACTAGTCCTCCTGAGCCCTGGCTTGTTGCAAGCTTGTAAATATGTATTGTAGGTAGTATGCATGTACATACTCCGTTGTGATATTTTTGGTCTACGAATGATGTTTATACTTTTTCTGACTTTGATTTTGTATTCATGCGCACGCCAAATTCTAATTTGAAGTTAATTGTTATAACTATTTTTAATGGCCTATAAAATAATGTACATTTTACTCAATAAATAAATAATGATCCACTTATCTCGTCAAAAATATTCACCGTCTTTCCGATCATGAACTTGATCATCACTCAAGTAAACTTTTTAGTATTTTTTTTAATTTTACCTTGCATCCCAGTTTATAGTAGCTCTTTATTTGAATCATCCTATAGGATGCTGTGAAACTCTGGTACCAGTTACCTGTTGAATTCTGTAACAAGTTACCAACTAACGTTACACTCGCTCCATCAATAATATGTTTTAAAAAGCGATAGAAAAATCCTTGATTTCATGTCAGTAATGTTTCATTCCCGATTTTGATTTCCTCTTAAACACGTCTTTCTTTTTACTCGGACAATATCGAACTTTTATTGTTCCATATTTATATTGTTCATAAATTTTATAAACATTAATAATGATGTTTGCGACCACTTACTTCCTTCGTTTTGTGTTTCGAGAAAAAATTGCTAATAAAGCAAAGTTATAAAATCGACTGTTAAATAAACAAATAATTGTATCTAGGAATCGAGTATTTTACGTACTATGCTTATTTTTTGTCACTTGATTACTAATTCCAAAGAAACCATTCATAATTTATTTATATAGAATGTCAAAGAAACCCACTGATAAACTTTTACTGACGAAAATATGCCTGAAGATGACTCGTGATATTTAAAACTTGTCAGGTGCTAAATATTTTTTGATGAATTAAAGTGTTTTTGAAACATGGGAAAAGTGTTTTTTAGAATAAATTTTTAACCACAAATTTAACCGAGAATTTAACGTTAAATAAACTCTCATTAACATACTTAAAATACCGTTTAGAAATTCACATCCACTATGTTAGAAAACACATAATTGGAATTATCTTTTCTCGGTTAAATATTTTTGTTAGTTTCTTAATATCGTTTTTAGATAATTTAGATTATTAAACGATGAATTAGTTCCTTACCTATTTAAATTTTCTTATTGTGTCGTATTACACTTTCGTCGTATACAGTTCAACAGGGTGGATTTATCACAGTATGACAATATCTTCCAATCAACCAGAAATATGCCAGAGGCTTTATGTTGGAACTGTGAAAATATATTAAATACCAACGAGAAACGAACTTTTAATCCTCGGGTCTGAAGACAAGCGACTTACCAACAAGCAACAGATGTCTTAGTACATAAAGAAACTTTATTGTTTTATTTATAACTATATAACATCAATAATATGGATAAAAAACACATAACCAACTTCTTAGTAAAGTAAGAGCTATTTCTAAAAAGACGATTTTCTCCGTTGTCTAGTAGTAAGACTGTAGTAGTAAGGAACTATAAACTCGATTCCCGTTAGAATCCAATCACTTTTAAAAGACTTTACATTTAAGGTGTCTTAAACGCTTTTAAATACAATAAATATGGTACTCCCATGTTTGCTATGCAAAAAATAAAGTGATATCTCAATTTTATCTGTTTCATTGGACGATGTTGCTGATCACCTAATATACTAGTAACTAATCTCTCCTTTCGCACAAAACCAATATATCACATTATCCCACAAGTAATTAAGAATCTCACTATAGATATTGTAAATATATTTCATTGATGATATTGTTAACAAGCCTGGAAACAATAAATCAATAAAAAAACTCAAATACAGTGTTTTTCTAAACTCATAAAGTTGTAGAACTTTTCTGAACTAAAGAACTCGAATACAGTGAGTGTAGTTTTCTGTTCTAACGAGCTCTAATACAATGTTGTTTTCTGATCTAACGAACTCTAATACGTTATATTTTTCGGAATGAAAGAAATCGAATACAGTGTAATTTCCAAACTGAAAACTCTAATGCAGTGTAGTTTTCTAAAATTATTCAACTGTAATATAGTTAAGTTTTCTTAACTTAATAAAATAATTGTAGTTTTTTTTTAACTAAAGAACTCTTAATAGTGTTGTTTTCTGAACTAAAGAACTCAATACATTGTAGTTTTTTTTACTAAAAAACTCTAATTCAGTATTGTTTTCTAAACTAAAGTACTCTAATACAGTGTTGTTTTCTGAACAAACATACTCGAACAGTTTGGTTGTACATAAAAAGAACAAATTTAAAAACCTTTCATAATATTGACCCACAATCTAACGAGAGGAAGTAAATGTATTTTTAGCATCAGGAACTTCCCACGCGTTATTGGATAAAGTTGTCACAACTACCCTTCCAATCAGTCGGCTTTTATACGTATTACTAACGTGCGCAAGTGTGAGTGAGGGGGCTCGACAGTGACGTCACGGTGTGCTAAAGGTTGCATCATCTCACCCCCCATTGGGAAACCCATTCGAAGGGGATGCAGGGAGGAATTATAACTCCTGTGGGGGGAGTTTGACAGAGGTCACTTTATCCAAGGTGACTTAAGGTTATTTTGACTCATTTGGTGAAATTAAGTTGTATAGAGGAATCGAAGGCTCCATTTTTCCAATTTTTAGTGACCTTTTCTTAAAGTAATTTCTTTACGGAAATTCGAAACGTCTTTTAACTTAGTTCTTCATGTACTAATTGACATTTAAGGGACGCGAAAACGTTGCATCTAAATTTAGATTAAAATATCAAATTATAATATTGTTATATTGATTTATGCAATACAAGTTGGAGGGTTTATATTTCTGATGAGGAGAAAAGAATATAATACAAAAATAATAAATAAATAGTCAACAATAACCAATAAAAACTGGACAGCAACAGGAATTGAACCCATTTTTTTTATCTGGGTATCAATGAGGTGTATCAATGAGAATCGAACCTAAACTCTTGAGCCGGACGACTGATGATTTATCAACTAAGCCATGGAGGTGTAATATTTTTTTAACTCGCTTTTTGAAGCGCGTCAATGGTGATGCTGGTTTCATATAAGTTGGTAAGAAGCCTGCTTCCAGAATCTAACAGAATGAACAGTAATGCAATACAATTTAGTTAACATTATAGTTATCAATCACATGACTTCTAGACATTAAAATTACTATTATAATTAGTAAAGAAATCTAGAGATAGTTTAGACACGTTAAGAGAATCAGTTGTGAAAGATTTACGCTACTATAGAAATATGTAAGTCTGAAATCAATGGAGAGTGCGATTAGACGAAGAAAATAGTGGGAGCAGATTGTGGGAGAAATCTTAACTAATGGAAAGATTAGGAGTGAGCAAATCAGGCGAGACGTACGGTTGTAGACAAGACGAGAACTCTATGCATGTATAGAAAGGCGTGAAAATCTATCCTCGCTGCTTACCCTAAAAGGGACATGCGAAATAGTATATATGTATCAAGGTTACTCAATCGCTACAATATTAATACACATTTAACTTTAATTTCATCCCCTTACAATATCTTAATATATGAAGTCACCTTCGATCTTCAATGTCACAATCACAACAAATTCTGTAATTCTCTCTCCTTATCGCTGGTCTCTCCTATCGTGCAGAGGTCACCTTGGAGCCTCGTTTTTCAAAGGGACAGGGTTTGATAAACTTATTGTAGACCTGTCGTCGCCCTATTGATTTTCTGCCAGGGTAGAAAGAACGCTGTGTTATATCGATCTGACTGGCATTTCACAATATTTCGTGAGCTTCAAATGCTCTGTGGGTAGCGTTCAACTTGACGTGACGTCACGCCAGGGGGGTGTGTATCCATAGGGCGAGCAAAAATTATTTAATTTTGAGCATGCATTTCTTTAATCACATTTGACACAGTAAAATAATTACTCGAACTAGACAGTATCGAGTATAATTACTCGAACTAGACAGTATCAAAATCTGCTAAGATGATAGTTCATAACAGTATTTTCGTACCAACTGATGTATGGGAGTGAAACATGAGCGTGGAAAATAACTGAAACGAATCAAATAAATGCAGCAAAAATACTTTCACTGAGAATAATACACGGGGTGACATTATAAAGCAGAATACGGAATGAGGTGATAAGGGATGAATGTGAACGGACTGATACGCTAAGTAAAATGAAGATCACTCTGAGATGATTTGGGTACGTAGCACGAATGAATGAAGAAAGACATACAAAACACATGTTAAGTAAATGTGAGTCAAAAAGCGTGATACAGCAAGACCGTAGAAAGTATAGTTGGATCAAGTGAATGATATTTTAAAATGTGAAAAGTAAGAAATCGTAGGTGTTACATGAGAAGGTGTGGTTTGGCTTACGCCAAAACCAATACACGATGGGAAAGGAAATGGTACTTACAGGTTTAGTGGTGAGAGTCGCTTTAGTCGTTTCGAGCTAAAAGGTTGACGTATGTACACCACACTTATTTTGTCACAATGTTTGGGTTGATCCTATAAGCACTGGGTACTGGCCCACATATATTGTAGTAAATTTCAACTGCACGTAACACACGCGTTTTTAATATGAGTACATAAATACACCAATTCGAGTCACGTGAGAAATCGTCACTTTTTAATTTGCACTGTACATTCGTCCGGGTCGATGACACCCCCGACACGCGTGGATGGCGACTGACTCGCTCGGGGATGACACACGCCGGCGCGCGTGGACGGCCATCTGGTCTATCCCCACATCACGGTCACGTTCCGCCCGCGTGGATCTGAGCTGATTTTACGTCACGCCGGTTTTGGCGTGAACATCCTGGGGGGCCGGGAGGACCTCCAACGGGAACCGGGCTAGCTTTGAAACCGGCCTTCTCAAGTGTCCACTGGTTGTATCCAGATCCACAACACGTGGCACTCCATCTTTGCCGGGTATGGTGCGGGTGATGCGTCCAAATCGCCATTTCAGTGCCGGCAAGTTGTCCTCCTTTATTAGGACGAGCTCTCCGATTTGAGGAGGGGAGGATGGTGAAAGCCATTTAGAGCGGGTTTGAAGGGTGTGGAGATAGGATTGAGTCCACAGGGACCAAAATCGCTGAGAGATGGCTTGTATGAGCCGAAATCGTCTGAGGGTAGTCAAGGGCCTATCATCGAAGGATGTTTCGGGCAAGGCAGTTAGTGGGCGGCCCGTGAGGAAGTGGCCAGCTGTAAGGGGTTCAAAGTCTGAGGGATCAGAGGAGAGAGGGCAGAGGGGTCTGGAGTTAAGGACAGCCTCGATTCGCGTTAAAAGTGTAGCAAATTCCTCAAATGTTAAGTGCTGATCACCTATGATTCGGTAAAGTAACTGTTTGGTGGATTTTACCACGGTTTCATGGAGACCGCCAAATGATGGAGCTGAAGGTGGGTTGAGTAACCACGTGATGTGCCGAGTAGTGAGTTTGTGGGTGATTTTATCATCATTGGAAGAAAGAAACCTTTGCACTTCAATGAGCTGATTCCTAGCACCTACATAATTTGTGCCACAATCGGAACGGATGAGAACAGGCACACCGCGACGGGAGACAAACCGTTGTAGTGCTGCGAAAAACGCGTCCGTGCTGAGTGAGGAGACTGGCTCCAGGTGAACCGCCTTTGTGGAGAGGCACACAAAGATACAAAAGTACGCCTTCAAAAGCCTTGCGCTTCTCAAAGTGCTGGATTTAATAAGAAAAGGGCCAGCAAAATCCGTAGAGACTTGAGAGAACACCGGCTGTGGTGTAACTCGATCTGTGGGAAGGTCGGCCATATATGGAGCCTTGGGCTGAGCGCGACAACGAAAACATCGGATACATTTGTATACACGATGCCTGATGACACGGCGTGCTGATAGTATCCAGTATTGCTGGCGTAAGAGTGCATGTAGTGTGTCGGCACCAGGATGGCAGTGTATTTTGTGGTAGTGATCAATTATGAGATCTACGAGTGGGCTAGAGCTCGGAAGAATGAGCGGGTGTTGAGCGTCGTATCTGAGTGGAGCGTGAGAGAGACGACCACCGACTCTCAAAAGATTCTCTTTCAAGAATGGTGAGAGTCGCTTTAGTCTGATCGTGCAATCCCCCTTAGTTTGGAGTCGGTGGATGTCTTGGGCGAATACATTCTGTTGTACAGAACGGACCCAAAATAGAAGAGCTTCCTTGCGTTCACAGACTGTCAAGGGACCAATGCATCGTGCAGTCTTGGTTTTCCGATAGTTGTCGATGAAACGTTTAATGTAGCCTGTCACTCCCACAAGCTTATCTAATGAGCTGAAACGTGTGAGCAGATCAGTATTCAGGTCCGGCACTGCTATGTGAGCTGTTACCTTCCTGGCCTTAAGTCCGGGTAAGGCATGGCGTCCTAGGGCTGGAGGCATAGTGGGCCATGTATTTGGCGGTTCTTTGAGCCAGCTGGTGGACCACCATAAATCGTGTACAGATAGGGATTGAGCTGACATTCCTCTGCTAGCACAATCTGCAGGGTTAAGGGCTGAAGGGACATGCTTCCACACCAGGTTGCATGAATTGGAGGTGATGTTTGTGACTCGGTTAGCCTCAAATACTTGTAGGCGATGTGGTGGTGTGCTGAGCCAAGCCAGTACTATGGTACTATCTGACCAGCATATGTGATGCTTTAATTGGATGTGGGCTGATAGCTGAGTTGAGACTCTAGTCATGAGCTGAGATAAGAGGAGGGCTGCTGAGAGTTCAAGTTTTGGTATAGTGAGACGGTTCTTAATCGGGGCGACCTTGGACCTTGCAGCAATGAGGTGGACATTTACATGACCATCGACATTGGTTTCATGAAGATAAACGACGGCAGCATAACCAGCTTCTGAAGCGTCTGCGAAGCCGTGCAGTGAGTAAACGGAATTGGGCTTGTGTTGACAAATATGTCTTGGGAGGCGTAGAGCTGAGAGCTGAGGAAGATCATTTGAGATGTCTTGCCACTCCATCTGAACTTCTTTGGGAGTGGGTTCATCCCATTCAAGGTTCAGGGTCCACAATTTCTGGAGAAGGAGTTTTGAGCGGAATATGACAGGGGTAACCCATCCATTTGGGTCATAAAGTGAGGCTATTGTGCTGAGGATAGATCGTTTTGTGACCTTTTCCATAGGGGGCAAAGTGATGCGGTAAGTGAACTCGTCAGTTTGAGGAATCCACTGTATCCCTAAGACCTTAATGGTGGGAGAATCTGGGCTGATGTCAAAGTCCTTAGGTAGATCACACTGATCATCTGGGAAACCATCAAGAAGTTTTGGTGTGTTTGATGTCCACTTGCTGAGCTGAAAACCTCCTAGGGTAAGTAACTCAATCAGTTCTCTCTGCAGCGCTTGAGCCTCTACGACAGAGTCATCACCAGTTAGGATGTCATCCACGAAGATGGACTTAGTAAGGACCTTAGCTGCTCTTGGGTATTTATGACCTTCATCCTCCGCGAGTTGGAGAAGAGTGCGGATTGCGTGGTAGGGGCTAGACCGGAGACCATAAGTGACGGTGGAAAGGGCATAAGTGAGTAAGGGCTGATCTGGTGACGACCTCCAAAGTATGAGCTGATACCGTCTGTGATCTGGGTGAACAAGAATGTTTCTAAACATCATTCGGATATCAGTGCTGAATACCACAGCATGAGTTCGGAAGGTCATGATAATATCAATGATGTCTTGCTGCAGAGGTGGACCTGTGTGAAGGCAGTCATTAATACTGACACCATTGGAACTCTTACAGCTGCCATCAAAGACTGTGCGGAGCTTTTCTGAACCAGACTTGAATATGCCATGGTGAGGGATGTAAAAGTGAGCCTTATGATTAAAGGTACTTGGATGACAGGGTGACATGTGACCTAATTTAATATACTCCGTCATAAAGTCAATGTATTTTGAGCGGAGGGATGGGTTTTGTTGGAGTTTCTTCTCCAGGTTGAGGAATCTGCGTAAGGCAATAGCATTTGTGTTGCCTAGCTCGGGTGCGTTATTGAGAAAAGGCAATGTGACCATATATTGCCCTGAGGGATCCCGAGTAGTGGTAGTGCGGAAGATTTCTTCACACTGATCTGGTAGCGAGTTGACATTGTTTTGGGGCACGAGTTCTTCTGATTCCCAGAACTTCTCCAGTGCCTTTTGAATATTTTGGGATGATGCTTCTGATTGTGAGCCGAGAGTACGGGCCGAGTTTGGGCTGAGTTGAGTATGAGTCGAGGCGCGTGAGCTGAGAGAGCCGAGAGTATGGGCTGAGTTTGGGCTGAGTTGAGCTTGAGTTGAGGCGCATGAGCTGAGAGCGCCGAGAGTATGGGCTGAGTTTGGGCTGAGTTGAGTTTGGGTTTCAGCGCATGAGCTGAGAGAGCCGAGAGTATAGGCTGAGTTTGGGCTGAGTTGAGCTTGAGTTGAGGCGCATGAGCTGAGAGAGCCGAGAGTATGGGCTGAGTTTGGGCTGAGTTGAGTTTGAGTTGGGTTTGAGTGTGATGCCGGTGCAGTATTTTGGTCTTGAAAAGGTCCCAGTAATGCAAAGTCAAAGATCGTGCCGAAGGCTATAGGCCTGCCGGGCCCCAAAGAGACCTTAGTACCATCCAAAACTCGGCCAAGAACATCAGAGCCGAGTAGAAGGTCGACTTGAGCTGGTATATTAAAATTCTCATCAGCTAGGGGGATCTGAGGTTTGTCCATCACGTGACTTATATGTGGAACTTTGCTCAATGGCAAATAACCAGTAACATTCTTCAAAATATGAGCTGTAGCCGTAATCGTAGGTGTGTCATTGTGTGTAGGCTTAAAAACGATTTTGATTGAGGCTTTTGAGTTTTGTGTGTGCTGATTTCCAACTCCCGCAATTTTAAGTGATGTGCGCTGAAAGGGCAGGTGCAGAATTTGAGCCATGTGCCGAGTTATGAGCGTCATCATGGATCCGCAATCCAGAAGTGCTCTTGCTCTGTGAAAATGTCCATTAACATCTGCAATTTCTAGTGACACCGTTGGTAATAAAACTGGAGAGCTATTTGGTGTCTCAGGCTCAGGCTGAGCTGAGCTGTTATGATTAACAGCGGGAGAAATTTGAGCTAATTCTATGGGTGAAGGCGGGAGTCGGATGTGTGAGATTTGTGTGTTGAGTGTATCAGTGTGTGTGGGCTGAATGTGTTCATGTTCATGGTGTTCTGTGATTGTTGGTAGTCATAGTTGTGGGTGGGGCTGATTATTTCTTCGGGGTGGCGGTGGAGACCCATAGCCTGAGTGTGAAGAGCGTTGTGGAGATTCATGGGCTGGTCGCTGTCGAGGCTGCTCTCGGAGTGATAGAGGCAGAAGATGGGCTGATGATTGCGTCGGAGATGACGCACCAGGATGGTGAAGGGAAGTGTGATGCTTGCTACTGTTACACTCCTTGCAAGATTTCGTAGTTTTGCACTTATTTTCACAATGAGGTCCGAGGCAGCGTCGACAACGCTGGCATGCTGTGATAAAATCCCAACGACTTTGAACGGGCTGATTATTGTATTCTTGGCACGCTATTAATCTGTGACCCCTAGTGTCGCACCAAGGGCAATAAAATTGGTCGGCCGTTGAGGTTGTGGTGGATGTATGGGCTGAGTAAGCTGGTTGAGGTTGTGGAGACTGAATGGACCGAAACTGCTGTCTCATGTTGACACCCGGATGTGGAGTACGAGCACGCTGCGGGATGGATGACTGTTTGCCTGAGCCATAAAAGTGTGGTGAGGGCAGAAGAATGGGCTGATTAGATGTGCTGGCTCTCTCAGTTTCAACACAACGTGCATGTTCTTCAAGAAATGTGACCAAATCTTGAAGAGTAGGCAAACACTCATCCGACCCGTGCCTACGTTCGAATAACGAGCGGAGTTCACCTTTCAGTTTTCGTACCACTATGGATACGAAAACGTAATCGCAATCCTTAATGGGCAGATTTAAATTAAATAGAGCTGATTGAGCTGAAACGAGAGGAGTTAAGAATAGCTGACGGATATCTGAGCGGGATGTGATAGTGGGAAGCTCCAATATGACATCCACAAACCGGTCAATGAGTACCCTGCGGTTTTCGTAGCGCTTAGTCAGAATGGCTAAGGCCACCGCATAGCTCTCATTGGTGATCTTTAAGTGGGATATCATACTAAGAGCCTCCCCACTAAGACTTGAAAACAGGTAATGGAGCTTCACTGCATCAGTAAGATTGCTGATTTGGTCCGTCAAGCTCTTAAAAATGGCAATGAATGACGGCCAATCTTCCAATTTTGAAGAAAATTTGGGAAGCTCAATTTTGGGCAGAACGGAAGCGGGTACAGATGATGTCGAGGGCTGAGAAGTCGATGCAGTCGGTCGTGAGCTGAAACTTGCGTTTGCGACAAGCATATCTGTGTAAGCATCGCATGCTGCGCGATAATTGTCGTTATATTGGGTCTCCGTCTTATCATCGAGATCGGTGGAATCCAATATCTCGTAATAAACGTCATCCAGCTTACTCTTGACCTCATCTAATTTTGCGAAGCGCCCCTCAAAGTCAGCAACGGCGTACTTCGAGAAGTCACCTGAAGCGATGGCAGACGCAATGTCTCTTAACTGTGCTATTGCTCTGTGGCTCTCACGAAATTTTGCGGCTTGTGATTTTGAAGGCATTTTTGTTTTTGTAATAAAAGGGGAAAAACAAGCAAAGAGAAAAAACAAAAAGAAGAAGAAAAATGCAAACAGACTTATGGGCACAATGAGAATTGAATTGAAAAAAAAATAAGCGAAAAAGAAACTTTAAAAATTATATTACAAATTATAAAATCTTTATTCACTCTGTGCAAACTTCCCTTAATTCCAAACTCTTTTTGAATCAAAATATCTATTGTCTATCAAATAATCGCAAACTCACTATTCAATTCAAACAATAAATAAATTATTGTAGGTATAATAAAACATTGTGAATGAATTGGAAAGAAATTATATAGACATAAATTGCTTTTGAGGACTTGACGAAAAAATAAACTTTATTGAGGATTTTTTTGAAGAAAAAAAGAAAAATGTTTATGACGAAGCGGGCTATACGAGATTCGAGACTATATTCTAAAGATTTTTAATGGACTGTATACCTGGACTGGAAGTGGATCGAAGGACCAAATGGTTTGGCTTACGCCAAAACCAATACACGATGGGAAAGGAAATGGTACTTACAGGTTTAGTGGTGAGAGTCGCTTTAGTCGTTTCGAGCTAAAAGGTTGACGTATGTACACCACACTTATTTTGTCACAATGTTTGGGTTGATCCTATAAGCACTGGGTACTGGCCCACATATATTGTAGTAAATTTCAACTGCACGTAACACACGCGTTTTTAATATGAGTACATAAATACACCAATTCGAGTCACGTGAGAAATCGTCACTTTTTAATTTGCACTGTACATTCGTCCGGGTCGATGACACCCCCGACACGCGTGGATGGCGACTGACTCGCTCGGGGATGACACACGCCGGCGCGCGTGGACGGCCATCTGGTCTATCCCCACATCACGGTCACGTTCCGCCCGCGTGGATCTGAGCTGATTTTACGTCACGCCGGTTTTGGCGTGAACAAGGTGTATAGATGTAGAAGAGGCGAAATATGTGTGTCGAAATATGAAAGTCTAGCGCTCTGCCCTCTTTACCTTCCCCAATGGAAAAACGGCGTGATGGTTTATATCTACATACAAGTATTTCACTTTCACTTTAAACTATGATGTTTTCTACTTTATTAGAAATTAATAACCTCCGATAACGACGAACTCCGGTGTCTTATTGGTAAGACGCTTGACTTCCACCTGAAGATTTCGGGTTCAGTTCCCGATGACTCGAAAAAATATAAAAAGTTTCCCAGGCAGAGTAAAAATAAGTTCGTCTTATAACAATACTCACACATGCTAGGCGTGTGTAAGTGTAGTTCCCTCTCTATGTGTGATAGTATTGTGCACACGTTTCACTTGCGATAATGAACTGCGAGTGATGTGCATATTCTAGTGTTCTTGAACTTGAAGACTCGATGACTGGGGCTGAAGATAGTGTTATCTACTGGCCATTCTGTTCAATACGTCCGCATTTTGAATTTTGATATGTTGAATATGGAACCGATTCGGATATGTTGAAGGATACCTTACGGGTATATGGGATATGAAATCAATTCGCGAATATTGAAAGACGCCATACGAGTATGTTGAATATGGAACCAATTGGGATATGTTGAATGGTTCCACACGAATTTGTTGAATATGGAACCAATTCGGATATGTTGAATGATTCCTCACGAATATGTTCGATATGGAACCAATTCGGATATGCTGAAGGTTATAACACGAATATGTTAGATATGGAACTAATTTGAATATGTTGAAAGATACCATACTAATATGTTGAATATATAATTAATTCGTATATGCTGAAGGATACCATACGTGCTGGATATGGAACCAATTCTGATATGTTGAAAGATACCACACGGGTATTTTGGATACGGAAACAATTCGGATATGTTGAAGGATACCATACGGGCACGTTAGATATGGAAATATTTCGGGTATCCTATAAAGGATACCATTCGAATATGTTAGATATCGAACCAATATTTTGAAGAATATGTTGGGTCTGGAACTAATTCTGATATGTTGAAGGATACCATACGGATATGAAACTAATTCGGGTATGCTGAAAGATACCATACGTATATGTTGGATATGGAACTACTTCGGATATAATGATATAAATATATGTTTATTGATAGCATTGTAGTATGTATATCAAGATCAAGACCAGAAGATCGTTATTTTCGAATTGTAAATATACACCCAAAAATCTCAGGAGATGTAACAACATTGAATTTGGAGTAACAAAATCGTGTTGTTACTCTTCAGAGTCTCTTTCTCCACGGCTTCCACTCACATTTGCACTATATATTAGTTTTGTTGACCTTTCTTCATTTATTATTTCCATGTGTCCAAACCATCTAAGATTGCTCTGCTCTATTTTACTCAGCATATCACTTATAGGTTCACATTCATCCCTAATCCCATCATATCGTATTTTGTCATAGATTGTCACTCCGTGTGAATTAATTCGGCTCCTTTCAATATTTTAGCACATCCACGTTCACCCTCATATATCAAAGCTGTTACAAAAATATATTTATTGGGTGTTAACATAAGTTGTGTCCGTTTCTTCCAATTTAAAAACGAGCACCAAAAAAAAAAAACAAAATGGTAAACGTTATACGTCATTCGAAAGAAAATTTTCTTTACCATTTTGTTTAACTTTTGGTGCTCGTTTTTCAATTGGAAAAAAAAAGGACACAACTTATGTTAACACCTAACCCTTCCATTCTTATCTTTGAATCCAACCATGTCATTTTTTCCTTGAGTTCGATTTATTTCCTTCCAAAATATTTTTATATTTTCCTGCATATTTATACTCAATTTTCTGCCTTCTTCATCTCAAATTATCTATTTATTTTCCTTTTTTGTTGTTTAAACGTTTATGTAATATTTTGTAATTTTAATGCCTTAACTATAAACAACATATGTAATATTTACTAGGCTGTAAATTTGATGGAGAATACGTATGGTTCGTTGCTACATCTTCTCAACTCCTCTATGCAATGGAGGCATGGAAACTGAATAAAAAAAACAGCACGTGGAATTGAGGTCTACAGACGTATCCTTTAGAGGCCCTGGACAAATCTAGTTCAAGTAGCATCTCGAAGAAATTCAAGTTCACGTTAACCAATAGACCGACCATGGGAAAAACTGATATACTTCAAGTAGCAGCTCTAAGAAGTTAAAGATGGTAACCAATAGACCTACCATGGGAAACCAGGTATACTTCAAGTAGCATCTCTAAAAATTTAAAGATTACGTTAACCAATAGACCTACTATAGGAAACCAGATATACTTCAAGTAGCATCTCTAAGAAGTTAAAGATTACATTAACCAATAGGCATATCATGGAAAACCAGGTATACTTCTAGTAGCATCTCTAAGAATTTAAAGATTACGTTAATCAATAGACTTACCATGGGAAACCAGGTATACTTCAAGTAGCATCTCTAAGAATTTAAAGATTACGTTAACCAATAGACCTACTATGGGAAACCAGGTATACTTCTAGTAGCATCTCTAAGAATTTAAAGATTACGTTAACCAATAGACCTACCACGGGAAACCAGGTATACTTCAAGTAGCATCTCTAAGAATTTAAAGATTACGTTAACCAATAGACCTACTATGGGAAACCAGATATACTTCAAGTAGCATCTCTAAGAATTTAGAGATTACGTTAACCAATAGACCTATCATGGGAAAAACAGATATACTTAAAGTAGCATCTTGAAGAAATTAAAAATCACGTTAAGCAATACCGACTCTGGTTTTATAATGTTACAACGCAAAATATATATTAAGGTTGAATGCTAGGTCAATCTAAATAAATGACGTCATAGTCAGGAATGTTGACGTCATGGAATAGCGTAGGAATACGTTCCCCTTAGCCCTGGAAGGGGGTATTGCGCGCCAATCTACGAATTCCGTATTTACCCAAACCCAAACCTTGTCGAAATCCTGCTGTCTTTAGTACGAAAAATAGCTCACGTAAACCAGTTTAAAAAAATTTAACTCACGTAAAAATTAGGATAAAATATTTAACCAACTTTTTTTTATCAAACTCAATCATAAAACTAATGATGACCAATTTAATATTTAAAAAATAGAGATTTATAAATTTATCAGGCGAAAGTTACAACAGATTGTGAAAGTTCGGCACCATACGAGTACTCGTATATACTGACCGGAAACACTCATCAGTCAATTGCATAAGAGTAGATACGGTGCACATAATTATCGTCATCTTCCAGCCCGGGAGTTGCGGGTTCGATTCCAGTTTTCCCTTTAGTCTTGTTTAACACCTTTCTGATTGCTATTAAGAGATTACCACATGACAAACAAAACCACCAGAATTTACTGTATGTAACAAAAGTAGAACACAATGCAATACGACTTAAAAGGTCTTGCAAATAAAAGCCAATAACTAGAACACTAACTTATTCGTCAGGATATAGTTTTTGTATTCATATAGTTTTTGTATTCACCACAATCAGACAATATTGGGGTATAGCTGATCTCAATAAACCGTGCCATTCAAAAATCCCACTCCTCACAGCACATCAGTCATAAGTTCCCATTCATCCCTAATCCCTTCATTTCGTATTCTGTTACACATTGTCACCCCATGTAGTCTTCTCAGTGTACATTTTTCGATAGCATTAATTCAACTCCTTCCAATATTTTAGCACATCACGTTTCACTCACATATATCAATGTTGAAACTAAAATATCGTTGTGGACTGTCATCTTAGCATATTTTAATGCTGATGTTTTAGTGCATCATTGACTTTGTTTCATATCACTACATGCTGTCCAATATCTCTCTTAACTTTTCCATTATCTGAGAAAATCTTACCCAACTGATAGATTGCAGAAAGTTTTTTCACCCATACATCGTATTTACTTTTCGTTTCACACTTTTCAATCACGATGACTTTGGATTTCGCAATATTCATTCTCAGACCTTACTCTCCGGATATTTCTTACAATTTACTTATCAAACTCTGTAATTCATCTTCATTCTCCGCTAACAGTACCATGTCATCAGCGTACAGCAATCTGTATACATTCCCATTTAACATACATTCCCATTCGACGTACATTCCCATACAACATACATTCCCATTCGACATACATTCCCATTCGACATATATTCCGATTCGAGAAAGTTTGTTATGAAATGCGTCACTAGACCATTTAATGCTTCAAGTAACTGCCATAAGAACTGTAAGCTAGATCCGAAACAAATACCGAAAAATTTAAGCTGATACTTCACTGAGTTTAGCATGCAATGTGACATCAAACAAAATTAACAAATATTTAAAAAAAATATTGTATTATTAGTATATCAGTTGCTAAAGAAGGTACTAAATCAGGGATCAAAAGTAATATATTTTAAAGATTTTTCCTTAATTTTACCACATCCGGTCGGCGTTACATTCAAAATTCCAAACAATGTATGATATATTGTTTTTGCTTTCGTTATCAGTTTAGATATGAAAACTGCAATTAAAAACTATTTGAAACAAGCCAATAAAAAACGAGAACGATTTTTTAGACTACTACAGCTTTTAATTAAATAATTACTTGTTCTATTACAATATATTTTTCTGATTGAACTCATTCCTCGTCCATTTTGTTATATGTTTTAAGTTATTGAAATGATTATTGAATAGTTCCGATAAAACAAGATTTCAGGATATATTCCGGTGCAAAAATTATAAATCTAACTATTACTTGAAATCTCCAGTACCCAGATTAGATCGATTGGGTAATGAGTATGCTGCAGTCTCGGACATATTTGGTGATAGTTTTAATTAGATCGATTGGGTAATGAGTATGCTGCAGTCTCGGACATATTTGGAGATAGTTTTAATTAGATCGATTGGGTAATGAGTATGCTGCAATCTCGGACATATTTGGAGATAGTTTTAATTAGATCGATTGGGTAATGAGTATGCTACAGTCTCGGACATATTTGGAGATAGTTTTAATTAGATCGATTGGGTAATGAGTATGCTGCAATCTCGGACATATTTGGAGATAGTTTTAATTAGATCGATTGGGTAATGAGTATGCTACAGTCTCGGACATATTTGGAGATAGTTTTAATTAGATCGATTGGGTAATGAGTATGCTACAGTCTCGGACATATTTGGAGATAGTTTTAATTAGATCGATTGGGTAATGAGTATGCTGCAATCTCGGACATATTTGGAGATAGTTTTAATTAGATCGATTGGGTAATGAGTATGCTGCAGTCTCGGACATATTTGGAGATAGTCTTAGTACCTTCAAAACTTCTCTCAGGGAGCGTTTTTGTTTATTTGAACCACGAATCTGGCGTCACAACGTCACTCGTTGTTTTTTTATATTTTCTTCTCAATGATTTTTTTCCCCTCAAACTTTCCAAGATCTCGATAAAACAAGTTGAAATTACCATTTATGTTATTTTATGTATATTGAATGAATGAATTCTGTAGTTTTATTTTTTCCGTTATTTTTTCTTTGTTAAGGCACTGGCTCTCCTGAACCTTGGCCTGTTTTAAGCTTGTAATATTTGTATAACAGGTAAAATGCTTGTGCGTAGTCCTTTCTGGTATTTTTATGTATGTGTCATGTCTATATATTTATATGTCAATATGTTTACGCTTATACTTTTTGTGACACGTTGACTTTGCATTCATTCAAATAAATAAATATGAGTATACATTTCTGAAAATTTTGTGTATGTGTCATGTCTATATATTTATATGTCAATATTTTTATGCTTATACTTTTTTGTAACACCTTGTTTTTGTATTCATTTTTAATGAAGAAGAGCATAATGACGCATAATGATAATGATTTTTAATGAAGAAGAGCATGGTACTAAATAAATAACTATGACCATACCTTTCTGATATTTTTGTGTATGTGTCATGTTTATATGTCAATGTGTGTATGCTTATACTTTTTTGTAACACCTTGATTTTGTATTCATTTTTAATGAAGAAGAGCATACATGGTACTAAATAAATAAATATAAGTATAATATATGTAACATATGCGAAAAAAGTCCATATAGGAATATTGTATTTGCGAATAACTATGTTTGCAAGAAAACATATGTTTCACTAAAATACATGTACATCATTTGCTTTGAGTAGTTGGGCTTCCACCTTATTTCCAACCGATACTTAGCTTACACTTTGTGCAAAGGGGCGTAAATTTTGTGTGTTATCCCTTCACTATACCACTACGTTATACATTCTTCGTTATCCGCGAGGTTACGTTCCACCAACATACAACGTATAAAAACTAAGCGTTCGTACAAAAACAGGGGTAAGGTACACAAACTTTCCCGACTTACCTAAAAATAACAGATGTTTTTCATATAATTTGTTTGGGATAAATTAAAGACGAAACAACGACTTAAGCATTATTTATTACCATATAAAGGTAATATTTAATTTTGATACAAAATTTAAAAAAACATGGACCATAGGTAAAACTGTAAATATGCGGGTAGACTAACGAGGCGAAAGAAAAAGCTAGTAATTGACGTTTGTCTCTTCATTTTTCAAGCTTTTTGCAAATTTGACGATAAAGCTCAAGTAATATTTCTAAACCTCATTTCAATCCTGTTTATATGCATTGATCTGAATCCAAAACTTTTATCAGTAAGTTGACCAGTCAATAAAAATAAAGACATTCAATACGAATAGCCGTCTTTTACTTATGTTTCACCTTCCAACTCACTTTCCTCCAGAGCGTTCATCAAATCGTCCAACTCTTCTGACGTTAGGGCTTTCAATAATTCCATGACACCATTTCTGGTATGCCCGTTGTATTTTAATGACATTTGCGCCTTCTAAGTTCTGCGCGATAGTTACGATTTGGTCAACTATTGCATTTATATTTGGAGATCAGGAAAATTATAACACCTAAGACCTCTTTATATTATTTTACAATACGCATATCAAGTTTTAATTCCGGGAAAAAACACCGATAACGAGAAACCACTGTACATAATAGATCTTCTTTATTGATACGATGTGCTTTATACAATGTTATTTTTTAGAATAAATTTCCATTTCGTTATGAGAACAGCTGTGTTTGTTTTCTATATCTCTTATGTCAAAGGTCCGGACCCTAAAAAATACAGGATATACGAGTAAGATAAAAGAATTTATTTATAGAAATTTTCTGTTTTGACTTTGTGGACCTCCATATTAAAATATTTAACGATATATAACTTGGTTATTCCACTATTTACATGTATCACCCCGATCAACGTGTCTACTTCGTATGACGAGATTCTCTTCAGCCGGAATGGTCCCGGTTTGGATCTAATTGGTGTCTGTGTTTCTATGACATCCGTGGTAAGACGCATGTCTTCTGGGAGTTCGGTTCCCGTTAGAACCCATCGTTTTTCAAATAATGTTTCTACGTGGTTTTGACTTAAGACGTTGTTAACGTCTTTCTGGTTGATTATAAGAGATTGCTATATGACAGTGCCTAGCAGTGTTATGTGGTTGTGTTTTATATGTGGTCTATTGACGCTCGGTTGTGTTGTCTATGTGACCTATTGTGACGCATAGAAAATATTTTAATGGGTGACGATTATTTTAGTAATTTTTTTATGATATTAAATTTTTGTTACTAACTTTAAGTATTAAGTTTTCTGGAAAGTAGTTTCGTAATATAAAATAAAATCTCAGATAAATTATTTAATAGAAATTGTAGACATGTATTTGAACCACTTTATATGGGTGCATGAATTATTATCAATCGTATTGTTATTTCTATTAGTTTTATCTAAACTACGAATATTTCAACGTGTCTTATATTGTCTCACAGCCCGGAGGTCGCGGGTCTCAAATTAATTTTAATTAATTAATTAATCTCAAATTAATTTAATCTCAAATCAAAAAATCTCAAAAAGTCTCAAATCCTGTAGGAAACCATATATAAAAAAAAGTACTCCTGTCTGGTTTTCGCTTAAGGCCTCTTTAACATTTTTCTGGTTGGTTGGAAGGTAATCGCATTGTCATTGCTGGGCCTCGTAGTCGAGGATACCCTCGCCATTCCATAGTCATTTCAGTTAGAAATTGAAGCTGTGGCGTGGAGTTTTTATTTATTTTTTACTTTAAGTGAGTGAGCCGTTGCACACATGCAAACGCACCGGCCACGTCGCTGTCCTGGATCCGATGGCACACCGAAGTGAGACGATCGAAGCATATTGGCATGTTTTATTTTTCTCTTTTTAAAAAAAAAATATGACGAAAGTCATAGGTATCGTTATACCCTCGAATGGTTGTACCATTCGAAGGGAGTAGCACTGCTCGGGGCTCAAACCGAACCTTCCGCACGGACTCCAGTGCGTTACCGTGCAACCATACACCTTTATACACATGGTAATAAGCCCATCAGGTTTTACTGTATACAACGAAAATGTAATTGAATACAATACAATAATAAAATAACACAGTAAAATGATTGCCAGGATTTATGATATATTATTATATTCCTTATATACTAGGTAAGTCCAGAAAGTAAGTGTACTGAATTTTTGTAGGTTACAATTTTTTTATTGAAACAAATAAAATTACGTGGTTACCGTAGTACATATGTAAGCTATTTTTCGACATAGTCGCCTTCCTCTCAATGCAGGTGGTGAAGCGGGGTATCAACTTTTTGATGCCTTCCTCGAAGTAGTTTCCCGCCAACCCCTCCGTCCACTTCTCCACCTCCTTTACCTCCTCGTCGGTTGAAAACCTTTTTCCACCCATGTGCAGCTTCAGGGAGGTAAAGCGATAGTAATCTGAAGGTGCTAGGTCAGGGGAATGCGCGGGATGGTTCAGGACATCCCATTTAAACGAGGCGAGCAGTTCCTTCGTGGCGTTGGCCATGTGTGGTCTGGCATTGTCGTGCAGCAGGCAGACTCCCTTTGTCAGCATGTCTCTCCTCTTGTTCTGAATCGCCCTCCGCAATTTTTTTAGGGTCTCACAGTATCTTGCAGAGTTGATGGTCTCCCCTTGAGGCATATATTCAATTAAAATTATGCCTTGACAGTCCCAAAACACGGATGCCATGATTTTCTTGGCTGAAATTGTGGTTTTGAACTTTTCTGATCATCATGCACAGACGTACGACCGTTTTTAAACTCGCGACACCACTTGTACACACTCGTACGATTCATAGCTTTATCACCATATGCAGTTTTCACCTCATTATAAACCTCAACCGGAGGTTTTCCGTTCCAAACGAGATAACGGATGACGCCGCGTATTTCGCACTTGGCGGGAGATTGGATTGACATTTTTCACGAAACGTGTTGTCGCGTCGACACTTCTCAACGTACTGACCTCGAACCGGTCTCGTTGCGGAGGGGAAGGGTCAGGCTACACGGAAGTGTAGCCAAAATGTCGAAAATAAAATCATCCGGTCGTGAGAGCCTCAGTACACTTACTTTCTGGACTTGCCTCGTATTATAGCTTTTAGACCGGATTTTTATTACGCAATAATTACAATCATAGTGTTGCCATTAACCAAAATCAATGACCAATAAAACAGTTCACAAAATATTAAGCCCATTAGTAAGCCTTCAGTCCGTTTCTTAACACTGACTTTTCTTTGTCGTAAATGAATGTAATCTATTATACAATAAATGTATTTACTCATTAACCCTACAGGGACTGAAAAGACGCTTATTTTTCAATGGGAGGTTTCGAATTCAATTTCCGATGGTAACCAAATACAAAAAAAGGGACCCCAGTGGTGTGATGTACAAGAAGAAGGTCCATAATTACTCCTCGAAAAGTCGCGATGACTTTCGCTTTCCAAAATCCAAAATACCGTACCCTAAAGTGGTTTCTAAATTTTAACGAAAAGCCAAAATGTATTTTTAAGATGTCAGGAACATCATGAGTTTTCGTTGTTTATATTGGTTATTTGTTGAGAAAAGATTTAGTTGTCATTGAAGTTGAAAAAAAATGTAAATGTAAGATCTCGGATGTTAAATGAAATTGTAATTTTGCTGGATTTAATAAATATACGATTAAAAATATTGTGAAAAAATGTATGGATGTACGAGTAGAACAGGCATAAAGTGTGATTTCGCTATATAAAAATAGATATTTTAAAATAATTTGACAGTTATGGGTTAAAAGTTTGCCACCATAAATTGTATCTCAACAAGCCATAGAAAAAAAATCTATAACAATTAATATTTTAAGGAGATTTTTTTCAAGCCAGAATATCTTAAGCACGCTGTCCTGTTATATTAAAAAAATACATTGACGGTAAAGTAGTTTCGCATTTCTCGGAAAGATGTCGTCAGGACAACATTTTTGTCGCTGACTTCGTTCCAAACATACCAAATGTATATTATTATGAAAGGTAATAATAGTTCAGCGCATTCTTCGGCAATTGCTTGAGCATTTTTGTGTCATTGAAAATGGAACAAAATAAACTGTCTTTTCGGTGCTTGATGCTCTTTCACTACCGCAAAGAAAAAAATGCGACACAAACAAAAAAATATATGTACAATGTATGGCGACGATGCATTTAGCGATCGTGTGTGTTAAATGTGGTTTAAAAAAATATTTAATGGTGATACGACACTCGAAGACCGTCAAGCAATATGTAATAGTTAATAGTCACTTAGTTTTTATATTCCCGACAATTACAACCATGCAAGAAATTATCCTTTATCTACATATAGTACCAACTTACAGAATCATTGTGCTTGTTCAATATTGAGTGACGCGTGATTTCGGGATATTGAACCGATTGATTGACTCAGTGGATATATTTCGGCACCACCTAGCACTATGAGATGAATCCTTCCTAATATTCTTCCATATGAATAAAACATTAACCATACCCAAATCGCGTAACAGAAGAAATTCATATAATGTGGACATTTAAAAAAATGTGTTCGCTCTCGAACCAGGACTGACCAACCCACAGCCCGCGGGCCACATGCGGCCCGCAGCGCCCTTATGTGCGGCCCGCGGTCATATATGACGAATTATGTTTTTTTTTATTGCCATACAAATACATTTACGAATTAATAACTTAGAATTCTAAGTTTAATTACCATACAAATACATTTTGTTGTTGGTTCAATACATATTTTCTATTCATATCTAACATAGCTGTATCGTTTTATTTTTCAGATTTACACTGATTGAACACTTTCTGTGTACCTCTGCATCCAAATCAATCACATACAAAAAAAAATAAGTGTAAAGCCAGATATCGAAAAAAAAATATTGGAACGTAATTAGCAATTATTCTTATTTATGTGTGGCCCTTGGAAAATTTTAAGTCGTCAATGCGGCCCGTGGGGCAATTTGGATTGGCTAGGCCTGCTCTAAAAGGACGATGACCACTGATGACAATCAAATTAATACTTTGATCGAGAATAACTATCGTTCTATGACACGAAAAAAAGTGGAGATACTGAAAACCACTGTCCACGAGTATTTAGTACAATTTTGCATTTAAATTTGACCTAGAATACGACATTACTTTGTAAACAATCAATACTTTTCATAGTTGACCTGTTTGCATAATAATTTATAATAATGTTTGTTATATTTCCTCAGTAAGATACAGGCAAATTCTAGTCTACAAGGGATACGACAAATGAAAGGCAACATATCCATATAATTTGTATTTCCACTTTAAATTGCCTGTTCCATTTTTTCATAAAATATGTAGTTATAAAACTTGTCATGTATAAATATAAATTTATAAGATCATCAAGATGCCTCGATTTTTTATATCGATAACGAAATATATGTCAGGCAACCCTGACTCGAACGACGACACTGCGCAAGTGTGAATGCGAACGAATACACATAGGACGTAATTTTACGAGTCAGTATAGCAGTATACTTCTCAGAGAGAAGTTCTGAAGTGAGAAAGAGAGTTTGTGATCGTGAAAACATTTACAAATTTGTGCCTAAATTTGTATCTTTACCCAGTTATTAATTGTATTCGACAAATACATATAAACATTATTATTCGGTATATTTTGTCATTCAACAAACGTCCATTTGAAAGGTTAATACATATTTTTTTCTTTAATTAAGAATTGTTTATGTGGATTAGAAGTATTGAATTATTAAATTTCGTAGATTATTTTGTAGAAAAAAATGTTATATTAGTGTATAATAATAAAATATACAATATATATTGATATTTTTATATATTGATATTTTTACGTACAGTTCAGAAACATTCTCTGAAATAATATCTTAATACATTTCATTTTAGTTGTTTTGATTTGTAAAATATCTTATTTGATGAAAATTATAGTGATTTTAGTGAATAATAATATAATGCTTGCCCTAAATATGATAATATTGTTATATAGTTTTTTTTAATATTTTGTTCGACACTACTAAAAATATTTATTATTTATGTTAAAAAAAAATTTTTTGACATGTTTGGCTAATTTTACTATGTTTTGTGTTAAAGATATTTTCTTATTAGTTTTTCAAATTAGAATTGTACATTAGTTTATTGAAAAAAAAAAGAAATTGGTTGAGAATTCAAAACAAACTTATCCGTAATCAATTTCAGTTTACAAATTATTTATTTTTTATGAATAATACTTGTAATTGTTTGTATAATTCAGATATTTTTTGAATAATACTTCTAATTGTTTGTGTAATTCAGACATTTTATGAATAATACTTCTAATTGTTTGTATGATTCAGACATTTTATGAATAATACTTCTAATTGTTTGTATTATTCAGACATTTTTTTAATAATACTTCTAATTGTTTGTATAATTCAGTCATTTTTTTATATAGTATCTAAGTTTCATTATATTGTTTTTTTTTTAATTTCTTTGTATGTAGTGATTTCACTGATCAATAATTTATTTGCATGTTAAAATCATATTTTCAAATATTTTGTGCGACAATTAATAAAAATATTTGTTTTCTAAAAAAATGTTTTGATTTGTTGAGCTTCACTTAATTATTTTGAATGTTGAAGATATAAATTTGTCAGTTTTTCTTATTAAAAATATAATATTTTAAAAATAAGTTAGTTAACCCGCCAGGTTTTATTGTATACAACAAGAGTGCCAGAATCTCTTACCATGACTTACATACAACCTTCGCCTCCTCTACGATCCATACATCTTCTAATATAACTCTTACGATTTCCCCGACTACATTTTCTTCTTTCACAATATCATTCACTTGATCCAGATATACGTTCCTTGGTCTTCCTCTACATCGCCTTCGACTCACACATTTGCACTGTATATTTGTTGTACAATAAAATTACTCGTTTAAGTTTTTTTTAAATGTTTTTATTGAATTACAATTCAGAAACATTATTTTACTGCTTTTACAAAGAAATAATATGTTTTGTCATTGTTTTGTTGTTTCTGTTAATATAGGCCATGTTTTTGTTATAGCAGTATCAAATCTGAGTTGGCATTTTTCCTCATTTCGAAATTATATGAAATAGGGTTAATTAATTAAAATAATGAAATTGTTCTTTTTTTTTGGAAAAATTATCACTCTCTCTTCTTTCGTTTGGTAACTTTTAACATATCTGAATTTGCCATTTGTTGAGACAATATTTTCTTAGTCCCGGTAATCGAGCCTTCGAACTTAGAACCACCAGAAAAGGCACGGAACTTGCAGTTCATCATTGAACACGTTGCCAAAACTATCACATGTGAAGGTAACAACACTTGCACATGTATTCGGCGCTTATTAGTATTTTTAACAGATAAACAACTGTCTTGCCAGTTCATTTTTTTAGATATCGTCGAAAATCGAACCCTAGAGTAGAAGTCAAGCGTGTTTTACCAACTAAGCCACAAAGGTAGTAATTTAATTTTAAAATTCGTTATTTGATTTCTTACTAGTCCTTTTATGGAAATTCCATTTATTATAATTTGTGGAGTAACATAAAATATTTCTCAAAACATTTTTTAACAAACTTCGTTTTAATAAATTAATAATTGAAGAAATCATTAGTTCAAATCCCGATGGAGCCAAAACAAAGTTATCCCAGACGGCTTTGTTTTTCATTCAAGACTCGAAATATTCTTGAACCTGTCTGGTTTCTATATTTGCATCAAACCGGTTTGTACAATACTGTTTTAGGGTTTCAAATTTATGGTGCATTATTGAAGTCGGAATTATCCAGATGGCTGATGGATATGTTATGTGGCTAAGCATCCAATGTGTTCTACTGTACTGGCCTGAATATGACACGATGTTTTAAAACCATTTTCCTTTTTTTATAAATAGGACTCACGTTATATTCAATGACTAATATAATATACATACAATCATACCATCGCGCCATTTTCCTGTATGGGTAGGCAGAGAAGACGAAGCGCCAGAATTTTCTATCTCGACACACATACTTAGTATCTTCTACGTCTATACAACTTGTACGACATCTTAGACTTTTTATGTTTTCTTTTTTCAGAATTTAATTAACTTAATCCAACCATGCTTTGTTATGTCTTCCTCTCACTTGCAGATTTTGATACTGTCCGGTTCGAGCATATATATTTGTTTTAATGCCCCATTGATTTTGTTTCCTTTCGCTACCCATCGGTCGATATCCCTCTTAACTCGGTGGCCTAATTGATAAGACGCTTGTCTCCCAACCCGATGTTACGGATTCATATCCCGCTAGAACCCTTTTTTTAAAGGATTCCAGTCTGTTTTTCACTTAAGGCCACTTTAACATCTTTCTGGTTGGTTTGTAGAGATTGCCACATAGCAATAAGCCCGCCAAGTTGTACTGTATACAGCGAAAGTGTAATACAATACAATAACTCTACCACCATCTGAGAAAATACTACCCAAATAGCAGAATTCCTCAACTTGCTGCAATCGTTCGTTATTCCCGTACATATCATATTTTTCCATTATTCCCGTACATATCATACTATACATATCATATTTTTCCTTTCACACTTTTCTATCACCACGACTTTGGATATTGTAACATTCGTTCATACCATTTACATATGTCATACAATTTGTTTATCAGAATCTTTAATTCACCCTCATTCACCTCTAATTCGACCATGTCATCAGCAATCCAACATTTCTATTCGACATTTGAATGGAAATGTTAGTGGATTGCTGGTTGTCATCACCTATTGATTAATCTCTATAGTTCCTTCCATTTTGCAACATTCATTATTACCATTACTTTGGATTTTACAACATTAATTCTCAAACGACAATTGAAGTTCCGTAGAAATATTCACACGACACTCATATTTGATGCATTTCTGGGGTGCATCATACTTGATGTCAGAACAAAAACTAAACTTAGAAAAATACCAGGCGCAATGACATCACAGTTGTATTATTGGATATTGTTGTTGTTATCAAAACATTCGAGGACAACATAAGGAAAGAATATAACAATTGACTATTAGCGGGAACTGGCCCATTGACACCATCAGGAAAAATAATTAAACTCTCGGTTTACCTCTTAGGTGTATGGACAGCGACAGTCTAGGATAATCTTTTGACCCGAATCTATAATAAATGGGTTAAACAATTTTTGCTTTTCAAACAGCTGAAACGGGATAGATGACGCCACCCTATTCGTATATTGCAAATAATATCTGGCAGTAAAGTAAATGATACAGTAGAATTGAGAAAAGAATCTTGATATGGTTTGACTACATTAAGAGAATATGTATGTTTGAAATTAATAAATTAATGGAGAGCTGGGAAGAAGTTAACCGAGGAGAGATGAAAGGTAACAAATTTGAGAAACGTTATATATGACGAAAAGTGTGGAAATATAAACGACACGAGAGCTGTGTGTGTGGATAAAAAGGCGTATATAGTAGAACTATCATGTCTACCTACTCCCCAAAAAGGAAGATTGTTTGATTTTATTTATATACGTGTATGTAATATATTTTTAAAAATTCATTAGTAAATAATACACAAAGGGTCTTTCAAATTGAGGGTTTTTTTTAATTATGTATATTTTTTAAATTCTTGAATAAAACACACAACTTGCTTTGATTTAAAAAACCTTTTTATTTGTCATTGAAGTATAGTATAATGTATTACATTTAAACACAAAAAAACAATATCCGCCAAATGTCCACCTCTTGCAGCTCTCCACAGATGTCCACTTTTTTGTCAAAATTGTCGATGACATTTTGGCATAATTGCGGTTCTAACTCATCAATAACGCGAATAATTTCGTCCTTCAGCTCAGGAATTGATCGGGGGTCATTCTTATAGACCTGGCTTTTCACGTAACTCCAGAGAAAATAGTCCAACGTTGTCAGATTACATGATCTTGGTGGCCAATTAACATCACAGTTTCCGGAGATAACAATACATAAAATAATTCAACAATTTGAACGCGTTGTATTGTATACGACACCGTTTTTATAAATGTCATACATTACACTTCTCAAATGTCACAAGACCCAGGCAAGTTCGCGACGCCATATGGGTTTTATCCAAGAATTAAAAAAAAAAAACGCTCAATTTCAAAGATCCTTTATATAATGGAGTGAAACGTGGACGTTAAAAATGCTGAAAGGAGCAGAATAAATACTTGAACTGAGAAGAATACATGGGGTGACAATGTATGATAGTACAGAATGAATGTGAACCTGAGATTTATGTATTTAAAGTATGAAGAAGAGCACTCTGAAATGGGTTGGGCATCTAGAATTAAGTAATGAAGACTTATAAAACAAATATTCAGTGTAAATATGAGTGGAAGCCGTAGTAGAGGAATACTGAAGAAAGTGTGGCTGGATTAAGTGACTGATATTTTGAAAAGAAACGTAAAAATCCAAAGAAATTGTAGGAGTTGTGCAAGAAGGTTTATGGATGCAGAGGAAGCTAAAGATATGTTTCGTTATATGGAAGTCTGGCGATATATCCTTTATGCCTACCTCGTAAGGGAAATGTCGTGATGGTATAAATGTTTGTTTATAAAACATAAATATCGATGTGAATCAGCGTAAACAATCTTCCATAGCAGATTTTTCGCTTTAGTCAACAACTCGTAGAAACACCTGTTTGTCCTTGTCGAAGTATTTTGAAGTTTTTTTTTTTAAATACTTCTCTTTAAAAATATGCATTTTATTAAGATGAAATAGATTTGATACTAATAAGAAGAAAATAACTCATCAAAAATTTTGAATTTATCTCTGTGGAAATCCCTATTACAATATTTAATAAAAACATACTTTGTTTTTCCACAAATTACATTATATTCGTGACACATGTTTGTACCATATATCTAAGCTCTCTTTAGTTACGAGACCAATGTTTATGTCAGGATGGTGTCATGTTTCATCGAAATAGTATATGCTCTATTCACTCAAAAAAATAATTTAAAAGGCCTTGTAAATTCGTAAAGTTAATCATTTGTTTTTGCTTATCTCTAATGTTCCTTAATTCATCGTTTTATGTAATTTTTGTGACATATGTAAAATTTTAACTTAGCTTTCTTTGAAATTATGATATGTCTCTATAATATGGTTAGCAAATCATGAAAAATTGTTATTAGGTAGACAACGCTTGTATCTTTGTATTCTAGTGCCTATGTTCATATCTGTATTCTAATATAATATATACTTTCACATGCACATACTATTTCATATATGTACTCCATATAATTAGTGGAATAACAAAGTAATAGATTTTAATTTAATATTAAATTTAATTTAATGTTAGATTTTAATTTAATATTAAATATTCCGAAAACAAATCACAGAAAATATTATTTACAGTTAAAACCTCGGGAAATTGCCTGTATAACCTACGCGCCGACTGCTTAAGACACTTTTCTCGCAGCCCGGAGGTTGCGGGTTCGATTCCAAATTATTTCATGTTCGTTTGCAATTTTGTATTAAAATGTCTCAAATCTCCACGATTATCAATTTCTAAGATATTTATGTATTTTTGTAATAATCTTATTTATCACGCTGAAACCTGTTTTAACGAAATACGAAGACGCAAAAACTATGAATAAATCAATATGTCATTCGTCCCACAACTGCAAACATAGACATTTTTTTGCAGTTGTGATGAATGCCACACGAGGTCTCCGTAAGACATCGCATGCCTAAAAGGTCACCTAAAAATTTGGGAAACAGCTGATGCTCTACCTCAAAATATTCAAATTGATGATTCGGATTAATTAATGTGCGTGGCCAGAAGACAATATCGTCTTCGGTCCCAGTAAGTGAGCCTCCTCGGGTTTAGAACATTGGAGTAGCCACAGAATTCACGATTCGTCATAGCACGTGTTCGTAACACTACCACACTTATCATACGTGAAGAGGCAATACTACTCAAATAAGTATTCGGTGCGTGCGAGTATTGTTCATTTCAACATCCATGTTTTACTCCCATTCATCAAAGTTGGTACTAAAACACTGCTGTGAACTATCGTCTAAGTACATTTTGATACTGTCCGATTCCAGATGCTTTAGTGCCACATTGATACTGTCCGATTCGAGATGCTTTAGTGCCACATTGAATTCCATATTTCATGGCTATTTTATTTTAAAATTAATTTTATACGAGTATTTCAACTTTTCTTCCATTGTCAAGGATTTAATAGTTACTACACTTTGTCCTTACTCGGTGTAATTTGCATCAAAACAATGCTAAGTAATCTTATCCTGGTATGTTGATAATAAATGTGTACATAATACTGTATAGCATACGAGTGTGGAATAAACGAAATTATCACAATTCACAGAATATATCTATAATAATTATATTAAGAGTTGTACTCACTCAGTGAAATGAGAGATTTTTATTTTATGTTTTAACTTAAAACTCCAAACAACAGATTCAAGTATTCGAGATGTTTGATTAAAGATGAGAAAAGTATTAAATTTATTAACTTATTCAAGTATTTATACATAATCAAAATGTATTAACTTATTCGTGCATAATCAAAATATGTTTAGATGATAGTTCCCGACAGTATTTAAGTGTTATTTTTAATATATGGGAGTGAAATGGGAACATTGAAAAATAATGTTGTTAAATAAATTATGTGGGCGTACACTGAGAAGAATATACGGGGAGACAATTTATAACAGAATTCAAAATGAAATGATAACGAGCGAATGTGTACTCAAGGCTGGTGTACAAAGTAAGATAAAAAAGAGCACATTGAGATGGTATCTAGGCATATAGAATGGGTAAATGAATAAATACTAACAAAAAAAGTATACAGTGCAAATGTGGGTGAAAAGCATTGCAGAGGAAGACTAGGAAAGTGCTATCGGATCAAGTGAATTACGGTATAGAAAGAAGGAAATGTTAAAAATTATAGAAATCGTAGGAATTGTATGAGAAGGTGCATGGATGTGGAAGAGGTAAAATATGTGTGTCGCGATTGGAAAGTCTGGCGCTCTGTCTTCTCTGTTTACCCCGACGGGCAGACGGCGTAATGGTTTATACGTAACTTATTCTAAACCGAAAGTAATGGCTTACAATTAAGATTCTCAGCCGATTATAGATAGTTCAGTTCAGTTCGATCGCACATCCACCCACGCTGTTATGGGGGACAACATAAGTCCCCATCCAGCGTGAGCTACACTTGAAGATCGAAATCTTCTTTATTTTTTTATGAACGCGACGTCACATAGTGACGAAGAAGAAACTACTTCTGCGGTATATAGATATATCCACCGTCCAAAAACCAGTGACGACAGGGTATAAATTGTTGAAGACTTTCGCAGAAGACTGAAATCGATGACGGTGACTTTTGGAAGATGCCGGAATGATGTTAAATGTAAAAAAAATCAGAGTATATATAAACTAGAATAATTTACAAAATAAACCTCACGAATCCGTTCTTAACATATTATATTGATTGGAATGTTGTGATGGAACTGTTGTCGAGGCCGTGGCATACTAACAAACATTTTGATTTTCAAATAATACCACAAAAAAGTTTGGGGTTGTTTAACATCGGGTGATCTTGGTGACCTGTTCATATTGCCAAAACGTGAGATTAAACAATTTCAATAAAAATAATCACTTTTTCGCACGGTTCTTATGTTGTGTACTTGTTATTTTATTTAAGGACAATTTTATATAGCGTCGTTTAGAGAGCAAACTCTCCTCAAAGGTGTTGTATTTCGGGACTCGAACTCATTAATCAAATAACTTCTGGCAACTATAGCAGCGACAGAGCGAATCATATGTTACGATTTCGTTGTATACAGTACAACATTGTGGGAGTATTGTCACGTGGCTATCTCTTTCAACCAACCAGAGGCGCTATACTCCAACAGAGATTGTTAATTGGCCTTTCCAGTTCACCGCTCTTCTTTTTTACATCGTCCTTTATTGTCCATGCAGTGAGACTCTGCAATCAGTTATAAACCATTGTTAGACTCGCTCCGTCCTTAGCATACTTTAAATAGCGACTGAAAACACTCTTAATTTTCTGGTCAGTAAAATAACGTGTTTCATTCCTGATTTTTTTTCCTTTCATCTCCAACATCCCTTCCTTTTCCTTTGATTGATGATATCTCACTATACATGAAAAGGAATGTTCTGGTGATTCTCCGTCTTTGTGGGGTTTGTGGGGCATATGCTCACGTATGTGTTCATGGATTTAGTGGGGATGGAATGTTTTTGCGACCATGTAACTTGCTTCATTTACTTTTGTCTGGTTGGTTGGAAGAGATCGTCGCCTGGCAATAAACCCGCCAGATTTTATTTGCAATAAAAGTGTTAAATAAATAAAATTAATTAATAAAGATATTTATGATGCTTCGTATGAAAACCAAATTGACAACAAAATAATGATAGATTGCAAAAAAATAACGATTTTTCCAAATAAATGAAGGCATTTTCCAAAGAATTAACGGCATCATCCAAAAAATTCAGCATGGTGTTATTTGCAATCATATGAGGCTTTCTCTTGTCTTAAATTTTGCTACAGAATTGAAATTCTTTAGTAAACCAATGAAAAGCATAAAAGTAAACGACGTCTAGACGTCATGGCGACGAATTATTTTCACCTGACGTCGAAAAACTTCAAGGCTATCCAAATAAACTGATTTCAGAAAGAAAAGAAATTGTGTCGAAACTTTGAAAGATTTTTTCCTATATATAATACATACATATGGTACACGTATATAACATGCCATGTTGTTTTTTTGTTTTAGCAAAGAGGACGGATCTCTATGCTTTTATGTATGCTCAACACAGCGCTATTGTGTGATATTGTATTACTTAACAGCGCTGTGCATGCCGTATATTAACTATTATTATTGGCCTAGAGGAAAGGAAAAGTAAAAGATGTAGGATCGAGATCAAAGGAAAGTCATGAAATAAATATATATTTTTCAATTATCTCTTGAATGTCGTTAAAGATGGAGAGCATGTGATGGGTCTGACGTTAGTTGTTTATGATATCAGATTGATGTGAGGGGCATGGCCCCGCCATAACATGCTGCCTCAAAACCCGCGCAATGTAATTCTCAAATAGCACATGAATTAGTTCCGTGGTTTAACGATACTTATGACTTCATTTCTATATATTTTCCTTACATTTTATATAATATTACTTAATTTAAAATTCTAGAGTCAGAAGAAGCCAAAGAGATGGGTGAGACAACACAGCATATGCTGTCCATTGGGCAGAAGCCTTCCGGTGTATCAAGTAAAACCACCCAATATTTGGGAGCAGTAGCAGGTGAGTTGTTTTCCTTTTTTTACTCTAAATGGAGAATTTATAATTAAATATTTATTACCATCTATACCTCCTTTACTGTCCATGCACTAATGAGACTTTGAAACCAGTTATCAACTAATGTTACACTCGCTCTGTCATTGACATGCTTTAAAGGGTGATTAAAAGACTTATTAGATATTAAGGTCCGCAAGATATCCTATCTGGGTCACATTTCACGTGGAGAGAAGTACGAAATCCTTCAGTTGATACTGATGGGCAAGATCGAGGGGCAGCATGGTCCTGGTAGAAGGCAAACATCTTGGCTGCGCAATATAAGATGCTGGACGGGGATGAGGCGTGTGGAGGACCTGTTCCGGGTTGCGCAAGATAAAGAAGCCTTTGCCAGAGTGATTGCCAACGTCGGGGGGACCTGATGGAGCACGACAAAAAGAAAAGATTTCTTAATTGATTTGGTATTTATATTGTAGAACTCCATTTTATTACAGAATGGTTTGACACCTAAATATGAAAAAAATCTACACAGTAACTTAAATTTAAGTGACAGATATGTTTCGCTTTACAAAAACATTGTTAAACTGGACGCAATGCATTGCTTACCAAGCTTATAATACGAGTATATATCAAAATATTTTACAATCAGTTAATTAAAACTAATATAAAAATTGTTTTAATATGAGTCGACTATCCTAACACCTTTTAACCGACAATGCTTTTATAAAACGAAACAGATGTCACTTTAATATATAAGTTATAGTGAAGATTTTTTTCACATTTAAGTTTCAAATCATTCTGTGATTAAAAAAAACTAAATTTGTAATTAGTAATGTAAAATCTTTTATACTCGACGATTGATTTTATTTGATTTAATTGGGTTCAATCTGTATCGATGATAAAATAATAAAGAAAGATTTGAAGGGTCGTAAAGTTATGGCACTGTAGCATTACCCAAACACCAAGGCTTGATATTGAGAATTATCAATTTAAAACTGTTAACAGGTTCACTTATTTCTGCTCTCTTGTCGCGGCGAGAAGTGATATAACTGAAGAATGCAAACAAGAATTATTCATGCAAACCGGTACTACTTTCGATTGCAGAAGATATTCAGGTCTCGAGTTGTAAGCAAGAAAACAAAAATTCAACATTCATATGACCTAATAAACGCGTTCGAAATATATAAATTAATAATAACCAAAATAAACTAGGATAGCCTTAACATGTTTGAAAGAAAATGTGCTAAGAAGAATTGCTTAGCTCCCAATAGTAAGGTCATGCACTTTGAATGTCAAAACTCTGACATTCAAAGTGACTTCAAAACATCAAGCCTGTGGTGAACGCACTTTTATTGATATATTAAAAATATCACAAATTTACGGGATAAAAATATAAAATTTTTATTTGAATATGACCCAAAATGATGTGTATAGATAAAATAGTATATGAATAATATAGATGTGTATAGACAAAAATTCATAAAAAAAAAACAATATAGGTTTTAACAGGAGAAATCCGTGCAAAGTGGATAAAAAAAAAAAAAAAAAAAAAAAAAAATGTGTAATCAGTATCCAATATAATACTTATATACTTTTTAAAAGTATTTATGTAATATGACACTTGTATTATATGAATTTGTCTACCCTAATGGTTCAGCGTTTAAGTCGTTTGACTTTCGAACAAAGGGTCCCGGATTAGATTCCCGGTGGTCTCACGTTTCACGTTTAGTTTTCACTGTGCTTCAGGATTGATATGATCGAGTATGCCTAAAATATTCTTTGGTAGAGCTTTGTAGCAGCCTATTATCAAGCCGAGGGTTTAATAGATACAGTGCTCTTGAGATGATAGTTATAAATAAGGTCACGAAAAAATACAAAACAACGCAATATAAATCAGGAGAAATTGGGACACGTTACCTCGTTTTCAGGCATTCTGATTTAAATATGCCTATAAATAGGGTGTCGGGGTAGGTAAAGACGACAGAGTGTCAGAATTTCCTATCTTAACACACCCTATGCCTCTTCCACATCCATACACCTTCAAATACAACTTCCACGATTTCTCAGACTTTCTACGTTTCCTTATTTTAAAATAGCATTCACGTGATCCAACCATTCTTTCTTTGGTCTTCCTCTGACACGTCTTCCACTCACATTTGCACTTGTATATCTGTTTTGTTAGTCTTTTTTCATTCATTCGTTCCACATATCCAAACCATCTCAATATGCTCTTCTTAATTTTATTTAACACATCGGCCTTAAGTTCACATTCATCCCGTATAACCTCATTCTGTATTCTATCATACATTGTCATTCCATGTATTATTCTCAATACACGCATTTTTATAGCATTTATTCGGCTCAAATCAGAATTTCCCCACGTCCACGTTTCACTCCCATAAATCATAATTGGCAGCAAAATACTATTGTGGACTATCGTGTTAGCAGATTTTTTCACTGCCCGGTTCGAGTATGCCCATTAATAAAAACTAACTAACGGTACGCGAGCCTTGACCCAATACAGATTTTGGCACGCGGCCAAAAAAGGTTGGTAACCCCTGTTCTAGTTCAATTATGAATAGCAAATTACTGGCCTAATTGAATGTCTCTTCACCCGAAGACAATATTATCCGATATATTAAAGAGGTACCATACGAATGTATGAATCACATATTATTGTTATAATCTGGCAAGATGCGAAATATTGTTATTATCTGGCTAGATGCGAAATTTTGTTAATTTTATGGCTCGAGAATAGATTTGAATCTCAAATCACGCGGTAAAATCTTATAAACAAACACGAGATCGCGTTTCGCGCCTCGTGATGTTTTGTGTAGGTGATTCTGTTGGCACCGGTTCAATATTCACTGGTGCCATTCTTTCGTTCATAATTTCCCTGTAACAATGTATTTTTACAGTTGTTTCTCACTTAACACTTTTGATCCAATGTTTTTTTTTTATATCGTATTGTAGAAAATACCACCATGCCTGTTCATTTTGGGATAAACAGAGAGAACAGACTTGCACAGCATAATTATAATATCCATGCACATAGATATATAGCCACGTCTACATTCATACACATCGTAAAACATTTTTCTCTCCTTCTCATACTTCTTACATTTCCCTCAGATAAATTTTCTTTCTTTTACATTTCTCAATATCATCAACCTACTTACACTCCAGGCAAAATTTATTTCATGCCAGAGACCCAGTCAATCCAATAGATAGAGGGAGTAGCTCTGTCGGTTTCATTTCTGTTGTAGGAACTACTGTCGTCGCTGAATATTGTCGTCACACACGGTCAACGACCGACGAAACGACCTTCGGATATGTCCAAAGGTCGCATACCAAAACATTGATATTGTTTACCCACAAATACTATTTACGATACATTCCACAGTAGAAAGAGAACGCATCACGCTGTCTCGCCGTTTTCGCCAACAAATTGTCTACCCACAATATTATTTGCGATGCCTGCAATATTTCAATCGACCATCTCTGCACGCACAGAAGCGAGATAAAAATATATTGCGGGCGCACTCCCGCGCCCATTCTGAAATGTATAAATACCTACTAACCGATAAATAAAGCATCATTAATCATTAATTATTATTCATTGATTCATTCACTCTCTCTTTCCGCATTGCTAATTGACGTATTTTATTTAAATACCAAACAATCAAAATCATCAACGCGTCCTTCAAGGACATTCGCTAAACTGTCATTATATTGTTTAAACTAAGCTTGTGGTTTCGCGTTAAGCTAAAATATCACATTAGTATCAAGTTTCCGTCCTCTTAATTGGATTCCGTCTTGATTTGTTTGTTGTTATCTGATATTTAACGTCTCAATAAAGAGAAGAAATATTATTCTCCATGTTAAGGATCAGATTATCAAAGGCATAAATACCCAAGACACCGTCTCGAAATATTTTTTTCAATTTAATAAAGTACACCGTAGGTACTTTAAAGTACGAGTACTTGAAAGTAAAGTACACCATAGACAGCGCCGACTTTGGCGTTTCATTTTTTTCAAAATATTATTCACTTGATCCACTCATACTTTTCTCGGTCTTCTTCTACAACGCCGTCCATTCAAATTTACACGATTTAAATACATTTTTATTTGTTGAATACATTTTATTTGAACAAATACATTTGTTTTGTTAGTCTCTCTCCATTCGTTCGTTTTACGTGGCTAAACTATCTCAAAGTGTTTTTCTTCAAGTAGTTATTTATTAATTTGTTTAAACTCACAAATTGTAAAAAAAAAAAACATTTTGCTAAATAACAGTTTGATAATGCTTTTGTTAAACGAAAATTATCACTTTGATTTAAGTTTATTGTGAAGATTTTTTTCCCATTTGAGTGTTTCGTATAATTATTCTTTACTTATTTTACGAAGACAATCATTCCGTGATTGTTGTGTCAAACGTGTGATCGTAAATTTATTTCCTTTCAAATTTGAGTGTTTGATAAAATAAATGTTTACTAAACAAATACAATCATTCGGTGATTGCTGCGTGTTAGACGTATGATCATATTTTTTATTATTTTTTTAATATGGTATTAAAGATTAACGCATAATCTAGCAAAGCTTCTGAATTTTGATCAGGCTTATATTAAACTCTTAAGGTTATTTGTGTCTTACTAATGTCGTTCACACTAGTGAGGATTTTAAATTGACGTTTAATATGTCATGATATTGTCATTAAGATATATTACTAACGACTTAACGTAGAATTTATTGTTTGATTTGCTATGGAATATACTGAATGAATGTAGTGTTGATTGTAAATTCATGCGTGGTATTTCGTCATTATATTATGCTGAAAGAAGAGCATTGTCATGTCGGAAGTCAGGACTGGATGATGATGATGGAAAATACGCATTTTCTTCAACATGTTATTCTGGTGACTTGTACAAAGTTTGACAATGCAGTATTTCACGGGTATACGAGTCATATCCAGAAACTAAGTGTACTGAATTTTTGTAGGTTACAATTTTTTTTTATTTAAACAAAAAAAATACGTGGTTACCGTTGAACATATGTAAGCTATTTTTCGACATAGTCGCCATTCCTCTCAATGCAGGTGGTGAAGCGGGGTATCAACTTTTTGATGCCTTCCTCTAAGTAGTTTCCCGCCAACCCCTCCGTCCACTTCTCCACCTCCTTCTTTACCTCCTCGTCGGTTGAAAACCTTTTTCCACCCATGTGCAGCTTCAGGGAGGTAAAGAGATAGTAATCTGAAGGTGCTAGGTAAGGGGAATGCGCGGGATGGTTTAGGACATCCCATTTAAACGAGGCGAGTAGTTCCTTCGTGGCGTTGGCCGTGTGTGGTCTTGCATTGTCATGCAGCAGGCAGACTCCCTTTGTCAGCATGCCTCTCCTCTTGTTCTGAATCACCCTCAGCAATTTTTTTAGGGTCTCACAGTATCTTGCAGAGTTGATGGTCTCCCCTTGAGGCATATATTCAATTAAAATTATGCCTTGACAGTCCCAAAACACGGATGCCATGATTTTCTTGGCTGAAATTGTGGTTTTGAGCTTTTTGGCGGAGGGTGAAGAGGTGTGATGCCACTGTTGAGACTGCCTTTTGGTTTCAGGCGTGTAGTGTGCAACCCAAGTTTCATCTCCAGTAACGATGGAGCGGAGAAATTCATCTCCATGGAGTTTGCAGCGCCTCAAAAACTCTTGCCTTTTTACAAAATTTCGCACTTGGCGGGAGATTGGTTTGACATTTTTCACGAAACGTGTTGTCGCGTCGACACTTCTCAACGTACTGACCTCGAACCGGTCTCGTTGCAGAGGGGAAGGGTCAGGCTACACGGAAGTGTAGCCAACATGTCGAAAATAAAATCCATCCGGTCGTGAGAGCCTCAGTACACTTAATTTCTGGATACGCCTCGTATATTTACAGGACGGAGTGTCACATTTAGACTCGTTCCTCCCTAGTGTAAGTGTACCTAAGCAATTAGGGCCTTATGGAACGTTTACATACCCATTTTGGGGAAAGAGATTTCTTCATCTCATTTCAATTGAAATTGTAGGCGCAAAGGGCACATGTGGTCAGACAGCACATATTCCAGGTAAAGAATCAGGTATCACCATTAAGAAATTTGTGAGACATGATTTTACTAACACAATCGCTAACTACATCGTCGCTATACGCATACTATTTATTGTGCCGCACTTTTTCCTCTGCGGTAGCAAAAATGCACCAAACAGCGAAAAAACTATTTATTTTATTTCATCTTCAAAATGACGTCAAAAAAATCGCTCAAGCATTTTAAATAAACGATGGCTAAAAATGCGCTTATCTATTACATTTTATTATAATAGACATTCAGCAAGTTTGAAATAAAGTTGGTTGCGAAAGTTTTGTCCAAATAACATTACCCGAGGAAAAATAAACTACTTTCCGTACTTCCCAACAGCTTTAGACGTCCTCATTTGATATTAAGTGTGATCCTTTAATCATTCGAAAGTAGTCAAATGCACTAGAAAAATCCTCTGATCATTCGAAAAAATATGGTCAAAGATACTTGAAAAATCATCTAATCGTTTGAAAGAATATGATCAAAGGCACTTGAGAAATCATCTAATCATTTGAAAGAATATGATCAAAGGCACTTGAGAAATCATCTAATCATTTGAAAGAATATGGTCAAAGGCACTTGAGAAATCATCTAATCATTTGAAAGAATATGATCAAAGGCACTTGAGAAATCATCTAATCATTTGAAAGAATAAAGTATGATCAAAGGCACTTGAGAAATCATCTAATCATTTGAAAGAATATGCTCAAAGGCACTTGAGAAATCATCTAATCATTTGAAAGAATATGATCAAAGGCACTTGAGAAATCATCTAATCATTTGAAAGAATATGATCAAAGGCGCTCGAAAAATCATCTGTAATTTGAAAGAATATGAACATAGGCACTTGAAAAATCCTTTTATCATTCGAAAGAATATGTATGGTCAAAGGCACTTGAAAAATCCTCTAATCATTTGAAAGAATAAGGCACTTGAAAAATTATATAATCATTTGAAAAAATATGGTCAAATGCACTTGAATGGCAATAATAAATTTCACGTCAATATCTTACAAAAAAAATATTTTCAATATGCAGTACACTTCGTGTTATGCAAATAACACTCGCATTGTTTTGATTTCGGGGTTATCTAATGGCTCAGAAATATATAAATTTCTTAAAATATTTTATATTTACAAATCGATAACACATAGTTATTTTATTTATATAATCTGTGTCATTAAAATTAATTGTAGTCATTTATTAAATGTGGCACATACTCGTATCTCATTATAATACTCGGAAAAGGCCGTAATCTGAACGATTCGAAGTATCCTAGTAGGAGACTCCTACAAAAATTAGGATAGATATTAGAATTATTGTTGAGAGGCGTTCAATCTTTCTGCCCCTTAATACGAGTATAACTCAATAAATAAAAATTCAAATGTCAAAATTTATAAAGTAATTTTTCGAGCTATGAGGGTAGAAAAAACGTCAATTACTTTATCGAAATCAAAAGTACATATACATGTAGATAATAGTCATACGTCATAATCTCGCTTAGTTAAGTTTTGATTATTTTTAATTTAAAAATGATGCTGTTGTCACGGGCATTGAAAATAATATATTGATTGAAATATCAATATTGGGATATGATTTTTTATTTATGTTACGCTATCCACCTTTTTTGCCTACCGATTTTGGCGCCCTTCTGATGTCGCGCCTGGAATCAGTGTCCCGGTTGCTCTATAGTTATAACGGCTCTGATGATAGGGTGAACTCTGTTATTGGGTGTTAACATAAGTTGTGTCCGTTTTTTTTCAAATTTAAAATTGAGCACCAAAAGTAAAACAAAATGGTAAAGGTTATACGTCATTCGAAAGAAAATATTCTGCTCTACAAGATATTGTGTTTGCTTTTACGTTACGTATATTATTTTATTTGATTACAAGCCTTCAAAATGGAATGTCAAGTAGACGAAAGTGAGCATTTTCGACACCTCCTTCTGTTCGCGTTAAATCGAGGGAATAAAGCTGCCAAAGCTGCTCGCGATATTTGCGAAGTGTATAGTACAGTGAAGATGCTATGAATGAAAAGACAACTCGTTGATGGTTTTTGCGTTTCAAAGACGGTAATTTTGACCTGAAAGACATGGAGTGTTCCGGACGACCAGTGGACTTTGATGAGGACCGCTTAAACCATATTATTCATGAAGATCCCCTTCAAACCACCGTAGAATTGGCTGATCAGATGAATTGTAGGCATATGACTGTATACAGCCATCTAAATCAATAGGAAAAGTTCAGAAGTTCGGCGCTTGGGTTCCACATGTTTTGAGTGAAAACAACAAAAATCAACGTTCGACAATTTCTGCTGGTTTGTCAATAGTTCCAGCCAATTCTACGATGGTTTGAAGGGCTCGCTCCATATCTTTCAGGTCGAAATTACCGTCTTTGAAACGCAAAAACCATCGATGAGCTGTCCTTTCATTCATAGCATCTTCACCGTACACTTTGCAAATATCGCGAGCAGCTTTGGCAGCTTTATTGCCTGGATTGAACGTGAACAGAAGGAGGTGTCGAAAATGCTCACTTTCGTCTACTTGGCATTCCATTTTGAAAGCTTGTAATCAAATAAAATAATATATGTAACATAAAAGCAAACACAATATCTTGTAGAGCAGAAAATTTTCTTTTGAATGTAGTATTGTTTTACTTTTGGTGCTCATTTTTAAATTTGAAAAAAAAACGGACACAATTTATGTTAACACCTAATATTTGCTACTAGAAACACCGGGACACGAATATGAATAATTAAGTATTGGAAGAACACATGAATATAATAGATCTTTATTTGTCTATGGTAATTCGAAGACCTTAAGAATGTACCGCTTGGGCTGCATTTGATACGCTACCCTCATCACTGGACACTGGCGTATACTCCTTCATATATATGAGTTCACGGTCATTATTCAAAGAGAGAGAGATACGCTACCCTTCGTTCTTTAGCAATTATTAGTATGCATATTTTATCTCACGTGTTACATTAGATTTTTTAAAACTATTTCATCACGTTCGTAAACTTGACCTTAATTGCATAATGAATTATCGTTTTTTTATATAATCAGTTCAATCGATTAAGTTAATATTTGAATAACTGATATCAGCGATATTATATTAAAATCGCGCCATTTTCCAAATCTTAAATGATAATCAAATTGAAATGCGTAATTTTGAAAAAAAATCAGTTGAATTGATAACAAAAATATAAAAAAGATTATGTTATATCACTCCTAAAATCATACTTCTTAGTATAACTACATTATTATTTTTTTATCGGTCTTTAAACTTTAAGTGTTCATGGCAATGAAAAAATTAGGGTTGCCCTATTTTTTAGCAATATCTAATAGAGATTTATATTTGAAATTCAAAATCTGCCAAGACATAGTCCACATAAATATATTTGTACCAACTTTGATAGTTGGGAGTGAAATGTAGACTTGGAACACTTAGAAGAATAAGTACATAGGTTGAAAACGTATGACAGTATACGAAGTGAAGTGATGAGTAGAAACAAGTGTGAACTGAAGGTTGATGTATTGAGCAAGATGAAGAAGAGCACTTTGGGATAGTTTGGTCACGTGGAACCAATGTATGAAGAAAGACTAGCAAAACAAATGTGCATTGCAAATGTGAGTGGAAGGCGTGGTAGAGAAGACCAAGGAAAGTATGGTTATTTCAAAACAAGTAATTAAGTGTGGGATATTTTAAAACATGGGAATGTAAAAAGTGAGTGAAATCGTATGATATATATGAGAAGGTGTATGGATGTAAAGGAGGCGAAATATGTATCTCGCGATAAGAATGTCTGTCACTCTCTCTTTTCTGCCTGCCCCGATAAGGAGATGGCGTGATGGTGTACGTATGTATGAAATTTGAATATCATTAATTAAGAATTTTAAAATTAGTTAAGTTTCAATAATATTGGGATGTATGGAAAGTAATTGAGTTATTTTTGGTCGAATTTTGATGCAAAATAACACCAAAACCTCGTGGACAAAATTGCAATGACCACAGCAATCTCTCGTTTCATAAAACTCTCGATCAAAGCTTTAATTTACGCGTCATCGTCGGTAATCTACTTTCCAGTTATATTACCGTTACTGATATTTTTAAGCCACATTTGACACACAGACACTGATCGCTTACTGCATCGTCGCCATAAATTGTATTTTTTTATGACCCACTTTTTTCTTTGCGTTATAAAATATGTGTAAGCATCAAACTTATTTTGTTCCATATTCAGAAAAACGCGCTCAAGAAATATGAGTTAACAATATCCGAAAAATGCGCTTAACTATTACGTTTCATAAAAACATATATTTTGGAATGAAGTTAGTTATAAAAAAATGTCCTAATAACTATCAGATAAATACGAAACTACTCTCCTGACATCCTATTACACATATGCATAAAATATATTTTATGCCTAATTTTTATTACTTGGAAACTTTAAAGTTGAAACCACTTATAGTAAAAAATAAAATAAACAGTGCAGTATTATATTTACAAATAGATAATTATTATTTAAAAAAAACGTGTAAATTTGCCGATATTATATTTTTGACTTTTTGGAAGTGTGTTAATATTTACTTAATCTGATAAAAATAATCAATTACAATCTGATAAAAAAAATTGATTGCACTTTAAAAACGATTTTATTTTTTAAGATTCCAAGTTAAGTATTACTGCAGCTACTACTTGAATTACTAATAACCATAAAAAGACCATAAGATAACCATAAAAAATCAGTGGTGTCAGTCTAGTCAAGAGACGATAGCCGACGCCGAGGTTATTGCAACGTCTACGCATGCAATTGTAGTGCTGCCGACGTGTATTATGACGTGCCTACTTCACCAGTTTGTACCGAAGGCTCGAGTAATGGAGACAACTCCAATATTTTAAAATGTTTTTCGAAGTTGTTGTCTTAGGTCATGGGTGGACAATTTTTTAGACCATGTGTATTGGATGAAGGCTCGCGGGCCACTCTTGTATTCTTTAGATGACATAAGGACCAACCAATTCGTACATTGATTTTTTTAAATATAAATCATGTTGACAATATATGAGTGTCATTTTACATAAACACCTAAATAAATTACATATATGAGTATTATATTATTTATAGTTAAGGCATTAACATTGTGGAGGTTTAAAGATATTGTAATTTGTTTTATCAAATACTGTTTACTAGTTGCAACCCGTGAAATATTCACGGAAGTAAAACAAATTCTACATTTATGAAAATATATATTCATAAATGTAAAATTTGTTTATATATATCATTTATTATACATCGTCCCCTTTTACACCGATTCAAAAATTGTTAGCTAGGTATTTAAAATTCGTTCAGTATAGTTTCGACGGACCCACCGAGATTCAAATTTCAAATTACTTTCGAAGAGAATCCAAGTATTCCTCTCTCGCTCTCTTGTATTCAAAATTCAATTCTCGTATTCTTTCTTTGGCGACAACCGTTGTACGGGCTTCGGCCTATTTATATTATGATTTCACTTTTTATAACGGTATAACCCTACCGGTTTCTAGGCGTTTGCTCGAATAATTCCACTTTACAACGACGAACCTTCGTACGCCGGTGTTTCCATTATACTTTCGTTGTATAAAGTACAACCTAGCTGACTTATTGTCACTAGGCGATCTCTTTCAAACAACCAGAAAGATATTTAAAAAGCCTTAAGTGAAAAATCTAGCCTTTTGTTAATAAATAGATAATTATTTTTGAAAAAATCCGAGTTTCAACCAGAGTCGAGTCCGCAGCCCCCGGGTGGGTAAACAGGTGACTTACCACCTAAGCCATACAGGTTCTAAATCCAAAGGTTCAATCTAGCATGAATCTGGAGACAGTGTTATATCCCGATGTCATGCTCGTCAACATTTCTACATCACTTGTCGGATATTTACAAATTGATTAATCGTGTTGCGTTCCTACTCGTGAAACTAGCCTAGTTTAGTATTCTTTTTCTACAAAGTTGCATGTTATCGTGATGTGAATGAATATATTAAATGTTATAATAGTACCTTGTTCATAAATATTTATATAATTTACTATTGTAAAACCTGTCTGGCAAATTCCTTAGCTTTAAACAAAAAATAATGTAAATAAATCAACATTTCATTATCATATAAAGTAAGAACAGTCTCCTGCTTAATTAATTTGTTGTCTGGAAAGTAGTACCGTATTTCTCGGATATATGTCGTAAGTACAACATTTTCATCGCTAACCACATTCCAAACATATTAAATGTGTATTATTGTTGAAGATAATAATAAAGCGCAATTTTCGGCCTTTGAACAGAATTGCTTGAACAGATTTTTCGGCGTCATATTGAAGATGAAACAAAATGTTGTTTTTTTTTTCGTTGCTTGGTGCCTTTTTACCTACCACACATGGCAAAATCGACAGAAATTAAAAAAATATATACTCGTATGTACAGTGTATTCATATGACAACAATCCACTACACGATCGTAGTGTCAAATGTGAAAAACTTAAATAGTGATACAACACTCGAAGAGGGGGACCGGTTTGGAAGACCGTCGACCAGTGATGACAATCAGATCAAGGCTTTAATGAAGAATAACCAGTGTTTTACGACTCAAGAGATTGCTGTGAAATTCTGAAATTATCTAAAAAATCACCGTCCACGAGAATTTGGTACAATTTTACGTTAGCATTTGACCTAAAAATGTGAAATTATTTTTCGAACAACGCAATACATCAAGTGAAGGCTATGAAAATGCACTAAACTATTACATTTCATAATAATACAGGGTGTCCCATAAATAGTGAATCATACTTAGGGCGATGATAGATTGGGTCAAGATCTCCCAGAATATCAAAACTTGACCTCGGTAAAAACCTTACCGTTTTTAAATTATTCGGACTAACTCAAAGGCATTTCACATTAAAAAAAAATTACAAAAATGGTAATTTGTACACAACGCAGCAAAAAATCTGATGCAAGGTAGGGATTTTATAAAATTTTACAAGTCCGAATAACTTAAAAACGTTAAGGTTTTTACCGAGGTCAAGTTTTGATATTCTGGTAGGTCTTGACCCAATCTACCATCGCCCTAAGTATGATTCACTATTTATGGGACATCTGTATATACATTCAGCACTCATAAAATGAAGTTAATATTGGAATTTTGTCCTAACGACATCTATCTGAGAAATATGAAACTGCTTTTCGGACAGCATGTAATTTTTTTTAAATTATCAAACTTTTACATAATTTAACTGGATCTTCGTAATCTAAATTTTCGTAATCATGTAAAAAATTAATGATTAATAAATAATAATTCTTGTATACTCAATTCCATTACATAATCACAGCATTGTATTGTTGCTCTTAATATCCTTGTATTGATCGAATTATGATTTAAGTCGTTAATCTTGAAAAAGATTTGAACAATAAAATGTTATGTTATTTCGATTTACTCCTAAGCCGCCGGGACGGGGTACATTGGCGCCTATGTCTTTCAAAAAGTCGCCCCACAGTAAAAGGGCATTATGTGAATAGAGAAAGTTGCTGTAATATTTACAATTTCGTGAACGGGTAAAGTTGCTTTAATATTCATTAAAAGTAAAAATCGAGGACACGCAGTCACTTGACCCCACAATATAAATCAACGGAAAAAAATAACATGTCAAAAATTTAAGAGCTACAAAATCATCAATACATTTATCGTAATATATTTTGTTTGAAATTAAATAGAAAAGCTTTATCTCAAAATCTTTCTTCCAATACTAGATCTCAAATATGTTTTGGTTTTTTTAATTAACTTTAACTTATTTTATGTGATGCTATGGTTACGGGCATGGACAAAACTATACGGGCTGATATGTCAATATTGGAATTTGATTTTAGATCGATTTCGATAGAAGTATTTCTATCGTAAAGGGTCTCATGTCGAAATTTTTGCAAAATTTCAATGCGCTTTCTTCGACCATTTATGTATTCATTTATTTTCTTAATACATGCATAGCCCAATTATGCATGTATTAAGGGACACTGAGGCTAGTCACCTTTAAATACTATATATTGAAAAATACAAAAATTGTTAACATTTCAAAAAAAATTATATATATGCATACATACATACACATATATTCTAAGTCACTTAAATACGCTGATGAGTGCTTTCTAACACGCCCAATCTTTTATATATTTTTTTCTTTTGTTTTTGGTAATGTGATATGAAATATGTCGATATCCGAAGCAGTACCATTCAAAAGAGTTAAGCCCTTCCAACAGGAACAGCAACTGGAAGACCCGTTCTTGCGTATGTGATTGAGAACATTTCTTGCCGGCGCAGTGTAATTGTTAGGAACATTTAACGCTAATCTTTGTAGTAATGCTGGATAGATCGCAACTCTTCGAACGAACCTGACAACGTATACCAGGAGACGCAGATCTCTTCGACCAGAAGACTCCGAAACCGCCTCTCACTAAAAAGTCTATCTTTATATTTGTTTATTCCCCGCGTATAGTGAAATGTTTTCAGTAGAATGATGCAATTTGTTGGAGAGAAATTATTACAGAATACCATATAACAGGAAATATCCTTTTATTGCACACACGACGAAATCTACCTGATTCTTGTGGCCAATATCGGAAGAGCTTTTTAAAATGATTTTACGCTATTTTCTATTTTATTTTCCCCGCCGATTTTGGCGCCTTTCAAGTATCACACCTGGGGCCAGCGCCTCGGTTGCCCCATCCTTCTCCAAGCTCTGCCCGTATGAAGTGGCATTTTGTTAGATTACACTTCTGTTCTTTTATTATCTATTTGAGATTTTGGTCCACATTGGTTATCATCAATTAAGTGCGTGTGTTCAGTGATTGGTTATCATCAATTAAGTGCGTGTGTTCTCATTATCGTCCAATTATCGTTTGTATTTTTTTTCGTGTCATTGCCAACCTACGTGATTTAGTTGGTATGACGCCCGTCTTCCAGCCAAGGGGCTACGGGCTCAATACTCGTTGCAACCTAACATAAATAATTGAACGATATTGATTTTTTTGTATTTATTTAGTAAGCTTATATTTATACAATTATATAGATATTAATCCAAAAGTAAATACACAATAAATAGTGTGGTTATGCCACGTTGACGTATGGAAGTTAAGCTGGGAATTGTCAGAATAAAAGTGAGGTGAAATAGTGTGGGGATGTGTGCTTTAAAAAAAATATGGAGTGGAAATGTATAAAAGAAAGCGGAATGAAGACATCAGAAATGAATGCGTGGATAAAATTGATGTAAGGAAAATATTACAACAACAATATAGAAGAAGACGAAGAAAGGAGCATTAAGATGTTTGGGTTGTGTGGAGACAATGAACAACGAAAGAATAACTAAACGAGTATATAAGTCAAAGGTGCAAGGTGTGTTTGAAAGATGTGAAACTAGTAAAACGGAGCTGCATCAGGTAGACCAGCGTTTGAGAGAAGATAAAGTGAAAATTACGAAAAATAGAATATTGTGCACGACGGGAAAGTGAAAATTATGTGCTTGGATGGAAAAATATGGAGATCTGTTTTCTCTGCCTATCCCGCAAGGAACATAGCGTGATGATTGTATCTTAAATTGTTAAATATGATGTAGAAAATGTTATAGTATAAATGATACAGAAAATTGCAACCAATGACAGGTTTACTATTAATACATGATGTTTATAAAGTCACACATAAAAAAATCGAAGAAAACACGTATCTATTATGTACGTGTTTTATTTTCATTTTTCGTTCATTATTATGAACAATTAACAAATTAAAAAATAATGTTCAACGAGAGCACCAAATAATGGATTTTCAAAGTCTGTCATGATTATTATCGTCGTCGTTGCTGGGCCTCGTAGTCGAGGATCCACTCGCCATTCAAACGACAATTTAGTTGCGATGGAAAGGACGTGGAGTATTTTATTTCTTTATTTTATTTTCCTCTTTCAAGTGTGCCGTAGCAAACTCACCGACCAGACCACTGTACTGAATCCGATGATACACCGAATCGAGATGATCGGAGCACACCGGCATGTTTTATCTCTTTTATAAAATTTACTTATTTCATCCCGGTAAAAACAACTTCTTTACTTTATTCTGTAAATAGTTAGTCATTTGTGAATTCATACAATGCCCATACTGATTGTCCAATATGTGTAGCCTTGTTATATCATACATGCGTTGTATAAAGAACGTGTAGCCTGACGGGTTAAATTAGTTTTTCTATTATTGTATATAATGTTGGAAGGTTGATATTTTTTTTACAAAGTAACAGAAAAGTGGTTTTTCGTTAGGTAAGTGACTATGTCGTATTTGCAGTGTAGAGTACAAACAGATCTATGAGGTCGGGTAAGGATTTTTCTACCGTTATATAGACTCAAAATATTATATAACTTGACAATCTTATATAATTTTGTAAGGTCAATAATTGTTCTGCTTTCTGATAAAGTTATTAAACTCAGTAAGTACTTCATGTTGTCTGTAGTCCCCTTTAACTCTTAAAATTTATCTTTTTTTAAAGGGTAATATGAAAAGAAGAAAATTAATATTAAAACACAAATTCAAGAACCGCTATTAATTATGCTTGTCCATTGAAACGACATATAACACATGCTCTACTATGAATTATTTATTATCACTTGTGCATCTTGCCACGTATTGTTTTACCATCGAAGGTTACACAGAACATTGACAATCTCCGTGGTCTACTTGATAAGACGTTTGTCGTATATCCGGCGGTTTCGGGTTACCGATAAAAAATAAAAAGTACCCAGCATGCTGAACGATTTTTTGACAACGATATTGTTATATAATAGATTTATATTTGAAAACGAATTTTCATTTCAAGTTCAAATATATATTTGTAATAAAGCGAACAACGTGCTTGGGTTTGTGATCCATACCACCAAACTATTTACAGACACCTTTATCCTCAGAATGTTGTATGATTCTCTTATCAGGAATCATTAAGTATTTTGTTCTTAAATGTGGACACCAGCAGGGGCTACTTAGGTACTATTTTATGCTAGTCAGAGTTCAGAAAAGATTCCTACGCTATCTCCACACGAGAGAGTATGAATGCTATCCCTGGCTCTATTTTAGTTTATTTGTACTAAAAGTGCTATGTTATAGAACACTTAAGAGTGGAAGATCTTTACGATTGGCACGTTTTTGTTCAAGAGTTATCTGATAAACCCAGCCGTCCTGGATAATTTTGGTTTTTATACTCTGGACAATTGTTTGAGGCAACGCACTAGCAGATCGTTCTATCTGCCTCTATGCGGAACTAACCTGCATTTGGAAATGCCAGTAGGTAGAGCAGTCACATTTTTCAATCGCGTGTCCCCTCAGATAGACGTTTTTCACGTGTCTCTAAACTCCTTCCAATAACTCCTTGAGGAGAGTTAGCTGTCTAAACGGCGCTATATAAATAGTCATTTTATTATTATCATAAAGAGAAAATTGAAACTCTTGTTACATGATTTTTTTTAAATTATTGTTTAAATTTTGAACGTATATACATATACTGGTATTTATATATCCATTTTATGTTAAATAAAATTAGAGCGTCGCGTAGAATGTTTGAATAAACAATTTATGACAAAATAAAGGCATTAGGAAATAATGCGGATTGAAATAAGGTATAATACTTAAGATGAAGAAAATATCAAATAGATTGTTCAGCTACGTAGAAAAAATGCATTCTATCAACGGAAAGATCATATAAAAATCAGCTATATGTCTCAATATTTAGAAATGTTAAATTATTTCTTCGCACGCAGTACCAGTTTATCATATCGTAATAAGAGGTTATCGGAATGTTTTCCTATAAAATCGTGATTTATTTATAGTTTCTCTATGCTTCTGGATTTTTTTTAATTATGTAAAGTAAGTTCATGTTGATCGTATCGCGATAGAAATAATAAACCGAACTAACTCGATCGGCCATCAACTCTTTATTAAGATATGAGATTAAAGAGGTGCATGACCGCGCGGTTACGTACTGCACTTACGTGCGAAAGTTGGGCGGTTCGAGCCCTCGAATGACGCCAGTATTTTTTCCGCCTAGTATTCGGAGATATAAGGATACCTATAACTTTGGTCAAATCTATTATTTCAAAAATAGAGAAACTAAAACATCCCGATCGTCTCACTTCAGTGCCATCGGATCCAGTACACCGGTATGGACGGTGAATTTGCTGATGTGAAACGACTAACTCACTTCGAGGAGGAGGAAAGACTTCACAGCATAGGTTCGCTATCGAACTGAATTGGCGTTTGAATGTTGAGGAATCCTCGACTACGAGGCCCAGCAACGACGATGTCAGAGCTATGGTACCATAATGAAACCACTCTCGTAAGTTCTTCAACCAGGAAATACCAACTTTAATGTATGGAAGTGAAACGTGAGCGTGGAAAAATACTAAAAAGAGGCGAATAAAATGCGTGCACATAGAAAAATACACGAGGTAACAATGTATGAAAGAATACGGAATGAAGTGATAAGAGATGAATGTGAACTTAAGGCTGTTGTTTTGAATAAGATGAAGAAGAATACTCTAAGACGGATTAAATGAAAGAATAACAAAACAAATATGCAGTGCGAATATGAGTGATGGTGTGTTGGAGTTAAACCACGCAAATTGGATAAAGTGAAGGATATTTCGAAGAAGGAAAATTAAAATGTTAAAGAAATCATCACAGAATGTTTATGAATTTGGAAGAGGCGAAATACGAGTTTCAAGATTGGATAGTCTGGCGCTCAGCTATCTCAACCTACCCCAACAGGGAAACGGCGTGATAATATGTTTATCCCTTCTTTATAAATAAATATAATAAATAAATAATAGGTTTATTGATAGCAACATATTATAGTATGTACAGATTATATTTAAATAACACTTCTAAAACACATAAATTGCAGATAATACATTAAATACAGAAGATCTCAAAAGGTCTGGGTTCATCTAATAGCATCCCATCGGCCAAGATACACCCCACCAATATAGGGCGAACCCAGCCACGGGGACACCATATGTTTTTCAGCCCACACCCTTGAACACGTAGAACAAGAATATATAAAAAAATAAACACAGAAAATACTCGTAAATAGATGACAAAAAAAATACATTCAAGAGAGAAAACACTAAAAGGTCCGGGCTCATCCCACAAACATTCCCCCGGCCGAGATACACCCCACCAATGTAGGGCGAGCCCGACCGCAAGGGCATCAGGGGGCTTCCATCCCACACCCCCGCATATCTAGATTAAAGAATAAATAGAAAAAAAAAGAAAAAAAACAAAAACGTATGGCAGAAAACAAAATAAAAAGTAAACCCACATATACCACCTCAGGTTAACTGTCAGCAAGAACGAGAAAAAAAAAGAAAAGAAAAGAGTATTGCTCTACTAAAAACAAAGCGTACTAAAAATAAGTATCGTTGTGTATCCAACTTGGTTGTGTGCATTGTTGTATCAAAAATAAGTATCGTGGTGTATCCAACTTGGTTGTGTGTATTGTTGTATTAAAAATAAGTATCGTGGTGTATCCAACTTGGTTGTGTGTATTGTTGTATGAATTGAATAAGACTTCAGCAAGCGTGTTGCATCGTTTGGCATGCATAGCTGATCTAAATACTCGGCTGAGAGATTTAACGATCGATTCTAACGTGTATGGGATACTTCTGAATGGATCTGAGTCGAGAGTTGCTTTACAATTCATGGGTTTAACTAGCACATTAAATTAAATTGATCTACCGGTCGTAAACACATCTCTGATAGTTTAGTATGTACTTGTATTTATTATTTTAGAACTATTGATTGGATTGTTTATATTTGTTAATATCTTCAAAATAAACCTTTTTCTATAGTAAAATTAATTTTGGAGACATTTTTTTTAAATAATAGATATGTCCGAAGTCATAGGTGCCCTTATTATACCCTCAAACACTAGGCGGAAAAAGTGCCTGTGTCGTTCGAGGGGAGTAGCACAGCGCGGGGTTCAAACCGACGACCTTCCGCACGGAAGTCCAGTGCGTTACCGCGCAACCATGCACCTCTCATTGAAAGTAGGGTAGCGACATGGAACATAGTAAATGGATTACTTGCTTATAGATTACAATTAATGTAATATACAACAACCGCGCTTTATAAAAATAACTTTAACACCTTCACCGCGTCGAACACGGCTCCCGTGTCCATACAAAATAGTATTGAATGTTGAGTGCACTCATAAACGTCTCCCGATAAGGATTCGTCGCCGGTTTCGTGTGTTTTGAAGACACGAAGGAATACACTTGTATATGATGTTTCAATGGAAAGTAGAATTTGATTTTTAACAAAGTTATGTGTTTCAGCATCTCTGTATGACATTTTATACGCAGTGAACGTGTTAATAACAATAAATAATAGTGTGTTAATGTCCGCCTTGACGTATGGAAGTAAAGCTTGGACTTGGCAAAGGAAGGATGAAACTAAGATTAATACCGTAAAGATGCATGCGCTAAGAAAAAAATGTACGTTCAATGGACGAAAGAAGGTGGAAGGAAGACATTAGAAATGATTGTATACATAAAATAGAAATTTGCAAGATGAAGAAAGTAGTTTTAACATGTGTCGAGAATGAATGACGAAAGAACGGCAAAGTGAGTATAGAAGTAAGACGTTCAAAAAAGGTATACCGAGAAAAACGTGGCTGGATCAAGTGAATCACATTTAAAAAAAATTAAGTGAGACGTATTGATACTCGTATAAGAAGATTATGTACGACGAGATCTATGAACGTGGATGAGATGAAATTTGTATTATTGTATTGTATAACACTTTTGTTGTATGCAGTACAATCTAGCGGGCTAATTGCAATGTGACAAACTCTTCCAATCAACCAGAAATATAAATGCGCCTTGTTCCCGCACATCTCTAAATTTTAATAAGTGTTTGAATTTTTATATTTTTAACTTTAACTCAATGATAAAATAAGTGAAGAGTATGTGAAGGTATAGTGATGTAAAATGAAAATCAGCTTAATATATGGGAAACCAGATACTAAGAATGTAAGTACCTGAAAATAGAAAAACATGTCACCGAAAAGAGCGATTGAAGGATAACATCAAACAAGACATGAGTGGTCTAAACCTGACCCTACAAATGGCTCTGGACAGAGCACGATGGAGAAAGGTGACACGTCATCACCAACACCAAATATAAATGGGAAAATGCTAACTAATGTTGGATAAATTAAAAGGCTTTACTAAATCTTCAACCAACTTGAATGCACTTGAACTTGGACAGAAATCAATCAACTCTCTTGACTACAGATATTATAATGAATATTTATTACCCACTTTTTCTAGAACAAGAAGCCAACAAGTTCATAGCACAGAATGAAGCAGACAATGCTCAGACACGAGACGGTCGCGCGCGGGTCTGACTTCGGGTTCACACCCTCTAATTGCCCCTGATTACTGTAATCACTGACAGCAAACTATCCATCTTGTCATTACAGCAATCTGAACTATCTAATTAAGACTTAACGTGACATGTTATTATATATTAAACTGCAAAACGCCATCCATGTTGATATAGCGGATAAGATTATATAGATTTGTTTCGCTGGTAACATATCGTCTTACAAATTTTAAATTGAATCTTCTTTCTCTTCAGTCAATACCATGCCTGATTGCTATTAATAGGGGTGTTCGTCATGGAGACGCAATATTTTTCGATTTCGACTATCGAATAAATTGTCCCAAATAGATTCAATAGGGCTGAGCATTATGACAGGGCTTTTGCAGTCACTGGTCCTTGTGTCCAAGTGTTAGACATATGGATGGCGTGTGCAGCTTTAGGAAGCACTTGAAGACAATCTTTTTTGGGAGGTCTCATAAAAATTTATGATTATATATGAATACTACACCCATGCACTACACTAAACCTAAAACTGAATGTGTTAGTATCACATACCGGAAAACCTAAGTAATTTTTTTGCGGTTTTCTTACCAAATATGTTTTTCTGAAGACATGCAGATGCGAGAATGTACCTAATCTAATTGCCACAGCCACTACCTTCCTATCCTTACACTCAACTTATGTATTTATATAATATTGTAAGAGCGCCCTTGAGGAGAGTCTCGAAACAGCGGTATACCATATAAATAGTCCATTTATTATTATATGACGCCATGTAATATGTTTGATTAATATTTTTCCACCTCCTTCTTCAGTATTATTTCTCTTGAGATGTTGACTACTTCAAGCTAGCCTTTAATTTTTAGAGGTCTTCCTGAAGGACGACTACCAGCGGGTAAAGCATGCAATGCCACATATGTTAGAGAACTCTCGTGATATCCACTATTTCTACATGCCCTCGGCAGTGTCTTCTTGCGGTTCTACCCCATCTCACAATATTTTCTATTTCATATATTTCTCAGATACGGGAAATGCTAATTTAATCTCTAATCATTTTACCTGTAATCGCTCTGAGAGTTTTCATTTTATTAGCTCTGAGTAAATATTTTGTTAGACGAATTTTGGTTCTTCTGAGAATAAATACAAAAGTAAAATCTTTCAAAATCACGTATTTTAATTAACTCACCTGATCCACTTACCAGTGATAGGTGAGAAACGCCACTGGATCGATCTAATTAGTTTTCGATTAATTCAATATTCTCCAACGTTTTTACCCGACTCGTATTCCGACAGTAAGACGCTAGTTGGATAAGAAGAATTGCTTAAGATTTTTTTATGCCGATTTATGTTATATGGCAAACAATTTAATGTTTATTTATGATCTAGCTGGAAAACTCGTCCAAGGACTTGAGGAAATAATAACTAAATACTGAATTATTATACTTACGTAGCTAATAATCTGCAATAAAAATGTAGAATAGTTCTTCCAGTAATTTTCCACGGTTGTGACTAGAATTTATTTAAATTTTTATATCGAACTCTTAAATAACTGGCTGAACACTTGAACAATAAATGAATGTTTGTATAGCTAATTTTTCAGTCTGTGTGTGTACTCTGAATGCGACTGACGACAAATTTATTTTCATTTGTTTTTGAAAAATTTATTATTTAAATAATACAATTTTCTGCCTAATAAACGCCTACCCTACCTAGCTTCCGGCTAATATTTTACTTTTAAATAAAGCATAATATATTTCAAAATTAGAACACCTGCGCAGTAGATCTACTCGTACTTATTCTTACTTCTCGAATAATGACCGTGAACACCCATTTTTCCTTCATTTAATTATTACCAAATATTGTAGTATTATATATTGTATAGATGATCACTTCGATTGTTCTTTTTTCATAACACAGATTTCAAACCATCCTCTATGATCTTAAGGTTTATTATAAAAAAGATTGAAGTTTAAGTTTGCTTTATTTGAACAACAACTATCGCCCTGAAACAGAGATAACGGCTATTCAAAATAATTATGAATTGTACGTACGTATGTACATCGCATGTTACATATCTCTCATATGAGTATATTATTCTTGTCTCATTTCTGGTCTAAGTGATCTTTAACTATATCTGATCGGAAAAAAAAATACAGCATCACTAGCTCCAATAGCGGATAGTAGCCCCCATTATTGACGCTCACTATAAATCCCACTCTCACTTGTGAACGGTCGTCGTCCGTGGTTAGCATTCACACTAAGCAAGCTGGCGTCTCAGGTTCAATTCCTGGTGGATTCACTTCCGGACTGATTTTACTATTGGACAGTTTTACATCTGAATTTGTGTTTTTCTGTAATTTATATGCTGCTTGTCATAAATTGTTAAAGTAATACACAAAAAGTGTCGTATAAAACTCTGCCGAACGAACGGCTGCAGCAGATTAGAATCTGCTGATCGTCTTGGAAGTTTGATATCTGTCAAGGCTACGTGCTTGCTGAAATGCAATGTCGTCGTTGCTGGGCCTCGTAGTCGAGGATCACCTCGCCATTTCAACGTCAATTTAGTTGAATAGCAAAACTGTACCGTGGAGTTAGTTTTTTAAGTAAGTGAGCCATTGCACACCAGCAAACTCACCGGCCACACCGCTGTAATGAATTCGATGGCACACCTGAAATGAGACGATCGGAGCACATCAGCATGTTATGCAACAGCTTGCATACAATAAACCAATACAAATAACATATAGATGTCTTCCATCCACAGGATGGCTGACAAGGATACTCGATCACGAGGGATTGCCTATCGTATCGTATAGAATATTCTAGTGTATCATTTCGAATATGTATACCACTCGAATCTTCAAACTTAGCATTTGCTATGAATATTCAATATCCGTTCCACGTAGTTCATAACTATCTGACTAGATTATAAATACCAACCTCAAAAGTTGAAATTCCTCAAGAATGTCCTACTATGAAAGGATACATACTGTCTTGTATGAATTATTCTTCAACCATCACGCATGATACGTCTTCCTTAAAAAGGAAGTTCAATTACGCTCTCTGCATAACATACTTCACTCGGTGGACAGCCACGCAGTCCATATTATTTATGATTGAGCTGACGAACCCGCATACAAATTAATGACCTGATCTTTGCTCTGAACTACATACATTTCAGAGAGGGTTATGTTACAATCTAGCATTAAAATTTTTAATATATTTGTTTTGACAAATTTGTCAAACGATTTGTCGTTTGTACAACTATTAAGACATCATTAGACTTTAAGTAGATATTTTTACAAAGTCCCTGTTGTCATAGACATGAAATATCTTAGAAGTGATGATGATGACATCGTTCCGCGTACAAGAGACGATAGACAGGCGCAGTAATTTTAACACATGTCTAACTAGGCCGTGGAGTCTAGTCAAATACCTGTATCTCCTTCCACATCAATAACTAATATAGAAAAAATCCTATACATCATAGACCGAATTTCGTATAAGTTACTTTCAAAGCTAGCTAAGCCTGATCAACAATATTTCTCTATAGGTTCCGGTTGTTGGCCTGCTTCTACCAATAGAGGTTATCCAGGCCTTTATTATGAGAAGCAAGTCAAAACCCTAAATTGAGTAGTTTAAATATTTGGATTAACAGTTACTGTTTTTTTGTTAATTATCAGTTTGCTAAGCTCTAGCATTGAATAGTCATGGTTATCATTAGCTTTTAAAAAATAACTGATTTAAACGCATTTTTCCATAAAGCATTCAATTCAAATCACAATTTTATATAGCGTCGTTTAGAAAGCAAACTCTCCTCAAAGGCATTCTCGGACCCATAATTACTTAAAAAATTACGTCTTGCAGCTATGACAGCGCCCAAGCGAATCGTGTACAACACTTTCTTTGTATACAGTACTACCTTGTGGGATTATTGCCGTGTGGTAATTTCTTCCAATCAACCGTAATTATGTTTATGAGGCCTTAAGTGAAGCCAGACTAAACGAACCCGCAACCTCCGGGTCAGAAGACAAACGTCTTGACACCTACGTCACGGAACGGAAGTCGTCGAAATTCGTAATTTATCTAAATCGTTCTTGTACATATTTTTACAACCTATTTGGCGTCCCTAGGTAAATTCATTGGTTTGCCTATTAGTAAACGCGGATCTGATCATAACAAGTAATATGTTATTCAGTTTAAATATCTTACCTGAGAAGGATACAGTGTCTGTCTGTTGAAATTTCACATATTTATAGTGATATACTAAAAAAATAGTTATACACAAAGTCAAGTGTTTTATTTTTTTCCAGTTATTACGGATTTGTGTAAATAGTTCAGGCCACAAAGTGACGCATCAAATATTTAAACAACAAATAATTGAGCATTATCTTTTGAAAAAAACTGACAACACAACATAAATTTCACAATATAATTGCTTACGAAATGTATACATTTTTCAATTAAAAACAAATATTTTGTTTTGACCTCGAACTAGATTTCCAATTATTTAACCGGATTTACGAAATACAGTAATGAAGGAAATATTATTGAAGACGGAAATTATTGTAATTTTTAACATAATTGTTCATTACGCAACGTTGATATTTCGTTATATTTTTAGGACATTTTTTCATATTATAATTATTAATTACATAATTGAAATTGATCAACATTTTGTGTAACACCATTTCAACCTAAAAAATATGTTTAATTTTAACTTGAAAAAAATACAACCATATTTATATATATACCGCGCTTAAAACTGTTTCTTATTTACTTAAATAAAAAAAATATTAATATGACAACTTTTATATCGCCATTTAGACAGCAAACTCTCCTCAAGGGCACTATAGTTAGGAACTCAATTACTGACAGATATACAAACATATTGTACATACATATAAGCATACCATTAAGCCATTTCCTTGATAGGGTAAACGGAGAGGACAGAGCGCCATACTTTCCTAACTCAAAATACTTTTTTATTTTTTACCATACATTTTTCATACGATTATGCTAAGAAAAAAATCGGATGCACACTTCGTCTCCCTCTCAAAACGGCGCCCTGAGCATCCCAGACTTTCTTCTCACTCTTTTTATTAGAATTTTTCCGTACAGTTTACTTACTACACTCAGCAAACAAATTGCTCTGTAATTTCCACACTCCATTCTTGCGCCTTTCTTTACCTTTAAATAACGGAACAATCAATACACTCCTCCAGTATTTCTGTGTGTAGTCAGATACCCAACATTTGTTGAAAATGTGCCTCAGCTACTCGATCATTATTGGTTCACCCCCATATACTATTATTTCTGAGCTCACTTCACCGTGGCCTGACGCTTTCTTTTATAGACGTTCGTACTTCTTACAGACTGATCTCTTTGAGATTTTCCAAACGTTAAATGTTTTTATTATACCAGACTCTTCGTTGTTTCTACTAATATCACCACTGTTGTACAGTTCTTCAAAATATTCCTTCTATCTTGAACGAACCCTTCCTTCTTCTAACAAAGCTCTTCCATTCTTATATTTGATTCGACTCATACCTCCCGTATCGTTTTTCCCTCGCCTTTTACTTATTTCCTTCCAAAATTCATATTGACTACTACGTTCATACTCAACTTTCTGCCTTCTTCATCTTGAACTTTATTTTCCTTTTCCATATATACAAGAACATACTATACATAGAAGACAGAAATAGGAAGTTGTCATGTTATTTCGAGGACTAATAAATCAAATCTTCTGTTTATTCAAATCAATTACTGTATGATTCCGTATTCCCAATATATTAATGATCTGTGAATCTTTGTCGGGGAGATTTTATTTGATGCAAATCACATCTCTTCCGAGTTAAGCCGAGTTAGGTCTTCGCAAATCTCCATTATCTCGATAGATTGCGTATTTTCCTCCCCATCCAAAGCAGCGCCTTGTTTGCAGTCTTATTTTGCCCTTAATTGACTATGGGATGTTTGTTATCTCAATCTTAGTGAGAAATTGTTGGATAGACTGAAGAGGCTCCTATAAGTTTGTGTGTTTGGTTTATTTTCACAACTAATACCTGTCATATTTAGAGAGGCTATTTTAATTTTTCAAAATTGCTCTTTTTTTATATTTTGAATCTTGAGTCCGGTTCCGAACTCACTAGAGGTGAGTTGACTCACTATTTGGCATTATATTTTTTATATACTCTTTTATTATTTATCGGAGTTCTAATTTTTCGACAATGCTTTGAAAATTTTAACCTATATAGAAAGTAAGGTTGAAACCTATGAATGATATTTTGATCGAAATAAATGTACAAGGTGTATGAATATAGAAGAGCCGAATGATGTATATCGCGGTAGAAAAATCGAACGCTTCAGCCTTTGTATTTTATTACACTTTGTACGAGTATGTATTACACTTTCTTTGCATACAGTAAAAGCTGGCGGGCTTATAGCCGAGTGGCAATATCTTTCAACCAACCAGAAATATGTTAAAGATGCCTTAAGTGAAAACCAGACTAGAATCCTTTTTAAAAAATCGGGTTTCAACGGGAATCGAACCCGCAAACTCCGGATTGGGAGACAAATTTCTTACAATACAATATTAGAACACATTACATGTGGCAATTTCTTCAGACTAACCAGAAAGATTTTTAATCAAGTCTTAAGTAACATAAAAACTAGACATGAATCCTTTAAAATAACATTGAGGTGCATGGCCGCGCGGTAACGCTTTAGACTTCTGTGCGGAAGGTCGTCGGTTCAAACCCCCCACTGTGCTACTCCTCTCGAACGACACAGGCACTTTGTCCGCCTAATATTCGAGGGTATAAGGATACCTATGACTTCGGTCATATCTATTCTTTTAAAAAACCTGAATAATAACAGAAATCAAACCCACAACCTTTGTTTTGCCAACTAGGTCGTCCTTTCTGTGTACCGCGACAAGGAAAAGGCATGATGGTCTGTCTACTTAGCATAGTCACAATTTTCCCTAATTATATATAACTATATATTTAAGCTATTGAATAAGAAAGAAATCTCTAATAAATGGTTTCTTGGAAGTTTTAAGTGCACGCCGTTGTTGTTTACCCTGATGTTGACTGCAATAGTCGGGTCAACTAAAGTGGCAATGAACTGCATCCAGTATGCATGCGCACTGCCGATAATCGAACTTACAAAAGGCTTCCATGCATGTTTCAATTATTTAACGATTCCTTACTTCTTTAACCTCTTAATAACACTGACGGGTAGAAATACTAGGAAGGCTGCACCTTTTTTTTTTAATTTATATTTTTCTTGGGTTGTGCTAAAGTCAGTGTCATGTAATTAATTACATAACTGACATGTTTGATAATGGTGTAGTATTAATATTTACCGATGACATCAAAATCTATAAACGTATATCAGATTCTTCAAAGAAATATTGTCAGATTCTTCAACGAAATCTTAATCATTTATACAAATTGTGCCAGAAAATCTGTTTTTTAATGGTGCTGAGTGTCAAGTTATTTATTTATTTAACACTTTTATTGCAAATATAATCTGGCGGGCTTATTGCCAGGCGGCAATCTCTTCAACCAATCAGACAAAAATAAATGAAGCAAGTTACGTGGTCGCATAAATCATTCAAATGACTATCCATCCCCACGAAATCCATAACAGCACATGCCCACGAACCTCACAAAGACGGCCAATCACCCGAACATTCTTTTTCATATAAAGTGAGATATCATCAATCAAAAGGAAAGGAAGGGACGGTGGAGAGGAAAGGAAAAGAAAAATCAGGAATGAAACACGTTATTTTACTGACTAGAAATTAAGAGTTTTTTCAGTCGCTTCTTAAAGCATGCCAAGGACGGAGCGAGTCTTATATTGGTTTGTAACTGATTCCAGAGTCTCGCTGCATGGACAGTAAAGTACGACGTAAAGAAAGAGGAGCGGTGAACTGGAAAGACCAATAAACAATCTCCGTTTGAGCGTAGCGCTAATCCATGATTGGGAAAGACGCTAAAAATTTTCGCCGAAATAAGACGCTTATTATGTTATTATGTTCAGCAGAATAAAGTCAAAATTAACATATGTCTATGGTTTAAATGAAATACTACTTGAAACAGTTTCGCTAGTCTGTGTTATATTTGATGAGAAGCTGAGATTTGTTCCGCATATATGGTAAATCAAATAACAGCTGCGACATTGTCCAGACTTGGCTTTGTATTACGACTCGGTAATGATTTTTCTAAGCTAGAATAATTTAAAGTTTGATATATTTATCTGGTAAGAACAATTTTGGATTATAATTCGGCCTCTCCACTATAATGTCAAGTATGTTAATATTGAAATTCCGAAAGAGTTTCTTGAAGAGAGCACATGAACTGACGATTCTTCCAGATAGAGCGGGTTTTCTGAAGTGAAAAGAAAAAGAACACCTGACGGTTGAATTCAAGTCTCGGGAAAGATGCCATCTGGATACCAACTGCCTTGAACTACTTGGATATAGCCCTGAATATGATAGACTCCAAGTGGGGGAAAGATGCCATCTGGATACCAACTGCCTTGAACTACTTGGATATAGCCCTGAATATGATAGACTCCGAGTGGGGGCGACTAAATGCAAGGCGAATATTCGATGAGGTTTCTTGAACAAAGGTAGCATTGAATATGATTGTGAGGCTATATAGTACTTACAACTTCGGAGTTAAATGCTCTGGTCAAGACCTAATTGATACAAAGGATAGGGCGATCTCTGTTACCTTCTACTGAAAACACGAGGCATGATTAATAATTGATTGTCTGAACACGGAAATGAATTAATTAATAAGAGGGCATGCATGATGAGGTGTATGAAAGGTGTGTGTTAGGATATAATGAAGGGGAGAACACATAAGGACATGGCGCGATAGTGATGATATTTTTTTTCTCTAAATTGTAACTACAGTCTTGTTCCAATTCAAACCAAGCAAATTGTGTATACATACATACTATCACTCTGTTTCCCTGCTGGAGTAAGCAGAAAGGATACAGCGCCAAACTTTCCTATCTCGACACACATATTTATCCTCTTCCACATACAGCTCATACGATTTATCTTACTTATTACATTTCCTTCTTTCAAAATATCATTCACTTGATCCAACCATTCTTTCATTTGACTTCCTTGAACACGCCTTTCACTCACATTTACATTTGTTTTGTTAGTATTTCTTCATTCATTCGTTCCACGTGCCTTGACCATCCCACAATGTTCTTCTTCATCTTACTCAACACATCAGCCTTAACTTTACATTCATCCCTAATCACTTCATTCTGTATTCATTCAGGCAAATACGTACTATATATCAGAATATAAAACGAATTTCCTTCCACTTGGCAACTTGAGTAAATGCTAAATACATATAAAGCGATATAATACTTTTGTTTGAATATCAAAATATGCGTCTTGCCATTGAACCAATGTTTGTCTTCAAACACATTATTCCAAGTGGACTCTGGATTCTTCTTGTATATCTACGAGTATCACATGTTACGGCGTAATAGGTATGTATTAGAGAACACGTATAAATGAATATATAATATTATAATATTATTTCAGATAATGAAATTATCTAGATTAAAGATAATTGAGTTTTGAGTGTGGTAGGGTTTGAGATTTCAAATTATTGGAAAACTAAAGTTTCGAATATCAGTTTTTCCAAAAAAAAAACGCCACAAATCGGTTTTCGAATTTTTACAAAAAAAAGAGTAAAAAGTATTCGTCGTAAGAGTAAACGGTATCAAAATCTGCTAAGATGATAGTTCACAATTGAGTATATTAGTACCAACTTTGATGTATGGGAGTAAAACGATGGAAGAGACAGCCGAAAAAAACAAAGACGACGAATCCAGAGCATTGAGGAAGCAGACGGAATCAGACCCCAACAGTCTTCGCAGACAGTGAGTTGGGATGGGGCCGGGGAGAAGAAGAAGACGGAATCATACCCATAAGAAGCCAGTTAGAAAATATACTTACTAAATAGAAATATCAAAATTATTGGTCAACATTATTGATGAATTAATTACATGCAAGGTGATCATGCAAAGATGGGGTCTCTTAAACGAAAATAGTATGTTACTGAATGTGATCATGGGAATATGGTATATAGTACTCAGTCACAACACATGCTAGTTTGTCCTAACATCTGGACTACATGTTCTCGACAGGACCTGATGATAGGGCGATCTCTGTTTTCTTCTACTGGAAACACGTGGAATAATTTATGGTCCGGACACGGAAATGAATGAATGGATCATTAATTGGGATAATACCATAAAAACCTAATCAATGAAAGATTGAAGAGGCACCCCAAAACACAAAGACGGCATGGAGAATAGCCTATAAAAAATATTGAAGCAGAAAGCAGATCGACTTAATAGGAAGATCAAATTGATTAGACAACATTGTTAACTCGTTAATTGGAATAATACCAAAACAAATTACTTAGTATCTAGGACGAACGTGACGTCAACCAGAAATGCTTCGTTAAAAAGTGATAACATCTCGATTTACATTGTTTACAAAATTAGTTCTTGAGTGTAACTGTCGTCAAGGAATGGGCAAATATTAATTGATTGCAACAATTGTTAAAATTTAAATTTTATTTTAAAGAATAGGCACATTTCTTTTTATAACAATGAAAACTGACTGCTAGTAAGGATATCTCTTGAAATAACTACGAGTATTGACTTTGTAGAACGAGTGTAACAATATACTCGTACATTTCTGGGATGCTGACTAAATGATCAATGGGACATCTACGCTACGAATCGCGTCTTTCCATAGTGATATTTTCCATACTGTCCAGGGCTATCTCCGGAGTCAAGTTTAGATTACTCAGGTCCATCACTTCTTTGGACGACCTCTTCCTCTCTTTCCAACAACTTTCATTCCCAGTGTCTGATTTACCACATATTCAATTGATTTATTTTGTACATGCCCATATTATCAATGCCCAGTCTTTCTCAATATCAGCGAGATCGGAGCAACTTCAGGATATGTCACATATAATTTTATTATGTATTTCTTGCTCATTTCTGAAATCCATTGCGGCATGCGCATTTCAGTAAAATGACGTCTTGGTTCTTGGAATTTATAATACTAGTTGCCCAACACTCAACCTCATACAAGAGTCATGTTCATAGAATGTTTTTATGCATTTTTCCTTTCAGTTTCATAGGCATTCGTTATAACTGCAGTTACCTGTCACAATGTATACCATGTTTGTTGTATTCTTCTTGACATATCATAAAAATTCCCGCCCTCACTGTGACCCTCGATATTTGAAAAAAAATACGGTTGGTCATCTAACATCAAAGCAGATTCGCTATAAGTATTTAAAATACACATTTCATGTATCGCGTTTTGTTGAAACTTATTTTTCACTTGTGGGCTTCAATGTGAATTCTCCATAATTTCAGTAACTCCTGTAGTCTGTTTATTTTTTCTTGTATCAATACTATAGATCATCTGCAAAGAGTATGCACCAAGAAAGTGTATTAATGTATCATAAATTAGTTACAAAAACGTGTTAATTTCTACCATTTAAAACCTTGAATTACAATTATGTTGCTTTTTTTTATTATCATCTCTAAGGCTATAAAAATGTAACCTAAAATTACAGTCTGCAATGACAATTGACAAGTTCTGCCTCCTGAAATTGAATAATCACCGGTTACCGCTCGCATAACTATCACATGACATAACCATGCCCAGTGCCAAAATACATGGTCCCAAATATCAGTGTGGTACGAATAGACTGACTATTTTTACTTTTAGTTCGGCCAACTTGTTTAACAAGTTCATCTGCAGCGAAATGTACTATTAAGCGATACAAAAAGAAATGTATGTTTTCCTTCTCACAAACTTCAAAATGCTCTCGACACGATGCAATATTTCATCAAATTAGTTATGTATTTCATACAATAACATTTCACACTAGAAAATCTACCTGATACAACATACAAAGACAATGTAAATTGTACAGCAACTCCTGTTGCTTATTAAGACACTTGTGTTTAACTTCCACCTGGCGAACTATGTGGCTTAGTTGCACGACGCTTGACTTTCTTTCCGAGGGTGTAAGGTTCGATTCCCGACGGTACTTAAAAAAAAATTGGTAGAAGTGTTCGTTTGATAACATTACTCACAAGTACTAGACTTGTGCTAGTATTATTGTATCTTCACGTGCTATTTAGTACGCTAACACGTTATTCTTCGCTTAAAATCCTCTCTGGTTTTATTTACTTGGGATCTGACATTATTTATATGATCAGTCCTACATCCAGGATGGATCTTGGCGCACTGGAGAATTATCTGCCACGTATCTCTTTCAACAGTTTCTCTCTTCCAATTAGTTATACCTACAGTGCAACAGTTTTCTCTCACACCATCCAACTATCACAGTTTTATTTTCCCCACTGTCCTACGCGCCAACAGATCATATAACAAAATCTTCCTACCAGGGTCAGTGGCCTACATGTGGTGTACGTGCCCAAGCCAGTGCGTTCTAACAATTTTAATAACTTTTTCTACGCTAACTTCGCGCATACAAGATATGAAGCTCTTCGTTATACAACTGTCTCCATCCGCTTTTTTTCATAAATTAAACCATGTATTTTACGGTAATTCTTTCGTTCCACTTTGTAAATGTCCAGGTCTTCGATTCCTTAATAAGTACAGATCTTTAGTTGTTAATGTCCGAAATTTTAATCACCTAAAAAAATTCAATAATTTATTCAACTTTTATTAAATATTTTCCTTAACGGTCACATAATTTGCATAATAATTCGCCTTTTTACCAGTTTATTGCGATAAGTATCTCGTTTTTAACACAAAGGTCACTTGCTTACGCAAAAGATGATTTACGTATAACTTTTATAATAAATATAAATCTACAAAAAAACTGTTGAGATGAGAAAAAGGTGTTGACAGTTTTGTGAAATATCAAATTTTGGTGAAAAAAAATATGTATGATATATCACTACGCGTAAAATGTACTTGAAAACTCTTGGGCTGTCCGTGAACTAGTTTAATTTTTTTCGGATAGACCACGCTGGTACAAATTTTTCGTTGCTAACTTCATTTCAAACTTGCTAAATGTTTAGTATTATGAAAATCAAAAAAGTTGAGCGCATTTTTTCAGCCGTTATTTTTTATTTCAATTTCAGTCTAAATTGCTTGCTCGGATTCTTCTCGGACTCTTGATTTTTCTGAGCATGATGACCCAAAAAAAAATATATATGTACTGTGTATGGCGACTATGTAGTAAGTGTGCGTAAATCGTGTGCGCCAAATTGCGATATCTATTCAAAGAGGGTATGGGCAGGATTTTTCGGCTATCGTCTTATTGAAGATTCACCCATAGAGATTAAGTCGAAGGAGTCAACCTGTAAGCTTTCAGGTATTTTTCTACGTCTATAGATCAATCGACATCTTATTAGGTATATGTCAGTGCCATCTGCCTACACTTTAAGAGGCATAAATTTAAATGGGGCAATCGTCGTTGTCGTTGCTGGGCCTCGTATTCGATGATCCCCTTGTCGTTCCAACGTTAATTCAGTTGAAAAACGAAGCTGTGCCGTTAAGTTTTCTTTTCTTTCTTTCCCATTTCTCTTATTTAAGCGAGTAAGCTGTTGTACACCAGCAAATTCATCGGCCACACCGCTGTACTGGATTCGGTGACATACCTGAAGTAAGATGATCGGAACGCACCCATTTGTTTTATTTTTCTTTTCTTTTTTAAGAATACATATGACCGAAGTCATAGTTCTTCCTTATACCCCCCCCCCAATACTAGGTGGAAAAAATGCCTGTGTCATTCGAGGGAAATAGCACATGTGATGGACGCTTATCCTATTTTGTAGTCCATAAAGTGAACCCGAGGGTCATCTGTCTTATCACCAGGATGCATCTTAATTAATAAACATTTCTTAAACTAAATATTTTAAATTTCTTAAACTAAATATAGCACAGCGCGGGGTTCGAACCGGCGACTTTCCGCACGGAAGTCCAGTGCGTTACCGCGCGGTCATGCACCTCGTGATTGCATCGATAATCCACAATTTTTCCTAAGTACACGCTTCTCTACAGCATCAATCTTACTTTTGTCAAATCTAAGTTTCAATTCCATACATCAAGGTGGACACCAACGCACTACATTTTAAGTATTGTCGTGTATCTTTTAAATAAATAAATCACGTAATGTTGATGATAATGATGCCTATATTAAAGATACATTTCACCAATCTGAAGAAAAAAAAACAATTGAACTAATTGGGTGGGCCTGAATTGTTTTTGGGCACGGAATAATGATTCGTTCATTACTGAGGTCAAATGTCGCTTGATCTGCAGTTCAAATACTTGACAATGTTCGTGGGAAGATTTACTTTTGGATGAACTAGACCTCTCACTGAGATAATTGGTTATATATTGTGTCTGGTCACTTTTATCTTACTTTATTAAAATAAAATTATTTTCATACAGTTCCTGAAAAAGAAATAAAATATCATATTGTTCCAGAAGAAAGTTAATAAATTTAATTTATGCGAATTTTTAAACCAGTAAATAATCTCTTCAAAATCAACATCGTAAAAAAGTTCATTTGTTTTCTATAATAGTTTGTTAAAAAAGCATTCACTCTTTTTTATTTACAAAACTTGATGAATTAATAAAAATTTGTAAATAATAAGTTTATTTTTAGTGATAATATAGATGGACTTGCTTCGTTCGTCCATACATATTGACGCAATTATTATTTCACTCCAAAATGCCTCTCTGTAATGTTTTATAATAAGATTCTATGAAAATAAATCCATAATTGAATTCGGCGATCGTGTAATAACCTCAAAACATACAAGAAATCGACCATAGTCCGCCAAACAGAAATATATGTTTATGATCCCGATCCCGTCAACCCGCATAAATTAACCTTAATAAATTCTTAAATACTACAACCTCCGAACATTCATCTCGCACAAAATAAACACAATATTCAAAAAAAATACACCAAAAAATATAAATCTATTTTCATCATTTCTACCAAGCGAAATGTCACGATTGTCGCTAAAACCGGAATCTGCTTTTGCTTTTTTTAACTTGTTCGTTCACCTTGGCGCGCTTTTACCTTTTACGCGTTAAAGACACATTCACATAGTAAAGATTAAGTTTTCTATTAAGGAATGAAAAAAATAATTTTATTAAAACAATTGGTTTCAACACCAATCTTATTAAGAATTGTTAATTCAGACGGATACATTGTTGGAATAATATATTCAAATCTAACATGAACGGATTAATCAAAATGATTTATTTTGTAACTCCCACACCTTCGTATGAATGCGTCCTTATAATATCTCTGCAATCGGCCAATCAGAAGGCCAGCGCGGGAAACTCCTCCAAGTATAACACGCAGGGCCTGAGTAAGAGAGAAAGCTAATGTCAGGGATGCCAGTTGACTAAATTATTATAATTAATCCAGTTCTTACGCAGAATTATATTTAAAAAAAATCGGAAGGTGAATGCTAAATGGCCTATTAATTTTCACGTCTTGACTAATAATCAAAAGATCAACTAGTTATATATTGAATATTTTAAAATGTTAACTTCTCAACATTTTAATTATCTAAGCACGTGTAAATTGTTGACAAAGTATGAGAATAACATTATTAAAATTAAAATCTTTGTTACTTTTAGACTGTGCCAAATTCTGTTAGAACGCCATGGATAATATTTATCATTTTTAAATATAACATATACACGATACTCCATGTTTTTTTTTTGTTTCAATCAATGTTTTTTATAAACAATTGTACTACAAATTTCTTTAGGAATGTTCAAACAACTTGAACAAAGCAGAAATCTTTACTTTTTTAAATAAATGCTCTCATCAATTTAACGCAGCCTATACAATAGGCATGGTAATCACGTTAATAATATATTTATTTAATACTTTCATATAAATACATCTGAAAAATGTATTCCTTTAAAGCAATTTCTTTCAATTTATCAGCTTTTGTTTCATAATTATTTGTATCCATGATCGATGTCTAACGTCGAGTATGAAAATAATGTTTGAGAAAAATGAACAAAAATTGTAATTAAAGATAAATCTCAAAGAAAAGAGGAATTAGGATAGTAAGAATGTAAGAGTTAAGAATGAGGAATATTTTGAGATAAACAATGCTTCTTTTCTTTATTCTTAAATATCGATAAGGATGTAACACGTCTGATTGAGTCAGGAAGATCGTTACTAAGTTGAGCCGAATGAACAGCGATCCTTACAATAAAAACTTATTAAATTATCTATACCAATACAATCATCTTAATGTATTCGTGCTATCCAAATTGGTGATGCGAACATGTTGAACAGCATGGCCAAGAGGGAATATAGTCTTCATCCTCCATAATCAAGTATTTTGATATAGAACTACTGAAGTAGGCACAGAACTCTCAAGTTCCATTGTATGTACTCGTATGATATGTGTTGAAAATACTACAGCACTCAAAATACGGAGATGAGCTCATAAATCATACTAGGACCCCCATTTTTATGGGTGCCATCGAAAATCGAACCCGCAGCCCCCGCATCGAAAACGTACGTCTTACCAATGTATATTGTCTGTTTCATTATGATCGTCTGATCGACTAATGTGTTAACTATATTTAAAATTTAATTAATTCAACACAGCCCCGGTTTACGTACATTTCTATTTAATTTGATCAATTCTTGAAAGTATTTCAACAATGCAGTACTGTATGGTATAACGCAGGTGTGCCAGTTACGATATATTTCCATGCAATTAATGTAAACTGTTCTGATATCTACGAGTATGTGTAAATAGGTAAATTTACTATAAAACGGGAAACTGATAATATTCATTCATGAAATACTTAATTTGTATTATATAAAGCTAGTTTTACAATATGTCATAGATAAAGTAATATGTCAACGTTTGTACTCGTAATTAACCAGTGTGAATTTCCACAGATCACTATTATCTGTATCTATTAGCGCACACAATAGTAAAGGTGCATTTTGAATGACAAAATACGAACGTGTAGTTCCACACTGATTTATGATAAGATTACATGTTATTCGTGAGGTACCTAAAAATGTAAACAAAAACGCAATATTTCTTTTACGTATAATAAATTACTTTCCCACATATATGATACGTATTTTTTTTACTATCATATCTTTTTTTTTGTCGAATTGAATAATATTTTGTATTGTATAACACCAAACCAGAAATTTTTGTAAAGAAATCGACCTTTATGTTTGTTGCGTTAGTAATGTTTTTTTTTTCTTTTTATTTCAGGTATGTTTCAACATTTTCATAATTCTGATCACAGTTTTCTGGTAAGTAAAGATTAAATGCAAAATACTTTAAATTTATTTATTATTTATCACAGCTCTGATTGTCAGCCTTTTATCGGTCTTCAATCGCTTGAGACTCGTAGAAGTCCATTGGATGTTGTTTTACCTTAAAGGAACTTGAATGGTGTTGTGGACTCACCTACGACTCTCGACTCAATAATTGATTTGGGTGTTCCTGAAAGATCTGCTTTGTCCAGCGTAGTTACATTTAGAACACACAAGTTTGTATAAACAAATACTGAGAATTTGGCAAGAGTACAAGTCGGTAGCTGACTCGGATATGAACATATTTAGTTCAACGTTGGCAGGGTTTGGGAGGATGGTGGCTGAATTGACGGAAGAATGGATGTTATTGTTCTGTCTATCTACAAATAATTTATACATTTTTCATTGACCTGTGGACATTTGTTTTTTTGTGTATTGCATACATACAAATTATCATGCCGCATCCGTTCTTCCAGGTGGCACTGGTAACTCGATGCTATGCATTTTTGTTCTTCATTGTCGCATCTTCCAGTCTCAAAGTGTCAATCGTTTAACTATGGCACTTCTCCGCCGAACGCGCTCCCATGCAACTATAACCTAAGCTCTGAGTACGTACAACGACAAAGGCTTCGACTGGACTTAAGAACCTTCTTGAACCTCTTTTTTAGGCCACATTAGTATTTTGCCTAGCTTAAGTTAGGAGAGGCGTAACTGCTTGGAAATTAAATACTCTTGTCATTTTGGTAATGCATCCTGGCCATTGAAGCTGTGCCTAATTGGATTGTTTCTTTCCCATTTGTGCCCCATCAAAAACGCTTAGCTTTGTGCGCTTGTCGTGACATTTTATTTTGAGATTAACAGTACAAGCATCTCTGATGAAACTTTTCCGCCATTTTAATTTATCTTTTATACGTGATTTAGGTTTTACATCCATACAGCAGAGATGAGTTTATTTATTTAAAAATAAACGTATATTTATTTATAGATTTATTTAGATATCTAAATATCCACAATATATTATTTTCTTAATTTAACGAAAACAAGAATATGGACCGTACATTTAGAAATAAAATAACAATCCACATCTTTGCGCATGATTCATTTACATTTTCAGAACGCCGATATTATTCACCTTTCAGAACTTCGATATAATTCACATTTTTAAAACACCAATAGCATTCACATTTTCAGAACGCCAATACAATTCACATTTTCAGAATGCCGGGTATCATTCACAATTTCAGAACGTCGATACCATTCACGTTTTCAGAACACCAATATGTAACATTCACATTTTCAGAACGCCAATACAATTCACATTTTCAGAATGCCGGGTATCATTCACCTCTTCAGAACGTCGATACTATTCACGTTTTCAGAACACCAATATGTAACATTCACATTTTCAGAACGCCGATATCATTCACGTTTTCAAAATGCCAATACAATTCACATTTTAAGAACGCCGATATCATTCAACTTTTCAGAACGCCAATGCCATTCACATGTGCAGAACGTGTGTTATCATTCACATTTTCTGAACACCGATATGATTCATATTTTCAGAATGCCGATTTTACATATTTTTCTTAGAACGTTTCTAAATACGCTTTTGAATTTTGATGATCCATTAAACATGTAAATTACGTCAGGTCAGTCCGCATTTTTTCCAATGTTTATTATGTGTGTAAACTTCACGGAGCAAATATGTGAAAACAGTCAAATGATACACAATATACTCGTACATACGTCTGTACGCCCACATTCATGACGCTTCCAATCTTTCAAACATTGTGTCTGGAAGCTCTCACGTCTCTTGAATCGCGTTATACAAGTATGTATTCATTTAAACTTCCGTTATATTCAATACAAACTCGCAGACTTATTGTCCTGTGAAACTTTCTTCCAGACTTAAAAGGTTTACATGTGCATCTATCTGCATAACAAACACACTGGAACGCTTTATTTTTTGGATTCCACTATTTATTTCACTTTAATAAGTATAAAGCTAATTAAAAACATATAAATAAGTAAATTTAGTTTTATATATTTTCTTTCTCCAGTTTGCTTTTACAGCTGTGGCATAAAAATTAATCCCTAGAATAAACACTATATACAGAACATCACCCCTTTTCGCTGTCGCGGTAGGCAGAGAGATCAGAATGCCAATCTTTCTTGTATTTTACCTCTTCTAATCCATACATCTTCTCATACAACTGAAATGCAACAGTTTAAACATCCATATATAAATCCCGCCATTTCCCTATGGTGGTAGGCAGATACGACAGACCTTCAGAATTCGCATCTCAATTCACATACTTAGCCTCTTCCGCGTCCATATTTCTTCTCATACTAATTCTACGATTTATCTGGCATTCTAACGTTTCCTTTTCTCAAAATGTCATTCACTTGATCCAACCATACTTTCCTTGGCAATGTAAATTTCTTTTTTAGTATTTCACTATTCATTCGTTCTACACAACCAAACCATCTCAGAGTGCTCTTCTTCATTATTCTTAATACATCCCTAATCTTTTCATTCCGTATTCTGACATACGAGGCATATCCAGAAAGAAAGTGTACTGAATTTTTGTAGGTTACAATTTTTTTTATTTAAACAAAAAAATTACGTGGTTACCGAAGTACATATGTAAGCTATTTTTCGACATAGTCGATATTCCTCTCAATGCAGGTGGTGAAGCGGGGTATCAACTTTTTGATGCCTTCCTCGAAGTAGTTTCCCGCCAACCCCTCCGTCCACTTCTTCACCTCCTCCTTTACCTCCTCGTCGGTTGAAAACCTTTTTCCACCCATGTGCAGCTTCAGGGAGGTAAAGAGATAGTAATCTGAAGGTGCTAGTGAAGGGCGTTGGCCGTGTGTGGTCTGGCATTGTCGTGCAGCAGGCAGACTCCCTTTGTCAGCATACCTCTCCTCTTGTTCTGAATCGCCCTCCGCATTTTTTTTAGGGTCTCACAGTATCTTGCAGAGTTGATGGTCTCCCCTTGAGGCATATATTCAATTAAAATTATGCCTTGACAGTCCCAAAACACGGATGCCATGATTTTCTTGGCTGAAATTGTGGTTTTGAACTTTTTGGCGGAGGGTGAAGAGGTGTGACGTGACCGTTTTTAAACTCGCGACACCACTTGTACACACTTGTACGATTCATAGCTTTATCACCATATGCAGTTTTCACCTCATTATAAACCTCAACCGGAGGTTTTCCCTTCCAAACGAGATAACGGATGACGCCGCGTATTTCGCACTTGGCGGGAGATTGGATTGACATTTTTCACGAAACGTATTGTCGCGTCGACACTTCTCAACGTACTGACCTCGAACCGGTCTCGTTGCGGAGGGGAAGGTTTAGGCTACACGGAAGTGTAGCCAACATGTCGAAAATAAAATCCATCCGGTCGTAAGAGCCTCAGTGCACTTACTTTCTGGATACGCATAGTACATTATCTCCCTCATGTATTCATTCTTATCAGTGCACGCATTTCAAGAGTATTTATTCGGACCCTTTGAGTATTTTTGCCATATACACACTTCAGTGTCATACCTGTACATCAAAGTAGACACTAGAATTCTGTTGTAGACTATCATCTCAGCAGATTTTGATACTGTCCGATTCTAATATATATATTTTAGTTCCCAATGACTTCTATTTCCCACGTGACTCTTCCATAATCTGAAAAAAATACTACCTAAATAGTACAATTCCTTTATCAACTGCTTTCTTTCACTGTTCACTGTAAATGCGATTAAGATATACAATCTCCAACAAAATATCTAAGTCATGTAGCAATCAAGAAATGGTCCAACATGAAAAAAAACATTGATCTTTCTAGGATGCTACTTCCACGTTGTTTATAAGTCAACTCATAGGTTTATCATCATATCATTGTTATTTATTTACAAGACGAAGTGTTTACATTGTTTTATATCTAGATTAACGATCCAGGTGGCAGAACGGCAAACATCGATTTCATGTCTTATGGTAGGTATACTCTAACGAGGAGAATCGCAACTTTTTCATAAATCGTACCACCAAAACCAAACTTCAAAAATATCAGTACTACCAACAAATATGGATTTTACATAAAAATAGAAAGTCAAGACTTAACTTTTTATGAGTCGATCAAAATCAAAATAACTTTTCACAATGTCCGATTTGTTTTTGAGGATATTTCGATTTTTTTGAAGGGTTACTTAAATTGCAATATCTATGTTTATATTAAATAACTAAATATAGGTTTATTGTTCGCAAAATAATATGTACATACGAGTATATAAATGCATTATAAAATCACATATATACATATCTCAAGATAACTAGTAGAAAATACGTTTAAGAGAGAAGCTAGCTATCAAAGCGTCTGGTCTCATATCGTAACATCTCTCTGGTTGAGATACATCCAACAATATAGGGCGAGCCCGGCCGCGAGGACATCAAATTTATTTTCAGCCCATACCCTTGTAATATATGTGGATTAGGAAATAAATAAATGGCATAAAAATCAAAAAGCAAACCTCAGATTAAATGTTATCGAAAAAAGTTGATAGGAGTTCAAATTTTATCAAAATCAAATCACATGTACGAGTAGAAAATAAATAAGAAGTAATATAAAAATTAATAAAAAGAGAACGAACACACCCGTTTGGGGTAGTGTGAGCAACACGGATCACCTGAAACTCCAGAGAGTGCAGAACAAGGCATTCAAGATATCTTTTAACACCCATCCCAGAACAAACCTTACCCGACTTCACGCCGAACAGCGAGAAGAAACCCTACAACACCACATCCTCGCTTGGACCGTGAAGTTCTATAAAAGCCAACAAAATCACAGCAATCCCTTAGGCGCTGCCCTGGGGGCTTACGAGAGTAAATCCGACCTACCCTTTCGTTATAAGGACAAGCTCCCGAAGCATTATCTGTTGCCTGACTAGTCCACCTACAGTAATTAGCTGGGACGACCAAGGTCTGAGTGAATGTGATGGAATACAAGTAACCTGAACGAGTGGACTTGTTTTTGCTAAATAATTAGTGTAAGAATTGTTATCTAGTTATAAGTAGTATGTAGGTGTTAATTATTTCTAAGATATCATATATTAAGATTGAATAAATAAAATAAAATGATATGTAGGAAAATAAGATTCAGTAAGTTCATAAATTATAACATATAATTAAGATTAGTTAAGTAATAAATTTGTATATAGGTATAGCCTTGACAAATGTTTGTACAATAATTAACTTTGTTTAATAAAAAAATAAAAATAAAAAACACGCACACACACTCCCCGATTCACCGCAAGCGAAAAGAGAGAAAGCAAATAAGGGTACAAACCACTACAAAAAAAATTCACTTACTCTTTAGAAGGTAACATTTCAGAGCATTACTGAAGGTGAAATTATTCACCCGCTCTTTCAAGGGCAGGAATATTGTAATGATTTTTTTATATATTTAATGATAAGATTGAAGTATGAATTCGGGCCCTAGTCGTACAAAGAGAAATCATTAGATATGACTATTGTTTTCGAACAAAATCTATTTTATTGATGATTTTGCCGCCTAGAAAGCTTGAAAAAAAAAACAAGTTTAAAATTTTTTTATATTTTAATGTCCATCTGTTGGTTTATTATATTGTAGAATAAAGTGATCGAACGTTCCCAATTTTTTATTTATTTTTTAATTACTAGAAAAGGGAGAGATTTTTTAAGATAGATAAAATTATCTCCCATTTTAAAATACCCGTTCCTGGAAGTGTTAAGAAAAAAAATGTTACCTTATTGTGGGGGCGCGTTTTCTAATGGGTGTCCTATGCGCCAAAATACCTTGTTCCGATTCTGGTCAGACAGTCAGGCTCCACGTGTAATTTGATACATCATGTTGTTATTTCTCGATCGGCGCGACAGGACACACTGCAGTGCAAATCTAGAGATGTTTTCTAATCCAATGCTTTTCCAACTTTCTCGAGGAGTAGATAACTCGATATATGTCTATATATTTCAATGTCACCTAGAGACCTTATTCATTTTTTCAAGATATGGTTGGGTATTAAAAAACTTTTTGTAAATATAGTTAAATGGAATTCAAAGAAATACAATTCTCAGACCTTACTAAACCGCCAGCTAACGAACCGTCACCGGCCCGCGATTCACCATTTGAGAAGCACTGTTCTAATCTACTTTCAATATTAATAACAACTATAACGTGGGTGGGCAATGAAAGATCACTGAAGAATGATTAGTAAAAAAATATATATGCCTAATGAAAGACTGCAGCAGATTAAACCTGCCCATCGTCTTGGAATTTTAATGTCCTTGCCATCCGAACTTTGGGTTTGATCTACCAAGTCTGTGTGCTTGCTAAAGTACAACAGCTTGCTCACTAAAAACCAATACACGCACAAGCGTCTTCCATCCACAATATGGCTAACAATCATACTCAATCATGAAAGCTTTCGTATCGTAAAAATCAATACAATAGAAAAAGAGTAAATACAGGGACCTAAAAGTGGTTTGGGCATATAGAAGGATACAGTTATGAACATCACCTTTTCTTATTAACATATAATATTAGGTCCTTACATATGAAATTGGCGTTTTGTTTGGGAGGAACATAAAGTTGATTTTTTTTTAATATAATATATTTATTTAATCAAAGTATGTACCATTGCTATCTATGCACTTTTGCCATCTCATAGGTAGTTCATCGATCCCTTTACTAAAAAAACCATTCGGACGGGAATCAATAAAATCTTTGAAGTCGGTTTGGACTGCCCCATCGGAGTTGAATTTTTTCCCTTGCAAGAAGTTATCCAAATTTCGAAAAAAATAGTAATCTGTTGGGACAAGGTCCGGACAGTACGGTGGATGTCTTAGACATTCCAATTGAAGCTCTTCTAATTTGGTAGCCGTCTGTTGTGCAGTGTGTGGTCTAGCGTTATCATGAAGCAGCAGTGGCCTAGAGCGATTAACCAGCCTCGGTTGTTTAGCAGCTAGCTTTTCCATCATGGTTTGCAGTTGCTGACAATAGACATCTGCCGTAATCGTCTGGCCAGATTTAAGAAAGCTGTAGTGAACGACACCAGCACTAGTCCACCAAACGCTCACAAGTAACTTTTTTGGAGTCAATTTTCGCTTGGGACATGGTTTGGCTGGTTCGGCAGGGTTCAGCCATTGCGATGAGCGCTTCCGATTATCATACAGGATCCACTTTTCATCACAGGTAATGATTCGATTCAAAATCCCTTCATTATTGTGCCGGTTGAGTAATGCAACGCAGCAGTCAACGCGCGTTTGTTGATTTGCTTCACTCAATTCGTGAGGTACCCACCTTTCAAGCTTTTTCACCTTCCCAATTTGCTTCAAGTGGATTAAAACAGTTTTATCACTAACACCGCAGCCTGCAGCTAACTCGGACGTGGTTTGCGATGGATCCGCTTCCACAATAGCCTTCAATTCTTCATTATCAACTTTCTCCACGGGGCTTGTTCTGCAGGTCGAAATTTCCAGAACGAAAACGTTGGAACCAAAAACGCACTGTGTTTTCTTTTGCGGCACCGTCGCCATACACATCATTAATCCTTCGAGCCGTTTCTGCAGCACTGGTGCCACGGTGGAACTCGTACTCGTAAATAACGCGATATTTCAAGTTTTCCATTTTGTAAACTGAGTGACGCAAAGAAAAAAAGCAATTGAGGAAAAAACAAATGAATTATAATTTTCGAAACACAAATACTTGAGTAAATAGCTGTATAAATTTGAATTTGGAATTCCTAACCAAAGAGAAGATATTTGAGATCAAAGTTGCCAGTACGGCAAAACGCCAATTTCATATGTAAGGACCTAATATTAGAAATATAACAAAAATTATAACAAGTTGAGTCTAAGGATAGAAATATCGTTGGTGTAGCTATGAGTTCAGTTACTTTCCCGCATTTGTAATGTTTAGAAAAATATAGATATTTGGTAAGAAAACCGCAGAAAACTTACCAAGGGGCGACGAACTATAAAGAAGCCTTTGTAGATCTTCTGATATCTGATAGTAGTGTAGTGTTTATGTGTAGTGTTTTGATAAGACCTCGCAAAAAGTCTTCAGCTAAGACCTCGAAAATAAATGTTGATAAGACCGCGCAAAAAGTCTTCAGCTGCTTCCTAAAGCTGCACACGCCACCCAGAAAAATAAAAATATTTTTTTCTTCATTTTGTGTTCAATACTGCATGTCATGGTACTCTTATATATCTGGAACTTGGTGATAGTAAAATATTAATTGCTATTGTTAAAAAATATCGTGCCTGTGATGTATGTAAATTATGCTTGAACATATTTTTTTAAATTCTTTCCATAGAAGTTCATACAATGAAATTATAATTTGTTTTATAAAACATTGTTTATTCCACTGTACCACATGTGCAACGACTCACTCACTTAAAAAAAAACACGACCCAGCTTCGCTTTTCAACTTTATTGATGTTGGAATGGTGAGGGGTCCTCTACGAGGCCCAGCAACGAAGTCTATATACGAGTATATATTGTACAACAAGAGTTCGAGTACTTGAGCTTGTAGGAGGGGTCAGTTGTGAAAATTTGTGTGAACTCTTAAAAGTGATTGTGAGTTTACTCGAGATGATAGAGGGCATTGTGAGATAGGCTTTTATTTATCTGAAATGATCAAGGGTTAACTCTCGTGGTACATATTTACAATTAAGTCTCACAACTTGTAAAGTTAATGAAATTGTGTGAAATTTTAAATTTGATTGTGAGTTTACTAAAAATGATGGAGGACATTGTGAGCTAGGTTATTAATTTATCCTTAATGATCAAGGGTTAAGTCATGTGGTGCATACTTTAAATTAGGTCTCACAACTTATAAAGTTAATGAGAATTTGTGAGAGATATCAACCTATATTTTCATATTTATATGTCCTTAGTAAAATACGGAAAAATAAGTCATGTTTACTAGAAACACGACAAATGAAAAGCAATAAACCTAGATCCATATAAATTACCTTCTTTGAATTACCTTTTTTTTTACTTGTGTAGTTTTCCAAATACTATGTATGTGTAAAATTACTCGACATATAAATAAAACGTACATATAACACGTATGTTAGAATCCAATTCCGCTTATCTACTCGTATGTATAAATATTCAATACCAAGTATTGTTTTATGTTCAACCTATTTCTAATAAACTATTTGACTACGTTTTTTATGTTCCTTTTTATTGTTGTTTTTATTTTTTTGTTTATTTCTTTATCAGATATACCCGTACAAGCGCTTGACTGTGATTCTCTTGTCTACTGACTTGAAACAATAATTGTTGGCCTAAATTCATGCTTTCCGCATTTCTGATATTCCTACTCAGTCACGATATGTTGCGGTGTATCATTTCCATCATTATTTTTTTCCATTTTTCAATATCCACAATACGAAAAATATACAATGAAATTCCGTGTAAATGAAATACGCGGGCAGGTCCATTTAGAGTTTAATCAAACAATATTTTGAAAGAATTATAGAATTTAATTAGTTCTACAAAAACATCACCAATAGCATATTGCTTATTCTTTTAAATAACTCACAGTTAGCATTTTTCTTATTGCTTTTATTAAATCTCATCGCCCTAGACTAAGCGATGAATACAAGCATTCTTTTTTAATTAAAAAGATACACCAATTTTGAGGCATACAAGTGTAACGTAGACTTGAAAAAATGATTAAAGGAGTCGAATAAATGCTGTAAAAAATATGCACTGAGAAGAAAACATGGGTGTGTCAATATATGACTAAATAAAGAATGACACGAGTAGGGATAAATGTGAACTAATGGCTGGTATATTAATGAAGGTGAAGATCACTTTTAGAAGGTTTGGGCATGTAGAACAAATAAATAAAGAAAGACTATCAAAACAAACATATAGTGCATATGTATGGTAGAGGAAGAAAAAAAATATTGAATAAAGTTAATGGCCGGACCTTTTAATGTCTATCTTAAATGTGTTTTCTGCCGTTTGTTTTGAGATGTGTGTGCGATACTCGGGATGAGTTTATTATATATGTTATATGTACACATTATATTGCTGTTAAGGAACCCTTTATTCATTTGTTTGAATTAATCTGAGGTGGTATTTGTTGATTTGTTTTTTTTTTTCTGCCGTCTATTTATTTTCCGTTTTTTTTTCTTCGTATTCTACATGTGCAAGGGTGTGGGCTGAAAAATATCCGGTGTCCCCGTGGCTGGGCTCGCCCTATATTGGTGGGGTGTTTCTTGGCCGAGGGGATGTTATTAGATGAGCCCAGACCTTTTGATAGCTTCTGTCTTTAATGTATTCTCTGCAATTTACGTGTTTTTGAAGTGTATTTAAATATATTAGGTACGTACTACGTCGCTATCAATAAACCTATATTTATTTATTATTATATTTTGAGAGAAGTAAATTAAAAGTTGTCGAGAAATCACGAGTGTTATATGAGAAGGTGGCATATATGTAGAAAATGCAAAAAATGTGTGATGATTATAATACATAATAAAGCAATAAGTACTTCCACATTTTCCTTTAAATATTAACTATATATAGGAACAGTATTGATTGTTTAGATATTATTTAGATGTTCTGTACTATAAACTTTTCAATAGACATATTATCGTTTCATCGACGAGCATTATACGTGTTATTTCATATACAGCCTATATGGCCGACAACATAACATATGTGAAGTTTCCACAGTTGCCAGAAAATAAAACAATCTTCTCTTTTTCAAAGACTCAAGCAGCTGTAATCAAGTCTTTTCATCCTGAAAACATGACTTGTGGAAGTACTCGTAACCAACCAGCAACGTTAGATTATGTTACGAGTCCACATGAACTTAAATTAAGAATGAAGCTATTTTTAGCCAACACCATGCGGTCTCGGTCTCCACTGATGGGGGTCGATAAACTTGGGTTCACTCGTTTTATTTGTAAGGTTAATGTCAGACAGAAATATAAAATAAGTTATTTAATGTACATCGTAAGGAGTTATTGTTTAAAAGCAAGTTATTCCAATCAACCAGCTTTTGTTTCATAATTATTATTAGTATGAGGTGCATGACTACGCAATAAAAAAGTGTGATGTGCTACTTCGAATAGCGCAGACATTTTTTCCGCCTAGTATTCGGAGGTATAAGAATACCTAGGACTTCGATCATATATATTTTTTCAAAAAAAAGGGAAAAACATGCCGGTGTGCTCCAATCGTCTCACTTCAGATGTGTTGTCGGATCCAGTACGCCGGTGTGGCCGGTGAGTTTGCTGGTGTGCAACAGCCCACTTAAAGTGGAGAAAAAAATAAGTAAGAAACTAAAACTTCATGGCACAATTGTCGTTGGAATGACAAGAGGATCCTCGACTACAAGGTACAACAACGACGATTATTAGTATCTATCTCCGTGTCATTAACTACATAAGTGTATATAAAAACGTTGATACTAAATATAAAAGATGTATTAAAATAATGTCGTCGTCATTGCTGGGCCTCGAAGTCGAGGATCCCCTCACCATTCCAACGACAATTCAGTCGGAAAGTGAAGCTGTGCCGTGGAGTTTTTTTTTAATTGAGTGAGCCGTTGCACACCAGCAACCGGCTACACCAGTGTACTGGATCCGATGGCACATCGGAGTGAGACGACGATCGGAGTACACCGGCATATTTTTTCCTTTTTTTTTTTTAATACATATGACCGAAGTCATAGATATCCTTATACCTCCGAATGCTAGGCGGAAAAAAATCGAGGGGAGTAGCAGAGCCGGGATTTCGCAGGGATGTCCAGTGCATTATCACGCTGCCATGCACAATTTTTATCAAAATAGTGTAGGTCAAATTATTGAGTTTTTTAAAACTATAACAAAGTCAGCTGAAGTACATACTCGTATTTAAGTATTTTTTATGTAGGCAATCTACCTACACTAGGATAATTTGTGTTATTACTTTTAAAAATGCTATTCATATAAGAGTCAATATGATAAATTAAATTTAACGAAAATTAAACGATTGAAAGCTTTAACTTATCAGCATCCTGTCGTGTAGCTCATGACTGAGCATCGTGACTCCCATGATAGCCTCTGACGACTTCTCTCCATCCATCTCTGCACTCCTCGGCACGAAGGGCAGTTGTTAAGAGTTGTCCAGTTGCGTCTCTCACTTGATCAGTCCAACGCATTGGGATTCTTCTTGTGCATCGTCCATCAAAATATCATAAGTCTTGCTGTAATAAATAAAAACGTTAATTAGATGGTTTTTTTTAATAATTTTATTTTAAATTTACCCTCCCCAACCCCAGTTAGAAAAGGTTAACAAACACTAGAAGGGAATACAATTAATGAATATGAATATATTATTTTCAAATGACGATTTCTTTCACATCCAATGATTACTTTAGTGAAGTTGTACATTTACTATTGTACTAATAGTCAACATTAACACAACAACTTCCACTGTAACATATACAATAAGTAATACTTAAACGCATTAAATTGTCCCTGCAGCAAATTAAATTCTGTTTTTACTCCAACTAAAAGGTTTAGGCAATTTTCTCTAAGTAATTCTCAACCCTCCATCGTATGGTATCCCTCACTTTATATAGTTCAAATAAATCTACACAGGTGTATAAACAGTTGTGTATACTTTGTTATTCCCATATATTCTTGTCTGAAATTTTCCAACCCCTGTCCAAAGTGAGGGTGTGGATTTCATCAACGTTTTATGTGAGAAGAAATATGTACCTGGTAAATGAAAAAAATAAAATAAATATTCTCACAAGATTTTCCTTGAAATAGATTTTTCTAATCTCCTGCTCATATCTTTGATTTCATACATTGTATTTGATTATTTTTTTTTTACATTCCGTGATTTCTAGAATATGAAGAAAGCTTTTATGCATCTTGATTATTTTTTTGATATCATTAAGAGTGTTATTCTAACGGAGAGCGTGTATTACAGTATGTATGGCAATTCATAGAGACACGGCATGATATGGAACTATCTATTGAAAAAAGATAAAGAAGGACAGTATTCACTAACTCTTGATGAATTCATTATGAAGAAAACACCTGACAATAGTACTCGTAGTAATATGCCTTCTTAGCTTCATTAATAATACGTGTCAGTAAATACTTTAGTTTTGATATTTTTCATTCACGAATATCAAACTTATGTTACCATTATAAAATAAGTATTATACAAAACTTTCCATGTTTTTTTTTTCTACAATGCTATTATTTCGTACATTCAGCTTTCGTAAACATTTTCAGAAACAAATTATACACGATAGTTTATGACTGACTGTGACCAGTAACCAACCAAAATATTATATAATATCCCTGACTGGTTTTTTTAACTTTTTTTTTGCATTTATAGAACTTTTTGATTGGTTGAATGTAATTGCACAAGGGTCAGATAGTATTATGAGCAAAACGAATGTTATACAATTGAATGCAAGTAAGAACTAACTGAAAACATCGGGGATAACTATTCACTGTCGCCGAAATCCCACCAGTCTAGAATATAAATAGCCCATTTCGACAAATGTCAAGTTTAGCTGACGCGCATTTTTAAAATAACTCGCGACCAGACGAGAAAGAAAAACAAAATGTATATTTAAAACATCATTAACATAAATAGATGTAAAACAATTACATATTAGTAAATAAATAATGATTTCTATAAAGATGAAATTGTATAAACAATATTTATTTAATATAAAATTAAAACACGGTTACTTTGTTTTATTCAACTTTATTTATTGCAAATCACAATGCATTTCAACTTTTTCGATGCATTGTGGTTTGCAGTAAAAGTGTCTTAAAACATATATAGAAGAAAAATATCAAATTCTTCTAAATATGATAAAGAAAAAAAAAACATGAGAAATTTCAACTGATACTGCAGGAGAAAATTCAGAGTGAAAAATTCTGAAAATTCAGTGCCAGAAAAATACACATCACGTAGTTGAAGGACTCATGAGAGTGGTTTCACTGTGGTTCAGTACCCGGCGGTAAGTAATACACATCGGGCTTAAGGAAGAGACTGTCGGCCATAATCGGCTTTGTAGAGCGTCGCCTCTGTCCCTAGAACGCTTGACAACGACTGACAAATCGCGACGGAACACGTGTATGAATGACAAACACGACGCTCTACAAAGCCGAAGTTAGCCGATTATGGCCGACTGTCTCTTTCTTAAGCCCGATGTGTATTACTTACTGCCGGGTACTATACATATCTGGCGCTTGAAACCGTGGATATGTAATGTTATATGGAAGAAGAAAAAAATCTCAAATACTATCAATCAAATAAAATACAAAATTTATTGCATTACAAAAAACAAACAATTCAAAAAACGAAAAATCAGTCTCCCAGTCAAGACCAGGTATTGTTTTATCGAGAACTATTTGCAAACGTTAAAATAAAAAGGTCTTTTAACTCGTTATGAAACGTCCAAGGTGTAAGTTGAAAAAAGAAACGCAATACACACATAACACACTGTTCGTATACATACACCTTTATAAATGACGTCAAGACACACCTTCAGTATGAACCAATTAAAAACCGTCCACAGAGAAAACAGTAAATATAGACTGTACTAATCACACAGCAAATTTAATCAGCGTAGCCGTAGTAAAGTCTAACTGGCAAATCACTTTTATGATATCAAATACAATATTATGTATGTAGGCGCTTAAATGGATAATAAACGGCTTTATAAATTGTTTTTTTTTTCACGTAATTCAAGAAGGCGATACATTTATACGAGTAGATCCATGAAATACTCTGTTACTTAAAATTATGTAACCTATAATAATTGACTTGATTAAACTAGTTTACATGTTTTTTTCGAGCGATCACAGGCTTTCAAAACGCGTTAAATGCGGGGAAATAATGTACAAGCGATGGGTCGGTGGGCAGAGCAACTACTATAAGGTCAGTTTGTAAGATTCGTTGACCATTTGCGGGGGGGCCTGAATACTGGCAGCAGATGGCTTGAGACTATGAAAATAGGAGAGCTAACATATAGTACATAGCATTATTGGAGCGTTTAAAGGCAGAAATTGCAAAAAAACGGCCCCATATGAAGAAGAAAAAAGTTATCTTTCATCAGGACAATGTACCGTGTCACAAGTCGTTGGTAACGATGGCCAAATTGCATGAGTTGAACTTCGAATTGCTTCCGCACCCACCGTATTCTCCAGATTTGGCTGTTCGCAGACCTCAACAAAGATGCTCCAGGGAAAGAGATTTGGCTCCAATGAAGAAGTGATTGCCGAAACTAACGCCTATTTTAAAACCAAAGATAAATCGTTCTACACGGCTGGCATAGAAAAGTTAGGAAAGCGTTGAAATGAATGTATCGCTCTTGAAGGAGACTATGTTGATGAATAAATAAGAATTTTGGCAAACAAATGTTGTTTTAGTAGTTAGTCCCGAGCCTTATTGATCGATGTGTTATATGTTCTCGAGCTGATGGCTCCTCAACAGTCAAATGGTTTTGGTTCCTCAACAGTCAAATGGAACACCCAATGCTATCCAGATGACAGAATTCTGGACGGAAGTAGTGTAATGCCTTTGCACGAAAAGAAGAACAGTTAGGCGTATAAAAAGCAGCGAGCTGCGAATATGTCAGCGTGAACAAATGGCTCAGCGTGCGCGTTTAGGATCGGGTTGTTCTATCACATGATCGACGCGGAGGAGCAACTCGAGAATAACATTGGAATGGCAAGGGATTCTTCGACTACGAGGTCCATCATTAATATTGGACGCTTAAATCAGCTAGTTTTCAGATAGTGATTGTTATTTCATACCCAGGATTAAATCGTTTTCAAGATCTCCACTATACAAGTACATATGATTGAATGACTGATGCGAATATAGAGAGCGTGTGATGTGGAGTTATTGGGCATGGTTTTAATGGAGTTGGGGATATTATGACGCGGTAGAATTATATGCGTGATAGCTTGTGATTTAAGTTAATGTTTCAGTTAAGTGTTTTAGTATCTAGGACATGTGTATGAAGATTGCCTTTATGGGTCATATATTGAGAGGAGAAAAATACCACCTCCTAAAAGTAATATTGATGGGCAAAATCAAGGGGCGACGTGGAATCGATAGAAGGCGCTGTCTTGGTTACGCAACATTCAATAGGCCGGTCAAGTATCCAGACGGTTGAGAAGCTGTTTCTGTCTCTCTGCCTCTGTTCCTTGATTCAACAAATATTTATAAAGCCAATACAGATACATCGATTTTTACAACATAGATATATCGAATTGATAAAGGAAGAGATGATTAAATTTTCGATGTAATCGGAAGTATAATTTAAATTAAGTAATTATAATTTATTTCATAAAAAATATCTGATTGGCGATTGGTAAAATGTTCAAGTGTTCATTTGCGTCTTAGAAACAGTCACGATTATTGATAAAACTTAAGATTACTCTGATAACCTTTATATCAATCGATCTTAATTAACTGTACACATTGATTAAATGATTATGATAAAAGTTCAAAGAATTTAAATATAACTTATTTATATGTATCGATAAAGTTAGTGTTTCTTTAATGTCGATGATGTGACAGCCAATCTCTCGTGATTCAGTATGATTATAAGTCATTATGTCGATAGAAGACACTTGTGATTGTATTGATTTATGGTGTGCACACAGTCTTCAAAGTAACAGATCACTGAAGTTCTGATGGCAAGGAAGTCAAAGTTCCAAGACAAGTGTTAATTTCTATCTGCTGTAGTCATCGTTTGGCAGATTTATTTTATATAGCACCACTTTTTGATGTTGCTTAATATCGCTTTAATAAGTTGTCTATAAGTTATGAAAAACATTTAATTCAAAATAAATAGGTTTGGAGTGCCACAGGGCAGTAAACTGGGACCTATATTTTTTTCGTTTAAATAAATTACATATATGATTTATAAGTTAGTGGCAAACGGGATAAGGTTGTATTTTAATCTGGACCAAAACTATTAAAATGAAAATATTAGGGTCAAGATATACAACCAGACACAAGCAATTGCTTAGTTCGTTGAATTCTGAACACATTACATTACATTATCCCCTTCCTTATACTTGAACAAATTATTTTACTCTAGTCCTACCATTATTGTTGATAAAAATGACTTCCTCCGTGGCCTAGTTGGTAAGATGCCTATCTCTCAACCCGGAGATTACAGATTCAAATCCCACTGGATCCTAGATTTTTTTAAAAAAGGTTTCCAACCTGGTTTTCACTTAAGGTCACTTTAATATATTCCTAGTTGGTTTGAAGAGATTGCCACATATCAATAAGCTCGCTAGGTTATACTGTATACAATTAAAGTGTAATACGATACATTTTTTCAGAGATAAGCCATATTTTACTTGAATTTAAATGTATTTAATCATTTCTGTAAAATCCGCCATGATTAAGACAACTTTATGTATCCAAAATACGCTGGTTAATTGGAAGAAATTGTTGTATTCAATAAGTCGGTCAGATGTGCCATGTATAACCATGTACAAAAAATAATTAATATAAAAATAATAATTGAAAAATAAATTTAAATAATTAAAAAATAAATAAACATTATGTTCTTGTGTATAAGTATTTTTCAAAAAGGATTTCAGTCTGGTTTTCACTTAAGGACACTTAAATATATTTTTGGTGGGCTGGAAGAGATTTTCACATGGCAATAAACCGCCGAGCTGTACTCTATTATACTCGTAATACAATTCAATAGACACATGATAAATTACTTCTCTTAAAAAAATTGAAATATTTCGCAGTAATTCTTGCATTCTCATTTTGGTTCACGATGGGTGGCTCGTTATTTGAAATTCCTGAACACAATACACGCCACAAATTATTTGTTTTTACGATAAAAATGTCTTTCTTGCTTCCTATGTATGTATATATGTAAATGTATGCTGATCGTCACTCTTCAGCTACGAATTTGAATTTCATACAACACAATTCAATGTTTACTCAAGTGTAGCATACAGTCATATGTGACGTATGAACACATATTAAATACATCGCTCGATATACTTTGTATTTATTTTAATATTTATTTGCGAGTTGTTTTTATGTTTTACTTATGTGAACATGGAATGCCTAATTAATTTATAATAGTAAAAGATACTTAAGTGTCATTTATTTTGTCAATAAATAGTTCATAAGAGAGTATTCATGACGAGGTGTGTGGACGTGGCAGAATTAAAATATGGGTGCCAGGATATAATAACGTGGAGATCTGTTCTCTCTGCCTACCCTTATATAGACAGGTTTGATTATTATGATGACTTGCCATGTATGTTAAAAAACAAATAATATATCTGATTGGTCTCATATAGAAAATTGTTCAAGTAAATCGGTGACATTATTGCCATATATTATAAATCAATTCCAAATAGTAATATAACTAAGGATTATGATTACTGATACAATCTCTGACGCAAATCTATTGAAAATATATTTTTTTATTATATCAAATAATGTGTTTTTATAACATATTTTACATACATCCGGAGCTATTTATTGTTAGCGCACTTAAAAATGTTGTCACGTCTTGCGTATACAACGCTGTTTTGATAATTACGAAATTTCTCTGTCAGAAGTTTATACGAAACTTATATGTCCGAAGTTTATACGAACTTCGGACAGAGAAGTTTTGTGTATGTAGCTACTAAATTATTTAATGCATTACCAAGAGCCATAAGAAATACTAAAAAAATATGATAAATATAAATCGACTTGAAAAGTGGCCTATAGAATTCAGACCAGAATTAGTAAGAGATAATGTCAAAACAAAATGAAAACTAAAATGGAATTACAATCATGCAATGGAGAAATATTTCTTGTACAGTTTCCTTTTCGTTAAACGTTTTTTTTGTGGATTAATAAGAATCGTTTTTATCAAAAACAATAAGTAAATGATCAATTGAAAAGAAATGTATCTAATTAATATTTTTTTATAAAAGGAGAAACAGAAATCTTACATAATTAAAAAAAATCTTGAAGCACAATACAAATCAGATTACTAATGGACGTGTATAATTTTTTTTCATTGAATATACAAAGAATAATTACATATACAAAGATAATTACACAGTAATCTATAATATGTTACATATGGTATATAACATTACGCCATGCCCATTTTGAGGTAAACAGAGAGGACAACTCTCCACATATTTTTGTCCATGTACACAGTTCTCGCCTCGTCCACATCTATACATATCTCATAGTTATTACACTTACTTCAGTGAACATTCCTTCAATCTTCCCAGTTTTTCCTTGGTGTATATTTTTCTAACTTTTAATTTATTCAGGTTATGTATATAGGTATTTGTTTCGTAAGTATTTCATAACTCATTCTCTCAATGTGACCAAACCATCTTAAGATTCCTTTCTTAATTCTACTTATAACATCCACCTCTAATAAACGGTTACCCAATCCAATCATTTCTTATCGAGACACTTTAAAATATTAACGCTCAGCAGAACTGGGAACAGACAACAGCAAATAGTGCCAAATTGCGTGGAACTATTGCTAGGTATTAGGGACCCAATAGAGAAAGAAGACGTGGACAAGCTGTAGGTACTAAAGCTCCTTGCCCATGCAACAGGATATGTCTATCACAAATTGGATTATATAGTATAGTCATCTCCGATGGGACCAACATCAGGTACCCTGATCGCCCACTTTGTATTGTGTATTCTATTATACTTGTCATGGTTATGAGGCATTCATTTCTTACAATTTATAATATGATAATTTCTGTAATCAATTTAAAATAAGATAAAAATATTTAATATCATACATAATACCCAAGTCAAACTGTACTATAGATAACAAAGAAATGTTAACTCAAACATTAGAATTTCCATACTAATTTGAGAGAGCATACAAATTGCAAAGCCTTCTTAGCACTTTTGAAAAGCATACAAAAACACTGGATTTTCCCACCTTTTTAGCAGCTTAATAAATAATTTCATTGTTTCACCATTATTTTCAGCAGAAAATGTTACGTATATATTATATTTCATCACTCATTACGGATTTGATTCGCGTGATGTATGCATATATAATTAAGTGTCACTTTTGAGTGTCAGGTTGATATGAATGTGCAACGGGGTTTAATATACTATATGTAATCAAAAATCGGAAAGAAGTATCGATTTATTTTTTCACGCTATATGTCTTCAGTGAGATACAGACAAAAGCGTAGTTTACTGGTGACACGACAAATGAAGGGAGACAAACCCAAATCCATTAAAATTGTTTATCGAAATTAAATTACCTGTTGTTTTTTTTCGCTAATTATGTATATTTGTTGTCGTGTGTAAAATAAAATATTTCATCACAGTTTATAATATTTTCATCAGTAAAACTCGGTATCACAGCTCAATGTGACCTTTACATTTATCCTTCAGTATTTTCAGGAATGTGGGTGGTTTACACGTAGGTTGGATCTTCGCTTTAACCTTAGGAGATACTCAAACCCCTCAAAGGTCAGAGGTTAGATTAAAGGAAGTCATTTTAGTTCTCAAATTTTCCAATTCATCACGTAGTATTGAATATATATATTATATGTGATATTAAAGCTCTGTAAGATATAATTTCATTTCATATCAAAAAATAGTATCGCACGTAAGTAGAAGGGTAAAAGTAGATTAAATATAGATGAAAAGTATTTAACGAAAGTATTTTATAAAGGGTGGTCCATCAGTTGTGCTCCAGTTTCAAAAATGTATATTTATGTTTCATGTTCTTTTTTTCGTTTAGTATGCAGAATTGAACAAGAGAGAAATGAACGAAATTTTTAAAATACTCGTATGTCTCCATTTTGTCAAAATTTGAACTCTTATTTTATCATCTCTCTTTTCACTGGCAGTGAATTTGGAGTTGTATGCGTTCATCTTTTTAACAATTATAGATTATAATTGTCTGAACAGTTTATTTATTACCATTTATTTTTTTATATTATAATTAACGTGTATAAGGACGTGGGCTGAAAAACATTTGCCGTCCTCACGGCCGGGCTCCTCCTCCAAATGGGCTAAAATATTCAGTGCACAGTTTCAAATAAAAAAATCATAAATAAAACAAAAGACACGTTATTTGATTAACCCTCCACGGGCAGGGAAATATCATCCAGATGCTAGAAATAGTTTGTGTACTATCTATAGTACGTGATATCACAAAAGACATACTTTTAACGCAGCTTTTATTTTTTTTCGAAAATGGAGAATTATTAACTCTACACCTGACGATAGTATTCACACTAACACTAACTATTAACTCTACACCTGACGATAGTATTCACACTAACACTAATTATTAACTCTACACCTGACGATAGTATTCACACTAATACTAACATTGCAAGTAACTACGATTGGGAGAAAATTGGGCTCGAATCATGTGAAACCATAAAAACTGTACGGCATGTTGCTTTGATACTCTTCAGAAGTTTAACTTACCTTCGTCGATCTATAAAGGCATTTTTATAGCTTACAAATATTTGTCAATCGTTTCGTCAACGCGAATATCCTACGTGAGATATTTTTACTAGCTAAAATATATTCTGAACCGATTAAAAATTCCTTAACTCAATCGCATGTCAAGTCATGCAGGATGATGTTTTGCGAGGCAAGATTAATGGTGATGTAACAAACAGATGTAACAACGTTTTGGACATAAAAACGGGGCCAATCTGGACCAATTTCTGGAATTTATTTTAATAGCCAGTCCACAGATGGCCAACATATATCTTTTTCTGTCAAACTTATACCCATTTTATTAAACAAATCTAACCTTAGACACACGATCATATGTTATCCGCATCAAGATAACAGACACATTTCACCAGATGCACCCCACCCATCTACCAAATGTTATTTCTGTCGTAGTCGTATGAAATTTGGATCTGTTCCAATTGTGCATGATTGCGACACAACACGTCCAAGATATGCAATAAAAGACTTTAAACAACGTCGATGGACACCCGCACACACCTCCATGGCGAAATATGACGTCAATCAGCTAAATCTACCAGTATTTCTGCACGTACTATATCTGTAGGTACATCAACAGACCAATTTAACAATTATTTTTATCATCCAATTGTCAATGGACGTGAAATGTAATCGTACTCGTATCATACAAAATTGCGTTCAGACAGTAGGTTAAAACAAACCGTTATATAAAATAAAAATGAGTTACTGAAATTCAACTTAAAGCTAGTTTAGCGAACTCCGATTTTCATGGAAAATTGCAATAAAATGCCGTTTTATAGAACTGTCAATACTCTAACATATACAAATTGAACCAAAAAATCAAATAATTTATATTTCAAATTAAAATCCTTGGCCTAGATCAAAACGAGTCAACTCCAGGAGTTGACCATTTTTGGTATATTTCATTACCAAAAATGGTCAACTCCACGACAGCCAAACATAACGCGGCAATATACCGATATCATTCGATTAGTACGATTTTTGTAATGCGTTTTATAATTGGGCTTCACATTTTAGTCAACGGTGAGAAATTGATTTTATGCTGCTCTCCCGAAATAATATTATAACAGTTGTGTGGTAAAACATTACGCCACATTGTAGAAATTATATTAGTGAAGTTGAAGCTTAAGTGTTAACTGTTATTAAATACAGTATGTTTGACACGAGCGTGTACGAGAGTCATATGAGAAAATCGAAGATATTTGTAAGTAAGTGGGTGAAATGATATTACGATGTAAAAAACGTCGATGACCTACCAGATCGTGGCACAACACAGAAACCGACGAAAAAGGAAGACAAAGTGATTTTACGGGTGTTTGAGAAGAATCCTCGTCTATCATTGCGTAGAGGACAGGCGGTTTCGCGTGAAAAGGATGTAATTGTCTCACGTGACACTATTCTTATTAAGAAGACGTTTACTAGTTCATGGAGTGAACTTTAGAAGTACGTTAAAGAAACCACTGCTGTCCGAAAAACAAGTCGAAAAAAAGACTCACTCGGGCGAAAGAAAATTTGGACAGCGATTGGGACAACGTGATTTTTTCGGATGTAGCTTCTTTTTGGGCATGTTCTTCAAATAATCACCCGCACCAATAGACTCATCCAGCGGACCATTAAGCACCCGGTAAAAGTCCACGTCTGAAGCTGTTTCTCAAAGCAGGGATTTGGCACTTTGCACATCTTCACAAATAATTTGAACGCTGCCAAAATGGTTAAAATATATCAGATGGCTTTATCACCATCTGTCTAAGGTTTATAAGAAAAACTGAAAATTAGCTACTGCAAGAAGACAATGTGCCAAAACATCGGAGTCGTCTTTGTACTGCGTGGAAACAGAAAAATTACGTTGACGTAATGGATTGGCCGTCGCAGTCACCGGATGAAAATCCCATAGAAAATATTTAGGCACTCATGAAGTTCAAGATCCGAGAAAAAAAATCTGGAACGTCAAGCAGTTATTTTGACATATTCGACTTATATGGAAGTCTTTGCCCCTAGATTATGTTATAAAATTAGTAGAAAGTATGCCTCGGAGATGCCGGGCAATTATTACTAGTGGAGGTGACTGGACAACTTATTAATAATGAAGAATCACGGTTTATATCATGTAGTATGTGTGTATTGTTTAATGCCTTATGCAAAATTGTTTTTTGGGGTTCGTCGTACACGTTCTTGTCAAACAAAATGTAAAAAAGAAAGACTTGAGTAGGAAAAAATAAAATCTACGAAACGATATGAGCTGTTCCCTGATCATGAGTATTATTGAAATAAAACAGGACGTTTTCCTTACTAAGGGTATTTATTAATAAATAAACATTTTACGTGTAATTTTTTTAAGCATATGTACATAAATACAGTAAATTTAAATAATAGTGTTAACCTTTGCTCAATCGTATGTGCAATAACTTTTTTTTATATCAGTATTTTTGAACCCATTAAAACGCTCGACCACACCCATTATAATTTTAGAATCGATCGACCATAAACAAGTTTTGTTAATTTCGCTATTTCATTATGCTATTAGCATTTGGTTTAGATTATGATAATTTATTTTGTCTATTGCTCTCATTAAATGAACTCCTGTTGTCTATAGTTATTTCAACTCGTTTAACAGCAAAAAAAGCAATTGAATATGAGATAATTCGTATGTTTTAAATTTAAAAGGAAGTATAATATTTGTACATTTTTTATTTACATCTAATGCGCTAGTAAGAAACTTATTTCTTTCAAATTTAATTATTAACTTTATTTTATAAAAATTTACACTTTTTATAAAATAATAAACGAGTGTATTTTGTCATATATCATATATTTTATCATGGTGATAGAAAAGTTTCCAAGAAAAAGTAAATACGATAATAGATTAGAGCAAGCTAAGGACTTTTGCTATTAAGACAGTATTTTTTCAAATGTTGGAAAAGTAACGAGAGGTATCGAACGGCGTATAGAGATTTGAAACAAAGTCAACGGGGTACTAAAACACATATACTCGAACCGAACAGTATCAAAATCTGCGAAGATTACAGTCCAGTATAGTATTCTAGTACCAACTTTGATGTATGAAAGTGAAACGTGGATCCGAAAAAAATACTGAAAAGAGCCGAATAAATTATATAGGATTGCGTGCACTTAGAAGAATACATGAAGTAGACAATGTACAATAAATAAAGGGTCTTTCAAATTGAGCAGCGTTTTTATATTCTAATTGTTTTAATTCTTGAATAAAACACACAATTTGCTTTGATTTCAAAAAAAATTGTATTGGTCATTGAAGTATAATGTATGACATTTAAACACAAAAATTAATATCCGCCAAATGTCCACCTCTTGTAGCTCCACAGTTGTCCACTCTTTTGTCAAAATTTTCGATGACATTTTGGCATAATTGCGATTCTAATTCACCAATAACGCGAATAATTTCGTCCTTCAGCTCAGGAATTGATTGGGGGTCGTTCTTATAGACCTGGGTTTTCATGTAACCCCAGAGAAAATAGTCCAACGGTGTCAGATCACATGATCTTCGTAGCCAATTAACATCACCGTTTCCGGAGATTACAATACATAAAATAATTCAACAATTTGAACGCGTTGTTGTATTGTATACGACTCCATTTTTATAAATGTCATACATTACACTTCTCAAATGTCACAAGGCACAAGCAAGTTCGCGACGCCATCAGTGTTTTATCCAAGAATTAAAAAACCGCTCAATTTGAAAGACCCTTTATGTACGAGTATAATACGGAATGAAATGATCAAGGATGAATGTGAATTTCAATATTACGTTTTAAGTAAGATCAAGGAGAACAATCAGATGGTTTGGACATGTATAATAAATTAATGAAGAAAGACTAACAAAACATATATACAATGCAAATATGAGTGGTTGACGTGGTAGGAAAAAATCAAGAAAAATATTGTTTTATCAAGTGACAGATATCTAGAAAGAAGGAAACATAACAAGTCCGAGAAATTGATTGACGTAACAAGTCCATGAATTGATTGTGAAGGTCACATGAGCATAAACTATTCAATAGCTTCGATGTACCCTTTTTCATATGTAAATAGAATATGATATCAATGCATCGCTATCAATGTTATTATTTATTTAAATAGTTTACTATAACACAATGGCTGCCATGGAGACAAGAATACTGAATATCTTATTGCGGGACCAGAAGACGAATAAATTATGGATAAGATGATAGACAAAAATGGTATAAGGAATAGATAGCTCCCAAAGATGGAACCAGGTAGGGCACATTACCAGATTTAGCGATGATAGATAAACCCAGAAAGTGCTGGAGGGGCGACCAATGACAGGGAAAAAGTGTACGAAGACTTCAAGCAAGACGGTCGGATGATATGAGAAAAGTTACTAAAAGTAATGTGGCCATGATAGGAACGAGTGGAAGAGCGGAAGATGCCAAAATACTTGAACATAAAATATTTAGAAAAAAATTATATATTACTTTCGATAAAAAGAGATCAAAAATAAAATTATGACTCCCGTGGGCCTTTGAGGAACGTCTGCGCTCTAAACGACACTTGATAAATTGTCCTTTTAATTATTTTTACTATCCCAAGAATCTTAGGGTTCTATCTTTTAAGGAAAATAAAGGCTTACTTGCCATCAGTTAGTTAAAATCCTTGTCTAAAAAGTCCAAGGTAAACCATAAGGCAACATCCACAAAAAATACTTAAACGAAAGTATTGATTGTTACTTAACAATTTCTGATATGTCTTTTTAATACTTTCGTTCTTCAATCAATGCCTTATTAATTCAACTTCAGATTTGGTCTCGTTATCTCCATTCATAACAGCTTTGTCAATAAGAAATGTTGCTCAATATTGTTTAGCGTAATACATTTGCAACCAGTTTAAATTGTTGCTCCACCGAAATGTCACATTGCATAAACACTTGAAATATATATATATAGGATCAACAGCATCCAGTTTAACGAGTATACAACCTGGTGAATGCCCTAGATCTGAAAAGCAATCTTGAATTAATGTCGAGACACAATACACTGTAGTTAATTGAAAACTCTTTATATACATACCCCATGGATTTATTAGTCACTAAAAAAATCCGAAAGATTGATTCCTTAAATGCTTGATATAATATATATGAAATATTTATGTGAAATATTGATTCCTTAAATATTTCCAGCCCATATATTCGTACATACAGAAACATATTATCCCAGTAACTGATGTATATAAGGGTTCTAGATATAAATATTCTTCTTAAACTTTCTATAGACTCAAGAGTCTGTTACTGCAGGATTGTTCTCCTGTGATGCTGAGCTCCAGCTATCTCTCAATCGTTTCGGGGGTCTCCCTGGTGGACGCCGTCCATCCGGCACCCTATGCAGAGCTATGTATTGAATTCTTGTGGAATTCATTCTCTGTACATGTTGGTACCAGTATCGTCGACGCTGTCGTCCCCATCTGACCACATCTTGGACCTCACAGACTTCTCGGATTGTGGTGTTCCTTACACGATCACGCAAAGTCTTCCCAGCAATAGCACGTAGAGTTCTCATTTCCGTTGTCCTTAGCATACTTTTTCATAGCATACTCACATCCTGACAGTGTCCGCCCTCGCTTCGATGCCATATGTCTTCGATGCTTAGATGCCAGATATAAATCAATCCAAAAATATATTCCTTTGAAACCATGGTTTAATATAGTATATAATAATAATAATGAACAAGATGAAATTGTCTATTATGTGTCGTTTGCGGACGGGCCACTGCGTGGTGGGTAGTCACCTTTAAAGAATGGGTATTGTGGAAAATCCTGGCTGTGAGTGTGGTCTGAATAATAAAACTCACATTTATCCTTTATAACTTAAATATTTTGTCATACATTGTCACATCCTACTTCTAGTACATTGATTCACCTCCTTTAATTATTTTACATGTTATTGTTTTACTATCATACAACAAATTACTGGAATACTGTTGGAGACTATCATCTTGACAGATTTTGATATTGTTCGGTTCGAGTATATATGTGTATGTTTTGTACCTCATTGACTTTGTTTCCTATCGTTAGACGCCTTTCGGAAACCTCGTAACTCTTCACCATCTGAGAGAATACAACCTGAATAACAGAATTCCTTTACTTTCTCTAATCCTTCATATATCGCATTTCATTTTCCTTTCACGCTTTTCTGTCTCAATGACTTTGGATTTTACAACATTCGACCTCTTCACATTTCTCGTCCAATTTGCTTATCAAACTCTGTAATTCATCCTCATTCTCCACTTGTGATTAGAAATCTTGATTTGGCGTCACTTGTTTGGAATCCTTACAATGTCCATATCAATAGAATTGAAAGCTTTTGAAATATATTATACGTCTCAAACATCTCGACTATAGAACCCATGCAACAAACTATCAAAAGACTTTTGGAGAGATACCTCAGAGCCATAAAAAATATAATCCAACTTTTTATTTGTCTTTTTTATTCTATCATACATAATTGGGTTTTATTTTGTATTTGTATTCCTTGTATCTTGTACTTGACAACCTTCATGGCCAGTTAGTAAGATGCTTGACTTCCATTCGGGGTTTTTTGCATCGATTTCCGATAGTACCCAATAAAAAAGGGTCCCTGTCTGGTAAAATTGTTCGTCTTAAAAAATAAATTTAAAAAACTCTTAAAATAAAAACAAATAACTGTGTATCCTCTTCTAATTATTCTCTTTTCGTGACAATAATAATTTACCTACTTTCTAATCACATTCTCCAGCGGCGCAGCATACATTTTCAACTTGCAATAATTCTAAATAATGAGTTGTCAGTTCGCATTATGCGCTTATGTATTCTTCATATATATTGTCTCAGAAGTGCATTAAAACCTGGCTGTCAGCCCTAAACAAACATCTCTGAAGCACTACAATATATTGGCAGTTCACATATGATTCTTTATCCATTCTTATACTCTACTTGAAGTTTTTAAACCTCTGGACGTATAATTTACCCGCTTGAATACAATGACACGATATATAACTGAACCATTGCTCAATTTTGTAATCTAATTTGATACAAAATTTCATTTATCTAATAAGAATATCAGCTGATTTATTAATGATATTGTTTTCTCTAATATTTGTGTATACTTTGAAATTAGCTTATACATTAGGGATGACAAGTGTTGGTGGCAAATTGGACACTATCCAGCTAATTTCGCTAATGGAAACACAAATATTGTTAAAATTTTATTGAACCCAAAAATAGTTGGTTAACGAATTCCTAACAACGATTAATGAAGCCGCACATACATTTTCAGCTGGGGATTATGCAATGTGTTTATTAATGTTTTAAAATACTAAATACATATTATTTTTTATTCATCGCTTCTCCTTCACGTCATCCTTCACTGTTCATGCCGTTAGACTCTGGAACCAGTTACCGACTGGCATAAAGCTGTCACCGTCGTTGGCTTGCTTTAAACAATGAGACAAATTAATATTACATTTCTCTTCGGTGATGAAATGTGTTTCTCCATAACTTTTTTTTTCTTGACCGTACGTATCTTCCTTCTCCTTTCCCAGAATTTATAATTGCGAGTGAATATTTTATAATTTTGATGTTCGACTTTCAGTTGATGTGTTGGAGCAGTATTGTTGTGTTTAGAGCAGTCTTTTGTAATCTATATTTTTTAATTATTTTTTTTTCGTTTTTGATGATAACTACATATATTTCATTATTTTTTGTCCTCAAGGACCGTTTTATGAAATGTTATTAAAATAACTGTGAAACTTTGTAAAAGATTTTAAGGGCGTTTGGTGACTAAACCAACAGTCCCGAGGACTGGGGAAACTAAGTACAGCTCATCATGGAGTCTACTGCCACTTACAAACTACCGAAATGGACAACCAAAAAATAGAGGTCGAATTCTCCTTACCCCGCGACCACACGAATATTCCAATGTACTTAGAATTGGAAACTATGCAAATTCTATCTCAATCTCTTTCCATATGGTGGCAATGCCCTCCATCTCGGACGAGTGTTTTGTACATCTCTGGTTAGGTTATGTTGGAAGTCGGGAGTAGATGGGTTATGATGGAAAATACGCACTTAAACATTTTATTCAGTTGACATATATTGGAAAACAAGTATATGAACATCCAAAACAAGGTGAGGATATACAAGACCTGTGTCCGCCCCATAATGACATACAGCATAGAGTCCAGCACTCTGTCGTCCCCATCTGAAAATATAGAAGAAGGTTCTGGAACGAACATATATCCAGAATGGCGGAACCAAGAGCCGTAAGAATGGCCAAGGACAGTATCCCCCAAGCAAGCAGACCTCCAGGACGACCTCCCAAAAGATAGAAAGACAGCTGGCAGTCGATGGCACAAGAGGGTAACGATGATGCAGGACCATAACAGGTCAACATGCCTAAAAGAAGAGGAAGAAGAAGACATATATACTTACAATATTTACGGGATGAAAACATGGAGATATATAATATTTACGGGATGGAACGTCATAGTGGCCTCGTTCCTCCCTAGTGCAAATGTATCTAAGGAATTTGATCTCATGGGCCCTCAATATATCCATTTTGGTGAAAGAGATACTTTCATATCTTCAGAGCAAAGGGTCAGACCACATATTTCAGATAAAGAAACTAAAACTGCTTCCCAAGAACATATTAAGAACGATGAAATATTTACTTAAAGAAATCTCTAATGACCGACATGTACAATGTTATATTTCTTATCTTATAGTTTCTGAATCCTGTTGATAAAAGAGTTGACCCTATGGTTCACTTTATGAACTAAAAACCAGCATAAGCGTCCATCATGTGTGACAGAAGAAAAACAGCCGATATAGTACTGCTATACAAAATCATTCACTCAGTGATTGATGCACCTCACTTACTCGCAAGTATTTCATTTCGTATTCCCACTAGATCCACAAGACAGCTCAATCCCTTTTATACCGAAAATTGCTATACTAACTATAAAATCAACACCTCTATAATTCGTATGCAAAAACTTGGAAACGAGTTTTGCAACAATTTAGATATTTTTAATATAAGTATATATAGTATTCGCTAGAATATCACAACAATATTTAGAAATAGCTACTAACTTTGTGCTCTCCTTTATTAATATAAATAACGTAATATAAACCAAACATTAAGCACAATACTTTGCCTCTGGAGTTGAGTAACCCTGCATCAACAATGAAGCTTTTAATTCTGCAAAGCAACTTGCATCTCGTTCTACTAATGAGGTCATGTGTTTTCTATATGTCTCAAAGATTATTAAATAATTTTAAAACGATGACTGTAATTTATTATTACTACTGCATTTTGTATCTTCATGTTAGTTTAAGATAAAGTTTTGTATTATTTGTCAATAATTTTAAGTACTTGTATAACCTGTCACATGTTCATTTGTATATAAAGACACTGTTGTGTCGTTAATTAAATAAATAAATCACATAAAACTCGATATCTTTCTACATAGTGGCAATGCCTTCCATCTCGGGTATATTAGAATGAAAATAATATGCAAGTGGTTTGTACATCTCGGTTTAGAACCGTTCTTTTCAATTGGCAGATTACAAAATAAAAATCAATGATTTGCATACTCAAATAATTCGGTCGTTAACATCGCAATTGGTTTTTCAACTGTATTAAGCGCAGCACAAATAACTATCCCGTTCCTAAATGTGATCTTAAAAGGAACCGAATTAATGTTTTTTTATAATTACAACAGTACACATTGAAAAACATATTCGATAAATAAACTACTATATAATATAAATCGTCAGAAAACTAGAAACATTTTTTTAACATATCTACACTGCCATCTATGCAGTGTTGATGAAACTGTGTAATCTATCAATATATGAGAGTTTAATAAGTTTATCATCATTATCGCCATCAAGCCTTGTCCCTTTCGGAGTAGACAGAGATAACAGATCTCCCCTTTATTCTATCCTGGTACACATGTTTCGTTTCTGCACGTCCATACACCTCCCCAAGCATACTTTCCTATTATACTCTTTCAGGGGGTGATTTACGAGTATCGTTCGTGCTACGTTTATCTAGGTATTTTAAAACGTCTCGTATACATATATTATACTATACTACTTGTAAAGAATAGTTTTTTACTATACTACTTGTAAATAATAGTATTGTATTATACTAATTGTAAAGAATAGTTTTGTACTATACTACTTGTAAATAATAGTATTGTACTATACTGCTTGTAAATAATAGTATTGTACTATACTACTTGTAAAGAATAGTATTGTACTATACTACTTGTAAAGAATAGTTTTGTACTATACTACAATACTTGTAAATAATAGTATTGTACTATACTACTTGTAAAGAATAGTATTGTACTATACTTCTTGTAAAGAATAGTATTGTATTGTACTATACTACTTGTAAATAATAGTATTGCACTATACTACTTGTAAAGAATAGTATTGTACTATACTACTTGTAAATAATAGTATTGTATTGTACTATACTACTTGTAAATAATAGTTTTGTACTATACTACTTGTAAAGAATAGTATTGTACTATACTACTTGTAAAGAATAGTTTTGTACTATACTACTTGTAAAGAATAGTATTGTGCTATACAACTATACTACTTGTAAAGAATAGTATTGTACTATACTACTTGTAAATAATAGTATTGTACTATACTACTTGTAAAGAATAGTATTGTACTATACTACTTGTAAAGAATATTATTGTACTATACAACTTGTAAAGAATAGTTTTGTAAATATTTCCTCACATATTATTTTTACGTGACCGAGCCATTTCAATGTCCTTTTTTTCATTGTTTTCACTCGATATTCTTTTGATCCACATTATTTCCTAACATCGCCAGTTTAATTAATTAAAATCATTTATACATAATTTTTTCCTCATAAATTTAATTTATTATCGTCGTTGTTGCTGGGACTCGTGCCCGACAATCCCCTCGCCATTCTAAGGGAAATTCAGTTGGAAGACGTTGTTGCTGGGACTCGTGCCCGACAGTCCCCTCGCCATTCCAAGGGAAATTCAGTTGGAAGACGTTGTTGCTGGGACTCGTGCCCGACAATCCCCTCGCCATTCCAAGGGAAATTCAGTTGGAAGACGTTGTTGCTGGGACTCGTGCCCGACAATCCCCTCGCCATTCCAAGGGAAATTCAGTTGGAAGACGTTGTTGCTGGGAGTCGTGCCCGACAATCCCCTCGCCATTCCAAGGGAAATTCAGTTGGAAGACGTTGTTGCTGGGACTCGTGCCCGACAATCCCTTCGCCATTCCAAGGGAAATTCAGCTGGAAGACGAAGCTGTACCGTGGAGTTTGTTTTTCTTCTTCTCTTCTTTAAATAAGTGAGCAATTGCACATCAGCAAAATCACCGGCTACACTTCTGTGCTGGATCCGATAACACACCGAAGTGACACAATCGAAGCATATCGGCATTTTGTTATATTTTTTTAAGAATACGAGTATTTATGCCTTAATGAGTTAGTATCATGGATAAGAAACCAGAATATCAGATTTTGAGTAACCGTTCGAAAGAATAAGAAAAACTTATGTATAAAAAAAAAAATCATGATGTTTGGGATACTCGTCTGTGACCTTTGTTACGTCAAGATTTCGCTCACGGATATATACGGAGAGATCTTAATGGATACATGACAACAGACAAATAAGGGTCAATATTGTAAAAGTATGCGATGACGTGCGATTCAACCCGACACCATCACTCAATTTTGTAATTACTTCCCTTGTTGTTTCTCCTCACAGCGTCGCCTTTCGACCTTCATTCAACAAGGTTTCTTGTTTTATAAAATTATTTTTTTCTTTGTTATTCAACTTATTACATTATTCCCCGCGACAAGTATTTCTACCTCTTATCTCAAGCGGAATGTTATTCAACTTATTACATTATTCCCCGCGACAAGTATTTCTACCTCTTATCTCAAGCGGAATGTTATTCAACTTATTACATTATTCCCCGCGACAAGTACTCGTATTTCTACCTCTTATCTCAAGCGGAATGATCCCGATTTGTTACGAGAACAATACTTTAGGTCAAACTAGTAAAATATTTCATCTGAAGTGTGTGTGATCAAACAATCATTGACCCAAAGAAAAAATTATAATACAGGTGTTTTTGGCGTTCGTTGGTTACTTATGAATTACATTTTATTTTTGCTAATGACTTTATATAATTATGTATCTCTAAAGTTTCTAAATTAACTGTTTTTGTATAATTTTTAAGACGTATTTATACGAGTATATATTGTAATTTGTTTTATCAAACACTCTTTATTCCACCTTTTGAACGGTATAACCCTACTGGTTTCAAGACTTTCACCTCATCAACAGGGAAGCACAAACAAGACTGAATTATGTTTGAACTGATACTGACGTATACGCTTCTAACGGTAAACATTCGGGTTGGGGACTGTGGGTAGAGGGAGGGAGGACACAGCCTCAGCGAGTTCTTGGAATACTCGTATATGTATTTGCCAGATGTTCACCCCGATACACTAACCTAGAAATTTCTAGGGCCTCTAATATGTCCAATTTATTTCCGGTACTACCGATATGTAAGAATTTGGCATCATCGGTAGAAAATATATGGTTTTCACGGTGACAATGATTAGCCATTTCAGAATAAATTAGAGAATTTGTTAAGGCAGATTTGTGTTAACGTAATCTTTTCAAATGATCTTTCTATCTTTCCTATATATAAATTATCAAAATCAGCACATACAAGTTAGTCGGCACATAAGCATACCTATAAATGGAGCAAAGTCCTATTTATAAAAAACATATACGAAATTACCAAAAAAAAGTCCATGTCACATAAAGCCAGGTTTTTACACTAATTTTAATCTCCGGCAACTCTTATTTAATGGGAAAGGCAAAAATGGAATACTTAGCAACAGTGGTGTGTATAAACTTTTATGTGCTGACTGTGATAATTTCTATGTAGGAAAGACAGGAAGATCATTTGAAAAGAGGTTTCGTCTGTATTATTTTCTAGTATTGCTTTATTTTTACTGGAAAATGGTTGAGATGTTTCTGTTTATTTATAAATGTTTATGAGAATTGTCTTTTTATATTTCCATAAACAATGTCATACTTGTTTTTCCAAACTCCACATTTGTTTATACAAGCGTAGTTATATTACACATGATGAGAAATAAAGTAACCAAACAAACAAAAACATTAATCAAAAACAATTTCATCTTGAACATAAAAACAATTAGAGCAACCTTTTTTATCTTATTTTATTATTCTTGATTACAAAAACACTAGACAATGTTTATGTCTGTTGACAGTGCCATTTTCAGTTGTTGATATTATGAACCATTTGCATATCAATAAAAATGTAAGCGATCGTCAATAAAAAAGAAGCTTGACAAAGTGCTACGTGCAGAAGCGTCTTGTCAATTGTAACGTCTAAATTAAAATGACCAGCAGTGGAAATTTTATCGTCAAAACATGACACTCGACAAATTGGAGATATTAGCACTATTTAAACATGGACTTTTAATACAATAGCTCAAAGCATAGGCGCCGACTTGAAGGGGGCCGAACTTCATGGACCACCCAAAAGGGACGGATAAAAACTACAAGAAGTACAGACAATAGACAAATGACCAAAAAAAACTAAGACCACCCATTTCTTTGTTTTTGGACAAGTCTACACAAGCGACGCATATGGTATTAGCTGTCAAAAATGAATGATCATATATGAACACTACACTCATTCATTATGCTACACTTAAAGCCGAAATTTAACTGATGTTTTAAAAGCGTTTAACATTGATGAAAATAAAAAAAAAACAATGTCGGCCGAGATTGAAACCGTGCGGATTACCTGAATGTGTAGGAAAAGTTTAATTTAATCACTTTAATATCGATAATCCAGATAGCTAGTGGTTTTAAAAATATATATGGAATTACAACATTAAACTATTCTTCCTTAAAAATAAACATTTGGTGACTGTTGGTTTTCCCCTGCACCCTTCAATTAAGTGTAAACTATAACAAGAAAATAGACTCGATTCATTTAAAAGTTGTGACTAGAGCGACCCATGAAGTGAAGGGAAACAAATGTGCAGACCAGTGAGGTGATTGGAGCTTCCTTCATTGTTCCCCTAATCATTTTTCTTTCTTGAAAAAATATTGTGGGGGGTGGGGGTTCTATTAAAAAAAATCTAACTTAGCGCCAATGGTCTACGTTGGAGTCATTGGCCAACATGGACTTACGCACCTTATTATTGTACCTAAATTAATTTCGATTGACCCAGTAGTTATTTTAGACACGACCAGTTACTGACTGGCAATTTAAAGACCCAAGAAATCAGTTGAGACAGTGGTTTTGTCTCAACTGATTTTCTGGGTCTTGTAAAACCTTTCGCAAGATACCTGTGTTGACAAAAGCTTTAACAAACCATAGTATAAATAGGCCAAAACCCATACGAAGGCTGTCGCCAAACAAAGAATACGAGAATTGAATTTTGAATACGAGAGAGCGAGAGAGGAATACTTGGATTCTCTCCGAAAGTAATTCGAAATTTGAATCTCGGTGGGTCCGTGATACTGAACGAATTTTAAATACCTAGCTAACAATTTTTGAACCGGTGTAAAAGGGGACGATGTATAAATGATATATATAAACAAATTTTACATTTATGAATATATATTTTCATAAATGTAGAATTTGTTTTACTTCCGTGAATATTTCACGGGTTGCAACTAGTATTTATAAATTATTGAAACGTATAGGACAACTATTACAATTTAAACTTCTGCAGAACATAAAGCATTATGCCGTGCAGTTTATACAGTTTTCACATTATTCTTGCCCGATTTCCTAGCAATCGTAGTTATTCGCTATATTAGTGCGAATTTTCTTGTGCGTAGAACTTAATAGTTGTCTATTTTCTTTTTTAATTTAAAAACGTTCATTAAAAGTAAGCATGTGTTTTATGATATCACGTAGATCACAAACTATTTCTAGCGTCTACGTGAACTTTCCCTGCCCATGGAGGGTTGATCAAATAACATGTAATTTGCTTTATTTACGTTTTTTTATTTGAAACTATACATTAAATATTTCAGCCCATTTGCACATCGTCCCATCGGGAAATTTCCGGTTACCCGCTGGCCCAGTCCGCCGCTAGACGCAACTATTAATATTTTTGTAGTTTTTATTAATGACTCATCTTAATTGTAACATCAAAAACATTCATAATTTCTATTGTTGTGACTGATTTTCGAGAAGCAGTTGGGCTTAAAAAAGGTGTTAGTTTGGAGATACGATACGATAGGCCTCATCATCAAGTATGATTCTCTATTCCTTATCATCACGTATGATTGTCTATTCCTTACCATCAAGTATGATTGTCTATTCCTCATCATCAAGTATGATTGTCAGCCATCCTGTGGATGGAAGACGCATGTGCGTCAAATCATACCCAAAGTTCCAATGAAAGCGAGATTTAACTTCCATAACGCTCGGCAGATGTAATCTACTGCAGTCTGAAGCGTTTTTTTCTTCTATTAGGTGTTAACATAAGTTGTGTCCGTTTTTTTTTTCAATTTAAAATAGAGCACCAAAAGTAAAATAAAATGGTAAATGTTATACGTCATTCGAAAGAAAATTTATAACTCTACAAGATATTGTGTTTGCTTTTACGTTACATGTATTATTTGATTTGATTACAAGCCTTCAAAATGGAATATCAAGTAGACGAAAGTGAGCATTTTCAACACCTCCTTCTGTTCGCGTTCAATCGAGGGAATAATGCTGCCAAAGCTGCTCACGATATTTGCGAAGTGTATGGTGAAGATGCTATGAATGAAAGAACAGCTCATCGATGGTTTTTGCGTTTCAAATACGGTAATTTCGACCTGAAACACGGAGCGTTCCGGACAATCAGTGGACTTCGATGAAGACCGCTTAAACCATATTATTCATGAAGATCCCCTTCAAACATTTTTCATCACCATTTTTTTTTTCATCACCATTTTCAAATAATTTTTCATCACCAGTAATGATGCGGTAAAAGAACGTTTGCTTGTGGGCATGCGTAGCTCGATGACGCGCGAGCAAACTAGCAGAAATTGTCGAACGTTGATTTTCGTTGTTTTCACTCAAAACATGTGGAACCCTAGCGCCGAACTTTTGGACTTTTCCCATTGATTTAAGATAGCGGTATACAGTAATGCGATTGCAATTCATCTGGTCAGCCAATTCTACGGTGGTTTGAAGGGTATCTTCATGAATAATATATTTTAAGCGGTCCTCATCGAAGTCCACTGGTCGTCCGGAACGCTCCATGTCTTTCAGGTCGAAATTACCATATTTGAAACACAAAAACCATCGACAAGGTGTCCTTTAATTCATAGCATATTCACCGTACACTTCGCAAATATCGCGAGCAGCTTTGGTAGCTTTATTCCTTCGATTGAACGCGAACAGAGGAAAGTGTCAAAAATGCTCACTTTCGTCTACATTCCATTTTGAAGGCTTGTAATCAAATAAAATAATATATATAACGTAAAAGCAAACACAATTTTCTTCCGAATAACGTATAACCTTTACCATTTTTTTTTACTTTTGGTGCTCATTTTTAAATTGAAAAAAAAAACGAACACAACTTATATTAACACCCAATATGTAGCGCTATTTCTGTATTGTTCAATAACGCTTAAAGAATCTATGATATAAGCTACAGAAAAACATAAATTCTAGTATTAAATGGTCTCAGAGTAAAAGAAGTCCGGAAATAGATGCACTTCGAAGCATAATAAGAAAATTTTCCTCAGTGAGATACAGGCAAAAACCTAGTTTACTGGGGATACGACAAATGAAAGACAAACCCAGATCCATTAAAATTGTATGTCCAAATCAAATTACCTGTTGTTTTTTCGCAAATTGTGTATATTTCTTGTCATGTGTAATAATAAATAAATAAATAAATAAAATAATATATACCAGTAATATAGAAGGTTTGGGAAAATTTAGAAAAACATCTCACGATCAAACGAATAAATTTCCTCAGAAGGGAAGATAAAAAACCTTTATAATTGAAGAGTTAAGAAAATTAAAAAAACAATACCGTTCCCTTCAATGACATAGCGTGTTTTACCTGGTTTTCCATCATCCATATTTCCAATCTTCCTTTCTTTATCTTGGCCATAGATGACCTTGTTAATTTTGGACTATGGATACATACCATCGCACCATTTCCCTGTTGGGGTAAGCAGAGAGGACAGAGTATTCGACTTTCATACCTCGACACAAATCCTTCGCCTCTTCTACATCCATATACGTTCTTATACAACTTCTAAACTTTCTCTGACTTTCTACATATTTTGTATTGTCTTTTTTTAAATTTTGTTTTCCTAATATTTAAAAAGAAATAAAATTTGGGACCGTACGATCATTATACTCCATGTTATAAATAAACGGATGTTAAAATGTAAAAAAATTTTTACTTGTTTTTTCGAGTTCCCCAGACGGCAAAATCATCAATAAAATAGATTTTGTTCGAAACCGATAGCCACATGATTGTGTATGCTTTGTACGACTAGGGCCCGAATTCATACTCCAATCTTATCATTAAATATATAAAAAAATATTACAATATTCCTGCCCTCTTGAAAGAGACGACCTCCGTGGCCTGTTGGTAAGACGCTTGTCTGCCGATCCGGAGGTTGCGGGTTCGATCCCCGCTGGAATCCAGATTTAAAAAAAAAAAGGAATTTCACTCTGGTTTTCACTTAGGGCCCATTAAAAACGTATTTCTGGTTGGTTGGAAGAGATTGCCACATGGCAATAAACTCGCCAGGTGAAATAAAAAAAAAGAGCATGTCAATAGTTTCACCTTCAAAAATGCTCTGAAATGTTTCATTTCTAAATGGTATTTGTGGGTTTGCTTTTTGGGTTTTTATACCATTTATTAATTTTCTGTTTTTTTTCTTAGTCTACATGTACAAGAAAGGAATCTTGCTGAAAAACATCTGATGTCCTCGCGGCCGGGTTCGCCCTGTATTAATGGGATGTATCTCGGCAGGTAGGGCGGGGGGGGGGGGTATGGGATGAGCCCAGACCTTTTGATAGCTTCTCTCTTAATGTATTTTCTGCTGTTTATCTTGAGATATATGTATGTCAGATTTCGGAATGTATTTATATATGTACATACTATGTTGCTATCAATTAACCTATATTTATTTATTTATATTGTCACTTAGCAATAAACTGGCCACATTTTACACTATACAATAAAAAAAAAAATTAACTAATAAGATATGCATTTGGGATGTGTGGACGTGGCAGCTTATTTTAGCAACACTGTGATTTTAAAAGAACCTATTCAGCAGTCAATATGTTAAACAATGCTATAATAATATCAATTTTAGTTCGAAGTTTTAATGAACTTGCTTGGACATTTAATTAACTGCGACAGCACACTTGACGACATATTGGTCCTAAAAATAAACTCTAATGACACGTGTCAAATCAGAGCAGAAAAAAATTTGTTCAACGACATGAATTGAAATTTGATCAATTACATTGTAGGAAAACAAGCAGACAATTTTGGAAGTCATTTTTACAACTGATGAGAAGAACGGATTTAATAACTTGGACCGATTCAAAAGTGGGGCATTGTTGATACCAACAAGCGATTCTCAAACTTTTTTGCCATGGAACATAAAATATATACCTACATTCACGCATACCATTACACCATTTTCATGTCTGTGTAATAATAATAAAAATAAGGTAATTTATATGACGCCATCTAGAGAGCAAACTCTCCTCATCAGCGCTCTTACTCAGGATTCGAACCAACTCTTAAATTTTGACAACACCTCCCAAAAAGGATTGTCTTTAACGTGTTCCCCGCGGGGAGCACAAACGCCTGTGATCTGACGACAATCCAAGTTTCAAATCACAAATACTTTAAAAAAATGACACAAAACCGGAATAAAAATTGAACTAAAATTTAAAATAATCTTTATTCTAGCGACATCTCTGAAAACCTTGTCAAATAATATATTAGTTTATGAGATATTGTTGAATAAACAGAGCGCCGAATTTTTTTGGTTACTCAATATTTCCAGCATTAACGACCTGTCGCGCGGATCGAGTCCTGCGATGAGTCTCTCTTACGTAAATAAACATTACTAAGTCTCTCTTACGTAAATAAACATTACTAGTGCTATATGCATTTGATTGGGTGAGTGTCATGAAGCATTGATTTGATCGTAGCATTCCTTTGTTTATTTTACGTAATGTTAAGTTTATCTCCTTTATTTAATGAGTCTCCTTAAGAGTAATGACTATTATTTATTATCAGAAAATTACTTAAGTGTCATGTTTACTTGGTGTTGTAATCAAATATCAGTGGTTCTAAACAAAATATGTGTTTAAACTTAGAAATTAAAAAACGCTGAAATTGTGCCGCGCACAGGATTCGTGGAATTTGATTTTTAACGCGGTGAACAGGTTAAGTGCTTTTTAAAGCTACATACGTCACTCATATCTCTAACACTAGGAGACAGACCATTCCACACCATTGAACCGCAACGGTAAAAGCTATATCATAATACCTCGCCCTATTAGATTGATTTGGATCAACCGATTTATTAGATAAAGAAGAAATCGACCTCAAAATTCTACTTCTCTCAGACACAGATTCGAAAGATACAAAGAGGAGTTCCCATTAAGGGACTTGAATACAAAGTGACTAAGTTTAAAACCAATCTGTTCACGGCACATACACCGGTGTAGACTATTTAGAAGCGGACTAATATGCAAATATTTATGACTACCATATATCAACTTAGCAGCTGCATTGAAAATGGACTGTGGTCTAGAAACTGGGGTAGATAGAGAACACCAGACTTTTCTATCGCAACACACTACATATATAACTAACACCTTTCAACTCATTCTTTCAAAGTTGCCAAACCATTTCAAGATTTCTTTCTTTATTCTATTTTTTTAATAATGTATTATAAGTTTATCATCATCATCATCATCATCATTGTCAACCAGGGTCGATCCACTGCTGGATGAAGGTCTCCCCAAGTTGACTCCAAACAGTTCGGTCCTTTGCTCGCCGATGCCACGTAATGCTGCCATGCTTCCTGATTTCGTCCATCCAGCGTACCTTTGGTCTTCTTCTAGGCCTCTTTATGCCTCTTGGATACCATTGGATTATTTCGGATGTCCATCGGGAGTCTGACATTCTGGCTACATGTCCGGCCCATTGCCACTTCATTCTTTTGCACACCTTCATAACGTCTTCTACCTTTGTTATATTGCGAATCCAGGTGTTTCGTTTACGGTCTCTTTTAGTATATGTATCCTAACATGCATCTCTCCATGCCACTTTGTGCGGTCTGGAGCTTTTGCGTGTTCTTTACTGTGAGCGTCCATGTCTCGCAGCCATACGTAAGTACTGGAAGAATGTACTGGTTGTAGAATGCACCCTTCGCTTCAAGGATATTGGGAGATTACTTTTGAAGATGTTGTTCAAACGTCCAAATGAGCTCCACGCCAGTTTTGTCCTTCGTGCTATTTCCTCCGATATGCCACCTACAAAGGAAATAAGTTGGCCTAGATACACATATTCCTGGACAAGTTGTAGCGGCTTTCCATCTACGTTTATTGGTTTTGGGGTAGCAAAGCCGTTCATCTTATGTTTGGTTTTTGAAATATTCATTTTTAAACCAACTTCCCTGCTGACCTCTGCCAATTCTTGCAGTTGGTGCTGAAGATCATTCAGGTTTTGTGAGAATAATTAGATCATAAGTTTATAAGTTTATATAATAGAACAAATAATTAGATCAATCAAATTGTTAATTAGTCTTTCGGCACTAGTATCTTGCTACTTAAAACAAAATAACATATCGCTACCCTAATTTGTAAATTTGCTAACTCCTTAAATACAAACTTTACAGGGCGGCAATAAAACTGCATAACTATTCTAAATTAAATCTTATTAGTATTTTTTTCGTACTTAAATATCAAGACGACCAAAAGATACACTCCGAGTAAAAAAAAGTTAAATATCATTATTGCATCATTATTTTATGGATAATTATTGGAGTTAGCAATTTTGCGATGGTGAATATTTAAAAAATATTGTAGGAGTTAGCAAAATTGCATCTTAATATGAATTTTTACTGTGGAGGTCTCCTAATATTGAAAAACAAATAACTCGAAGTATTTTATTTGGATATAAATAATGCAAGAGTGATGATAAAATACACAAATCAAGCAATATAAAACAAGTTATAAAAATATAAATTATAAAAACAAAGATTATGTGTGCACAATTTTGTTTTATAATATAATATTGAAACATTAGATTTTGGGGCCAGGACAGCTTATTATTATAGATCCATGGTGAACACATCATTTTGTTCTTCTTTGTCTTTGTTTTTTTTTTCATTTCTGGCTTCTTCTTTCTTCCGTTGGTGTAGTTCGTACTCAGTGGCGGAAAAATGATTTTGTTCACAAGTAGTACATTTGTCACATGCATCTTTTTTAGGTTGGAAACCCCCTAAATTAGCCCTTTAAAAATGTTTGTGAAATAAAGTAGACGAGAGAGATGTTGTAATATCTCTTGTTGTGCACCATTCGGTTTTATAAAAATTATAAAGTTCTGATTTTGACCTCCATTTGGACAACAAGTAATTTTTGGAAGTTCTTTTTCGGCAGAAATGGGAATCCATTTTTGGCAACTCATTAAAAAAGTTTCTTAGATTTTCATAAGCTTCCACAAATCGATTCTTGTTGCATTTTTTAACAATAATTGCCATTTGTAATTCTAAACTACCGCTTTTCTTCTTCCAGTTTAATACTGTCATCCTATTTAAATCTAATGTATGCAAAAACATCGTTTTGCATATCCGTATGTCAGAATCATTCTTTCTTGGAAAATATGATGTAGACGACACTTTACTGGATTTTTTCGGATCTGTTCTACCCCTCGATTGTTTTACCAGTAAAACTTTCATTAGCCCATCTACATAAATGCGTTGTTCTTTCCAATTCAAGTTCCAAAATTGGTTAAAAATGTTCATTCTGTCCTTATCCGATATAGAATAACACTCCAAGACACCTTTTTCAGAAACATGACATTTACGCTTTTTTTTAAGTTTTTTATCATTCTTCGGTATTTTATTATTCCATGATCCATTGTTTTTCTTTTTTCTGCCTAAATATCTTTTTCCTTTCTCTCTGTTTGCCTTATTCTTAGTAGAGAACCAAGAAGAACTATCTACGTCACACCTTTTCTTTCTTACTTTTTTAGTAGGTTGAAGTGGTCCATTAGAATAATTTGAATCTGAATTATCTGAATACGGCACTAATGAAATTTTGACTCATTGGCTTTCATCATCACTTATAATGTCATCAATGGTGTTAAATACCATCTCGGATTGTGTTATCAGTTCAGTCGAATTTTGTACAAATCCGTATTATCAGCACTTTCCATAATTATAATATAGTTGTAAACCGTGTCAGGTTGTGTTTCTATAATTCCTTTTGATAAATCTTCTGAGTAGTATCCGTATTTACATAATATTATGTGATTTCTGCATTATCACTATCAACGACTAAAATTGGCAATTCCATGAATAAATTTGGACTTTCTTGAAAACCATCACTCATACGATTTTTTTCATCACTTTTACGATTTTCTTGATTATTCCTACAATTTTCTGTCACTAATCCAACCATAATTTTTCCTCCGCTATTCATCTATAAAAATAGACAATACTTATAAAAGTATTTTAATGGTTCAAATATTCATATTAATTTAAATAAACACAATTTTGTTTAAGCCCATCCAGTAATAATTAAAATGCAAAGTTGATATCACAATGCAACACGATGTTTTACATGTGTTGAAAAATTGTTAACTCCCTTAGTTGAATAAAATGAGATATTGAGTCATAAGTAAGGGGAAAAAACTTCAAATTATCTTAACAAAATAGTGCTTATACTTATATTCATAGGAAATAATGCTTTTTTTTTTTTAAAGTTTAACCGAACTCACCTTTTAAATTAAATATTTTGACCGCTACCACAATGTTACTTGATTCTAATGGATTCACATACAAAATGGTGGAGTTACACATTTTGCAGTGTTGGAATTGGTAGCATTGGAGTTATCAATTTTTCTTGAGGCGTTTTTTAAGGCACTTTCAATAATTGTAGACATGTCAAATTTTTATAGCATGTGTATTTGAATGTCGAGAACAAAATGCAATTGTTAAGTCATTTTTCGACAAAAGTGGAGTTAGCAAATTTACAAATTAGGGTAGTGATATAACAGTTTTTATACAAAAATGAAAACACAAAATCAACAGAAATTAATCATGCAAGAGTCGAATAGATAATTTTTTCACTTATTCTCACACATTGGAGTGTCTCATTTCACTGTTAAATCCTTCACAAATTCTAGAAACGATGCCTCGTATTGTTCTAAAACTTATTACATCCATTTTTAACAAACGGTTATCTTTTATCTAATAATTTCTTACTCTTATCAAATATTGAAACATCTAATATTCTACGCAAGGCACGCATATATCACATAAACAATTTCTTATTTTCAATTTATTCACAAATCAGCAAACATCATCATAATAGTGATTGATAAATTACATTATAAATACTATGAAATTAAAAGTGTTTTTTTTTTGTCCACAGCCGGTCTGGGTGCAGTGACAGCAGGCACGATCCTTGCCTGGACTTCTCCAGTGCTGCCACAATTACAGAATGCCAACTCCACCCTCTTTGTCACCGAGGAAGAAGGTAAAAAACTATTGTATATTACTTACAATTTGTGTTAAAGCTACTTTAAAGTAATAGCTCTATTACAGCTACCTTTTCAAAGTAGCTATAGCATTTTTGAAGTAGCTACTACAAATTCCCTGATATATTAAATCAGCGCTCTTGAGTTAATCGTAATGCTTAGTAAACAGGATATACCATATTATGAGTATCTTAGGAAAAAAAAATATACGAGTATATACCAATAGCAAGACTAAAGCAATGGTAGATGGATAACTCTCCAAAATCATTGCTACTACCATAGAAATAATACAGGACAGTTTGACCATTCCTCTTCAATATAATAATAGATAAAATAATTAAGGAAGTTACATCATTTGGGCTGGGTTACAGAATGGACAACAACTTAATTAAGATCATCTGCTATACTGACGATGCAACAATCATTGCAGAATCTGAAGACAACTTATAAAAAATGCTCCATGAGCTCCATCTTTCATCACAATAATATATCATGACCCTATCTGTAGAAAAAACAAATGTTTAACATTCTCAAAAAGCGCAGTAATATAATTGATCACAAATCTATTAACACGTTCGCTGCTAAAGATGCCCCTGGGGCGTCAACACATTTTTTGTAGAGACGCTGATGACGCTCGTTGCGCGTCATTCAATTCTCTTTGTTTGTATGGTACCGAATATTTTAAGACTTAAGGTTTCGAAAATACTGTAAGATTTTAAGGTTTCGAAAATATGATTTTTTTCAGTACCTCTACCCTATTCTATAAATACATATCGCAGTGAATGTGTTAAAGAAGTGATTGAATCCAAATATCTAGGTGTCAGTTTGCTTAGTTACAATAATTTCCAAAAAGAAATAAGAGGCCATGTAAATAAAGTCACCCTGTCTCTGGATGCCTTGATATCTTCATACCTGAATTGATTTTGTTTTAAAAAAATATTCTTGCTTGTTAGTGTATTATTTACACTAAATGCATCATTATGTTGTATTAGTTTATAGATAGCGCCCAAAACGTTCAAAGTCGATAATACAGTATCGTACACATAATTTGTTATCAGAAAACAGAAATATACCATAACGTTGTTATATGTGCAAAGTGCATATGAACTCTGGGTCCATTATAATGGGTACCAAGTCTTAAGTGGCTAAAGATATGGTCTGAAATAACAAGTGTATGAAAATAGATACGAGTAGTAAGGCCAAAATTTACAAAGCACGTGTGAAGTCAATCATGACTTACGAAATTGAGCCTAGAGTAGACATGTACAACAAGAACATAAATCATGCTCTGAACTAATGAAATGATAATCCTCAGAGCTATTACAGGCAAAATCCTTAGATATTAAGTTAGAAACTCTCGTATAGATGAAATTTATAAAGTAGAAGATATTCTGAGATGGGGTAGAAACCATAGAAGAACATGGTGAGGTCATATGGAAAGGATGAATAACACAAGGGGTGCCTATATGGTGATATATGAAATATCCATTTCTGTGTCCTCCTGAATGAACTTCAAAAATATGGAATGGTAGCTGGAAGTTAACATCTCAAGAGAGCCTTAAAAAGGCAATCTTACTTAAGGAGAAAGAAGAAGAAGAATATCAACCAAATATATTACATGGCGCCATCCAAACAATGAATAGCTTAAGCAATAGTATGTCTCCCTGGCGTACACACCTATCAATAGAAATGAGACATGTTATTGAATCATTTACTAGTGATCAAAATGCAGGAAATTAAAATAATGTGGAATATTTTTATGAAAAAAGATGAACATCATATCACTGACAAAACAATGCCTAATGAGGGCCTCAGTCAAACAGAAGTTGTATTATGTCAATCACACATTGAAAACCAGACAACTCCTTTTTGAAAAAAAATTGGATTCCAGCGGGATTTGAACCCGCAACCTCCGGACTGGGAGACAGGCGTCTTACCAACTATGCCATTGAGGTCGTTGTTTATGGGGTCTAGAAAAAATTAAATCTCATTGACGTTTATTTTACAGGTTCTTGGATCAGCTCCATCCTGGCTATTGGCGCCCTCCTACTCGCTATCCCCGTAGGGATGCTGGCTGAAGCTATTGGTAGAAAGCTGACTATCCTCCTACTAAGCATCCCTTTCCTGCTAAACTGGTTGCTCATCATCTTCGCCAGCAACTTGGGCATGCTGTATGCTGCTAGGTTCTTTGCTGGTGTCGGAACTGGTTTGTCAAATTTTATTTTTAATAATATCCAAATTTTAAAAGCTTTCATAAAAAATATTCATAATCAGAAACCACATTTATTTACAAGTAGTGATAGATAATCCCTCTGGATCAATTATAATTTTCAACCATCCTGTGAATGGAAGACGCCTGCACGTGTATTGGTTTATTACTAAACTTCAGCAAGCATGCAGTTTTGACAGATCATACCCAAAATTCCAATAGCGAGGAGATGAAAGTTTCAAGATGAACCACAGGTTTAATTTGCTGCAACCTTTCATAACGTAGATTAACGTTACACAGTGCAATTTTTTAAAGAAACTATTATAAACTAATACAAACAAAAATATTAGTATTTTTTAAAGTTTTATTATGACTTGAGAATGAGGAAATAATACATCAATCAACAATTCCCGGGACTAACCAACAGATGGCTCCTCTAATAACAAATCCATACCATTCTCAGTTAGTACCAACCTTTAGAAGTTATGTGTCAAACTTTCATGACATTCCGTCATTGTGTAATTGAGTTACAGTGGTTTTAGTGATGCTACTTTTGCTATTTTCAAAACAATAGTAAAAACCGAATTTCGCGTGTTGATAAAACATTGCTTTTTAATGGGAAAAAATTGCGTTCAAACTCAGCGATGGCTTGAAAAGTGTTATCCGGGCTCTGCTCCGTCGAAAACAATCATTTGTCGGTGGTATGCTCATTTCAAACGCAAAAGATACTGAATGCTCTGGTCGTCCAAATGAGGCTGTTACACCAGAAAACATAAAAAAAACCCTCGAAATCGTGATAGAAAATCGCAAAGTAAAGTTGCGTGAGATAGCTGACATCCTGAAGATATCATTTGGTAGTGTTTATGTTACACTATTTTGCATGAACATTTGGTCATGAAAAAGCTTTTTTCGAAATGGGTGCCGCGTTTGTTCACAATGGAACAGAAACAACAACGCATCGATAATTCAGAGCGCTGTTTGGCACTGTTTAGGCGAAATAAACAGGAGTTTTTGCGTCAGAATGTGACAATGGATGAAACTTGGATACACCACTATACTCCGGAATCAAATCGGCAGTCAGCTGAGTGGAGAGCAGCCGGTGAAAGTCGACCAAAAACTAAACAGTCGGCCGGGAAGGTTATGGCCTTCGTATTTTGAGATGCACATGGTTTAATATTCATCGATCACTTTGAAAAGGGAAAAAACCATAGTGAATATTACATAGCGTTATTGGAGCGTTTGAAAGCAGTAATTGCAAAAAAACGGCCCAATATGAAGAAGAAAAAAGTTCTCTTTCATCAGGACAATGCACCATGTCACAAGTCGATGGTAACGATGGCCAAATTACATGAGTTGAACTTCGAATTGCTTCTGCACCCATCGTATTCTCCAGATTTGGCCCCCAGCGACTATTGACTGTTCGCAGACCTCAAAAAGATACTCCAGGGAAAGAGATTTGGCTCCAATGAAGAAGTGATTGCCGAAACTAACGCCTATTTTGAAACCAAAGATAAATCGTTTTACACGGCTGGCATAGAAAAGTTAGGAAAGCGTTGGAATTAATATATCGCTTTTGAAGGAGACTATGTTGATGAATAAAGAAGAATTTTGGTAAACAAGTGTTGTTTTAGGAGATAGTACCTCGACTTATTGATCGATGTCTTAGTTCTTCGAAACATTGATTTCTCAGATAAATGTCATTAGGACAAAATATTCATTGCTCACTTCATCCCAAATATATGGATTGTATATTATTATGAAAAAAAAATGCAACACAAACCAAAAAAAGATATGTACTATGTATGGTGATTATGCAGTAAGCGGCCTTGTATGTCAAATGTGGTTTAAAAAATTCTATAATGGTGTTATGACACTCGAAGATGTTGTCCACCCTGGAAGACGGATTACCACTGACGACGACCAAATGAAGGCTTTAATTGAGAATAACCAGCATTCTTTGATACATGAGATTACTGAGATACTGAAAATATTGAATTAAGTGAAACTTGGTTTTATTAGAAGTCTGAAAATAGGAAATCACTTTCCGGAAGACCTAATACTTTTTACAATATTTAATTAATTTCTTCATTGTTCAAATAATTAACTTTCAACAATTCCTTCAAGTTAAAAGATTATAGAAAAGTTCACATGATGAAAACAAGATTGATTTTTCAAAGTTAATTTTTAATATTTATTTTTATCCAGAAAAATAATTCTTGACAAATTTTATTTTAACATATTATCTTAAATATTTTTTTGTGGGTACAATTTTCGAAATACTATAATTTTCAAAATTCTTGATGTGATTTCTATTTTATCTTTTCGATCACTGTGTAATATATTAAAATCATTGACAGTAATGGATATTTTCGCTCATAAACATTTGATGACTTCCTAGACCTAGTTGATAGGGCGCTTGATTTCAAATCAGGGAGTTTCGGATTTAATTTACAATGGAACCCATAAAAAGATTGATGACAAACAAGCCCTTTTGACTTCTTTCTAATTATTTGTAAGAAATTCCCATTTGCAGATTGTATAGCTTATTATAATGAAAATGTAATACGATGTAATTCTTTATAACTATTATGTTTTATTTTCCAGGTGGAATTTGTGTAACGGCTCCCATGTACATTGGTGAAATTGCTGAACCGTCCATCCGAGGTGCTTTGGGTTCATTCTTCCAACTCTTCTTGACTGTTGGTATCCTCTTTACCTATGTGGTGGGTGGTTACACTGACTGGAGGACACTTTCCATCGTTTCTGCTATTATACCTGTCCTCTTTGGTTTAGCCTTCCTGTTTGTACCGGAAACACCTCAATATCTTCTTAAGAAAACTCGCTTAAGGGATGCAGAAAAATCTTTGCGGTGGCTTAGAGGACCTGATTATGACATTTCTAATGAGATCGAATCTATGCAAAAGGATGTGGATAATGCTGCACAAAATAAGGCTTCATTAGCTGACTTAGTCACTGTAACAGCCAACAGGAAAGCTCTGATATGCAGCTTGGGTCTTATGTTCTTCCAACAATTCAGCGGAATCAATGCTGTGATCTTCTACACCCTGCCTATCTTCAAGTCTGCCGGAAGTACAATGAACCCAACTATCGCTACTATTGTCGTCGGCGTTGTACAAACAATCTTCACTGTCATTTCTGCTCTTCTGATTGAAAAGGCCGGAAGGAGGATCTTACTTCTTCAAAGCAGTATTTCTATGGGCATTTGTTTGACCGCTTTGGGAGTGTACTTCAAACTTCAATTTGACAAAAACGATGTGTCCAACATTGGCTGGCTCCCACTCGCAAGTGTGGTCATCTTTATCATTACCTTCTCCCTTGGCTTTGGTCCGATTCCGTGGATGATGATGGGAGAGCTTTTCTCCTCTGAATGCAAAGGTGTTGCCAGTGGTATTGCAGTAATGTTCAATTGGATTCTTGTCTTTTTGGTAACCAAAATTTTCCCTACCATGAAAGCGACTATTGGCAGTCACTACACATTCTGGGTATTTGCTGGCTTCATGGTAGTTGGAACTGTGTTTGTCTACTTTGTCATTCCTGAGACAAAAGGAAAGACAACCACACAAATTCAAGCAGAATTAGCCGGAAGGAAATAATAGATTTAATAAGTGTACCATTATAACGATTGTCAAAAAATAGTCAAATGATTGTTGAGTTTTGTTGAGTGACCACACCTTGCCATAGTTAGCAAAACTGATTGTGACATGATTACTCTCTTTCAATAGACTGAACATTTTTCATATACGAGAGTGTTGAAAAAGTGGTTTTTAGATATCTAGATTTGTCAATCATATCTATGCTTAGAAATAACCAAGTGGTACGTTTTATTATATTACCACATATTTTATATTTTATCACACATATCCAGTATCATTAAAGCTATTTTGAAAAAATAGCACTTTGTAGGTGTTTTTCGATCTTAACTTTCATACTACTGAAGCAGGTAAGAAAGAAATATCAGCTGTGGTACTTTACAATTATCCTTAGGATGAAATACACTACTTGTAACTCGTAACTTAACACTGAAGATAACTGATTGACATATAAGGAAAAACAAAAAAACTTTTGAGAATTTTTTTGTTTTTCCTTATTTGTCACTCAGTTATACACTACAACAACCTTAAGGACCTCCTTGACCTAGTTGGTAAGATGTCTGTCTTCCAGCACCAGTGGGTTACTGGTTTGATTCCCATTGGTACCCAATTGTTTCAAATTGAATTTTCTTTTTGATTGTTTAGAAGAGACTGCCACATGGTAATAAGCCCGCCAAGTTGTACTGTTTACAACGAAAGTGTAATATAGCTATGCTATTTGAGTAAATCATATTGTAAATCAGAAACAGATATCGATTAAAGAAATTAAAAACCATTAATTTATTGAGATATTTCAATATTCCTTCATTTTTAAATCTTTTATTTAGTCAAATTTTCTTTCAATGAAACATTCAAGAGAATATTCACATTGTAAGTGATGAAAAACATAATTCATCAACGTCCCTCCTATCATGTAGGTCATGACTGAGCAATGTGACTACCATGATAGTCCTTTATGACTCTTCTCCGTCCATCTCTGCACTTCACAGTTGGAAGAGCAGCGGTTGAGACTAATCCCGTTGCATCCTTCAAATAGTCCAACATATATTGTGTGTCATCCTTCCATGCATCCAGTGACCACAAGTCTTTCCAAACTCTCTCCTTAGCCATGGGCAATGTTTCCAAAGAATCAGAGGACCCATTGTAGGCATATTGTCAACAATCTGTTGGTAACTTTCAGTTCTTCGAGAATGGAGGCATTCATTAGTTCGCCTTACACCGTCCATGGAATTTGTAGCATCCTTCTCCAGCACCATATTTTAAATGCATCTATTCTACATCTCTTCCTTGCTCTCGGAGTTCACATCTACATAAATATTGTGAAGACAAGAAACTTAACTAGATCCCTTTTTATCGTATTATACTTCGGAAATTCTAGGATGGGTCCTTTGACAGTTCACAAATTTGCCCCAATACAACCTTGTAACGACGTTCAGTAATTTTAATTAATTTATCAACTTTAATATAAGCCTCGATTCTAATAAATAGCAAGTTATTGAGGTAAATGCATTACAAAAAACTAACAATAATGACAAATTAATACATCTTGTTACAAATTAGCAAAAATGTGGCAGTTTGTTAAAATCAAATAATATTTGGTAACGTTTGTCAAAAGTCACTATGTTAGTCTGCATTGGCTAGGGATGGGGTATTCGATAATTGGATTTTCGATTTTTTTATACCTAAAATGAAATGTTCGTAATTAGTATTAAGTCATTGTGGATTTTGACCTATTTAAAAATAGATACAAATCATACAATACATTATAAAATTAGGAATTAAAACGTCAGTTGAGAGAAAAACTATTTTTCGATTTATAAAAAACTATTAGATTTGTAAAAAAAAACGATTTTACCCCATCCCTTCGAGACATGACGTTTTAAACACCACAGGACCCATCCTAGAATTTCCGAACTATAGTGATGGGTCTGCTCTTTCATATCTCTGACATCGCATTCTTTACCATTCCAGTTTTTAACATCCCAAGATGTGAACATCCTTAATTAAAACAAGTAAAAAATCTTTCAACTTCAGTGTTGCTAACTATATATTGGTGTGGCCAGCTGTCATTGTATGTTAAATTTTTCAAATAAATTTTGATAAAGTTCATATGGCTGCGCCATATTAATTTTAAGGAAACTGAGTTATTTTAATTTTTCCAAAATCAGAAGGTGTGGATGTCTGAACATGTAGCTTTACACTAGTGTCTAATTAAAACAATAAATACTCAAATGATATGTATGTTCGATGAGTTGATGTAATTCAATTGAACAACAGGGGTTCACAACCATTTCCGTAGCAAAACAATAAATATTACAAAGAGAATGAAATAAAAAGAATGTCAACTCTAAAATATAGCTATTTTATTATAACATGTGAATAAAGTAAAAAGTCAGCAGTTTTGGACATATTTTTGCTATGGTACTATTTGAATTGTTTTTGGCATATTTTCCATATAAAGCAAATCTTGCAGAAATTGTGGTGTTTAGATAATACCTATCAACTGTGTTTTTATAAGAGACGTATTCATATACCATAGCAGAATTTGTTAGTTCATTGTTTATCCCAATAATTTTGAAAAATCGCTTTGGTATAGAAAACTGTATATTATCACTAGATATATTTATTTTGAGAAAGTGTTTGGATTATATTCAATATTTATATAATTGTTCGAGAAATAATTAATACACAAATGTTCTTCATTTGTGTACCTTATAATATACAAGTTAAGTCATGTTATAATTTATCAATAATTTCGGATTTAACTTTGTGGAACTCCGTATCAGAATATTTAATAATAAATTGAATATTTAATAATAAATAATAATAAAACAGTAATAAATAACTAAACGATGCAAAAAAAATTCCCTCTTCATTGAAAAATTTCCTTTGGGTCAATAGGCCACACACATATCTGATGAAACATGACACTAGTATTGCTCTTTTTAAGTATTGCTCTCGGTGGTTCTTAGTATATTTTCAGATGGAATTATCCCAACAAACTGGGATAATTCCATCTGAAAAAAGTCTCAAAATAGGAGGTAGAAATACTTGTCACAGGGATTAATGTAATTAGTGGAATAACTAAATATTTTTTTATTAAATATTCTAAAATTTTCTACATTAATGTATTCATGTGAATGAAAGAGTACATATACAACGCATTTTAGTTAAATACTGATGAACAAAATCCCTCATAAGCTATTGATTAAAGCTATAGAATTGCACTTTGTGGATCCCTGTTTTCTATTTTTATTGTTTTAGAATGTTTCACACGAAGGATATAGAGAACTTAATGTACAACAATGAAATGCATTATTTATAACTGTTACTGTGTGTCATACATGTTGCTAAAGTGAATTAATGTATTAGGTTTAAGTACTAAAATTAAAAATAAAATAAAAAAATCAAAACCATTAGATAACTTTAGCTGTGGCTATTTATAATGTTGTTTAATATATTGCAAAGTTAAAAATCTTCTTTTAAAAGACGACTATCTATTATAGAACATGTTAAATATTATTCAGTTGCCAGAATTACAAATTCTTTGAATAAATGTTTACAAATTACAAATTCTTTGAAAAACTGTGTAGGAAAACAGTGAAATTAAATTTTGTATAATTTATCATGAGACTACAATAGAAAAACCCTTAATCCAAAATGTGTAACTCAAAAAATGTATCAATTTCAAATAAGAATAAATGGGTGTATTAAAAAATTAATCAACTTGATACAAGAAAACGTATTTTGATTTGACTTAATATTTTATTAGCAAACTTGTTTTCATAAAAAATACTTTTGTAGCTTTTATATATTTTTTATTTCTCTTGTCTTTTTGGATAATTATATTTTTAATCATTTTAAAAAATCATCGTGTCTCAAAATATTTAATATAACAATAATAAAATTAGTAAAAAAATATTGGATTTAGAAAAAAACAATTTAAAGATATATTAAATTAATTAATGATCATATCAGTATACCCTCCTGTGAATCAATATTATGTATATTTTTTTTATAATAAATATAGAATAACAAATGAAATTTTTTTTAATTTTTGTACATATTTAAAACAAAAAACACATTTCAAACTCCATTATGGAAATTAAAAGTGTTTTCGTATATTTTTTTTTATCAAATTTTTATCATGCATGTTTAAAAAAATTAAATAATGTTTGTATCTTGTTATGTTCTTTTTTGTTATTTGCGTATTTTATGCAAGTTACAAGAAATATTTGTCGTCTTTTATGCAAGTTACAAAAAAAATATTAAGCAATTAATTTTATATATGTACATATTTATTTTCAACCATCAATGGCAGTTATTTTTTTTAAATTTTCCTTGCCTTCTGTTTTAGTTAATATGTTTTATAGAATTTTCTATTTATTTGAAATAAATTCTGAAAATTTATCATTAATTATAGGCAAATTTTTATTATTAGGTTTTAAAGAAATGAATAATTATTTTAGCAATAACGTTTCTCATAAGTTTTTTTACAATTCGCAATCCTTAAGTATCAATATTTATTTTATAGAATAACAAGTATGTATTTTAATTTGTTTTAATATTAGGAAGAATTCTTAGATCTTATCAAATACAGTATAGATACAGCATTCTTTCTGTCTCAGAAAATCGTACGGAGTTACAATTCTTGTTGCTACTAGAACCACCTAATAATCTTCGATTTGTAGTCAAAATCTGACATCTCAACTTTAAGATGTTAAGAGAATTGGTCTGAGATTGAGCGTTTCTTTTTCTATCTGGAATATCTTCCTCTTTATTTAGCAGTCCATCTCAAAATTTTTGAAGCTAACATATGTTTTTGAAATGGGGCTGCTGACTTCCCTATGATTTTATTGATTTGCAGAGCTCTCTCCAGAGAATACTTTTCAGCAATTCACCCCTTCGCATCAGTTGCATAATCCCCTCTCTGTGAGTAGGGCAAATGCAGACCACCAACAAAATATTTTACCACTGTAAAAAGGTGTGCTCAGTACTTGTTTTCTTCTTTATAAACTAAAATCTTGTAAACTCAGTACTTTTTTATAGACTAAAATCTTGGTAGCATAAGTAAACTTCTTGTTTACCCAACCCTTATTTCTGAATTTATTATAGCTGTATTTGATGAGATCGGATAAGATTTCATGTGTATAGACTATTTCCATGTATATATTGTATTGTAGTATATATATGTATAACCTCAATTTTTGTCCAATAAATTTTTCAAGGTTAGCCACCAACTGTGAAATCAGTAAAACACCACATTTTAACTTTACTAGCAATATTAAAAGTATTGTACATTATAATATACCAAAAATAATAAAATAAACAAAGAATTGATAATGATTTTTTATTTGAAAAATATCTTAAATTGTATCTTAAATTGTATTTTTTTTTGAAAATCAAATCAATCTATGGTAAATATCTGCAAAATGACCAAAATACTTGTCACATCATTAATATTTATTTGAAAAATTTAAATAAACTATGGAAAAAAATCTTTGAAAGCTGAAACATTTTTAAAAATCAGATATGATAGTAGTAGTTAACTGGAGGTGTATATCCGCCATGTGCAAAGCAAAACTGGGAATATCGGAACTGTAGTGGAATTGTAGCGATCTGATATATTTTTGTCATATATGTATAATATTTCATTGAAATTATTTTACAACTAAAGCTGTATGGAATTCTTTGGCTATATAATACCATGTTCTTGCAAAATTCGTGTGGTGTATAAAGTTAGTGGTTAACTGATCAAAATTCAAAGCATGCTCCGTTTATTACTCTTCAGCATCTAAAGCTGCATTTACACTATGAACTGAACATTTATTTTTATTTTAATCACATTATTTGTTTATGTTCTGTTATTGTTATGTAAACATCATTTCCAAGATTCACAAATAGCAGCGTATCATTTAAAAATAAGAATATATTTTAAACTTGATTTTTTTGGAATATTTTTAATATCATTACTAATTTATTTCCTTATATTGAATTATGATCATTTGCAATTTTTTTAGAGCTTTCTAGTCAAAACTATTCATTGTATTTATAGCATATCCGTGTCTAGCATAATAACTAGCCAAGTAGTGCCAAATAAGAAAACACAATGAAATGAAATGAAATAGGCAATGCTAATTGCAAAACACAATGAAATGAAATAGGCAATGCTAATTGCAAAATATAAAAATACTCATTTGAAAAAATGTACGATGCAGTCTATCACAAGATGTTACTATATTTGCTCAATTATTTTGTCAAGCCATTGTGCTTTTGAATATTATTTCAATAAATAAAATAAAAATACCCTTGTGTTTTGTTTTTCAGACCCTAATTTATATGATTTTACCTTGCCTTCCTATCAAATTGACCTTGCTTTTCTATTCCTTAAGAAGAGCAAGGAGTAAGAAGCTTTTAAGCTTTTGGAAGTCTTCACATGAACATTTCTTTATTTATTTTATTTAACACTTCATCTGGCAGGCTTATTGCCAAGGGGCAATCTCTTCCAACCAATCAGACAAACGTAAATAAAGGAAGTTACATGGTTGCAAAAATTATTCAAACGGTTTTCATCTTTCCAAAATTTATTAACAATATACATAGTAAAAATATCATTCAAGATATCATCGATCAAAGGAAAAAAAGGGATGGTAGAGAGGGAAAAAAATCAGGAATTAAACACTTTTAATTACAGACTTGAAAGAGTTTTTTCAGTTGCTTTTTAAAACATGCCCTCTAATTTGTGAGGTGCATGATTAACCACTTGACAGTTCTGCCCGAGCGTGACTCGGGAAAATCTTGTTTCAACTTGTTGGGAGTGTTGCTCCCGAGCGTCGTTTGGGCAGATCTTGTTTCAACTTGTTTTCCAAGAACGGAATATATTTTCGTATATAATTTAGTCATTCACAGTTCGTCATTGTGTTACATCATCGTCTGTACTCTAGCATATCTACTTTGAATTTATCCACTTTTATGTAATTTTTGGTTAGACGTAAGGCCACCAAAAATGCGACGCGCCAAAGAGGCTTCAACCAAAACATTGTATTAATATTACTTGGTAAATATTTTCTAATAAAATGTAAAAAAAATCTGACAATTTTTGGACACTCTTTCTCACCAAAATCCTACTGTTAAGTGGTTAAGCATGTTCAGCACCATCTGTATGAAGATATATGATCATACTTTCTCAGGTTAAAAATAAGTCTTAGAAAAACATTTTGAAAATGCTCTAATTTGTCCAGCTGTTCCTTCACAACATCCAACGTACTCGTATGTTCGCATAGTCCAAAATCGGAAAGAGTAGATATTGCACGAATAAAATTTTGGACATGTGAGTGAATAACAAATGAAAACGTAGAGTATTTGATGAGGAGCTGTTGAACATGATATAATTATGGTTATTGAGATTATGATGCTGTTGGAATTATATTGGGTGTTAACATAAGTTGTGTCCGTTTTTTTCCAAATAAAGAGAACAAGAGGATACAACAAAAAAATTACAACAAATTAGACAATAATGTATTCTCCTTCAATATTTACAACTTCTTGCCAACGTTCTACAAGTTTTTCAATGCCTGTGCGATAAAAACCATCCGGTGACTCGAGGAATTCATCCAACCATGTCCGCAATTCGACTTCATTATTGAAGGAAACGCTGCGCAAATTGTTCGAAAACGACCGGAAAAGGGAGAAAACCGATGGCGAGAGGTGTGGAGAATATGGAGGGTGCGGCAGGACTTCCCAACTAAGTGTTTGAATGGCATTTTTCGTAATATTAGCGATATGAGGGCGGTCGTTATCGTGTTGCAGAATAACGCCATATTGCCGATCCGGCCTTTTTTGTTGAATTGCAGTGTTGAGCCACTGCATTTACAGCATGTATAGCTCCGCGTTGACTGTCTGATTGCGTTCAAGTATCTCGTAGTGGATGACGCCTTGCCAATCCCACCAGATGCAAATCATCGTCTTGCGCGGATGCAAACCTTGTTTCGCTCTGGGCGTTGCTTGTTGATCATAACTCACCCATTCTTTCCGTTTCTTCATATTCACATAAAGGCACCATTTTTCATCACCAGTAATGATGCGGTAAAGGAACCTTTAATTGTGGCCACGCGTAGCTCGATGATGCGCGAGCAAACCAGCATAAATTGTCGTATGTTTATTTTTGTTGTTTTCACTCAAAACATTTGGAACCCTAGCGCCGAACTTCTGGACTTTTCCCATTGATTTAAGACGGCGATATACAGTCATAAGACTACAATTCATCTGCTCAGCCAATTCTACGGTGGTTTGAAGGGGATCTTCATGAATAATATGGTTCAAGCAGTCCTCATCAAAGTCCACTGGTCGTCCCGAACACTCCATGTCTTTCAGGTCGAAATTACCGTCTTTGAAATGCAAAAACCATCAACGAGCTGTCCTTTCATTCATGGCATCTTCACCGTACACTTCGCAAACATCGCGAGCAGCTTTGGCAGCTTTATTCCCTCGATTGAACGTGAACAGAAAATGCTCACTTTCGTCTACTTGACATTCCATTTTGAAGGCTTGTAATCAAATAAAATAATATATGTAACGTAAAAGCAAACACAATATCTTGTAGAGCAGAAAATCTTCTTTCGAATGACCTTTACCATTTTGTTTTACTTTTGGTGCTCATTTTTAAATTTGGAAAAAAACGGACACAACTTATGTTAACACCTAATATATTGAATATATATCATAATAGCTTAAGATATGTGTTTCAGTGGTTGTTTTAGTATTTTAAAGAAATATTTGAAATTTGTGATTAACGACTTCGCCACACTCCTTGCCTAATAAAAGTTTATCTATTCTGTTTATCTACAAAATATTGTTTTTTGCATTGTTATTAACAATACTGGAATACAGTAGAGCGCCAATTGTTCGTGAGTTAGATTAATCATGGTCATGGTTTTCGGGATTACAAAGTTTACTAAGTAATCTGGAAAAAAAATTCTATGTGTAACGAACATCCACATTTTGAAAATTACAAAGCTTGGACCTAAACTGTGCTTAAATCTATATATTTCATTATACCAATCGACTAACGGTAAAGAAACTATGAATACGGGGCTTCCCAATATAATTGTCACAGAATGATATTGGGGTTTAATGGTTGTATCTGTCAAATATTGAAAAAGCTTATTCATATACTCTTCTTGTGTAACAAAATTTATCTAGCTTTTCAACTCTTAAAAGTTTAAATCAATAAAAACTTCATTTGGATTAACCATGTTTTTTAATTATCCGGGCTTGAGTGTCCCCCAATTACCACGAATAATCGGCACTCTACTAACTTTGATTATTGTAGACTTTCAATTATTGCATACATATATATATATCAATACCAAAGTATTTTTTTTGCAGAAAGCATTGTAGTATTTTGCATGTATTACGCTGCCCAAAACTGTAATAGACAATGTAAGCGAACAAGAATTGCTTCAATCTCATAACCTTACTTATGAAGACCCTCTTGACCTGGAACAAGACCATGTAAACTGTTCTGGGAGAAGATGAAAATGAAATTGAAACAGCAATGAAGAAGGAATTCACATTAAAAGAACTTAGTAAAATGTTTCATAAATGTGAAGCTTTGAAGCAGAAAATAATGGACGCAGATTCTAATGTTGAGCATGCAACGGAAAATCGTAGAGAAAAAGAAAATTCAATTCTCTGACATTGAAAAAATTCAGTTCAATACTATCAGGGGATGTTATTTTTATTTTATTTATTTATCATATACTTGATAAATATTGTAAATAATAATTTATGAAAAATCAACATATAATTTAATTTGGACAATTTATATGGGTCTGGGTTTATTGCCTTTCATTTATCGTGTCCCAGTAAACTAGACTTTTGCCTGTATCTTACTGAGGTATGTAGAAAAATGTGAAGCAAACAAGTTAACTAAAATATTTAGCCAAAAAATAAAACATCGACTATTTATTCATGATGACATCCATGGCCTAGTTGATAAGACACCTGTCTCCCAGCCCGGGGGTCGCGGGTTAGATTCCCGTTGGCACCCAGATTTTATAAAATAGGATTTCAGTCTGATCTTCACTTAAAACCTATTAAACATCTTTCTGGTTGGTTGGAAGAGTTTCCGCCACATGGAAATAAACCCACCAGGTTGTACTGTAATACAACCAAAATCTAATACTATACAATACAATTGTAATTTATTTATATCAAACACTGTTTATTCCACTTTTTTGTGATGATATAACTCTACCGGTTTCAAGGCTTTCACCTCATCTTCAGGGGAGCGCAAACAAAACTAAATGCTGTTCGAACTGGTACCGATATACACGCTTTAACGGTTGGAGGCTGAGGGATGAGGGAGGCATGGGACAATTTCGGCCAAGAGCGGAGAGATTTTTGGGAAATAACTGTTCAACAGATGTTCAGATCGGTGTACTGACTTAGAAATTTCTAGGGCCTCTAATCTGTCCAATTTATTTCAGTTACTACTGATATGTAAGAATTTGGCATCATCGATTGAAAATATATGGTTTTCACGGTGACAATGATTAGCCATTTCAGAATAAATTAGAGGATTTGTTAAGGCGGATTTGTGTTCACGAAATCTCTTTTCAAAATATCTTCCTGTCGTTCCTATTTAGAAATTATCACAGTCAGCACATAAAAGTTTATACACACTACTGTTGCTAAGTATTCCATTTTTGCCTTTCCCATTAAATAAGAGTTTCCGGAGATTAAAATTAGTGTAAAAAGCTGGCTTTATATGACTTGGAATATTTTTGGTTATTTCATATGATATGTTTTTTATAAATAGGACTTTGCTCCATTTATAGGTATGCTTATAGGTGTCATTAAATATATAATCTTTTATAAGTTTCTTTTTCGTTTTGTTTTTTAAAAGTGAATCAATGAGGCTTCCAGGATAGCCATTATTTGTAGCAATTTTTTTGATGGTTATTAATTCCTTTTTAAAATTGTCGTCGGTTAATGAGACACTTAGCAATCTATGAAGCATACAGTTAAATGCGGCGAATTTATGGTTATTAGGATGGTTGGAAGTTGCTTGAATTATAGAGTCAGAGTAAGTATTTTTCCTATATATATCAAAGTCAAATATGCCATTTTTCCGAGATAATGTTAGGTCCAAGAAATTTTATTTTCCGTCCTGTTCTGTTTCTAGTGTAAATTTTATGAAACTTTCTATAGAATTTAAATATTTAAGAAATTGGTGTAATTGTCTATCGGTACCCGTTCAAATACAAAGAATGTCATCTGCATACCTAAACCAGCACAAAACATTTTTAGTTAACTTAAACTTACTCCTAAAAATACATTTTTCAAAATAGTTCATAAATATTTCACTGAGGAGGGGAGACAATAGTGAGCCAATAGCTAAACCATTTGTTTGTTTATATATTTTATTGTTGAAGTTAAAATAATTTTGTTTGATGCATAAGTCCATCAGTGAAATCAATTCCGAATTTTTAACAAGGTCCTAACTATTGTCATTTATGATGTTTTTTGCGAGCTCTAAGGATCTCCATCCTGGTATACTTGGATAGAGATTAGGGGCATCAAAGGATACTAGTTTTGCATTACGAGGTATTTCCATGTTTGGTAGTCCTTGGAATCAATTAATTCCAAGGAGTTTTTGATTGATTATTCAGCTTTAAATTGGGTAAGATTATAAAACTGTTCTTTGACAAACTTACATATTTTATAGGTTGGTGCCTGGTTATATGAGACTACAGGTCTTATAGGTATATTGTTTTTGTGTAATTTGGCTAAGCCATATAATTGAGGTATTTGTGGATTCATTATACACAAATTCTTTTTAAAATTTTGGTTCATGATGGATTTACAATTTTTAAGGACGGATTTTACTTTAGTCTGCAGAGAATTTAAAGGGCTGGTTTTTAATACTTGAAATTTATTGTTATTCAAAAAATCTAGGATTTTTTCTTCATAATCCTTTCTATGAAATATAACTATTGATTCACCTTTGTCTGCCTTGATTAATGTTAAATTATTATCTTTCAAAGTCTTTTTGATGGCCATAACTGTGGCTAGTTCCTTCCGGGCGATGTTATTCACTTGACACATGGCGATGGATTTCTTGATGTCGGCTGCACACTTGTATTGCACATTTTTGTCCTCATTACGAAGTAGTGCAACAGCGGCCACAGCGAGCTGCTCTATTTGGCTGGGAACATTTTCAGTTCGAACAGCATTTAGTCTTGTTTGCGCTCCCCTGAAGATGAGGTGAAAGCCTTGAAACTGGTAGGGTTATACCGTCACAAAAAAGTGGAATAAACAGTGTTTGATAAAAATAAATTACAATATCTTGAAACCTCCAAAACGTTAATGCCTTAACCATAAACAACATATACAATACAACTATTATACTGTCCAGAAAACTCAATAGAATCACTTTTTTTGCTTCCGATTCTTTGTTGGGATCTGTAAAATCAGGGGCACTTAAAGATTTTTGTATGTAAAGCATTATATATTTTTTTGTTTCTATAGATGGTTCCCCTGACTCGTATCATCCACAGTAATCAAATTGAGGTTTTCATTCTAATAAATACCATATATATTTTAATCATTTCGTTATCTTCTTCTTTTAAAATTTAATTGTTTAAATGGAAAGGAAAACCATAGATTACAAGTACAGGAATACCCTTATTATTGTGGTTAATGCAGCCAGGAGCAAACCGTGAAAAAGTGAAATTGCAATAAACAGGAACCCAGATGTATGGAAAATAAGCTATTGTATCTGACATATGCTTTACATAGATTAGATCCTGGGCCTGGAAATCAATCAATAGGTGAAAAATTCAGCTCATGATAATAGACCGCAGTAACAAACTGCCACAAAATAATGTGAATCGACTTTATTTATTTAGGCTCCTGTATTTCTAACAATGGAAGGTGTGAGGCTGAAGTGAAAAGAAGATTCGGAATGGCAAAAAATGCGATGTCAAAGCTGGAAAAGCACCATTACAATGAAAATGCGCCTACTTAAGTCTCTCATTGTCGCAATATTCATGTATGGTGCGGAGACTTTGACTGTAAAATCAAGCGAGAGACGTAGAGTAGATACATTTGAAGTGTGGTGCTGGAAAAGGATGTTACAAATTCCATGGGCAACAAGACGAATTAACACCTCCATTCTCGAAGAACTGAGAATCATCGACAGATAGTTGACAATATGCCTTCGATGAGTCCTCCGATTCTTTGGGCACATTGCTCGTAGCCAAGGAGACAGTTTGGAGAGGTTTGTATTTACTGGAGGAGTGGAAGGATGACAAACAAAAGGAAGAATCCCAATGCATTAAACTGACCAAGTGAAAGTCGCAACTGGACTACCCTTAACAACTGCCCTTCGAGGAGCCAAAGAGTCCAGGGATGTATGGAGAGGAGTTGTCAGAGGCTATCAATGGAGTCACGATGCTCAGTCATGAACTACACAACAGGATGATGATGAGATTAATGATTTTCTATATTGTATTACCTGTAAACATTGTTTTAAAATAATCATCGTCAACCAGGGTGACTCTCAAGTTGACTCCAAATAGTTCGCTTTTTTGCTCGTTGATGCCAGGTGATGCTGCCATGTTTCCTGATTTCATCTATCCAGCGTACATTCGGTCTTCTTCTGGGCCTCTTTATGCCTCTTGGATACCATTGGATTATTTCGGGTGTCCATCGGAAGTCTGACATTTTGGCTATGTGTCCTTCTCATTGCCACTTCATTGTTTTGCACACCTTTATAAGGTCTTCTACCTTTATTATATTGCGAATCCAGGTGTTTCGTTTACGGTCTCTTTTAGCATATCCCAACATGCATCTCTCCATGCCCCTTTGTGCGATCTGGAGCTTTTGTGTGTTCTTTACTGTGAGCGTCGTTTTAAAATAATGGCTTTTATATTGATGGTTTGTTATAAAACATCTTAGTAAACCAGCTTAGTTTTGAACAAATCTTGGTATTATACTAGATGGGCTGCATCTCATGTGACCTTTAAGCTACAGTCTTTTTCGTTGTTGTTGAAAGTTGAACACCTTGGTTCACTCATGTATGTTGTTATATAGGGCAGTAGTATTAATTATACTTTCAATGCTTCTTTTACTTATGTTGACTTTTCCCTTTTTAACTTCAATCAGAATGTACGAAAAGACATGGTGCTTTTATCAAAACTGTAGTGAGATTCCTCGTCACTTTGTATTTCGATGAGCCACTCTTGTAGTTTATTAATAATGTTCATTCCAGTCAATACCTTTAAAATTAAATTATTTGAAATGTGTCATATGTTAATACGCAAAAATATTAAAATATTATTGTTGTTGAAAATATTTTGCGGCCCATTCAAAATCTCAACATACCCAATTTCAAGCCATGATCCATAGTCAAAACTTTATCTTTTTAAGTATACAGGTTGACGTCCCACTTGACCCTGATGGGAGATTTAAAAAGTGTGACATACGACCTATTAGAGAACTACGAGTACTATGACATAGATTTGCCTGCATAAATGAAAAAAAAATTTGAGTTTTTAAATAATATTTAATTATTTTTAGATTAAATTGAAAAAATAAGATGAAAGGTAAAGATGATATACGACCACCATCCTGCACAACTTCCTCTTTAGTTGTGATATAGACAGTTTAGATGCTGAGATACGAATACAGAGAAAGTAGTGATGTTTTTCAGCCGGTTTGTATCGATTTGTTTTGCAGTTTGCATTTGAAACAGTTATTAAAGTATCCTAATAATATGTAACTAGACCTTCAATATTATGATAATTTCTCCCTCATATCAGGTTTTCTCATTGTCTGCAATATGATCAAAGAATGATATTTTTAAAGAAGTACATGTAAAGAATTAGAGAACTAGTAGGAGTTGTATGAGAAGGTCAATGGATGTAGCAGAGATGAAAGATGTATGTTGCAAAAGGAAAGTCTGGTGATCTATCCTACCTCCCTACCCCAACAGGGAGACGGTGTGATGGCATATATGCATGTGATGATTAAAATAAATCCATGTAGACAACCTGATAATTTACATACATACATGCATATCATGCAGTGTCCCTTGTAGGGCAGGCAGAGAGAAAAGTTCTCCATACTTCTCAATAGTTTTCATACATTTTGTCATAACACTTTTCCTTCTTTTAAAATCTGTTCCACAATCTGCGTTTTTCTCAGTCTGCCTCTTCCGTGCACTTGTATACTAAGTCATTCATTTTCTCCACGTATCCACTATAAAACATTCATTTTATCCATGTATTAATTTATGAAGACTTCATTCATCCTTCTTTCATAAATTGACACTCGATTTTTCTTAATGCCCGACTCTCCACAACATTCATTAATCTTTCCTAACAATTTGACTTAAGACATCTTTGCAAAATATGTATGATTAGGTAGAAAATAGGTATGACTTAAGAACGACAAGTGTTGTCGTTCTTAAGTCATACCTTAGTCAGCTTATGGTTGACCTCAAGCAAGCATGCATACTGACCACTGTCAAATGGAAATCCGGGCATATGCTATCTTATTTACTTTTATTGCAAATACAATCTGGCGGACTTATTGTCAGGCGGCAATCTCTTCCAACCAACTAGACAAAAGTAAATGAAGCAAGTTACTTGGTCGCATAAATCATTCAAATGACTATCCATCGCCACGAAATCCATAAACATATACGTGAGCACATGCCCACGAACCCCACAAAGATGGACAATCACCCGAACATTCTTTTTCATATACAGTGAGATATCAGATAAAGTGAGATATCTTAACGGAACATATCGAAATAAAATGTTATCGGGAAAGTTATTTCGTATTTTTAGGTCAAAAACAAATTCAAAATAGCACCAAATGCTCGTAGATGGTGGTTTATGATATTTTCAGTATCTCAAAAATTTCTCGTGTCGTAGCGTGCTGGTTATTCTTAATCAACATCATGTTTTAGTCATCATCGGTGGTAATCGGCATTCCAGAGTGAACACTCTTTCCGTTGCGGTAGTAAAAAGCATTAAACACTGAGAAATCTACTTATTTTTAAAAAACCACTCAAGAAATTAAGGTAAACAATGTCCAAAATATGTGCCATACCTTTCATAATAATATACATTCAGCACGTTTGGAATGAAGTTCATGATGAAAATTTTATCCTTACGACATCTATCTGAGAATAGCGAAACTTCTTTCCTGACAATCCAATAGAATGAATATGATAGGAACAATGTGACAAATACGATATAAAATTATTGTTTTCATGCCAAATACCAAAATGACAAGTAATGTCACTATAATTTATATGATAAACATGTCAAGGTTACTATTTACCGGTCACATTATCTTCTTATCAGTGCCAGCTTTTGCTCTAACCAAATGATCAAATATATAACATTAGGAGAGTTAAATTCATAAATACCAGAATCAGATATTACAGTGGTCTTGTACATGACTTGTTCTTCATATTTGTAAAGATAACCCTCAAATTACTTAAAATTACAATGATAACACAGCTTGTTTTAAAAGGGGCTGGAGAATGAATATATTACATATAAAATTTATGATTAATAAAAGGAAAGTACAGACGGGGGGGGGGGGGGGGGTATCTCCTGATATAAATAATCACTAGTTAACAAGGTTTTTGTAACAAGGGTGAAAACGGTCATTTTAGGTAAATTTTTGTGTGCTGATAACGAATATGAACTTGAAAATGTTCCATCACGTACCTTTTAAGAGAAAAACTTGAAATTAATTTTTGACTGAAACTGAAACTTTTGAAAGATGAAAAGTTCGAAAAAAAATTAAGTGTTGAAGAACTAGAAGCTTGGAAAGCCTTTGAAAGAGTTGTTAGTGGGTTCCTAGGTAATAATAAAGCTGACAATTACGAACAGCTTGTACAAGAACTCTTGCAGTTACCAGAAACTAGAATATCGAATGTCACTGAAAATACACTTCCTGTATTCCCATTTAGGCTTTTCCCCAGACAACTTAGGAGCTCTAAGTGATAAACAATGGGAAAGATTCCATCAGGATATTCACAGAATGGAACAACGATATCAAGGAAGGTGGGATTCTAATATGATGGGGGACTATTGTTGGTTTTTTTTTTAAGAGAAGGTGACACAAAGTACAAGAGGAAAAAATAGCTGTAAGTATATCATATTTTAACAAAAAAAAGTTGCAAGTAATCTGTTTATGGCTGTTTACTGTAATGTAGGGGCTTCTAAGTTATCTAATTTGAGTTATCATTAAATTTAATATACAATCTCTAAAAAAAGTTGATTCGATCAAATTTATAAAAAAGGCTATTTTTTAACAAAAAATTGGTATATAAGGTCAATTTTTCTTATAGTAATTATTTTTTATTCTGCTTTTTTTATTTTCCTATGTAACAACACTGTATTCTGTGTCTAAATTTAGTATTTCAGGAATTTATTTATTTTCATGGTTGTAATTAAGGCTTTTGAAATGCGCAAAAACGTACTTATTTTATTAAAACCCTCCCCCTTCTGTTACACAAAAATGTTACGTGTTACAAACTTTTCACTGCAATTTTCGTAATCAACAGGGTCGATTTAGTAAGAATCAGCTAATTTAATATCTGTTACAGACAAAAAGCTAAAATTTGCTAACTATAATTATACTATTGAGTAGTATAAATATCTAGGATGCTCACTGAATGATCAATGGGACCACTCTCAAGAAATCAAAATAAGAGTGGCGATAGCAGCTGCTACTTCAGAATGCAAGATATTTGCATATAAGATGTCAATTTTGACTTCCGTATGCAATTTTCGCATTGCTGAATATTCTTCGTACTTTTTTATGGTTTTGAAGCATAAACACATACTCAGACCACCATAAAATGCAGAAAGTCTCGTTGGTTGACCAAGTCTATGTTATATTGATGACACCTTGAAACAGGTGAATAAAGATAGAGAAATATTATCTAAACATTAAAAGGTGAATGTTATTGGACATATAATGGCAGAAGAAAAATGTAAGATCCTTCAACCAATATTGCAGGAGAAAATTCAGGACAGAAGAAGTACTGGAAGCAAATGCATCTCTTAATTGAAGAGTTTGCGGGAATAAATTCACTGTGGTACCACATATTTTTTTCTGAGCTGCTTCCTTCAAAGTCAATTAATCCTTGATCCATCGAGTAGGAACGGATCCTTAAAAAAAAAGAAGATAACGATTTCAACATAAAACCTGTGACTGGGAAAGGTTAGGATTTACAATTTTTAATGACCTAAACCTGATATTGTAAAAAGAGCCAATCCACTTATTTATGATATAAAGAGCTTAACTTCCAGTAAATAATTTCTCCAATTCTCGAGAAATATTTGTTTTGTCATCGATGTCGCTTAGTTCGCACAAAATCTTCATTTAAAATCCTATTTTAAAATATTTCATATATCGATTTTTTCCGCAAAGTGAATTTGTTTATGGTTGTTTAAATCAGTTACACTGAAATTCAGAATAGCGAAAACCTTCAATAAACGACATTGCAGAAATAAAAAATATGTTCCGTCCTCTCAGTGGACATCACCGGGCGACAAGGGTTAAAGAAGGGTTCGTAAAGCGAGGTATGGATGTTTCAAGTCGAGAGACAATACATTCATTGTCTCTGCCTCATACATTTAAATACTCATCTTTATTAACTTAAATTGTCTGAGAACAACGATTCTATAGCTGACTGTTAAGAGGAATTTAAACTCTAAAAACTCTCATTTTTACTAATGAAGTTTACCTCTCATTACGACTCTGCATATAAACAATTCAAAAATCTTCACACGCACTTGTGTACGTCCTATGGTGTTATATTGATGAAAGTGTTCTAATAACGATGCAATATTTCATCCTGTTTAAAATCGATTTGGCAAAATAACATTGAATCCTGGAAAACTACCAAACACAACAAAAGGACCGCAAACATTATACGAATGCATGCGTAGATATACGAGTATATGGTAATCATATCAATGCGTACGACAACGCCGTAGTGAATCAAGCCAAATGGCATAGAACGGTTGCTATGGTTCGGAAATTCTAGGATGAGTCCTGTGACAGCTCACAAATTTGCCCCAATACAACCTTGTAACGATGTTCAGTAATTTTTATCAACTTTAATATAAGCCTCAATTCTAATAAATAGCAAGTAATTAAGGTAAATACATTACGTAAAGTTGTATTGGGGCAAATTTGTGAGCTGTCACAAGACTCATCCTAGAATTTCCGAACTATAGTTATAAAAAATCCAATGGAGAAGACGCAGACAAGCTGTAAGTATTGAAGCTCCATGCCCTATGTGCAAAATGTTTATCACAAAATGGTTTATTACATATTCATCTTCGATAGTATCAAAGGCAAATATCGTCCATTTTGTATAATGTTTTTTATCATACTCGTCACGGGTAATAGGCATTCATTTATTCATACAGAACAACCTGGCGGGCTTACTGCCACGTGACCATCTCTTCATAAATCATCAGTTATAATATCCCTTTCCGTTATTCACTTATTTTTTATACAAAACTGTGCTAGCTGATATGAAACAGCACGCACATATTGATCCAATACATGAACACTCTCCAATTATCCATACGATAGACAGCAGAAAGAGGAAGTCAGCTTGCAATCGATGTGGGCTGTAGCTCCACTGAAGAATTAGACCACAAATGTCGACTAAAAATACACCAAAACTGTAAAGTTGAAAAAGATTTCCCGAGCATTAACATATGTCCCTTTTGTTTTGTCCATCGCAAGCACCTCGATCGGACCGCTTATGTCATCAGCCTGCGCTAGCTCAACGCTTATCACACGTTAATTACGCGCAGAGGTTGTCCGATCCGTAAATAGCAATAATGCGAGGGCCAGACAAATTGACGTTTTATTACAATAAAATAATTTTGCAATCCATAATTTAACAATGTTAACAGGAAATACAAAATAAAAATGACTTATCTACGAGTATTTGACACGTGCGTCCGATACACCACAGAAATAAATTTAAGATGTTCTTATCAGGATGAACTGAGTAAATTTTATGGGTTTGCTTTATTATTGTGTTGGATTTATCTTGGACTAGTTTTTTTTTTGTATAACACGCTTACATGTCAATGTTGATTTTTTTGTAATAAAGAAGTCATATGACCGTTGAAATAAAATTATCAACGATTTGATAGTTTGTAATTCTATCCATATTTGTGATAGCGTGGGTCTGGCAAAGCGATGTTGGCACATTTTTCCGGAAATGGCAGCTCTACGGTCTCTCTGGGTGTATTTGCTACGCTAATGGTGATACAATAGAGGTGTGTCTCTTTTTAATGCATTTGTGACTTTAAGGATTCCTAAAATGTAATAGAACTAATTTTATTAAAAAAAGTTTTTTCTATAATTTTTAATATATTTTACTTTTTGTAGATATACTTTTTTGAAACCGTCCAGGGCAAGTAAATATGTTTTAGTGCCCCATCGACATTAGTTCATAACAGTATTTTAGTACCAACATTGATGTACTCGTATGACAATTAAATATGGATGTATGAATTGAAAGGCGCTGAATAAATGTTGTAAAAAATGGAACTGAATAAATGCGTGTACTAAGAACGATACATGGGGTGACAATGTACAGTCTGTTTGACAAGAACGTGTACGGCGAAACCCGAAAAACTATTTGGGATAAGGCATTAAAAAAATACACACATACTACATGATATAAACCGTGATGCTTTAGTATTAATAAGTTATTCAGTCCCCTCCACCAGTAATAATTTCCCCACATCTCCGAGGCATATTTTCTACTAATTTTGTAGCATAATCTAGGGGCAAAGACTTCCATATAAATCGAATCTGTTGAAATAACTGCTTAACGTTCCAGATCTTTTCCCCTCGGAGCTTGAACGTTATGAGTGCCCAAACATTTTCTATGGGATTTGCATCTGGTGACTGCGACGGTCAATCCATTACGTCAACGTCATTTTCCTGTTTCCACGCAGTACAAAGACGACTCCGATGTTTTGGGCCATTGTCCTCGAGCAGTAGCCAATTTACATTTTTTCTTATAACCCATCTTTGGGCAGATGGTAATAAAACCCTCTGATATATTGTATTTTAACCATTTTGGCAGCGTTCAAATTATTTGTGATGATGTGCAAAGTGCCAAATCCCTGATTTGAAAAACAGCCCCAGACGTGGACTTTTACCGGGTGTTTAACGGTCCGCTGGATGAGTCGATTGGTGCGGGTACACCAGGTATGGTTAATGGAAGAACGTGCCCAAAGTTTCGTCCGAAAAAATTACGTTGTCCCAATCGTGGTCCAAATTTTCTACGCCCAAGTGAGTCTTTTTTCGACTTGTTTTTCGGAGGGTGGTGGTTTCTTTACCGTGCTTCTAAATTTCCCTCCATGAGCTAGTAAACGTCTTTTTATAGTGTCACATGACACAATTAGACCCTTTTCACGCAAAACCGCCTGTCCTCGTCGCAATGATAGACGAGGATTCTTCTCAAACATCGTAAAATCACTTTGCCCTCCTTTTTCGTCGTTTTCTGTACAGTGCTGGTATGTCATTGACGTTTTTTTACGTCGAAATAGCGTTTCATCCCCTTACTTACAAATGTCTTCGATTTTCTCATGTATTTAGCAGCGGCTCCGTACGATATTTTCAGTCTTTTTGGATGTGTACACAGAAACACGGCTTCGTAACGTGATGCGTACGTGGCACTCATGGTGAAATATGTTTTTGTGTAACCAAGGTCGAGCGATAATTGAGTTTTTCTATACAAGCCATCTTGGGGGAAGGGTTCTGCCTATTAACTAAAATGATGAAAAGCACTCCGAGATGTCTGGCATATAGAGCGAATGAGTGAAGAAAACGAACAAAACATATATACCGTGGCGTGGTAGAGGAAGATCAAAGAAAGTATGGTTGGATCAAGTATAAAATATTTTGAAATAAGAAAATATAAAAGTCAGAGAGTATTCTTACATTAAAAGAAACATGGCCCGATCGTATATACAACTAAGGTCCCAAAGTTTCCGATCTGGACAAGTTAGAGCACGTGTGGATAGATACCACGCAGGTCACGTCAATGTAACACTTAAAATTTGATACCTTTACCCTCAGTAGTATATCAACTAGAGCCGATAGAAGACGTGTTGTTTCGTCATATTCTGAAATGTTCAAAATTGAATATCGTACGGTTATCTAATTTGTTTCAAAAGAAGGGATAAGCTCGACAGAAATTTAAATGCTGTTTACGGTTCCACAATGAAAGATTGGGCATTACAGTTTTACTTAGGCAGAAACTCGATTGAACTTGACTATCATCAAGACAGACCAGCAGAAGCACTCATTACAGAATCAGTTGCGAGAGTGTAGAATCAAGTGAAACTTGATAGTCGCGAGATATTGAATTTTTAAGGAAATAACGAAACAACACGTCTTTTATCGGTTCTAGTTGACATATTAAATAAAACCTAGGAGTGCTAATAGATAACGCTATCTCATGGCGAGATCAAATAAATGAGGTTAGCCGAATGATCTTCTTCAGCCTTCATTCCCTTAAAGTGTTGCAAAGATTATTTCCAATTAAACAAAAATTTCACCCGTGCCTTCTCTGCTCTTTCCGATTTTGGACTATGCGGACGTCTGTTATTTGAATATTTTGGAGGAACAACTAACGAATTACAGAGTCTTCGTCTAAGATTTAACATATTTTTAACCTAAGAAAGTACGATCATATATATAGAAATAATTTAAATGTCTGTTTTCCTATGGAAGATTTTGCCAAATCGACAACTGGGCCTCTAGCCAGGCTTTAAAAATCACGTGAGGGATTATCCCTGGCAACGGGTGAAGGCGGACGTCACTAATACTAGCGGACTGACTCTTACTGTCGCTGGATCTCCAGATCCAACGGAACCAGCCCCGTTAAGACCGAAATTGCTTCCGCCGACCATGTCTTATAAGTTTTGGTAGTAGCCAACAGCGCCCACCGTTGACCGCCAATCAGCATCCTATCGGCATCTGAAAGCCAACTTCAGTGTGCCCAGAACCTGGCTGCATAGCACACAATTTCCAAAAATACTACACTATAGTCAAGTCTGTAACGGTAGGCCCCACATTATTTTTACAATGAAGTGTTCAATAAACAAATTAATTAATATTACTGAGGGTAGAGATACCAAATTTTAACTGGCAGACCATGCAATGAACGTGGCCAGCGTGGTATATGTTCATACTCGCTCTAATTTGTTCAGGTCAAAAATTTTAAGACATTAGTGGTATTTATGTGCGTCACTATTTGGAAACTCTGGTATCGTTAATTGATCAAACAGCTTATTAGAGTCAATAAGGCTGCAACAAATAATGGGAAGGTGTCACAGATATGACATTACACGTCAGCATGATAACTGAAGCTTCTGTATTGTGCATAACAGGCACGGAAATGCGATCACAGCACCTTGAACTGCTTCTTTAGAGTGTAGGTCAGCGCTGAAATTGGGGCGGCAATTTTCCATTCAACTTCATCAAATCTAATTGTCATCTAATCGATATGAACTACTTTTGGATTAAGAATATCATGTATTTTGGTTATATCGGAAAATAACCTAAGTGCTTTAGAGATGTAGAGTAAATTGTTAATTCATTATGAAGGTAGGACATCATTTTGAGGTCAGCATCGATAGCGAATGAAATACATAATTAAGTTATTGTACGTAAATTAATTTCGTATTTCTCGGATATATGTCATCAGGACAACATTTTCGTTTCTAACTTCATTCCAAACGTGCTGAATGTATTATATTATGTCATCAGGACATCATTTTCGTTTCTAAATTCATTCCAAACGTGCTGAATGTATTATATTATGAAAGGTTAAGCACGTTTTTCAGTCATTGCTCACCCATGAGTGTTTTTGGTGTAATTTTTAAAATGAAACATACTAAGTTGCTTATTCGGTACTTGGTGTTTATTCGGTACTTGATGTTTATTCCGTACTTGATGTTTTTTTCGCAAAAAAAAAAATACAACACAAAACAAAACGCTATATACAATGTATGGCAATGATGCAATAAGCGATCGTGTGTGTTAAATGTGGTTTGAAAAATTATGTTATGGGGATACGGCAATTAAAGATGATGTCCGCCCTGGAAGACCGATTACCACTTGTGATGACCAAGTCAAAGTTTTGATCGAGAATAACCAGCATTCTACGACATAATTTGAACGAGAATAACCAGCATTCTATGACATAATTTGATCGAGAATAACCAGCATTCTACGACATAATTTGATCGAAAATAACCAGCATTCTACGACATAATTTGATCGAGAATAACCAGCATTCTGCGACATAATTTCGTATTTGATTTTTACCTTAAAATACGCAATCACTTTCTGGGTAACCCTAATATTAGCGCGTACTACTTAAACGCGTATAAAATATTATTTAAAAGTTAAAAAAGCTCAAACAAGACTTGTTTGTGGTCCCCTGATGATGAGATGAAAACCTTGTAACTGGTAGGGTTATACCGTTAAATAAACAGTGTTTGACTGAATAAATTACAACATCCACAGTGTTAATACCTTAACTATAAATAATACAGAACATTAAATTGTTTAAATAGGTTTCACGTTTTAAACAAACCCAGCGAATATTTAGCAATTAGAGTCACAACCCTCGAGATATAATATGTGCTCCAATTAGACAATGCCACCATAATACATTTTAGTATCAACCATTGGAGTATTTTTGTCACGGTTGCTCTGCACTTACCCTTGAAGATGGAAAGTGTGCTCTACAGAATAATTATATGATGGTTCTATTCAATGATGGCGCATTATCACGTCTTCAAATACGATCTGGATTCGATCAACATGGTCAAGGTTAAAGGTAATATAACAAGTGCATGATGACAATTGATAACCTCAATACCATATTGAATATAGGTTTTACCAAGCCGTTTTATTGTAAATTATTGTATAATACTATATTGCCATTTCGTGGAAATATGCTCGGAAGGTTGGGATTTACTATATGCAAGGAGTTTAATTCAATGTATTTTTATGTAAGTACACAAACTTAGGCTTTAATTCTAGCCTAACCTCAATGAGAAAAATACTTAACACATTTCTTATCTTCAAGTTCATAAAGGGAACTAAAGGATAAATACAGGAATATGGTATATGGAAAAGAAAGGGTCATACCTCAATATTAAATATCTAAAAATAAATATTAACACATGTACAGGCACATAAATATGTGTAAATAAAAACAAAATTATAAAGTCCACCCTATCGTGTAGCTCATGACCGAGTATGGCTCTCATGATAGCCTCTGACGACTCCTCTTCATATATCCCTGCACTCAGCGGATCTAAGGGTAGTTGTTAAGGGTAGTCCAGTTGCGTATCTCACTTGGTCAGTCCGGCGCATTGGGATTCTTCTTCTTGTGCGTCGTCCTTCCGTGCCTCCAGTAACCACAAACCTCTCCAAAATGTCTTCTTGACCACGAGTAATGTGCTCAAAGAATCGGAGGACAAACGCATATTATTGGTGATTGTCAGTTCATCGAAAATGGAGGCGTTAGTTTGTCATGCTGTCCATGGAATTCGTAACATTCTTCTCCAGCACTAAATTTCAAATACGTTCTATTATATTCTATTCTACATCTCTCACTTACTTTCAGAGTTCAAGTCTCAGCGTATTTCTAATAAATAAGTGAAGTTAAATATTTTCTTTATCGGGGCTGCATAGTTATATCGCTCAAGTACTAATGTTTTCAATACTTTTTTATTTTTGAAATCTCAAGAAGCCACTTCTAAAATATGTTATCACGTGCCCTTGACGCTGGTTGTAATCTTTGAGTCATTAAAACCTTGAAATAACTTTAATATAAAATCATTATTTTAATTCAGCCTTATATCGATAATCGTAGCTCCCCTCTACACAGAATTGATTATTTTTAGTTATTTAATAAACTTTAATATATTTTCTATTTTTACGAAAAACACCAATCCGAAAAACAAAAAAATATTGGACATGAGAAAGTTGTTTTTCATGGACCCTAAGTGAATACCAGAATGAATTAAATTATTTTTTAAATCTGAGTTCCAGCGAGGATCGAACTCGCAACCTCCGGATCGGCAGACAAGCGTCTTACCACCAGGTCACGAAGGTTTCCACATGACAATAAGCCCGCCAGGTTACTGTATACTACGAAAGTGTAATATAATACAAGATATTCACAAAGACGTTTGTTATGCATAATTTAAGAGCAAATATGATTTCAGGACTTTTTAGAGGATGCGGTATTGGGATAACAAAACTTTCAGCCATATTGCATGTCATTGTACTCAAGAAAACATTGGGTAAAAACGTTCAAAATATTAAAAGAACTCAAAGTACAGTATAATAATGCATTCCAATTAATATTATATTTAAACTGTCATAATTTTGTAGTGCTTGAGAGATGTATGCTCATGGTCATCCACCAGGTTTTGATGTACTTCTGAGGTAACATATTTGGAGAATACATATTCGTACAATGCGAACTAAAAACTCATCAAAGTTATTGATGAGTAATTTAAAGCATACATAGCAACTAGATAAATACAATATATATATTTTTCCGTTTGAATCATTTTATAACGTTCGTCAGTCATAATTCTAAGATTTATAAAAAAAACATAAAAACTGTTAAATATACAATTTATTTCATATTATTAACAGCTCACAATTAAATGATTTATTAAAGGAAATAATTAAATTCCATAGTTACGTTATTATTCATATATTTTCAAGAAATCAATTACTTTGAAAATATTTCCATACACTTAAAAGTGGCGTCGTCTTACATAAATATGAAGAGTTTTTCAATATGAATGTTATCTCACCTCTTATGAAATGCACTCTAAAGTATTATGCAGAACAATTTTAATAAGTAAATTCTTGCCTTCAAGGGCATATGACGTAAACATTAGCATACCTTAAGGGAACACTGTGGCAAGCAAAACTAATTCCTCTGTCATATGTCAAACAACCTGCGAACCCTAGTTGATAGAACGTTTCCATATTCTACATCCTAGCTCCAGCCTACATGGGAAGGACTTTTCGAATCATATTCTTGTAGATTTGCTTGATTTGGACAAACTCTCTTGCCGCTCCATCCGTCCACATTTTCTTTGGATGACCTCTACGTCTTCTCCAGTCAACCTTCAACGCATGCAACAATCGGCCAATACACTCTCCGGATCTTCTAACGATTTGCCCGTACCACCGCAATCTGATATTTATGGATATAGGGCCATATAGGGGCTTCCTTTAATTTATTCGTTTATTACTTTCCCTCTACGAGTGCCACCCCCCACCCACCACCCACCATCCCATCCACCTCAGAATTATAATATATGATGCATGGTTCTTCTGCTCATGTACTTAAATATGCACTGAGCATTACGCACCATACAGCATCACCAGTTATATGACTCTCTTATATACTCGGTCTTTCACCTTCAGTGGCATTATTTTATCAAAAATCCCCCCTGTGACTTGTCTCAACTATAGACCAATAATAGACCGATCGCCGATAAATGACAGTCCTGTTGGACGAAATGTGCAACGAAACAGGCATCTTGTGAGCGATCCAACGGTGGAGTTGCCTGGATTTTCCCTACCGCCGGTGAAGTATTGCACTCTGAAGAAGATCAAATGTGGAGTGGACTGCACTGCATATGATTTATACAAGTGAGGCCTGACAAAGTCAACTTTCTATAAGTGTGGCGAGATTCAGACCATGTGCCTTATCTTGCACAGCTACCCACCTTATGCGTTTTTTTTTAAGTCGTACAGGAGCTATATAATCTAACACCGGATGGCCTGGTTAAATAAGACACACTGCATCTGAGGATCAAACAATGGAGAAGAATTCGATTAACTGTATCCATGTAAATACTTCATGCAACGTTAATGTAGGAACCATTGTATTTTAAGAAATGGACTTTTCTGGAAGATTGATTTCAATTTTGGGGATTGCGAGTTCGATTCCTGATGAAACCAAAAAATTATTTCCTTGTCGGAAGACTTTAGATGATAGAAACATACTATATACGAATATGTTATCACGTCTCTAAAAGCAGACAGCGCTTTTGTCGTGAATCAGAAAAATATTTATTTTAAGAGCCAGTACAAATTCCTATAGTTTTCCATTGATTCAAAGCAGAAACTAATCTGCACTCTGTAAGCATTGTCTAAGAGTTTATTTGAACACCACTTTAGAAGCATAACAAACAGTGAACGATTGATCTCTACTAATTATCCATAACAAATGTAAAGTGTAAATAATGTCTATACGAGATATACAATGGCGTGCCAATACCATCAATTCTAATATCAGCAAGACATTTCGATATCAGCAAGCCCATCATATCCTGTGTTTGTATTCAGTGGCGTAATTACGCCAATACGATGTATTAAGGCCCATTTAAAATATGGGTCCAAAAGGTAAACATTTTTTAATCGATACTTTTGAGAAATGCATGGAGCAAGAACTTCCATCGGCATAAACGCTTTTTAATATTTAAGCTTAGAGAGAGAATTCCAAGAATGAATAATTTTCGCCGTAACGTAGAAATTCAGAGAAATCGTAGAAGTTGTATGAAAAGGTGTATGGATATAGAAAAGACTAAGGATGTGTGTCGAGATAGGAAATTCTGGCTCTCTGTCCTTTGTCTTCCCCGCAGGGAAATGGTGTGATGGTATTTAACATGTACATAAAACAAATAAATGTTTAAAATTTAAGAATATATCGTTTATAATAATTGAGATTTAAATGTTTAAATTTATTTATTTATTTATTATTACACATGACAAGATATATACACAATTTGAGAAAAACAACAGATAATTTAATATGGACATACAATTTTAATGGATCTGGGTTTGTTGCCTTTCATTTGTCGTATCCCCAGTAAACTAGGCTTTTGCCTGTATCTCACTGAGGATATTTAAATGGGATTCGACTTTTTTTATTCCACTATTTTAAAAAAAAAGTGAAAATTACATTATAAGTTTTGTTTTTATTAAATGTAGGAGTATATTACATATATATTTTACGCAATATGTTATAAGAATTCAATTGATTAATAATCCAACTTTATATATTTGCTGTATACATATATATAGTATTTTGATTGAAATTTTCAATTTTAAACAATATTGTTTTTTTTTAATTTCGCGAGTATAAAATTATTGTTCACTTAGCAAAAAAAAATTGTTGTTAATTCACCGTTTTTCGATTTTGTCCAAGTATTAAACTTGGAATTCGGAACCTAAACTGTGTCGAGGACGTCAACGGAGCCCTAAAGTTATGGCTGCTCCCTGACGATAGCCCATATACCAGTACCTAGATACATTACTTATTACCAATTACTGAGATTGCGAGGAAACTGGGCTTGAGTCATGTAAAAACTGCAAGGCAAGTTACTTTTTATGATCTGCGAAAGTTTAACTTGCATTCGTTGGCATATAAACATGTTTTAAAGCCTTTGAACATTAGTTTGCCCTTTCATCAACGCAGGTATCCTTCAACAGGTATTTTCCCAAGTTAAAATATATTTTCTTGAACCAATAGCGAAATTCCTTAACGCAATCGCATCTCGAATTAAGCACGATGATTAATTATGATTTGACAAACGTTTTTGTCATCATAAAATATTTGTCATAGATTTGCCATAAAAAAGGGCCAGTCAGGTCAGATTTCTCAAGTTTATATTAATTGCTAGTCAGCAAATCACGGGCGACATACTCGTATATCCATAGGATGGAATAAAAATATTCCTCAGTTACGAAGAATTATTGCCTATCCAAATATTGATAGAACAACGACGATAAACGTTTTTATCGAACCAGTTGCAAGTTCTTATCTTAATAATTTATGATATGATATCAAAGGGTATAAATTATTATTCCTAGAGTTGGGGTTATTAAGAAATTTCAGTTCTAGAATTTGAGTATTACATGCGTTTAAATCTAGTTTTAGCCGGGAGTATCATATACGTAATTTTGATGTACTTGCCCATATATTTTTTTCATTTATTTACATAAAATGGCGAAATTCATTCATTGCAAACAAGCCCAGAAAATGAAAACTGCAACGTTTTCGATACATCGGTATTATTTGCCAAACAACGTATACAACACTCGAAAAGACGTTCTTCAACTGATACGAAGAACCACGAAAGTCTCGAAACTTATTTTACATAAATGTTTTTCCGTTTTGATTGTGTGTTCAAGTTTTGGTGTTTTTCACTTTTGTTATTTATTATGGTTTTTCACTTTTGTTATATGATGTCTTACTGTGGTTTTTTATCGCTGTTGTTATTTAATTTTTTTACAATTTTTGCAATTAATATTTTGATTTTTTGTATAGGCTGCGACCGTTAAAAATTAATAAATAAATAATAATATGCGGAAGTCTGTCATTAATCTAGTCTTGATAATATATTTTTCAAATAATTTTAGTTAAAAAGTAATAACGGCCTATGTAATCCACTTGTTGTCTAAGACTCCTGTGATCTAACCCGGGTGTCGCGGTTTCGATTTCCGTTGATAATCCGGTTTTTTTAAAACGATCCCAGTCTTGTGTTCTTTTTAGGTTTCTATAACGTATTTTTGATTAGTTTAAACAGATTGTCATATAATGGCAATAAATCTACCAGATTGTGCTGTATACAACGAAAAAGAAATTCAATTAAATATACAATGTTACAAAAGTTGTAAAATATATGTTTTTTTTTTAAATCTGAGAACATATGAAAACTACAGTACGAGTATATAAATTCAGTAGTGACTTGAAATGTAGGAAATGGTGATATTTAAATAAACTCATTCTGGTTTGGTTAGGTTAGGTTAGGTTGGAACAGAATGTTACATGACAATAAACCTACAACGTGGTGGTGTAAACGGTGAAAGTATATTATCATTAGTTAATTAGGCATTCCATCCTCATCCTATAAAGAGGATGATTTGTGCCAATAACAATTTGAAGGAAAGAAGGCAGTATGAGCATATGTAAGAAATATCTGTACTACTATGTATTTAAGGAATTCTGGACAAAAAATTCGGATATGTGCCATAAATTAATGGAAATTTAAGTGCGAGTAGGTGAGACATATTGAACGGACCGAGAGCATTAACGATTGAGTAAAGATGCGGTGCGTAAAGGATACTAAAAGGCGACGTGGTCGAGGATCTCCTTACCCATTCCACATGTGCATGTAGGACTTTCTTTTCTATGGATTTTATAAAGGTGACTTCTTATCAGACAGTGACCTAATCTTATATTGTATTTGAGAAACACAATTCGTTAAGACAGGTTTATTTTGTGGGACCAAGGTTTAATGGGTATTTTCACCTGAATATTCCTGTAAGCAACGACTTTACTTCTACTAGACAGCTCCCAGATAATTGACAGTAAAGTATAATGCAGTACAATAATTACAAATAAGAAGTCTACTAATACACATTCGGTGAATTTAAATTGAGCTATTCAATTATTTGTATTACTTTAGCATATCTACAAGAACTCAAGCACCTACAAATAAATACATAACACTGCACACTTGTTCCTCCATGGTTGACTATAGTTGTGTTTTTTTGGAAAGGGTTGATAGTATTTATACTTTAAAGTACCTTGGAGTTTATGTTGATCAGTTCCTTCGTTGGGAGGTCCATATTAACATTTTGAGCACAAAAACCAGAAAACTAGGATACATATTCCGTATGATTCGAAATGTGCTCAGTGAAAATATTCTTAAAAGTATACTCGTATACTTCGCCTTATGTCAGTCAGCACTTTCTTACGGTATATCAGTTTAGGGGGGATGCACCTTAATCCAAAAACACATATTGCAAGTTTCCCAAAAATTGATTGTGAAAATAATTAATAAACTTCCTGCCCGGTATCCCACGGCGGAGCTTTTCAGAGAGTATCAGGTCCTGAACATAGCCAATTTTCATCTCAAATCCATTCTCTGGCACTACCATCGAGAGGAAGGGAAGATGCAGACTCAGCAGAGACACATGACACGCATGGCAACTAATGAAATGTTCACCATCCCTAGAGTTAAAACCTCTTTTGCCCAAAGACAATATGCTTATTTGGCTCCCATGACATACAATGGCGTGCCGAATTCAATAAAGGTAAAGGTAGGAAAATCATTTAGACGGTCGATCGGAGCGTGGTTGTTATTGCGACAGGATTTTGAGTACTTGGGCTTTCAAGATGAATGACGTGTGGAAAAGATTTGTGTGGGCTCGTGAGTGTGGGTTTCTTCTTGTTGTTTTAGTTTTTGTTTTTGTGTTTCTGTATATTTTTGTTTTTATTTTTATTCTTATGATTGTGTGCGGTATATTGTGGGATGAATATTTTTGGTCTTTCTGAAGTGATGGTGTGTGAGGAGTTTAATTTCGCATGATGTTTCCACTTGTAATTGAGTGTCACTGTTTGTCAGGTTGATGAGAACGTGCAACGGGGTTTTGTTTAATCAAAAATTGGAAAGAAGTATCGATTTATTTTTTCATGCTAAATACCCTCAGTGAGATACAGGCAAAAGCCTAGTTTACTGGGGATACGACAAATGAAAAGCAACAAACCCAGATCCATTAAAATTGTATGTCCAAATTAAATTACCTGTTGTTTTTTCGTAAATTATGTATATTTCTTGTCATGTGTAATATTAAATAATAAATAAATAAATAAAACGTATCTTTAAGTCGTGAGTATTCAAAGATTGATCGAAATATTCTTTGTAAGTATCCATTATTTCAATAGATTGCGCATTTCCCTTCCTATCCAAAGTAGAACCTTGCTGACACTAAGTCTCACTTTACCCTTAATTGACTTTAGGGATGTTTGTTATCTCAGTGCTAGTGATGATTTGTTGGATAGTCTGGAAAGGCTCCAAAATGTTTTATTCGATTTATTTTTAGTCTAAAAAAATATAAATATATTTAATTTAAAAAATACACACACCAATAACTTGATTTAAGACAATGATGTTATCTCCACGTTTTGTCAACCTTTTTTGAAGAGACAATCAATTCATGCTGCCCTCAGTATATGCGTGAAAATTTTAATTTCCTTTTTCAACATGAACAGCCCTTCCGATATGTTGACGACAGAATCGTTCGTATGCCAATAGTTCTACCACGACTTTGGAACGATCTTCCTGCCTCAACCTGATGTGCTACACGTTTTAAACTCTCATAAAATTCTCACCCTAATCCCTATTTTTCTTGAGATTTGTCTTTTTTTTTAATTCTTGTTATTTTTCTCAAATTTTGTTTTCACACAATATATTAAAGACATGGTCAATACCAATAATTATTATGAAATAGAAGCTGGTTGGCATATTTTTTCTATAAATTAGACGAAAAATAAATACATAAGAAAAAATACTTAAGTAAAAGACATTACTTGTTATTTAAATTGGATTATTTAAGTGACTTATTTAAGAATATGAAATTACTTATTGAATATTAAAACCATCAAAGAAGATTTTAAACACCAATTCTCCTCTTCTTTCAGTAAAGGGTTTTGGCAAAATTGTCATAATATCTGCGTTATATGTTTCAGATATGTCATCGACTTTCAGGTATGAAAATACATTATGATTTTCTTTACTTAAATATACTATAGAACTTTTCTTACAAATTTGACAGTTATTTTCATCAACATTTAAAATGTTTCCTATGTAATGTTTGAGGTTCTTCTTCGCTACAAATTTGGCAAGTATCCAATAAACAACATTTTTTTTTTCAAAATTTAAATTTTGTTGTATATCTACTCGTATTTCCAATTTTTTGTGAACATCATTATTTATCAACATAATCTCATTTAAATCTGCGTTTATTTCATTTTCCATTAAAATATTTTGGAAATAATCACTTTCATCTTCAGAGCTTGATTTCCATTCCCATTCACTGATTTCTGATTCTGATGATGACTCCAGGTTTTGCAAATATTTTTTATGATCCAATTTTTGTGTCCTCTTTTTGTTAATAACTTTGATATTTTTGTTGTTCTTCCGAAGGTTTATTTTAGTACTTATTTTCTTTTTAGAATCCTTCAGTTTGTTTTTTAAACGTTCTACAACATCATCATAAGTTATTACTTCAGCTCCGTGTGCAATTTTTGCCTTTTTTACCTCAGGAGGCTCATTTTTCTTTATACATCTTAACACAAGTTCTTCAAATGAGTGTTTGACTGGTATATTTTCCGGAAAAAATTCATCACTTCTCAAGGAATCTGCATTATGTGGATTAATTATTATGTCTTCTAAAACTGTAACATTCTTCAATGGGTTAAGATAGTGATTTTTTGCAGTATAAGTAGAATGTTCAGAATATTGAACATGTGAATCGAATTGTCCTCCAAAAGGTACAATTTGTTTTGAGGTGGAAGGTTCAGCATAGTTTGCGTCCAAATTTTCTATTGATGATAACGGATCTGTATTACTTTTCGTGTTCACTGATTCCTCATCCCGACTTGTGACTAGATTTATTAAATATATTTTCGATCGCTTGGGATTGATCTATACAATGTTCAAAATCTGTCATTAATATTGCTTCACTAATATCCGATCCATTTTTCAAATCATTTCTATACTTTTCGAAACGTGATAAAGCTAAAGGATCAAAATTTTGCATATTTATAACATTTCTTTCTAGTCGATGAATCCCCCTTTTTTGAACCCATTTTTTATTATCTGATGATCAAGTTTATTCCAAATTTCTGTAAGCATTCTCGAAAAATGTTTTTTTGGAAGTTTCGAACCTACATGCATCCGTTGCCACTTAACGAGGCTCTCGTCCTAAGCATCTTTCATCAATTTCATTACACTAAGGTCTAGTGGCTGAGTATATACTCAATGAGGTGGTTATTTCAATATCGTCACATTCTCTTTTCTGGCCTCCTCAATTATGCCAAAACTTATATGTGTACTATGACCATCATATATAAGTAATATTGGATGAATTGGCCCTACCGTTGGAAGGAAACAATCCTTAAAATATTTTTCAAATATTTTGGTTTTCCCTGGAGCATCTTTTTGAGGTCTGCGAACAGCCAATAGTCTCTGGGGGGCAAGTCTGGAGAATACGATGGGTGCGGAAGCAATTCGAAGTTCAGCTCATGCAATTTGGCCATCGTTACCATCGACTTGTGACACGGTGCATTGTCCTGATGAAAGAGAACTTTTTTCTTCTTCATATGGCGCCGTTTTTTTTTAAATTCTGCCTTTAAACGCTCCAATAACGCTATGCAATATTCGCTATTGATTGTTTTTCTCTTTTCAAGGTGATCGATGAATATTATACCATGCGCATTCCAAAATACGGAGACCATAACCTTCCCGGCCGACTGTTGAGTTTTTGGTCGCTTCGAACGACTTTCACCGGCTGCTCTCCACTCAGCTGACTGCCGATTTGATTCCGAAGTATAGTGGTGGATCCAAGTTTCATCCATTGTCACATACTGACGCAAAAACTTCTGTTTATTTCGCGTAAACAGTGCCAAACAGCGCTCTGAATCATCGATGCGTTGTTGTTTCTGTTCCATTGTGAGCAAACGCGGCACCCATTTCGAAGAAAGCTTTTTCATGATCAAATGATCATGCAAAATAGTGTAAACACTACCAAATGATATCTTCAGGATATCAGCTACTCACGCAACTTTACTTTGCGATTTTCCATCACGATTTTGAGGGTTTTTTTATGTTTTCTGGTGTAACACTCATTTGGACGACCGCGTTTGAAATCAGCATACCACCGACAAATGGTTGTTTTCGACGGAACAGAGCCCGGATAACACTTTTCAAGCCATCGCTAAGTTTGAACGGTATTTTTTCCCATTAAAAAGCAATGTTTTATCAACACACGAAATTCGGTTTTTTCCATTGTTTTGAAAATATCAAAAGTAGCGTCACTAAAACCGCTGTAACTGAATGACACAATGTTGGAATGTCATGAAAGTTTGACACGTAACTTCTTAAGGTTGGTACTAACTGAGAATTGTATGGATTTGTTATTAGAGGCGCCATCTGTTGGTTAGTCCCGGGAATTGTTGATTGATGATTGGATCTAATTTTTTTACCAATTTGACATTCTGGATTTGATGTAAATATACTATACCCATTTTTTTAGTGATTCAATGAAATAGTGCTGAGAGTTGAGTTTTCAATAAAATATTTTTATGTTAAGAGTTGTCGAATATCATGAGGGCTACAGGTCAGTCTTGTTGGATTGTTATTTGCATGTCTGGAAAGTAATTTCATATTTTAGGTCAAAAGTAAAACGCAATATATATTTTTTTAATAACAACTTTGCTCATTGACAGTAGTTTTCTATAATATATTTCCAGTATCTCAGCAAATTCTGTATTGTAGAACTTTGGTTATTCTCGATCAAACCTTAGGTTTGATCATCATCAGTAGGGATCGGTCTTTCAGAGTGGACTCCATCTACCAGTGTCGTATCACCGTTATGGAGTTTTTCACAAATGTTTGACACACAGCGGTCGTTAACTGATCGTCGCCATATCTTTTTTCACGTCACATTATGCTCAGCGGTAGTAAAAAATCGAAATCTCAACAATGACATTGTTGCATCTTCAAAATTATGTATAGAACCGCTCAAGAGCAGTTGCATCTTCAACTTCAAGCAAGTTGCATCTTCAAAATTATATATAGAACATTAACAGATATCTTAAAATGATAACGTTTCATAATAATACACATTCATCGTGTTTGGAATGAAGTTACTAACGAAAATTGTGTTCTAACGACATCTATCCAAGAAATCGAACTGCTTTCTGGATTATGTTTGAATTTCGCGTGTCTAAGTCAACTGTCTCAGAACAGGCAACGACTGATATAGGCCGTTAGTGATGTATAGAATATGTTAACATTTAAATATAACAGATATTAAAATGCCCTCTACCACATCAAATGGCTGACGACAAGATTAGATAAACTTCTCTTTAAGTGCACTCGTGTCAATTGGAAAGAATTGATTTATACGGTGTATTGCAACTCAATAAATCATTTTAGTTTACTTTGAGCAAGCAGAAAGAGCTTAGCTTTAGTAAGTCATAAAACCAGTGATGTGCGTTTCATTGCCGACACGTATCGTATTTCTTACCATGAGCTTTAATTTGTTATAGAAAGTGTTGATTATTGTAAGTTGAACTTTTTATTTGTTAAATAAAGTTTGCTATAATATTTTGCGTTATTTATATATTTTTATAAAGTAAGTTTATTATTAAATAATAAATATTGGATTATCCGAAATATAATTTCGTATTTATAAGACAAATTCAAATACAAAATAGCACCAAACGCTCGTGGACGATGCTTTTCGATATGTTCAATATCTCAACAATTTAAAAAGTTTAAAAGTAGCTGGAATGTAATAGTTAAAACTGTACTCGTATGATATATGAAATAAAATATTTAGTATTATTTATAGTTAAGGCATTAACACTGTGGAGGTTTATATACATTGTAATTAGTTTAGTCCAACACTGTTAATTCCACTTTATATAACAATATAACCCTACCGGTCTCAAGATTTTCACCTCATCAGGGGAGCAAAAACAAGACTGAATTTTGTTCGAACTGGTACCGACATACACGCTTCTAACGGTGAAAATTCGGATTGGGGATTGTAGGGGAGAGGGAGGCAGTTGACAACTTCAGCAAGCAGCTGTGAGATCTTGGGAACACATACACGTATATTCCCAAGATCTCACCACTTATTTCTATACTTATACTTATTTCGCGTAAACAGTGCCAAACAGCGCTCTGAATCATCGATGCGTTGTTGTTTCTGTTCCATTGTGAGCAAACGCGGCACCCATTTCGAAGAAAGCTTTTTCATGATCAAATGATCATGCAAAATAGTGTAAACACTACCAAATGATATCTTCAGGATATCAGCTACTCACGCAACTTTACTTTGCGATTTTCCATCACGATTTTGAGGGTTTTTTTATGTTTTCTGGTGTAACACTCATTTGGACGACCGCGTTTGAAATCAGCATACCACCGACAAATGGTTGTTTTCGACGGAACAGAGCCCGGATAACACTTTTCAAGCCATCGCTAAGTTTGAACGGTATTTTTTCCCATTAAAAAGCAATGTTTTATCAACACACGAAATTCGGTTTTTTCCATTGTTTTGAAAATATCAAAAGTAGCGTCACTAAAACCGCTGTAACTGAATGACACAATGTTGGAATGTCATGAAAGTTTGACACGTAACTTCTTAAGGTTGGTACTAACTGAGAATTGTATGGATTTGTTATTAGAGGCGCCATCTGTTGGTTAGTCCCGGGAATTGTTGATTGATGATTGGATCTAATTTTTTTACCAATTTGACATTCTGGATTTGATGTAAATATACTATACCCATTTTTTTAGTGATTCAATGAAATAGTGCTGAGAGTTGAGTTTTCAATAAAATATTTTTATGTTAAGAGTTGTCGAATATCATGAGGGCTACAGGTCAGTCTTGTTGGATTGTTATTTGCATGTCTGGAAAGTAATTTCATATTTTAGGTCAAAAGTAAAACGCAATATATATTTTTTTAATAACAACTTTGCTCATTGACAGTAGTTTTCTATAATATATTTCCAGTATCTCAGCAAATTCTGTATTGTAGAACTTTGGTTATTCTCGATCAAACCTTAGGTTTGATCATCATCAGTAGGGATCGGTCTTTCAGAGTGGACTCCATCTACCAGTGTCGTATCACCGTTATGGAGTTTTTCACAAATGTTTGACACACAGCGGTCGTTAACTGATCGTCGCCATATCTTTTTTCACGTCACATTATGCTCAGCGGTAGTAAAAAATCGAAATCTCAACAATGACATTGTTGCATCTTCAAAATTATGTATAGAACCGCTCAAGAGCAGTTGCATCTTCAACTTCAAGCAAGTTGCATCTTCAAAATTATATATAGAACATTAACAGATATCTTAAAATGATAACGTTTCATAATAATACACATTCATCGTGTTTGGAATGAAGTTACTAACGAAAATTGTGTTCTAACGACATCTATCCAAGAAATCGAACTGCTTTCTGGATTATGTTTGAATTTCGCGTGTCTAAGTCAACTGTCTCAGAACAGGCAACGACTGATATAGGCCGTTAGTGATGTATAGAATATGTTAACATTTAAATATAACAGATATTAAAATGCCCTCTACCACATCAAATGGCTGACGACAAGATTAGATAAACTTCTCTTTAAGTGCACTCGTGTCAATTGGAAAGAATTGATTTATACGGTGTATTGCAACTCAATAAATCATTTTAGTTTACTTTGAGCAAGCAGAAAGAGCTTAGCTTTAGTAAGTCATAAAACCAGTGATGTGCGTTTCATTGCCGACACGTATCGTATTTCTTACCATGAGCTTTAATTTGTTATAGAAAGTGTTGATTATTGTAAGTTGAACTTTTTATTTGTTAAATAAAGTTTGCTATAATATTTTGCGTTATTTATATATTTTTATAAAGTAAGTTTATTATTAAATAATAAATATTGGATTATCCGAAATATAATTTCGTATTTATAAGACAAATTCAAATACAAAATAGCACCAAACGCTCGTGGACGATGCTTTTCGATATGTTCAATATCTCAACAATTTAAAAAGTTTAAAAGTAGCTGGAATGTAATAGTTAAAACTGTACTCGTATGATATATGAAATAAAATATTTAGTATTATTTATAGTTAAGGCATTAACACTGTGGAGGTTTATATACATTGTAATTAGTTTAGTCCAACACTGTTAATTCCACTTTATATAACAATATAACCCTACCGGTCTCAAGATTTTCACCTCATCAGGGGAGCAAAAACAAGACTGAATTTTGTTCGAACTGGTACCGACATACACGCTTCTAACGGTGAAAATTCGGATTGGGGATTGTAGGGGAGAGGGAGGCAGTTGACAACTTCAGCAAGCAGCTGTGAGATCTTGGGAACACATACACGTATATTCCCAAGATCTCACCACTGCTTGCTGAAGTTGTCTACTGCCTCCCTCTACCCACAATCCTTTACCCGATTTTTTACCGTTTGAAGCATGTACCATATATCGATACCAGTTCAAACAAAATTCTGTCTTGTTTGTGCTCTCTTGATAATAAATCGGTAGGGTTATACCGTTATATAAAGTGGAATAAATAGTGTTGTACTAAAAAAATTTAAACTGGCACAAAAGTATAAGAAAGTAGTTAATATTTATATATCCATATGAATTAAAATATTATATCGCTTAAATGTGTGTAGTTTTTATAAGCTCATTCTCGAAAGGCTTGTTTTCTTATACTCGTAGCACTCAACATGCTTAGAAAATATAAAAATTTCTTTGAAAGTCCAATCTCTATCATTATTATTCCTTTTTACTGAGAGATATCCTCTAATATTTATTGACAGTTATTAACAAAAATGTTTTATTCCATATTTTAATCGTAATTTATTTCCTTTCTTTTTTATTTATATAAGTAAACAGTACAATGTACCTTATAACAAAAATAATGAAAAATAAAAGAGGGAGTAATGAGTGCTCAGCATATAAAGATTGACAGAATATTTATAAATAATTTTACACAATTACAACAAAAACAATCAGAAAGAAACAGGTATTATTATATCGTACAAAATTATATGTTACCAACAAAATACGGGGCCGTCCACCGGCGCACAGCCCGCACTGCGCAAAAAATACAAACACGAAGACAAATCATTGAAAAACAAATTAAAAACAAAGTATAAAATATGGATTCAGACAGATGCAACTTCACAAATCCATTTCAGCATGGGCGAAAAATCACAAAAAAATAGAAACATAAAGAATTAAAAAGCAGTTCAAAAAAGTTCGTCAAAAGTCCTCGAAAAACACGATCGGATCCCTTGTCAAAGCTCGGATATTCATAGTACCTTTTCAGGTACTCCTTATAGGTCAAGATTTAAGAGTTAAGGTTTTAAGTGTTTAAAGGTTTCCTGAAGTGGCTTTGCAATCAACCAAGCCCATACTGTTTAGTTTACTGAGATAACGGTGTGCCACTCGGTACAGGTCACTATTAGAATAGTAAACTATCAGCAACACCATGTCATGAATACCAAGTGATTTCATAATACGCAAATATAAACACTGCTATAAATTATAACGATTACTGATATTGAATTTCTCTAACGTTATGTAATATATCGTTTTGCATAATTTAATTCGATAACCCATACAACAAACAGCACATGGCCGCAAAATATTCAATGTACTCCGTTATATTTAAATATAATATGTCGCATCCATTTACAACATAATAAAAAATCAACTTTTTTTTCTGATCATTGCTTAGATTTTTTTAATATCTAACGCACAATGGTATTTCTGAAAAATGGACTTGCCCAATAAAACTTAATGTAAAAATGGGAAAGAAAAGTTCAAGAGTTTGTGACTACCTTTGGCAGTATTAACATGATGTAATAACTCCAATATTCATGAATGGGGGAATAACGGAAAACTGTTGGAGCAATCGGCTACTTCGAGTATGTAGATCTTTTAAAATGGGACTTGTCTCCACGACATTTTTCCCTGTGCATTTGTTTATGGGTTTTGTGGTTAGATTAGGTTTTCAGGCTGTTTTTTTTAATATGATTATCATAACATATTTATACAGTTTAGTTTGATCCCACCTCCACCCACGTTATTATGGGGAACAAAATAAGCCCACATTTAGCGCGATCTACACTAGAAGATCGAACTCTTCTGTTTTTATGAGCGTGACATCATGTAGTGATGAAAAAGAAACTGACCAAAGGGACTCTTTCTCCGGTGGTGGACACATCTGAGTGGTGAGTAAAATAAAAGAATAGTAGTGACGACGGACTTAAGGTCCGACAACACGGAAGAAGGAAAATAATAACGGAAGAAGGAAATATACTTATAAAGTGGCTTAAGGCCTGGAGTTCAAATATCCCAACAAGGTGCCAATACTTTCACGGAAAGTTTTAAACGCAGCAAAACCATCCGTTGACGCCACTAGATCGGAGAAACCAGTCGGTGTATAGATCAGCCGATGTAAAGCTGAACGGAGTTCTCTTCGGAAATTATTGATTCGATTATCATCGCTGCGAAAATTTCAACAGGGCAAACGGACAAGATTTAAGCTAAAAAGTTTGCCATTAAATCTTCCATGAGCGGAGAGAAATTGGTTAATGCAATAGTTTGGGTGCATCCACGGAAAGTCGAGGCGTGATGCAAGGGAAAAAATTGAATGTCTGTCTTTCCACTCAGGAGGATAAACCACTTTTATACAATTAAATGAACCATCCTGTATGTTACGTACAATGGATAATAAAGGTTTACTAGGTTAGTTCCAGCATGAACGGGCTCGTACTGAACTCATAATTACCGGAATGTACCTTTGTTTATATCTTATTTATCTGTATAAAATGCTCTTGTTGGAGTATAAGTAAAGGAGATATTGCGTTTGCATTCTACTTTATTGGATCCCATCCCAGAATTAACCTTATCTGAGGAATCACAGTAAACCTAGTCCGAGTAACCAGCTCCCTTGCCTTCCCATATAATCTATGTTCCCTCGGCAGTGTATCATATTAATGTGTCATAATTATTGACATTGTTACATATTTGAATCTTAACTTTATTTTATTGAACTTTCAAGTAATACTCAATTTCGTTTATATATTCACTTGTCTCAAGTGCCGTTTTCTTGTTCATAATATTTTCTCTTATCTGGTCAAAGGCTATAATTTCTATTATAAGTTTAGCCGAGGCATTATGGCTCGCTGTTTCAGTAATCGGGAAGCTCAGTAAAACATGTTTAACCGTTCGCACTACGTTATCATCGCATGGGCATGTATTGCCGTCCGCCAAGATAAATTGCTTCGTGTTCCGATGGAGCCTAGATAAGGTTGGAAAATTCTTTTTGAAGTACAAACGTGGCTCACCAATGATTTTAAAGAACTTCCAGGTGGTTATAACCGCTGTGGATTTGAGAGGTACCCCTTATTCCATCTACAAATAATCTTCATCCTCAGCATCTTTCTCGCAAAGCCTACCGGGAACCTACCATATGAGAGTTGCACATGCAAACCCCCCTCACATCGCAAGTTTGTCAATCCGGTCATCCCCCGCGTTTCTGGAGTAACCCTCTTTACCCAGTGAAAAAAAAAATTGTCGCGAGAGTTTTTTTACCGGTACCGATATTTTTACATTTTCTCCACATTTAATATTCATGTTTTGGTTGAAACTAGGACTGCTTTTGAAAATTTTCGGAAGGATTTATAAAATTTACAATAAAAAAATCCACGAAAATTAAAAATATAATCTAGCATCCTTTTCAGCCAGTTGTTAAAGTAATGCGCTAAATTAGAGCACTTATAACAATAAAAATTACAATTTATATAGCGCAGTTTAGAGAGCAAACTCTCCTCATGAGCAAAATCTTAAGAATAAATCTAAAAAAGTTGCGCTAAGTTTTCGAAATTTCACACTTTCCTATTTATGAGAGAAACTTGACGTTTTGTAATTGAATAATTGCTATCATTATAAAATAGTTTATATTATCATTTTAAAATAGCTTTCAAAATACTTCGTCAATTACAAATAAAAGCAATCAATTTAATCGTAAAATATACACTCATCATTTTTATTTAGTATTGGATACAAAATATTTTAACATAAAATATTATAATGAAACTCTTACCGAGAATAATATAAAGCTATCTGTTTAACATTATTAAATTAACTTCTATATTTGTCACAGCTCCGCTATTAATATAATATATCATCTAAATATATACAAGTCGAATCAACAAATGTCAAAAAGTTAGTGACCTAAAAGTTTGTGACTAAAAACTCGCGTACAAATTTATTATTTACAACGAGAAGCAACTTCTTTTTTTACTGGTTCGCTTAAAGTAAATTATTTCGTTTGTTACTCCTAAGATTCTATTTTGTTGATTTTCTTTTTATAACCTTAATTTATCTTTCTATTTACAGAACACGCTGACCATTCATAACGCAGTGTTGCCAACAGTACATTGCGCGGGAAAGCTCGTAAGCTCGCATCATAATTATTCGCGAAAAATTCTTCGAAGTTCACAAACAACAAACTCTCGCCAAATATTCACAAACACAACTTACGTTGCAATTTGAATTTAAAAGCGATCTTGAACTCAAAAAAAACTTTTTTTTAAACATTTAACACTTTTTAAATTTTTTAATTTTCCGCGATTGTGTAGTATTGTTTGCCGCGCTTCAGGCGTACACTTTTTCGTATATTTTTTTCTGAAATCACCGATAGGCGGCTAATGGCAGTCGAGTTGAATAGGATAGCTGAAACATCTTTGTATCAGCCAGTGCTCCAAGAAGAACGGAGTCGCGTCATGGAGGAAGGACAAAAATGGCGCCAATACATGGCGGCTGGTGCAGGTATTTATTTATTTTCATTTGAATGAAAAACATTTATTGTGATCACAATTATTTTTCATACCAATACAATATATTTTTATTTATTTAGATAATCCGCCTTAGTGACAGTGCACTGCAAAAATATTTTTTGTGATAATAAAATTTAGAACATATTAATTGAAAGTTTTAAATTTATGCGTTGTTTATCAAATATTATCTTAATAATTAATTAATAATTTGGAATTCGTTTACCTGAATCTTTTAAAGTCTTCAAGTGTTCATGTTAAGTACGTTTTTTTTTCTAATCTTTAATTTAGTTAATTTGCTTACGAATTCTAAAAAAAAATTGAATAGATGCTATGCAATAAAATGCTATTTTTTATTTACTTTTACTAGAATATCTAAGACAAACCACGGTATCATAAAATTCTCAAAAGTTTGAAACATTATTTTTTTTAATATTTTTTTCCAACTGAGGACTTCTTCGTTTGATTTCAGTGTTTTGTTTTAAAATCTTCATTTTCACAACTTGGACATAAAGTGACCTTGAGAAGAGTCTACTCTCTAAACAGCGCTTTATAAATTATCCTTAAAGTGAAATGAGACTTGACTTAACGTATCGATCAATAAGCCCCGGAACTAACCAACATATGGCGCCTCTAATAACAAATCCATACCATTCTCAGTTAGTACTAACCTTTAGAAGTTACGTGTCAAACTTTCATGACATTTCGACATTGTGTAATTGAGTTACAGTGGTTTTAGTGACGCTACTTTTGCTATTTTCAAAACAATGGAAAAAACCGAATTTCGTGTATTGATAAAACATTGCTTTTTAATGGGAAAAATACCATTCAAACTCAGCGATGGCTTGAAAAGTGTTATCCGGGCTCTGCTTCGTCGAAAACAACCATTTGTCGGTGGTATGCTGATTTCAAACGCGATCGTACAGACACAAATGATGTTGAACGCTCTGGTCGTCCAAATGAGGCTGTTACAAAAGAAAACATTTAAAAAAACTCAAAATCGTGATGGAAAATCGCAAAGTAAAGTTGGGTGAGATATCTGACATCCTGAAGATATCATTTGGTAGTGTTTACACTATTTTACATGAACATTTGGTCATCAATAAGCTTTCTTCGAAATGCGTGCCGCGTTTGCTCACAATGGAACAGAAACAACAACGCATCGATGATTCAGAACGCTGTTTGGCACTGTTGACGCGAAATAAACAGGATTTTTTGGATGAAACTTGGATCCACCACTATACTCCGGAACCAAATCGGCAGTCAGCTGAGTGGAGAGCAGCCGGTGAAAGTCATCCGAAGCGACCAAAAACTCAACAGTCGGCCGGGAAGGTTATGGCCTCCGTATTTTGGGATGCGCATGGTATAATATTCATCGATCACCTTGAAAAGGGAAAAACCATCAATAGCGAATATTACATGGCGTTATTGGAGCGTTTGAAGGCAGAAATTGTAAAAAAACGGCACCATATGAAGAAGAAAAAAGTTAACTTTAATCAGGGCAATGCACCGTGTCACAAGTCGATGGTAACGATGGCCAAATTGCATGAGTTGAACTTCGAATTGCTTCCGCACCCACCGTATTATCCAGATTTGGCCCCCAGCGATTGGCTGTTCGCAGGCCACAAAAAGATGCTCCAGGGAAAGAGATTTGGCTCCAATGAAGAAGTGATTGCCGAAACTAACGCCTATTTTGAAACCAAAGATAAATCGTTCTACACGGCTGGCATAGAAAAGTTAGGAAAGCGTTGGAATTAATGTATCGCTCTTGAAGGAGTCTATGTTGATAAATAAAGAAGAATTTTGACAAACAAATGTTGTTTTAGTAGTTAGTCCTGGGACTTATTGATCGATGTGTTAGATGTAACGATATGTGATTAAAATAATATGTTTAATTTTAAAAGATTAAATAAACAAAAATTTTGTTATCAAAATATTGATATTTTAAAGTGATAATGTCGTATAAATTCCTTTAAAAATTAAGTAGCTAATTATGATAACTTTTTTCTTTCTACGTCTATTGATAAAATCGCTAGTAATGTTGTGATATATTTTCGTTGTTTATTATAAACAAACAATTTCATCTACTATTACATATATTGCACAGTTTCTCAAATATATTTTTTTGTTTTTTATTGTCTGAAACGTAGTCCACCATTTTTCTCCACCCGATCCTGGATCATGTTGAATACAGCGTTTGATGTGAATCATGTTCACTTCTTATATATTATTTAGTCGATCCGTCGTTTGAGATTCCCTCCTCCTCTAGCTCGATTCCACTCGACTGGTCGTTCCCGTGATAGCTAGCTTCTCAAGACTACCGTTGTTCTTTCTTGTATCGTTCCCGTGATAGCTAGCTTCTCAAGACTACCGTTGTTCTTTCTTGTATCGTTCCCGTGATAGCTAGCTTCTCAAGACTACCGTTGTTCTTTCTTGTATCGTTCCCGTGATAGCTAGCTTCTCAAGACTACCGTTGTTCTTTCTTGTATCGTTCCCGTGATAGCTAGCTTCTCAAGACTACCGTTGTTCTTTCTTGTATCATGCCCAAAGTACTTTGCCAGCGTGTTGTCGAAAGTATTTCGGTAATCTCTAATTCTTGGATAAGAGAGTCATCGGTGCACCTTGCATTCCATGGCATACAAAGCATCCGCCTCCAACAACACATCTCGAAGGCATCATTCATGTTTCTTTACCTTCATTCTCATCGTTCATGTTTTCATTCTACACAGTGCTATAGAGAATACTAGATATTTCACTAAACGAATTTCGGTTATTCTGTGTATAGACAGTTTAATCCATATCTTCGTAAGACTGTCTCTACCTCTATTTTTTCAATTACCTACGTAAATAAATTCGTTAACATATTCGTAATTCCTTAATGTCTTACTTCTTGAAGAGTTTCTAATCGGTCCATAGTAATTTTTATTAGTTAAGTATTTACTCCATTTTAAAATCAGCTTTCTTGAGTTTTAAGTCCAAAAAATCGCAAATATTATTAGTTATCCATTTACGAAAAAAACTATGCTACTTCACATAAAACTATGCTACTTCACATAAAAACTATGCTACTTCACATAAAAACTATGCTACTTCACATAAAAACTATGGCACTTCACATAAAAACTGTGGTACTTCACTTAAAAACTATGTATGATACTTTACATAAAAATTACGCCACTTCACAACTTTTGTACCTCTTAATACCTTCAAAATAAACTATATAATAAGAAAAATTTTAAAAAAATATTCATTTCAGAATACGTAGTTTTTAAATTAATTAAAAATATCTTGAAAACGTATATTCTATTGTATAATACCTGATACTCCAACAATTTCTATTAGGCAACTACTAAAATTATAGAGATGTGGTGTTGTAGATGAATACTTCGTATTCCATGGACTGCAAGGCACACATACGTCTCTGATATTCAATAATTAGAGATTACATTACTTTCGACAACGTACAGAAAAGTATCCCAACACACTTTGGGTATTTTAACCGAAAGAATAATGAAAGTCTGTAGAAGCTGGTGATAACAGGGACACTTGAAAAAACGAGCAAGAGGAAGGCGTCCTACAAAATAGAAAGACCAAATAAATGAGTTACTAGGATCCTCTTTAAGCGCTGCATTCAACAGGATCCAGGACCGAGAGGGAAGGAAACACATGATACAGCAAGTTCAAGATATAGAAGAAGACCACGATGAAAAAGAAAAAAAAACAAAGCGTCAATTTTATAAAATATTCAGGTAGAAACGGCCTAAAAAAATCAGAGAGGAAGTGGATTTGTTAGGAATCGAACCAGAGATGCATGATTTTTTTTAAAAACACTTCTCTTTCAATTCTCGTCAACTGAGATGTTTTGTTTTTTGCTCAACCTATAGATTGAAACATTAATTCTATATTATTTGTAGTTAAGGCATTAACATTGTGGAGGTTTAAAGACATTGTAATTTGTTTTATCACACACTGTTTATTCCAGTTTATGTAACGGTATAATCCTACCAGTTTCAAGATTTTCCCCTCATCATCAGAGGAGCGTTTGTCATCCCCTGATAATGAGTTAAACACCTTGAAACCGGTAGGATTATACCATGACATAAACTGGAATAAACAGTATTTGATAAAACAAATAACATTGATTCTTTCATGTAACGCAAGCCATAGTAACTTAAAGGTGACTTTTCTAGGACCCAAGTGTGCATATCAAACGCAATTTGGCAATTACGCATCTAATCCTATTCAGATTACACCACTTCTTCCGATGTAACGAAAAACCAAACAAATCTACAATAAAGTAGCCCACAAAATGGCTTTACCAGTGGCTACAGCAAATGAATTTCATTTTTGGCAAACGAGGCTAAACCTTTTATACTTGGTGGTAAAAAATTAACTTTACAACGTTTATTTAAAATATTTCCTATATTAAAAATACAGCACAATATTTTTTTTACGCTCGGAAATGTTTTATTTTAAGCTTGATTTTTTCAAACATTAATTTGACCATTAATTTGACTCGTCATTTCAAGAGCATTTCTCATAGCTTTTACACATGTTGTAGATGATATTTCAACTATTGCTACACGAATTTTGTTTAGTTGTTCAATTGGTGGGGACTTATTGGTAAAGCCGTCCTTTAAATTAACCCCACAGGAAAAAAATCCTAAGTGGTGAAATCTGGAGAGCTCGAACTTGAAGCTCTTGAATAAACTGTACCATAATAAGTCATAAGCAAGTCTTTTTTTTTAATATTCTGCAAAGACGACCACGAAATTCCCAATTGTTATACCCAAACGTCACCTTGTGCATGTTGTCTCTTCTTCGGCTACACTTTCAAGCATGTTTTGATTATTCTAAATCAAACGCGCATTTTAACATTGGTATTTCTGCCACAGTACCGTGTTCCACGACATCGGCAAATAAACAGGTAATTTGAGGTCGGTAATACGTTTTGTTACTGCCAAGAATTGAACGCAGTTTTCTGTAGATCAGATTTTCTTAGTATATTAAAATAATAACAACGCATTTTTGAACAGTCAAGCACTTAATAATAAATTTGCAATGTCTACCATATAATGCTGAGCTAACAATTATGCACTGTCAAAATTTAACTTGAGCAAAGGTAGTGGTCGATGTAAGTTATAAAGTTAATTTTGACCACTCAGTACTTATACATATTAAGATGTTGAACTTGGAAATTCCAACACTGAAACACGCGCCATTCTGTCCTTAAGATGATCTGTCAGGGTTACTACGAGGAAATCATTAGTTTATAACAATGGTATGATGATACGTGGAAACCAGAGACGATTCAAAGTAGGCGCAAACTTGTATTAATTCGTTTGTACCTCTTATTGGTGACGTTTTGAAGAGCATAACGGAGAGACTACAATAATATAAGCTTTGTATCACATAGCGTAGCCCACAATAATATTACTACGTTAAACCTTTGAAGTAGACACTTAACTCACATGTCCGTCTTCGTACGTAATGATAAAAATACGCCGAGAGGTAGTAAAAACATTGTCAAATTAACCAGAATGGAACCTTTTTGTATTTTATTTTTAATGCCATCGGAAATTAAACCCAACTTCCCCAGGTGGGATATAAACATTTTGTCAACTAGTCCACATAAGTCATCGTGTAAATAAAAACAATAAATATTAATTTAGATACTTCAGAAGTTTAATATAAGTTTGTCAAAACTTTCCATTTATTTCAATTAATTTATAATCTTAACATTCTATCTACTCGTAGTTAAGTTTCCTGAAGTCAACTGAATTGTGACTGAAAAAAAATAACACATTTTTTTCATATAATGTTTCATCCAGAGAATTAAAATTTCCAAGAGACGAAGAAGGACATCGTGACTGAAAAATTAAAGACCGTGGTCCGAAAGTCGTGGCTGAAAAACAAACAATCAGTTATATCTCTGTTCAGATCGATCGTTAAAAAGGTCGATGTCCATTGCTTTAAGGTGTATGTTTAATTATAGGAAATCGATGGTAAACGGCAGTACAAAAAGTAAAACTGCAGTACTAAAGTATATAAAGCTGTAATCATAACATATCTGATATGAATGCGAATGATGGATTCTCTACAGACGAAATAATAGGAGGCTCGAAAAATGTCAGCGGAGGCACATTAGGTAAATAATAAAGATTCAATGGTACTCGTATCATAGAGGAAGCTTTGAAAGGAGCAAACGGTTGTAGCACCAACGTCAGATACCCTGATCACCCACTTTGTATTTTGCCTTCTATTATACTCATAAATAGGTCAATTTGTGGAACGAATGCGCATTTCTGATATATCCAGATAACATGGTAGTGTTGGCAAAGAGTGAAGATGAATTACAGAGTTTGATAAGTAAATTGCATGAGAGACGCGAAGAGAAAGATCTGAGAATGAATGTTGCAAAATCCAAAGTAATTCTGCTATTTGGGTTATATTTTCTCAGACGATGGAAGAGTTAAGAAGAATATCGAACGGCGTGTAGCGATAGGAAATAAAGTCAATGGAGCACTAATACATATATATATATATATATAGTCAAACTGGACAGTCTCAAAATCTGCTAAAATATTTGTATACAATAATATTTTGGTGCCAACTTTGATGTATGGGAGCGAAATTTGGACATGGAAAAATATCGAAAGGAGCCAAATAAATGCTGTAGAAATACGTGCATTGAGAAGAATTCATGGAGTGATAATGTATGACAGACGAATAAGCTAACGCTAGAAGCAAACCCTCTTTGTGTAACAGGAGAAATCCGTGCAAAGTGGATAAAAAAAAAAAAAAAACGGATTGAAGTGATAAGGGATGATTGTGAATTGAAGGCTGATGTGTTAAATATAAAATAAAGAAGAGCACGCTGAGATGGTTTGGGCATGTAAACCAAATGAAGAAAAACTACAAAAAACTTACCGTGTTTCATTCCTGGTTTTTCTTTTCTCTACAGCATTTGAATATTTTTAGTGGCCATATAACATTTTTTATATACTTTTGTCTAGTTGGTTGAAGAAGATTGACAGCTGCCAATACGCCTGCCAGATTGTTTTACAATGAAGTGTGAAATAAATAAATAAATGTTAAGACTGACACCCGCTTTGGCACAGTGCGGGCTGCCCGGCTTGAGGGGGTTTGGTGTTGTATTAATAACTGTATACGTATGTTATATTGCTAAATTTTAGTAATTTGGCGAGAATTTTAATGTGCGTCCTTGCTTAGACTAACGTGTTAATTAATTTTCTTATTGTAATCAATTGAATATTTTGTATCGACCATTTATCTTCTTTCATTTACTTTGTCTGTTTGGTTAGAAGAGATTGCCGTCTGGCAATAATCTCACCACATTATTTTATAATGAATTGTTGAATACATAAATAAATTCTCGTTTGCATCAAACGTGTACGAGTGTTGATGCATCTTCATGTACGATGACGAACTATAAGTTTGTTGCATACTTCAGTATTTTTCAAATCCGAAAGATCAATAAATAGACTGAATTTAACCCTTAGGATTTTTTATGCAGTGGACACAACTTGATAAAGCGTACTCGTATACTCCTTCAAACAAAGTCTATGGCTCTTTCTCAAGAGAAACAGAGAAGATTCTCTAGAAGTAAAATAACTTTCAGTACTCGTTGAAATAATTTATTTTTTATCAGGCCCCACAAACCACGGTGCCTGTCCTGCAACTACGTTTTGTAACAATGAGTTAATATTCAAAATGAATGGGACATCGTAATAACTGAGCAAATATGTACGTGGACAAGTGAACTCACAACAGGGTCGATCAAACTCGATATTTCGCAGTCTTTACTATTAATGTAAACAATTAAATGTCGATTTTTTTATTATTGAGTTATTGAATGTTGTTAGTACAAATTTTTTATTGCTCACTTCATTCCAAACGAGCTGAATGTATATTATTTTGAATATATCTTAGCGCATTTTTTACGCTGTTAACTCAAATTGTTTGAGCGGTGTTTATGTCATTTTGAAGACGGACACAATAAGTGCTTGATGCTTTTTTACTATCCCAAATGAAAAAAATATGAACAAACAAAAGAACAATAGCAGATGACGACCAAATCAAGCGTTTTATGACACGAGATATTGACGAATACTGAAAATAACATCTTCCAGGAGTATTTAGTGAAAATTGGTTATGTTACATTACTTTCCTCACAACCACCAACCGTCAAAAAGCACATTCATATATACATATGATAACGCCATTTCCCTGTCGGGGTAGGCAAATGCATATCCTACGCCTCTTCCACAACTATACCTCTTGAGATATCATCTAAACAACTATGTTTGTCATCCTTAACGCTGCCCTACCAAATATGAATTTCTCTCACTGTCTACGTTTCTTTCTTTCAGAATATTATTTACTTAAACCATGCATACTTTCATTTGTCTTCCTCTCAAACGCGTTCCACTCACATTTGCACTATATATCTGTTTTGTTAGTATTTCTTCAATCATTCATTCCACATACCCAAATCATCTCACCGTGCTCTTCTTCACCTTATTTATCACATCAGCCTAAAGTTCATGTTCAACCCTTATCACTTCATTCTGTACTCTGTCATACATTGCCACTCAATGTATGCATTTCTACAGCCCTTATTCGGGTCCTAATAAATACAGTAGAAATGTATACTACTCGTATATTATTTTTCCACTTCCATGTTTCAGTCCCATATATCAAAATTGGCACCAAAATACTATTGTGGACTATCCATCTTAGCAAATTTTGATGCTGTCCGGTTCGAGTATATATGTTTTAGTCCCTCATCGATATTGTTTCCTATCGCTATACGCCGTTCGATATTCATCTAAACTATTTAATCTTTTGAGAAAATACCCAAATAACAGAATACTTCGACTTGTTCCAATCTTTCATTATTCACCCATATATCACATTAACTTTTCCTTTCGCATTTTTCTATCACCGTTAATTTGGATTTTGCAACATTCAAACATGAATCTATATTGAAATACCAGGGTGACAACGCATCCTTACTTTGCCCTTTCGAAATATTAAACCATTCAGTCAAGGTACCATTCACTCTAATACTCGTACATGCTCTGCTTTCAGCGTATACTGACGCAATACCACGTATTCATTTACAATAAACACTAAACATCTTCAACATTTCCCTTATATGATAGATTGTCTCTTATCACGCGGTCATGTGTTTTTTCCATGTCCACAAACGCACAATAAACTTTTTATTTTCTTTTCCATGCATTTTTCGCCAAGCGTACGCAAAGAGAAAATCTGATCCACTCATCCTCTTCCACTTAAAAAGGCACTCTGACCATCTCACACTTTCTTTTCAGTCTTTCATCTCACTCTTTGTATCCGAATTTTCCAGTAAAGTTTACTTACTACACTCAGCAAACTAATGGCTCTATAGCTTCCAAACACCATTTTTGCATCCTTACCTTTACATGATGAAACAATCAATGCACTCCTCTAGTTTTTCGGTGTGTAGTCGGATTCCCAACATTTTTTGAAAAAAACTGTCTCACCCACTCGATCATTCGTTCACCCCCATACACTATTAGTTATGTACTTTTTTATCGCAACCTAACACTTTTCCTTTTTTCATATATTTTACAGACATTTGTACTTCTTGTGGGCTGATCTCATTCAAATTTTGCGAACGTTTGCCATTTTCAGTTATACCGGACTCATCATTGTTTGCAAAAGCACATTTGATTTGCGAAATTGGTAAATGTTTATACATATACATGTACATCACGCCGAGGCTCTTGCGGGGAAGAGATAGATCATATCTCCAAACTTTTCGAACCAAGCAAATAACTTTCGTTTCCTCCACATTCATACATCTCGTCATGCACAATATTTTATTACTTATATGACCATTCCTTGTATTCGTCTCAGACATTACATTTTCACCCCTTGTATTCTTCTCTATGCACGCATTTCTACAACCCTTATTCATATTTTTTCACATACACATTTCACTTGCATAGAAACAAATGGTCGAAATTTAATTCAGCTAGGCATTCTGATAACTTGACTTGACATATCATCTAAAAATATGTTTGAAATTTTATCGACCTCGACCTCGACCTTGCCCTGCCAGATATGGAGTAGGTATGTGGTGTGTACCTATAGGCTAGACTATTTTATCGACCTCGACCTTGCCCTGCCAGATATGGAGTAGGTATGTGGTGTGTACCTGTAGGCTAGACTATTTTATCGACCTCGACCTTGCTGCCCTGCCGGATATGGAGTAGGTATGTGGTGTGTACCTGTATGCTAGACTATTTTTTTTGAAATTTTTCATTTAAATTTTTTCAAATATTTGAAGCGTGATAATAAATAAAAGTTATTTTTTTACAATTTCAACATATCGTCATCTAGCTTAGCGTGTCTTGAATTAAAAAATAAATAAATTTATTGAAAAAAATATTTATTTGATTCATTTTTTTTAACTGTCCATTTCACAAAATAATATTACTGAAGAAGCCTATGTACTCCTAGATTTTCAGGGAAGGTTGACTCAGTGTTATTTCAGGGTTCTTAGCGTATCAAGTTTTTTTAATAATCGTACAAAATAAAATGTGGAGATTTTTATGTTCCAGCAGTAACTTAATGCATGTTCCAGCGGTAACGCACTGTACTTCCGTGCGGAAGGTCGCCGGTTCGAACCCCGCGCCTGGCAACTCCCCATCGAATGACACAGGCATTTTTCTTGCCTAATATTCTGGTGTATACGGATACCTATGACTTTGATCATATATATGATTTAAAAACGGTGGAGAAAATCATGCTGCTGTGCTCTGCTTGTTTCACTTCGGATCCAGCACAGCGGTGTGGCCTGTGAGTTTGTTAGTGTGCAACGACTCACTCACTTAAAAGAGAAGAAACAAAGGAAGAAAGAAATAAGAAACTCCACAAAAATCTATGCAATAAACTGGTTGGGAACCAACATGTACGGATGGTCGGCTCCTATTATTTTTTTATGTTAGTGTTAATCCATAGATCGTAAAATATTTTATATATACGCTTGGTAAGTAATGTACTGAGTACAGTTTAACAATGCTTTTATAAAGCGAAACAGGCCTGTCACTTTAATTTAACTTTACTGTGTAGATAATTTTCACATTTAAGTGTTGAATCGTTTTGTTTAAAGATGCAGTTTACTTTAAAAGTATATAAATATCATGCAAGTAAACTTTGGATATGGAAAAAATCTAAGGACAATCAAATGACACCGGTAATTTTCATAAAAATCAATCGTATTAGATTCGGTTCACACTTCGTATTTGTCATGATTTTCGCCTTGACGTGTTTTGACAAATTGTGCGAAACTTGAAGGTCTAACCAAAGCCAATTCTAAGCGGGCACAAAAAATATTATCTGTCTTGCATTATACAGTGTTCCAAAAATGTATGATAATAAATTCAGTATTTATTAAGGTACTTATATATCTTATATTAAAATTCCAAATTAATGGAAATAGACGTACATTTTTTTTAATTATCGCAAGCGCTCAAATTAATGACCGTTTTGGTCCATGAACTGCTAATCATTTGGAATCACAAATATCATAAATATTTTTTTTTTGGTATTTGGGCGCATTCTCTTTCAATGGTTTGATCTCAATTAATTAACAATTGACAGTTTTGTACGATCAACTTTATCTTTTAGGAGTCCCTAAAAAAATCTATTGTCGTGAGGTCTGAGGAGCGCAGGGGGTATTCAATGATTCATATACGTTCGATCCATCTGTTCAGCAAATTTTTACCAAGGTAGCCCCTCACACCATGATAATAGTGGGGAGGTGCACCATCTTGCTGGAAATAAAAGTCCTCATCCCCAAACTCTTTACGAATGCGTGGTATGAGAAATTGCTGCAGCAAGTTCAAAGCACGGCACGGCACCTGCAGCAAGCACGGTACCTGCAGCAAGTTCAAGTGTGTATATATTTTTTGGATACCCATATTAGTAGGTATTGGCTCCGAAATGGATCAATACAATTACTGTATTTCCCTTCTCACTCAATATTTATTTATATTGATTTACCTTTATCAAAACTTTTTAATGGGCCGAGTCAATTTTCTTGTTACAGTTTATTTAATTGAATATTTCAAGAAAAAACTAACAGTCACCAAAAGTTTAATTTTAAAGAACAATCAAAGGTTGTAATTTCCTATATATTTTTCACTGAAATCGCTCAAAACCTGTATTCCCGATCATATAGTGATTTAATTACAAGCTCCATTTGACTAGTAATATGTGTCACTTTTATAGGATTGTCCAAAAAATGGGTAGTCCTCGGTTTTTTGTAACTATAGTAGTCTGTTGTCTTTATTTCTTGTACATTTTGTCCTTCCTTTTGTGGGAAGCCAGCTCCCTCTCCCACATTTTTTTTGTAGGAGGGGCAAGGAGTTCGAGCCCTTTAGAAATGACGCCTATAATATGAGTAATTTATTGAACATTCAACTCCATCAAGTATTTACGATGCGTTTATCCTCAAAATCAGCATTTTGCAAAAACAATTGTTTAAAATTGTTTCTTTACCAGGTTGGATCGTCACTGGTACTCTTTGACAAAGAGTACATGGAATGTTCCGTTGATCTTGTAGTCATCATCTTCTATAAATATTCCTTCACAGTCGCAACTTGTGACCTTGTTCATTTAACGACAAAAGATGCCAATTTAAAACTGTATGGTACAGATTTACTGTCTACTCTCTCTTCTATTGTTACTCCTGTGCTGAGTTGGACTATGGTCTATTGTTGAAATTGATAAGTCTTGATAACCTTGTCAGATAGATGGAAAATTATTGACCTCATAATAATATACACAATAAGATACGGCTTTCGTGGTCTAGTTGGTAAGGCGTTTGTTATTCACATAGACGTTTCGAATGTACATTTTTTTTAAAGGCTCCAGTCATGTTGAAGAGTTCATCTGATAGCAATAGTCGTACGCACTAGACGTGTGAGAGTATCACTGTCCAAGTGTGAAAGTATTTCAAACACTTCCACTAACGAACTGTGAGCTATGTGCCTACTCCAGCAGTTGTTAACCCAAAGGCTTGATTACTTAAACAATATTGTCTTCTAGCAGCGCTCTTAAACATGTCCGTATCACCAATTCACGTATATTGATGGATATATAATTATTTACTTAACACTTTCATATAAACACTTCTGGTGGATTTATTGTTTTAAGGCAATTTTTTCCAATTAACCAACTTTTATTTCATAAATATTAATAGCATTCCAAGATCGCATCTTTAACATTGTGTATGAACCCAATATTTAAGAAAAACTTTAATAAAATATAAATCTTGAAGAAATAGGAACTAACAAAACAAATATACATTACAAATGTAAATGGAAGGCGTGATACCAAGGAGACCAAGGAAAGTGTGGTTGGATCAAGTGAATGATATACTCGTATATTATTTAAAGAAGTAAGATTAATCGTAAGAGATGTTTGAAAACATGCATGGATGTTGAAGAAGCGAATTATGTGTGTCGAGATATGAAAGACTAGAGCTCTGTCCCCTCTGCCTACCCAAAAAAAGGAAAATGCGTGTTAGAATGTATGTAAAATAGGGGTTAGCGATGGGAGTTTAATAGATAATCCACCCACTCTAAGATGATGTGTGCCACCACATTAAGTCAGTATGAAATTATTTATTTATTTAACACTTCTCAATCTCTTCCAACTAATCAGAAAAAAGTTAATAAACAAAGTTACATGGTAGCAAAAAATATTCAAATGATTATTCACCTTTATAAAATTTATGATCAATATGTTATATATAGTATAGTAAAAATAAAAGTGAGATATCATCAATCAAAGGAAAACGAAGGGATAGGGGAGAGAAAATTATATTACATAGAGCGCACGATGAAAAATAAGAAAAAAAAATATTACGTTGTTTTTCCACCTTATTCTCACAAAGAATCTCATTTTATGATTATTGAATATATACATAACATATATGTTATATATTTTTTCAATTATTCATATGATACCCCACAATAAGTATATCCAATTTCGGGATACGGACATATTGGAGAGCGTTGTCTTTGGCCCCATTAATCTAGCAAACTAATTATTTGAGACAACGCTCCCATAGATTGTTCTATCAACCTATAAGTCGAACCAACCTGCCTTTCGAGATGCCGGTAGGTAGAGCAATCACACTGTTTAACAGTGTGTGTCCTCATATAGACGTGTTTCATGTGTCGCTCGGCTCCTTCAGGAAAAAATCTCTTGAATTTAGTGTAGTACTTCAAATAATTTAATATTTTTATATTATCTAACAGGCTACATTTAATCATAGCGTTTTACGAATTAGGGAAACCTTCCCCCCAAATGACCCCCCGATTGTCACTCTGAACACCCCATCATCGATAATTCCTCCGGCAGACAGTTTACCCCCATAGGCAACCGCATTTCTCACCTTCAATAAACATTTTCTACACCTTAATATATTTATAAAAGTCACACACATTTCCCCACTCATTTACTTATCTACATATACTATATACATTCTTATAATTTATTCACAATTCATTTTTTTTTTCACCCATTCAATATAAAACAGTGTGTGACGACACAAATTTATGTATATTTGTATTTAATATTATGTACATATCATCATATTTATATATGTATTTAATCGTTTATAATTTCTCATAATCATTCATAAAATCAAAACAATTACCACAAACCTATCCTTTCCCGATTCCCAAAAAGATCCAAAAATTTCCAATAAATATCTTAACAGTCAGAACTTATCCGATGAAGGAGTAGGGTGTCCTACCATCGGACCGAAACTCCGAACAAGCTATCCATCACTTACCTGTAAAAAAATATTGATAAATTGAGTTTAAATGAAGCTTTCGGATTTTAGATGCAAGGAACTCACAGTTGGTCATTGTACGTTTTGGAAATACTGCCGAACGAAAGAGAAAAAAACACACACACTTTCTGTCACTTCATGCCACTAACATTATATAAGTCAATATAATATTATAAATTAAAAAAAATGATCATTTAAGACAATTTAAAGTTTTAACCGATTAACATTTTTTTTTTGTATTAGTGGAAAAGTTCTTCAAAGCAAGAAGAATCGCAACATTCATTAAACACGGCGGCTGGGAGTTAAAGAGATACACACAAACATACCATCACGCCATTTCCTTGTCGGTGTAGGCAGAGAGGATAGAGTGCCATACTTTTCTAAGCCGCCACACATCCTTAACCTCTTCGCATCCAAACACCTTCTCATACAACCTCTACTATTTCTCTAACTTTCTATATTTCCTTCTTTCAGAATATAATTAACTTGATCCAACCATACTTTCCTTGGTCTTCTTTCCATACGCCTTCCGTTCAAATCTGCACTGTATATATCTAATGTTACTCTTTCTTCATTCATTCGTTCTACTTGCCCAAACCATATCACCGTACTCTTATTCATCTTATTACTTCATTCTGTATTCTGTCATACATTGTCACTCCATGTATCTTTCTCAATGCAAGCATCTCTAAAGCATTTTTCGACTCCCCAAAAGTTTTTCCGCGTTCATGTTTCACTTCCATACGTCAAAGTTGGCATCACATTAGTATTATGGACTATCATCTTAGCAGATTTTAATACTGTCCAGTTCGAGTGTATATGTTTTAGTGCCCCATTGGTTTTGTTTCCTATCGCTACACGCCGTTCGATTTCCTTTTAAACTCTTCCATCATCGGGGACTACCCAAATAGCAGATTTCCCCATCTTGCTCCAATATTTCATTATTCCCCCATATGTCACCTTTATTTTCCTTTCTATCACCATTATTTTGGATTTTGCAACATTCATTCTCAGATCTTTCATTTCGTATCTCTCGTACAATTTATAATACTTGTTAAACTCTGCAATTCATATTCGCTATCCTCCAACACTGCCAAATAATTTGCATAAATAATCTATAATCTGTATACGTTCTCATTCGACGTCTGTATGTCACCAATTGACCTCTGTATGTCAATTATGAATTAGATATAAATATTGAATTACCAGGGTGTCATAATGTATCCTTGTTTTACCCCTTTATTTAAAAATAATATTATGGACTATTATCCTATATTATCTTACGAGGAATATTATTTATTTTATTTAACACTTTTATTGCAATACAATCTGGCGGGCTGATTGCCAGGCGGCAATCTCTTCCAACCAACCAGACAAAAGTAAATGAAGCAAGTTACGTGGTCGCATAAATCATTCAAATGACTATCCATCCCCACGAAATCCATAAACATATACGTGAGAACATGCCCACAAACCCCACAAAGACGGACAATCACCCGAACATTATTTTTCATATAAAGTGAGATATCATCAATCAAAAGGAAAGGAAAGGATGGTGGAGAGGAAAGGAAAAGAAAAATCAGGAATGAAACACGTTATTTTACTGACTAGAAATTAAGAGTTTTTTCAGTCGCTTCTTAAAGCATGCCAAGGACGGAGCGAGTCTTATATTGGTTTGTAACTGATTCCAGAGTCTCACTGTATGGACAGTAAAGGACGACGTAAAGAAAGAAGAGCGGGGAACTGGAAAGGCCAATAAACAATCTAATATTAACCATTCGAAATAATAAAGTAAGAGATTGAAGGAATCCATTATTGAAAACACATAAGCACGGCTTCATTCAACATTTTTCTTTCCCATTAGACACGGTTTCATTCAATTATATTTTTTTGCAACAGCATTCGGTATAATTTAGTAATTTTCGCGAATCAAGTACGTACATTTCTAACAACCGGACAGAGTTAATAGCTCACTTGTCTCCAGCCGCCCGGAAATAATGGAAATTATCACATTTGCATAATCATCACACTGAGGACACTTCCTATCGGATTAAGTTACGTAAACTATGGTGTCAAATTCAAACGTTAAATTGCACCAAATACTCGTGAACGGTGATTTTCAGTACCTCGGCAATATCTTGTGTCGTAGAATACTAGTTATCCTCGATCAAAGCATTGGTTTGGTCGTCATAAATGGTAATCGATCTTCAAGAGTGGAGTTCACCATCTTCGAGTGTTGTATTACTATTATTGAATTTTTAAACCACATTTGACACACATGATTGCTTGCTACATCGTCGCCATACACTCATTATGCATATCTTTTTATTTTGTGGTGCATTTTTTCTCTGCGTTAATTAAAAGCATCAAGGATCGAAAAAAAACAACATATTTTATTCTATCTTCAAAATGAGGTTAATAAAACCGCTCTAGCTTTGGAATAACAATGGTCTAAAATGCGCTAACATGTTTACCTTTCATTGTAATATACATTCAGCACGTTTGGAATGAAGAAAACGATGAAAACTTTGTCCCAACGACATCTATTCGAAATATAAATATTTGATTTCGCGTGATGTATACGAGTACATGTGTAATTGAGTGTCACGGTTTATCAGGTTGATAAGAATGTGCAACGGGGTTTTATAAAATTAAAAATCGGAAAGAAGTATCGATGTATTTTTTCATGCTATATGTTCTCAGTGAGATACAGGCAAAAGCCTAGTTTACTGGGGACACGACAAATGAAAGGCAACAAACCCAGATCCATTCAAATTGTGTGTCCAAATTAAATTACCTGTTGTTTTTTTCGCAAATTATGCATATTTCTTGTCAGGAGTCAAATATTTCTTGTCACGAGTCTTTCCAATCATGGATTAGTGCTACGCTCAAACAGAAATTGTTTATTGGCCTTTCCAGTTCACCGCTCCTCTTTCTTTACGTTGTCATTTACTGACTATGCAGTGACACTCTGGAATCAGTTACAAACCAATATAAGACTCGCTCCGTCCTTGGCATACTTTAAGAAGCGACTGAAAAAAACTCTTAATTTCTAGTCAGTAAAATAACGTGTTTCATTCCTGATTTTTCTTTTCTTTTCCTCTCCAACATCGCTTCCTTTCCTTTTGATTGATGATATCTCAATTTATATGAAAAAGAATGTTCTGGTGATTGTCCGTCTTTGTGGGGTTCGTGGGCATGTGCTCACGTATATGTTTATGGATTTCGTGGGGATGGATAGTCATTTGAATGATTTATGCGACCACGTTACTTGTTTCATTTACTTTTGTCTGGTTGGCTGGAAGAGATTGCCGCCTGGCAATAAACCCGCCAGATTGTATTTGCAATAAAAGTGTTAAATAAATAAATAAAATAAAAACTTCTCTTCGAACATATTGTATATATTGTATGATATAATAATAGTTAAATATTTCTGCCATGCAACTAACTATTCCGTGCTTTCCCAGAATCAGATGTCCTTACTAGATAAAGCTACATTGCGACACATACTCGTATAATATAATACGGATTGATCTTATACTCGTATAATCTTGGTTATATTTTTCGGCATATTTATGGACCAGAACAACATTGAAACGATCTTACGCTTGTCCATAAATATCTTACGAGCCTCCACTCAAAACTTGTCCAAAATTTCGGTCAACTTAACAGAGATTGTTCATGCTCCACTGATCACATAATTATTTTGAAACAATCCAATGAAAAGGAATGCTACAATATTTTCTCAATAATAGTATCACGGACATAACAAAATGATCTCTTTTGTTTCTTAACTTTCTGGCCACTTGCCATTTCTGTTTTAGCACAAATAAAACAATTCACTTTATTTTGTTTAAAATCACAATATGGCTATGTCAACATCTTGTTTTAATCAACAGAATGCAAGATAAAAATAATCAAACTCTTATGTTTTGATTGATTGATACATATTAGCATAATGTTTTCTCTGGCTAACTGAGAATGTCAACAATGGATAACTAAATGAATATGTAGAAATACGAACTATGGGTCAAATATAAAAAGGTATCCATGTAACGACTCAGATGCAGTATAACACGTAATAAATCATATTTGGTTACTCGCGTTACTGCAGCGCATCTGCCACGTTCGCAGAAGATGATAACATGTGCTATCAATAAAGTGATCCGGGTTCCTCCAATAAATACCGAAACTGAGAGAAAGGTGGTCAATTCTCTCTATTCCTTCTCAAACTAAACATACTTCAATGTTTAGTAACTGTTGATTTAGTTTTAAATTTATTATTAAAGTACAATCATGTCACTTTATATCAGAAGGCGCTGAGCTAGATGAACGTGAGAAATAGACGTCAAATTCACATACTATATCTATTGTATAATACCCTTAACTGTCCCACCGCCCCCTCTAATCTCGACAAAAAATTTCAGCGTCTTTCCGATCATGGACTTGCGCTGCGCTCAAACAGAGATTGTTTATTGGTCTTACCAGTTCACCGTTCTTCTTTTTTACGCTGTCCTTTATTGGTCATGCACTGAGACTCTGAAACCAGTTATAAACCAATGTTAAACTCGCTCCGTCCTTTAAGAAGCGACTGAAAAAACTCTTAATTTCTAGTCAGCGTGTTTATGTGTTTCATTCGGGATTTGTCTTTCCTCTCCACCATCCCTTTCTTTTCCTTTGATTGATGATATCTCACTTTACATACAATAAAAAAGAATGTTCGGGTGATTGTTCGTCTTTGTGGGGTTTATGAGCGTATGCTCACGTATATGTTTCTGAATTTCGTGGGGATAGGTAATCTTTTGAATGTTTTTTGCGACCACGTTACTTGCTTTATAGTATTTACTTTTGTCTGGTTGGCTGGAAGAGATTAACGCCTGGCAATAAGCCAACCAGATTGTTATTACAATGAAATGATAAACAAATAAATATACTCGTATGCTACTTGGTTGTTATTTTCCGTTCCTCTGGTTCAATAAACCGCGCTAAAGTGTATTCGCATAAATGGAAGCCACGTAAATGGGGGGATTGTTGTACAAGTATTATCAAACAACAGAGTTCATATCACTAGAAGTTTATCACATGTTTTGTCATAATTATCGTATGTTTTTTTCATTTTATCACATTGCATATTCATTACTGTCACATTAGGAAGATATTGATTGAGAGAAATAAAACAAATTATAGATCATTCAGTTTGGAGAGTCAGTTTGGAGAGTCATTTTGCAATAGTGTGAGTAACAGTGCGTTTACAAAAACTTGTCACTTTATTTTTTTTATGAAGTGAAAAAGCAAAAAAATATGAAAATAATATTTTATATTCAAACATTGAAATGAACACACACGGTTTGTAAATTAAAAATGCTGTCAGGTTAAATTGTAATAATCATAAAAATAAAATGATAGTAAGTTTATTTAACATATTAATTGTTTAGGCATGGCAGCTTCTAGCAAACATTAAATAACAAGAATGGAATTTTTCAAGATTAAAAATAAATATAAGTTCAAGTATTATAAAGTAAAAATGTTCGTCAGCTTTAATTAGATTATAGCACATAAAAATAAAATGAATGTAAGATTATTTAACATATTAATGTATCATAACTACAATGCCAAATAATAAAGTTTTAAAATAATAGTGGATGAAGTGATACTAAATCCTAGGAAACTTAAAGTTATAACAAAGTACGAGGCGTATCCAGAAAGTAAGTGTACTGAGGCTCTCACGACCGGGTGGATTTTATTTTAGACATGTTGGCTACACTTCCGTATAGCCTGACCCTTCCCCTCCGCAACGAGACCGGGTCGAGGTCAGTACGTTGAGAAGTGTTGACGCGACAACACGTTTCGTGAAAAATGTCAATCCAATCTCCCTCCAAGTGCGAAATACGCGACGTCATCCGTTATCTCGTTTGGAAGGGAAAACCTCCGGTTGAGGTTTATAATGAGGTGAAAACTGCATATGGTGATAAAGCTATGAATCGTACGAGTGTGTACAAGTGGTGTCGCGAGTTTAAAAACGGTCGTACGTCTGTGCATGATGATCAGAGGAGCGGAAGACCTTCAATTGTGACTGACGAAATTGTGGAAAAAATCGAAAATGCGCTCCGTGACGATCGCAGATTAAATATATGCCTCAAGGGGAGACCATCAACTCTGCAAGATACTGTGAGACCCTAAAAAAATTGCGGAGGGCGATTCAGAACAAGAGGAGAGGCATGCTGACAAAGGGAGTCTGCCTGCTGCACGACAATGCCAGACCACACACGGCCAACGCCACGAAAGAACTGCTCGCCTCGTTTAAATGGGATGTCCTGAACCATTCCGCGCATTCCCCTGACCTAGCACCTTCAGATTACTATCTCTTTACCTCCCTGAAGCTGCACATGGGTGGAAAAAGGTTTTCAACCGACGAGGAGGTAAAGGAGGAGGTGGAGAAGTGGACGGAGGGGTTGGCGGGAAACTATTCCGAGTAAGGCATCAAAAAGTTGATACCCCGCTTCACCACCTGCATTGAGAGGAATGGCGACTATGTCGAAAAATAGCTTACATATGTACTACGGTAACCACGTAATTTTTTTGTTTAAATAAAAAAAATTGTAACCTTCAAAAATTCAGTACACTTACTTTCTGGACTTACCTAGTACTTCGAGGAAGGCATCAAAAAGTTAATACCCCGCTTCACAACCTGCATTGAGAGGAATGGCGACTATGTCGAAAAATAGCTTACATATGTACAACGGTAACCACGTAATTTTTTTGTTTAAATAAAAAAAATTGTAACCTACAAAAATTCAGTACACTTACTTTCTGGACTTACCTAGTACATTCTAACATAAGCTTTCGATTTTTTTAAATTATATATTATACGAGTATTAGACAAAAATCGCACTAATAGGTTGCTGCACCTTTTTGACCAATCCCTAATTATTATCAACCATTACCAAAATTCAAAACAATCTCCTTTGCTTGGCCCGAAAGCGGTTTTCCCTTTCCTAATTTCGAGGCGGTAGTGTTTTTCTAATTACCGAGTACAAACGTGCGCTCTGCGCGAACCAATCGTGTGTCATTCTAAAACCAATACCACTACATAAGTTGTGTAATACAGCTAGTGTTACTCACACTATTGCAAAATGACTTCAAACTGAATGATCTATACTACGGCTTATCATCGTCATCACGACACATTCCAAAAGAAAAAATATTTAAACTATATTGGCCATACACTTAGAATGGATGACGGTCAGTTACCAAATAACGTACTCTAAGGTGAAATATTACCAACTTCAAAAGGTCCCACCATGGACACCGCCTACGTTATAAGAATATCTCTAAAACATATATGATGGACTTGTAACGTGAATTACTCCAAGGATAGAAATACGAGTATGTGACGCCAAGTGCCTCGTCGGGGCCGGGAGGTGTGCGATGAAAATTGGCTTGAGGACTTCAAAATCAAACGAGTGGGTGAAGCGTGGAGGAACTCCGGAAAATGACTATGTGGCGTTGCTGGTGTGACCGTATCGGTGGATCGAAAATTGGTCTCCACAGTCTTAAAAAATATACCGCTATCCTCAAACTCATATAAAATTATCAAAAATGCCCCTCACACGATTATTTAAGCCTGTCAACATACTCAATTGTCAACATGTTGGTAGCAAAAAATTGAATCTCGTGGTAAGACAGACATTCACTTTTTTTCCTTGCATCAGAGCACGCCTCGAATCCCCGTGAGTTCACCCAAACTATTGGACTACCCAATTTATCTCTGGCCATGGGAGCTTTAAAGGCAAACTCTTTAGCTTCAATATTGTCCTTTCGTCCTCTTGCAATTTTCGTGGACATCTGGATCAATCCGCAGAGCCCATTCTGTGGTACTGCGATGATAATTAAGTCAATAATTTCCAAAGACAACTCCATCTTCGGACCGATTGGCTACTCCAATCTAATGGTATCAAAGGATGATTTTGCTGCATTCGAAACTTTCCGTGAAAGTACTGGCACCTCGCTGAGCTGTTTGAACGCCAGGTATTAAGCCACTTTATAAATATATTTACCGCGCTGTGAATCATCTTTCTTCTTCCGTGATGTCGGACACTAAGGTCCCTCGTCACAACTATTTTTTTCACACACAGGTGTATCGCCACCGGGTTCCTTTGAGCAGTTCCTACTTGACGACACGTTAATAAAAAATAAAGAAGATTTCGATCTTCAAGTGTAGACCGCGCTGGATAGGGACTTATTTTGTCCCCCATAACGGCATGGGTGGAGGTGGGATCAAACTGAACTATATAAATATGCTATTCCTATAGTATTTGACTTAGCTAGCTATCGTGACGATGACAACACCTCTTATAACCTCAGGGATATAATCATTTCCCCATTAATAGTGATATGATAAAATAAGTAATGTATTGTTACAGCCAACTTGGGTATCTTGGCAGTGGGTATCTGCATGGGCTGGACTTCTCCCACACTGCCCAAGCTAAAGGACGAAGACACCACTCCACTGGGTAGAGTCATCACCGAGGAGGAGGAGTCGTGGATTGGATCTCTCATCACTGTTGGAGCTGCTATCGGTAAATAATATTATTTAACGTTAAACATTACAAGATTTATTCGTCGATCAATCTTGAGAAAATATCTCAATATTTGGCATCAAGGAACATCTTTCAACTCTTTGGATACCTGTCCATTCGCGAATGTTGCGTAACCAAGACAGGAGCATTCTATTGATTCCGCGAAAACCCTCGATTTTTCCCATCAATATTAATTTTAGGTAATGGTATTTAATGACATTTAAGATCTCTCATTCTATATCTGCTTCCCTATGTACCTCGGTGTTTGAGATACGATGATACTTAGAAATTCTGAGCATTTTTCGATGAACTCTCATTTCGAATGCTTCTAGCTTATTTTGCATTCTGGTCTTTATGATCCATGTTTCAACATCATAACATATATAGCACTAAATTATGCGATGCTGAAGTTTAAGATTGAAGTTATCATTACAGAAAACTGATCTCATCTCGAGAAATCCTTGTATTTTATTATACAGTAAAATCTGGCTGACTTATTGTCATGTAGCAATATCTTCTAATCTACCAGAAAGATGTTATGGAGGTCTTCAGTAAAAATCAGACTGGAATCCTTTTTTGTTTAAACATGCAGGCATTTTTCCGCAACACTTTTTTTTCAATTTTACCCCTAGATTTATCGCACCCATTCTCTTCACTTTATTGCAAAATTTCGAGATGATCTATATGGTGTCCCAAAGAAATGCATACACACTTTTACACCTTGCCATTTATTTGAACTTGTCGCATGAATTCGTCATACCACGCATTCGTGAGTTTAAAATGAGGAAGACTTTTACTTCCAGCCTGATATGATGGTGACAGACAGACTATTAAGTGTAAACTTTTAGTTACATATTAATGTCTTCTACAACTTTTTGCAGGACCATTATACAGTGGTTACGCTGCAGGTGCGCTTGGAAGAAAATGGACTATTCTGTCAAGTGGGGTGCCACTGATCATCGGCTGGATATTGGTTATAATGGCAAATAATGTTGGAATGATTTATGCAGCTCGAATCATCTGGGGTCTTGCTACTGGCCAACTCTTTACTGCAGTACCCATGTATGTGGGAGAAATTGCTGAGGTATATATATATTCTCAATATAGTAAAACGCCGATTATCAATTATCCGTGAGTTGGATTAACCGTTGTCTTCTGTAGTACTATTTTTTTTAAGTAATCCCGAATAATATTTGACTAACGCTAATAAGTTGGTGGTGATTCCCCGCGTCCACACCGACACGAAAATATGTGGATTCGAGGCTTCCCAATATATTATAATTGCCACTGTATGATACCGGCGTTTAGTGGTTGTATCTGTCAAACGTTGAGAAAGCTTGTTCGTGTACTCATCTTGCGCAGCAAAGTTTATTTACCTTTTCAACTCTCCAAATGTTTAAGTCTATAAAAATTTAAATTGGATAAACAGTTTTTTAACTATCCCGGCTCGAGTGTCCCCAATTACAACGTATAATCGGCGTTCTACAATAATAATAAAAAGGTTAAAATACTATTATAGTTTTATATTATTATTAGTATAAAATATTACAAAAAAAATATTGTCAAATGTAAGAATAGGAGGGAGGGATTTTCGACTATTAAATTGTTAATTTCGAAAATATTAAAAATACATATTTGGTAAGAAAATCGTAGAAAACTTACCTAGGGAAAACTAACTACAAAGTAAGAATTATAGATATTTTAACATGTGATAGTGACACATTCGAATTTAGCTAAAGGTAGTGTATGTGTGTAGTATTCATATATAATCATATTTTTTTAATATTCATAAAGAGAAGGGCCAATTTAGCGGTTATAGCAACGCCCGAGCGAAAACAATTATGGTGATGGGTGGACGTAAATAAAGCGAAGAATGTATGTCGCGATAGGTAAGTCTGGTGTTATGTTATGGTGTAAAAGCATATTTTTCTTTACAAATATTTTCCAACGGATCTTGGATGAATTGTGTAATATGAGTTGCATAGCCACGCGGTAACGCATTGGACTTCCGTGCGGAAGGTCGCCAGTTCGAATCCCGCGCTGTGCTACTCTTCTTGAATGACACAGGCATCTTTCCGCATAGTATTCGGTGGTATAAGGATACCTATGACTTCGGTCAAATAAATTCTTTCAAAAATGAGAAAACATACCGGTGTGCTCCAATCGTCTCACTTCGGTATGCCATCGGATCCAGTAGAGTGGTGTGGCCGGTGAGTTTGCTGGTGTGCAATAGCTCACTTCATTTAAAAAAACCTCCACGGCACAGTTTCGCTTTCCGACTGAATTGGTTACGAGGTCCAGCAACAACGATGTCTACGTAAAATGTGTTTCATCCGTCGAGTCCTTTGCAGGGAATACCACAGTGTAATTATACAGAGAATATAGGAAGCACATTGGGAGCCTGGAAATGTTTCACCAGCATATCTTAAATAGTTGACGGGAGCAACATCTAATCCAACTATATTGGGAAATATTTGGTTTATGGCCCTGCTCTGCCAACTATTTTAGATACAAAAATATTCATATGTCTAGAATGGCAATAAGCAAAACTAACTTGCAAAGTACTCTTCCTTTGTTTCATGGGCTGTCCCTTTTGAATAGGGCCTTGGATATTGAAATCTTCAATATGTCAGAAAATGTTGTTAAAGAAAGCAACCAACGAGAATTCCCTAATAATACCTTTATCGGGACTTGGGATACGACTCAAAAAAGGTTAAGAAACACTGATAAGAGCCAATGTTGTACTGAATGTCTTAATAAAAAAACTAGTGGTGCAGAAATCGGACGCAGTAGAGAAGTGGCGAGTACATCTTTCTGGATAGAAGAATGTCAGATATTCGAATCCCACCATCAGAAATTTTATTTGATTTCAATTTCTTTCCAAGGCGCGAAATTGACTATACAGAAAACAGTGCGTTTTATGTTCCAGGCCGATTTTGTTTGGCCACTATTTTTATTGGACTGTAATTTGTCAGTTTAAATTTGACAGTCATGGAGAATGTATTTTCTGTATTATATAAAATTGTATCTATTTTACATTTTAGAATGATGTGCGTGGCGCTCTTGGCTCCTTCCTGCAGATGTTTATCGTGTTTGGTTTCCTCATTTCATATGCAGTGGGTCCTTATGTGTCTTACACTGCTCTGGCTATCATCTCCATAGTACCTGTTGTCATCTTCATGGTTATCTTCTTCTTCATGCCTGACAGTCCTTCGTATTTGATTAAAAAAGGTGATTGATTTTATTAATACATTATATTGGAGACACTTGATTTAGGGATACTGTCAATATAACCGTTGCTATATTTTTATTACACTTTCGTTGATATAGTATAACCTGGCGGGTTGATACATATATATTTTAATCAACCAGAAATATATTCAAGAGGGCTTAAGTGAAAACGAGACTGAACCCTTTTAAATAAAATTGTTTATCGATAGGAATCGAACCTGCAGGAGTTTTTCTAATTAAACACAGAGGTTGATAAGATGGCTTTCTTTCAATTTTACCCACAGAGATAAGGTGCATGGCCGCGCAGTAGCGCACTGCACTTCCGTGCGGAAGGTTGCCGGCTCAAACCCTACGATATTCTTCTCCCTTCGAATGACATAGGTATTTTTTCCGGCTAGTATTCGAGGTAGAAGGATACCTATGACTTCGGTCATATACATTCTTTCAAAAAAAAAACATGGTTCCAGTTAGCTGTGTGGCCAGTGAGTTAGCTGGTGTGCAACGGCTTACTCACTTAAAAAAACACCATGACACAGTTTTGCTTTCCAGCTGAATTGAAGCTGGAATGGCGAGGGAATCCTCGACTACGAGGCTCAGCAACGACGACGACCCACAGATATCAACTTTATTCTCAAAGCATTCAATATCAATAACTAATTATTAAATTTTATGTTTTAACATTCTCAATAAAAAGAAAATGTATTCATAAACAAAGGTTTTCACATAATGAATAGACATAAAATCTCATTTCAAAGTATAGACTCGATTATCCAGGGTCGAACTAACCTGGTTGCGGAATAACACGGGTAATAAAAAAAACTTTTTTTTTAATATAATAATATTTGAAATCATTGTTTAAAATGTAAATATAATTTTTCATTCAACCACATAATATGTACAAGAAAATTAAACTGGCGCAATGAATAATATGTAGCAGAAAATAAAACTAGCGAAATAGTTCGAAAATTCAAAATCGTAAGCGGGCGGGCGCATCACATCAAATTATAAATACGCGTATATTATGCGTGCATTGATTTATTTTTTAATTGTCATGTTTTATATCCTCAATTTAGAATTTTCGTGTCACATAGCTGTGTGCTATAGTTTTTATATACTCGTATATATATATTGTAACAAAATTCTTGACTTTTTAATATTCTTGGGTGAATTTTCGGATCGTCGTGTCGATTTCTCATCATATATCGTATATGAAAACACAAACAAATGAATGAATGCTCCGCCATTTTTATTTTATTTTTTAAAGATCTTGTGACCAAGTCTTAACGGAAAACAGTTGTTCTTAATATACGAGTAGAAAAAAACTTGAAATAATTATAAAAAAATAAAAAGTGTTTTCGGTAAAGCCGTCGATGAATGAGTTTAATGTGGTGAATATACAGCGTGTGATATTTAAAAAAAACAAAAAAAGTTTATGTTTACCGATTTTTTTCTGATAGAGTGACATGTCTAGGCGGAAAGCTATGACAACGTCAAAGTACGATGATTTGGGCAAAGCCATGCTTTTCTAGTTCAACCAGCAGAGAGCTGAGGGAATCCCGGTTTCAGGGACTGCATTACAATGAAAGTGAAGTATTTTTTCGAACAATTCAAATTAACTAGATTTCCCTACGGTTATACTCTTACTTTCCTGCAATAAAGATTCTGCTCGATGTTAAAGACAAGTGATTCAGAAATCTTGCTCTACATATATAGTGAATTGATGACCTCCGTAGCCTAGATGATAAGATACCTGTCTTTCGACCTCCTGGTTGCGGGATCGATTCCAGTTGGTACTCAATATAAACCTACAGATTGACCACAGTTAAATGCAAACTCTGTTAAGAACATTCAATATCAGTCAATTTTAACCAGCTTAATCTAATCATAATAAATTATTCCTTTTCTAGGTCGCAAACAAGATGCAATAGAAGCACTGCAAAAACTAAGGGGCAAATCTATGGAAGGTGTCCAGAAAGAACTTGATGAGCTGCAAGCAAGTCAGAATGAACAGGATGGTATTGAAGGTCATTTTAGTGACCTCTGGAAGTCACGAGGGAACTTCAAATCTTTGTACTTGGCTTGCGGCCTGGTAGGCTTCCAACAATTGTCTGGAATCAACGTCGTACTCTTTTATATGGAAACTATCTTCTCACAAGCTGGCACCGGTCTTAGTGCTGCTTTGTCCACAATTATTATTGGCATTGTTCAAGTAATAGCCAGCTCTGTGACTCCATTTGTTGTTGATAGACTTGGAAGGAGGCTACTTCTCATCGTATCAGCTCTTGGAATGTCTCTTGCATTGGTAATAATGAAAAAAATACTCTTTTTCTATTTGTTATGCAATAAAACATTCGCTATATCTTTATGGAATAGGCCTAAACTACTGTAATTGTAAAGTTTATTTTACAAAGGTGTGACATTTCTTCTGGAACACCATCCTAAGTCATCTGAGGAGTGCATAATGAAGAAGAATGTATGATAAAGCTAGGAATATATCAATAAAAGTTTATCAATTATAATATATTCATAATTGAAGAACAATACCTTTTCAAACAAATAATAAAACAGAGTAAGCTAGAGTAATAAATGTTTTTTTAATTATGGTGTACAGAATTAATCTATTTTTTTATGATCATGCTTTTGTGTCTGGACCATCAATTGTTAACTATGCCACGTTTTTCCAGTAGGAGGTAACATAGATCCCCTATCATTTGCATCAATCAGGTTATACCCTGAGCATGGAGTTCCAATATTCAGACAAACTAGCATGCGTTGTGAGTCCTTTACAGCCCCGTAATCACATTCAATGCTACTTTCATTAAAAGAACTCCATCTCTGTATGTTCCCCTTGCATCTAATAACCTCTACTCGGGGTTTATACAGGACTCTTCAAATAAACCAAGGCAGTTGGTCTCCAGGTGTCATCTTTTCCGTGAGCTATAACGTCAGGTGTTTTTAACTAGTCGTCGGGTGTTTTTTTTATTTCCAGTTCAGGGAATGTACTTTATTTTGAGGAAGTGTCCATTCTTGCGCTCTCTTCATGGAACTATTCCTCAATTTCAATCTCAATATTGCTGGCTGGTGTCCATTAAGGGGTGTGTCTTATGTCCTATATTTGCTTTGTTTTTGTATGAATAGTGCCAGTACCATGTATGAATTATTATAATGGACACCCAGATCTTCGGTACATTCTGAAGTTCATCCGTAGTATTAAAACATCTTAAATCAGATGTGTCCCAAATAGCACACCATTATCGGTAATAATTTAGATAGATAATAAGAGAAACCGCGTTAGTTTCTGTAATATTTGATGTAAATAAAAGGTGTGGGCTGTAATAATTCAATTATAATTCTTTTTATTCACATTTTGATGTACTATAATGTTGAATAAATAGGTCCTCAGCAAAGATTTTATAGTTTTGACATTCAGCTGTCAGGTGATGTGTTGGGATGGTATTATTGTGTTTAATGTGGTCTTTTATTTGAAAAATTGACATAAAATGTGTTTACAGAAATAGTAACACCATGTATATTTGATGTAAAAGCACATATTTATAACATAACAGTTTTACAATAGTTCAGAAATGTTATAAAAAAAACTCTAAAACTGTCCATGGCATTGTGACCTATGAGTTGTTTAGTTTGGAAATGTGGATAACTTAAAAAAAAATATATCTAGAGTGGCCTGTTTGTATTGAAAGGTTTATTCGAAAATGACTTGAAAAATATCACACATGATTCCATCAACTTTCAAAGATATTTTATTTGATATTGTTTTAATGTGTTTCAATAATGCACATGAAAATGATTTTTAAATTATATAATTCAATATCTCACAGCAGTGGATTGAAAAAAATATTAGTCCATATAAGGGTAAGGAAAACTAATAATACTTGCAATAGTATTAATACCAAAAGTGTTGTAGTGCATGGACCTTTTGGTCTCCTATGGGTAAATTGGCCGCATTGATGTAGTTATACCACTGCTTCAAGGACGCAAGAGTTCGCCTTTATCCTTTCAATCTACTTTAATTTTAGTCCATGCACTCTTCTAAATATTCCTATTTAATCACTTAACAGATGCCTTATTACAGGCTCCTGATTGTCCGTACAATAGGCATACCTCAGCTAGAGTAAGTAATTTACTGATTTCCATTAACTTAGCTACACTGCCGTTCCCATTCAGATCACAAAATTCTCAATATTATCTTTCCCTCAAGACATCATCATAATTTGTGGGGCAATTGTCCTTCCTTAACGTTTATTTAACTTTCTTTCAGGCATTACTTGGTGTTTTCTTCATTTTGGATGAATATAAGAGTCCTGCCTTATCTTCCATCACTTGGCTTCCAGTTACTTCACTGGTCATCTTCATGTGCGTTTATTGTGTTGGTGAGTTTTTTTTGTCTTATATTTTTATTTTCTGGCAATTTTATAGCTTTGTAGTAATTTTTCCTATCAACCAGCATTTGTTTCATAATCATTTACTATACACTGGTTTTACAATGGGAAATCACAATCTCGGACTGGTATGGGTTTCCAGGCTCTAGAACAACCTGGATGGAGCCGTTTTATGCCATATCAGTGTCCCTAACAGAATTTATAGGGTGATGATAATCTATGACCATGTCTGAAGCATAATTAATAAAAAGTAAATGTTTTTAACACGTTCACTGCATCGAACACGGCTCCCGTGTCCATACAAATATTTTGTATGGACACGGGAGCCTTGAATGTTTAGTGCACTCATAAACGTCTCCCGATAAGGATTCGTCGCCGGTTTCATGTGTTTTGAAGACACGAAGGAATACACTTGTATATGATGTTTCAATGGAAAGTAGAATTTGATTTTTAACAAAGTTATGGGTTTTCAAAAATTTGCAAATTTTCAGCGTCTCTGTACGACATTAAGTATTTTATACGCAGTGAACGTGTTAAGCTATTTGCCTTAATTTATACAAAGATTATTATTATTATTATAAGAAAATTATTCCAAATTAGAGTAGAATAAATCACAATATGTGATGTGTTGAAATTATTTATTCAGAGGAACAATCTGCGTTTAGAAAAAAAAACAGTGAATTTTTCTTACAAATCTTCGAACACTTTGCTACCAGAATCTAAGGATTGGTATATCAATAATATGTACTTGAAAGTACCAGCATGCATATAAAACTGATATATTCATAATTTTATTAAAGTGAGAAATCGATCTATGTTAACAGAATAAAAAGAAATCACAGTCCTATAAATAGAAAAAAAACTTATTTTATCGCTGCTGGAACAAATTACAAAAGTTTAATGGAGCAAATTACCAAAATTTATAATCGCTGCTGAATTCGAATCAGAATGGCAAAATCAACTATCAAAAGTCAGACAAAAATATTGATTAACTGATCTATACTCGAAATTCTCAGTCAGCCCAGTCGGCAGTCAGTCAGCCCAGTCGGCCGCTGGTCAGATTTCATGTCACATCCAATTTTTAATAATATCTTACCGTTGAAATTTTCACCAAATAGGCTTTTTTTAGACTTCATCATACACATACTATAGCTAGTCCATTTAACATGGGATCTTTTCTATTGATCATTTCTTTTTAGACTTCATCATACACATAGCTAGTCCATTTAACATGGGATCTTTTCTATTGATCATTTCTTTTTAGACTTCATCATACACATACTATAGCTAGTCCATTTAACATGGGATCTTTTCTATTGATCATTTCTTTTTAGACTTCATCATACACATAGCTAGTCCATTTAACATGGGATCTTTTCTATTGATCATTTCTTTTTAGACTTCATCATACACATACTATAGCTAGTCCATTTAACATGGGATCTTTTCTATTGATCATTTCTTTTTAGACTTCATCATACACATAGCTAGTCCATTTAACATGGGATCTTTTCTATTGATCATTTCTTTTTAGACTTCATCATACACATAGCTAGTCCATTTAACATGGGATCTTTTCTATTGATCATTTCTTTTTAGACTTCATCATACACATACTATAGCTAGTCCATTTAACATGGGATCTTTTCTATTGATCATTTCTTTTTAGACTTCATCATACACATAGCTAGTCCATTTAACATGGGATCTTTTCTATTGATCATTTCTTTTTAGACTTCATCATACACATACTATAGCTAGTCCATTTAACATGGGATCTTTTCTATTGATCATTTCTTTTTAGACTTCATCATACACATAGCTAGTCCATTTAACATGGGATCTTTTCTATTGATCATTTCTTTTTAGACTTCATCATACACATACTATAGCTAGTCCATTTAACATGGGATCTTTTCTATTGATCATTTCTTTTTAGACTTCATCATACACATAGCTTGTCCATTTAACATGGGATCTTTTCTATTGATCATTTCTTTTTAGACTTCATCATACACATAGCTAGTCCATTTAACGTGGGATCTTTTCTATTGATCATTTCTTTCTTCATCATACACATAGCTAGTCTATTTAACATAGGATATTTTCTATTGATAATTTATTTTTGTACAAGTTTAAAAAAATCTTATAATTATAAATACAATTTGCAGGTTTTGGTCCCCTTCCATGGGCTGTTATCGGAGAGTTACTCGACCCCAGTATCAAGTCTATCGTTTCAACTATTGCGACTACATTCTGTTGGGTCGTTGGTTTCATCATGACCAAATATTTCGGAGGAGTTGCTCAAAGTCTAGGCATGCACTATGCCTTCTGGATCTTTGGAGTCTGCACTTTACTAGCATTCTTCTTTATTTACTTCCTACTTCCTGAAACCAAAGGAAAAAGTCTGCAAGAAATCCAAGACATTTTAAACAACAGAAGATCAAGTGCCCTAGAAAAATAATTTATAGAATTTATGTTATTTATTTTATTTCTAGTTTTCAAAATAATTTTTATGTTTGACATCAAAAGGAAAAAAAAATTTACATAAATATGAAAAATTATCTTAGCCAGAGACAACGAATAAACTATTTTCACTGCCAAATTTATCATATATGGTATAAGACAGTGTTCCCCAACCGGTGGTCCGCGGCCCGGTGCCGGGCCGCAAAAACTTTCCGCCGGGCCGCAAACAGTATGCCAAATTTCAAGAAATTCGCCATGCAAGAATATTAAATATAGGATTTTCATCCATGTTCTCAATAAAATCGAAACAAAGGAATATACTGGACGTGAATGCAGCACTTCGTCTGTCAGAGACAGCACTGCAGCCAAGAATATCCAATATATTAGCAAAGATGCAACAGCAGGTTTCGCATTAGTTTGTTGCAAAAACCCCATTGTTTTTGTTAAATTTTAATTGTATCAGACAATGTTACAATTAAAATTGTTTAACTGTTATATGTATTGTATATTTGTCAATTATAGTTATAGTACATATGTCCATCTGTCACAATATAAGATTAAAAAAATATTAAATAAAAAAACATTTTTATTTCAGTATTAGTAGTCCGCGAAATTTTTTTCCTTTTTTTACCGGTCCACAGGTCTAAAAAGGTTGGGGAACACTGGTATAAGACACAACACACTCTGAAACCTTTTTTTTTTTTCACCATTATTATTAGTTAATAACATTTGAATTTTTTTTATTTTCCACCATCATTAATTAATGATATTTGAGGTTTTTTACTTTTTCATCATCATTAATTATTGACATTTGATGTTTTTTTAAGGAAATAATTCGTTTTCTAAATTATCATACACATTAAAATTGTTTTAAATGGATTAAATGGATTAATGTTACCATTGTATCAAATATATTATATATAAATTGATCAAGACTAAAGTAAAAAAAACTAAATAATTTATTTATATCTTATTGGCTTATTATTAACATGTATTTATTTTATTTTTAATGACACTAATCTTTAAGTTATATTTCATGAAAATTCTCTATGCTTTTTGTAATAATAGGATTGATGGAAAAAATAAATACTAGCTTTTAATAAAATTATTTTATTTTTTTCGGATATTACACAAAATTTACTTAGCATTAACCAAAAATAAAATAATACACCTATCATTTATAAAATTGCAATGATTTCTTTGTTTTATTTGATGAATATTGTTATCGTTAGCTTTAATTTTGTTGTTTATTTTTAATGTTTTACACTTTTCTTTATATTTTCTGTTTTTCTATATATTCGTTTTTTAATAGATAAAATGTATGACATTTAGATTTTTGGTATCATTATGAATTTTCAATTAAAAAAATATTTTCATTAAAATGTTGGTTGTCACATTAATCAAGTCAAACATTAAATTATAAATTACACTACATCTTTAATTTTAAATAAAAATATATCTCAATCAATGTTCTTATAAAAAATTTTTTTGAAAACTATATTTTTGTGATGAGGAATAAAGTGATTATTTATTTGTGATACTAGTTAAACAATATGAGCGAAAATGAATCTAAATATATTTTCGAAGAAAATAAACTAAAAAAAAAACAATATTTTGTTCATAATAGAGTCTTGGATTGTTGAATGTTCAGTAAAAAAGTGTACATTAAGAGTGAAGTATTATGTTCAATATGGATTTTAAGAAATAATTTGGTACCTTGAAAGGTGTTCAAAATAATAAAATAAATATTGAAATATAAAACATAAAGGATAAAAATTAATTAAATAATAACTTTAGACTTTATGCTATTAAAGAAGCCTTGAAACAAGATGGCTAGGGTCTATTGTATTTTTCTAATTAATAATACTGCAATGTCATTTTAACTATCCTGCAATATTAGAGACGCTTAGTTTTTATTTTCTCGATAATTACAACCATGCTAGAAATCATCCTCTATTATATGTACCATCTTGAAGAACCAATTTCATGGCTAAACACTCACTGATGTGTGGTTTAGAGATATTGAACCAATTGAGTGACTCAGTAGATTTATTCTCTTCACCGCCTAGCATTATGAGAAGAATCCTTCTTAGTATTCTTCCAATAATATAAATGTGAATCAAACCCACATTATGTAAGAGAAAAAATCCCTAACCTAAAATTGGATTGGTTGGCATTGGAATGAGTCACAAAATATCTAAAACAATAAAATATTATAATGTTTGTGCATAATAACATATGACCTGTCACAAATGTACAAAAATAACTGTATAAACCTTCCGAGAAGTAACATGGCATTTGTCCATTAAATTTTTAAGTCAATGACTTAAAAAAATACGAAGATTTTGTCAATGTTATAGTTCGGAAAGTCTAGGATGAGTCATGTGACAGCTCACAAATTTGCCCCAATACAACCTTGTAACAATGTTCAGTTATTTTAATTATTTTATTAACTTTAATATAAGCCTCAATTCTAATAAATAGCAAGTTATTTAGGTAAATACATTACATAAGGTTGTATTGGGGCAAATTTGTGAGCTGTCACAGGACTCATCCTAGAATTTCCAAACTATAGTATTGTAATAAATAGCATATTTGGTATTATTAAAATATAAAGTTTATTTAATTGTTTTCAGATTGTGAAACCATGCCTAATACTCTAATCTGGCTCAGAACTTTAAAATATTAAGAAACACTGGCATCTTTTGCTTAATACCCTTTGACAGATGAGAAAAAAAATATTTTCCCTCTCAATAATTAATTTTTTGCTCGCGTTATGACTACTACTCTCCAGTTAAGTCACTACTCTCCAGGCTCCTCTATCCCTCCGCAAGTTTTCTCTGTTGAGTGTCATTCAAGAATTCCAAATATCTTATCACGCCATTCTACCAGTCATTCAATTGATCACCTGGATTCCAGTTGGTTGTACTCTCTCTTCACTGATAATTCTTTCCAAATACAGGTTTCTGAGCCTAAAATTATCAATTTGAGTTAGTACAATTCATAGCCAAACTTTATAAAATGCATCTAGGCATCTACTTACTCAAAATTTTACACAAATGCATATGAAATAAGGAAAATGAAATTTCGGTTTGATAACCTGTTAATGTGGCAATAAACTAACGATAATGCATCAATAAACGCATACACACAACACTTTAAAGATAAGTATACCTGAAGAAAACCTTGGGCTCTAAAAGGTAGAGAGAGAGACTGAACAAATTTTCCGAATATTTGCTAAAATTATAAGATATTATTTATTTATAATCATATAATTGAATAAAAGATTAAATCATAAACAAAATTGTTTTTATTTTATTTATATATTTAATATGTTATTTATAGTTAAGGCATAACACTGTGGAGATTTAAAGACATTGTAATTTGTGTAGTCCAACACTGTTCATTCCACTTTATACAACGGTATAACCCTACCAGTTTCAAGGTTTTCACCTCAACACTTGTCTGTGTTCTCCTGATGATGAGGCGAAAACTTGGAAACCATTATGTAAAGTGGAATAAACAGCCTTGTTTGTGCTTCCCTGATGATGAGGGGAACTTTGAAACTGATAGGGTTATACCGTTATATAAAGTGGAATAAACAGTCTTGTTTGTGATTCCCTAATGATGAGGCTAAAACTTTGAAACCAGTAGGACTATACCGTTATATAAAGTGGAATAAAGTGTTGAACTAAACAAATTACAATTATATCTTTAAGTATCAAATCAATGCTTATTATAGATAAATTTTATAACAAGATATTTATGTGAACTCTTAAATGTATTGTGGTTTTGATAAGTATATGGAAGAGATTGTGAGATGAACTAATAATTTCTTAAGTTGACTTATGTGGTACATACTTATAATTAGATTTCACAATGTAAATGACAATTTATGACAGTGATATTAAATAATCAATCAACAGTCAGTAAAAAGCATTAACCTATTTTTTTAAGTTCAAATGTCCTCAGTAAGATACAGGCAAATGCTTTGTTCACTGGGGACACAACAAATGAAAGGCAACAAACTCATATCCATATAAAATAGTGTCCATTTTGAATTAGCTGTTTTTTTTATTAGTCTTGTTTTTTTATATATTATGCATACATATAATAACTTATCATATATGCAAAAAAAAGTTAATAAGTTCAGTTCAAATCAGAAAAATATTCAGGTACAAGTATAAAACATGGTGGAGTGCAGTTCCCTTCCACATCGATCCAACAGTTTTTATACGGATTTTATACAGAATGATTGTAATTTTTTTTTTTTAAATCTACTCTTTTATGAACATCCTTCCCCTGCCCTATACACCCCTGCTCCCAAAACAAACTTATTAATATGCACAAGAGAAATCAGTAAATGGTGAATATATAAAATAATTATATTTTGAATTGCAATACAGGTATCCTCGCTTTAAGCGATTCATTTGCTATGGGAAAAATTGCATAATTAGGAAAACATGTAAAGTGAATTGATTTGGGCGGTGAGCCAAAACTCTGGTCTAACAGACACTAATTTGTTTCTTATGGTAAATTAAAATCCGAACTTTCTGCTACATAGGTGTTCCGCAAGGTTCAAATCTTGGTTCGACGTTCTTTTAATTTTCATCAATGATATTAGTTGAATCATCAGGCATTGCAAATAATTACTTTTTCGTTTGCCAATAACACTAGTTAACAAGGTTTTTGTAACAAGGGTGAAAACGGTCATTTTAGGTCAATTTTTTTTGTGCTGATAACGAATATGAACTTGAAAATGTTCCATCACGTACCTTTTAAGAGAAAAACTTGAAATTAGTTTTTGACTGAAACTGAAACTTTTGAAAGATGAAAAGTTCGAAAAAAGATTAAGTGTTAAAGAACTAGAAGCTTGTAAAGCCTTTGGAAGAGTTGTTTGTGGTTTTCTAGGTAATAATAAAGCTGACAATTACGAACAGCTTATACAAGAACTCTTGCAGTTACCAGAAGCTAGAATGTCGAATGTCACTGAAAATACACTTCCTGCATTCCCATTTAGGCTTTTCCTCAGAGAACTTAGGAGCTCTAAGTGATAAACAAGGGGAAAGATTCCATCAGGATATTCACAGAATGGAACAACGATATCAAGGAAGGTGGGATTCTAATATGATGGGGGACTACTGTAGGTTTTTGTTTTAGAGAAGGTGACACAAAGTACAAGATGAAAAAATAGCTGTAAGTATTTCTAGTAATCTGTATATGGCTGTTTACTGTAATGTAGGGGCTTCTAAGTTATCTTATTTGAGTTTTTATTCAATTTAACATACACTCTAAAAAAAGTTGATTGGATCAAATTTATAAAAAAAGGCTATTTTTTAACAAAAAACTGGTATTAAAGGTAAATTTTTCTTATAGTAATTATTTTTTATTCTGCTTTTTTTATTTTCCTAAGTAACAACATTGTATTCTGTGTCTAAATATAGTATTTTAGGAAAAAAAAAATTTCATAGTTGTAATTGCGACTTTTGAAATGCGCAAAAATGTACTTATTTTATTAAAACCCTCCCCCTTCTATTACACAAAAATGTTACGTGTTACAAACTTTTCACTGCGATTTTCGTAATCAACAGGGTCGATTTAGTAAGAATCAGCTAATTTAATCTGTTACAGACAAAAAGTTAAAATTTGTTAACTAGTGTAATTTAAACAAATTGATTCTCTCCAAGAATGTATGCTTCTCCAGATCGATTTGAAGGGTGTCTGGAAGTGGAGTGATACTAACAAGCTGACCTTTAACATCTCGAAATGTAAGCTAATACTTTTCTAGAGCTGGAACCCAATAGCAATAAAAATACTTAATTGACGATAAGTCCATTGTGCGTATCAACACTATTAAAGACGTTTGCATCATATATCATACTGAAAATATGTATTTATCTGTCATAAAGTTCTGGGTTTTGTGATAAGGGTCTCTAGAGAAGAATAGATCTCTAAGGGTCTTTAAGAAAGAATAGATCAACCACGGACGCACTCTTCGTGATCCGTCAATTAACTGAAAAATCAATAGAGTATAACAAAATAACATACCTCTGCTTTGTCGACCTCTTTAAGGCATTTGATAGAGTTAGACTAGAGGATGTGATAAAAATACTCAGTGAGAAGAATGTCCCCTCGAACTTAATAAAAATCATAAAAGGATTAAATACCAATAGCTACACCAGGATTAAAATAGAGAATAACCTAACAAATGCCGTCCCTACTCCAATTGGAATTAGACAAGGGGATAGCTTAAGCCCGTTCCTCTTCAATCTAATAATGGACAAACTAATTGAGGAAGTTGCAGACATGGACATAGGATACAGACTGGGAGACAAAAAAGTCAGCATTGTATGCTGCGCAGACAGTGCAGTACTCACTGCAGAATCTGAAGATGACCTCCAAAGGATGTTATATAGACTCCATCAAACCTCACTAAAATATAACATGTTGATATCCATGGACAAAACGAAGAGCCTCAAAATATCTAAGACCCCGGTGAGATGCAAACTAGCAGTGAATAACAAAATAATAGAGCAAGTGATGGAGTTTAGGTATCTTGGAGTGAGCATCAGTAGCAATGGAAATCTGTATGATGAAACCTTGAGACAGGTCAATAAGGCGCTGCAATATCGGGATGCCTAAGAACACCGGTGTGGAATAATAAACACATGAAAATAGAAAGTAAAGTCAGAATATACAAGACATGTGTGAGACCGATAGCCACCTACGGAATAGAGACCAGAGCAGACACATCTAGAACAAAATCTCTCCTGAGAACCTCGGAAATGAAAACACTGAGATGTATAACCGAAAACACACTAAGAGATAGAATCAGAAACACCGAAATAAGGAGAAAGTGCGGTACGGAAGACATCGTCAGATGGGGAAGACAACGAAGGTGATACTGGAACGAACATGTAAACAGAATGCAAGACTCCTTCAAGAGAACCCAGCCGGAAGAAGATTACCGGAAAAACCTCCGAAGAGATGGTGTGAGAGCTGGCAATCCACATCACAAGAAGGGGAACAAGCGGAACAAATAGATCATGATCTATAGGAAGAGGAAGAAGAAGAAGAAGAAGGTCTCTAGAGAATTTAGAGTATGGTTCAATCATTTGGAACCTGAGAGTATTACAGAATTTCCTGATAGCTAAGCGAGTCGAAAAGAGATTTTTGCTGCACCTTTATTGCAAAGAGTATAAATTTTACCCATAGTTCTAATCCACATTTTTTAATGTGTATACCAGGCCTGTACCTATGAAACCAGTTTTTTTTTATAGAAAATACACATTTATTGTATGAAAATGGTAAAAAATATTTTATTCAAAGTATTGCCCATCGCTAGCTACACATTTTTCCCATCTCTCTGGCAATTTGAGGATGCCACGCTAAAAAACCTCTTGCTCTTTTGAGGCAAACCAATTATCGAGCCATTTTCGTAAGAAGTGAAGCGCTGTTAAGCAAGTGTGTCCCATCGATGCAAGTAAGTAGTAATCGGATGGAGCCAAATCTGGTGAGTAAGCCGCATGCGAAAGTATTTGCCAACTAAACGCCTCAATCATTTCCTTGATCGGTTTTGCTGTGTGCGATGGTGCATTATCATGAAGCAAAATTACTTTGTGTTACCTCTTTTGATATTCTGGTCGTTTTTCACGCAATTCTTGGTTTAAATACATAATTTGTTGTCGGTAGCGTTCAGTATAAACGGTTTCGCCAGGTTTTAGCAGCTCATAATAGATAACACCCTTCTGATCCCACCAAACACAGAGCATTGTCTTCCGTCCATAACAATTTGGCCTTCCAGTCGATGTCGCTGGTTTGCTTGGAGTTACCCATGATCTTTTACGCTTAGGATTCTCGAAATATATCCATTTTTCATTGCCAGTCACAATTCGATGGAGAAATGATTTTCTTTTGTACCTGGCGAGCAGCATTTCGCAAAAGGTTTTTCAGTTTTCTTGCTGTCACTTTCGGTTTTCATTCAGTTCATGTGGAACCCATTTTCCCATCTTCTGGATCTTTCTCATGGCTTTCAAACGTATGGAGACGGCTTCTCGTGTCACATTTAATTGATCCGCGAGTTGTTGTTGCGTTTGAGTGTCATCCTCATCCAACAATGCTTGCAATTCGGCATCTTCAAACTTTCTCGGTGGTCTTCCATGTTCTTCGTTTCTCATGTCAAAATCCCCACTTTTGAATTTTTTAAACCACTCAAAGCACTGTGATTTACCAAGAGCATGCTCACCGTAAGCTTTGACAAGCATTCGATGCGATTCTGCAGCAGTTTTCTTGAAATGGTAACAGAAATGCTGTCTGCAAATCGTAGTTTTCAGGCACAAAAACAGACATGTTCAACGCTATGAAAACATATGTAGTTGTATTAAACTTGCATTGTTGTGAGTTAAAAATCTTTGATAAATGTAAATACAAAAAAAGGCACCACTGACAATGTTTGACAGTCACTACATTGACAACTAGAGCCATCTATGAGCGAATTCCGGTTTCATAGGTATACACCTGGTATACAAATTGCTAATGGGAAAAAAGCAGACCTTTTGCTAATTGACAAGCTTTATTTTAATGTACCGGATAATTATTTACGTCATGAATTAAGATTATTTTCGGTGACATATTCACGAACTGAACTGTCAAGCACATCACCACTCACACACAGAATGAATTAATTTTCTGATACTGATGTCTTCCATGCCTTGGTGGATAAATTGAGACAATGCTCTACAAAGCTGAAGTTAGCCGATTATGGCCGACAGTCACTTTCTTAAGCCCAATGTGTATTACTTACCGCCGGCTACTGTATGTGTAACATTGTTCCTGCTGTCATTATGCTATATTTAAGCTTTTAATTTAAAAAAAATTGTTATTTGATATACAATAAAATTCTTCAAATTGAAATTCAATGGACCAAATTTCCCATAAAAATCTAATAAAGAATTAGATCTTTACTAGAACTTGGTTACCAAATATAGAACCTTTATAAAGGTCATTGAACTTCTCGAAAGGGTTCAAAATGTCTGACTTACGAAGATAGACTATTTAAGTTACCTCAAAAAAAGTTGTGAATATTTGATGTGTTACAAGATCTTGACCACTCATTATGGTTCCGGCTCAGAGATCCGTTAATATTTTTCTTTAAACATACATTTGAGAAGAAATCAATTAAAACTTTCAAAAAATCCAATTCCACGATAATCCAAGGAAACATTATTTTGCTAATGAAGTTAAAGTTGTGGAATCTTGGGACAAACTGTACAATACGAGTATAGGCAGTATAATGAGTCATGTGACATTGAACTAGTTTAAAACCGTCTGAACAAGTTCTTACACACAAACTCAGAGGTGCTGTTTTAGCTGTATTATGTTTCCTTTGTTAACCTTTTTTACTATCTTTCTTTCCTTTTTCTTTACATATAACCAATGAGAGTTAAATGCAATATAGCTGTTAATACAGCATATCTGCTGTCTGTCTATAATGATAATAAAAGATAAGGAAATAATTATACAAATCAAATCAAAAACAATATTTCTGCTAATACTTTTTATTAAAGACAATAAGAAGAAAAGTATATTTCAGTTAATAAAAAAAGAACATATCTCCATATACATTTGTCCAAAGTTTAATGTGTTACATATAAGTGTGTCAGAAATAACTCCTGATTTTGAAAGGTAAACAAAAAAAGCATTGATGTTCTGCAAAATTTTATTTTACTATCTGAAAAATATTAATATTTTTTCCACCTTGTTTTAAAAATTTAAATGCCAACTTTTACTTCCTACACATGTCTGTAACCTCACCCTGAACATTACTCTTTTACATTACTCTCCTGATCATTTCTAATGTATCAGTTGTCCTCGTCCTATGTTTGTATACTTCAGCCTTCCGGTGCTCCCAGAGAAAGAAGTCACAAGCGGTGAGATTGGGTGAAACTGCTGGCCATGAGATGTCAGAACTTCCAAGAATCCTTCTGCCGTGTGAGCAGTAGCACCATGCTGTCTGAACCATAGAGCTGAATTTCCAGGTTTGTTGAGTTTAATGATGCTCATCACTCCATACCATAATGGCAACTAAAATTGTAAAGTATGAGCTACTCAAGGACACAACTTCACTCATCCTGCACTACTAGTACCTAAACAGTGGCTGTAGTAATTCCGGGAGTTTTTTATTTCGCACTTATTTTATCTCGTTTGATAAATGATTTTGAGTCAATGAATAACATTCATTACATACATATAATGGTTTGCCAAAGAGTTGTCACGCCCTATTAATAATTTGTGGGATACACACGCTTGTTCTACCGTGATGGGATGGAATCATGCATGTTATGGTCGCGAACTGGGATAGACCCATGTGCTTGAGACGCTGCTGAAAGCCAAGTAGTATTATGGCGAGTTTGACTACGAGCAAGCTCTGGAAATGAAAACTGAAACATTTTCGAAACGTCAGCATTCTAAGCCAAACGATGCGGTATGAGACTCCAAAAGACTTTTTATAATCCTTTTTGAAGTCATCTCCTATTCAATATAAATAAATTGGCTGGCTTCTTCCTGGCATTGTCCCAACTTATTGCCTAGGTAGGCTGTTGAGGTCGGCTCTTCTCGTTCTCAGGCTGTATATTCTTCGGTTCTGGGTGTCGCTTTCATCAAGGTAGTTTCTCTGCAGGATTTTGGAGCATTGAGTCATCCAGGAGTTCTTTGGTCTTCCTCTGGACGGCTGTCGAGGAAGAGCCACAGACATTGCCTGATTTACACTATGGTCTGGTGGTCTCCGTCTTATGTACCCGTACCATCTCAGCTGTCACTCTTCCCGCTTACTATTTATGTCAGTGACTCCCAGGTTACTACGAATGCGTGAGCTCTTAATTTTATCTTTCAGTGATACTCCTGCCGACTACCTAAGCATTCGCATTTCTGCTGTTTCAAGTTGCCTAGAGTAGGAGCTGTACATAGTCCAGCATTCTGAGGCATACATAATTGCGGGTCTAACGATAGTCTGGTATACCTTTCCTTTCAGTTTTATAGGCATTTTTGGGTCACACAAGATTCCTGTAAATAAATTGGCTGTATATCCTACACTTGATCATTTTCACTACCCCACTACAGTATACAATACAGGAAGTAACATTTAACATAACAGTAACATTAAACATAACATTAAACGTTTTTTAAATGAAAAATTTGGGCATAACCTTTAATGTTGGACTCATATGCATTAACCATGTTTTGCGGTTGTTATCAGACTGTTATAAACTACTCAGTTTTATAATAAGTACATAAAGAGTTTATCAGTACGTATATCCTGCGAAACTTGTACAACTATTTAATTAAAACTAAGTTAGAATATGCATCAACAATTTGGGCTCGTCATCAGCTCAAATATAAGAATGCTATATATAAAACAAATCTTCAAATATCTATGAAACAAAACAAAGGGTGATTATCCAAAATATGTGCAACATGTCAAAGCCTTAAAACAAGAAGGCAAAAATGCATTACGATATTCCCACTGAAGGTTCTTTAACTGTCCTGTAAGACTAGAAGCAATGTTCCCAATTAATATAGCCGTACAGGGAATCATCCTCTCTTCTGCATAGCAAAATACAAAACAAATATCATGGCTAAACTAAGTCACATGTGGTATATAGATATATAACCAATGATAAACATTGTAGATATATTCTTGGCATTGCCTGGCAGTTTGTTAAAAATCCTGACTGATATCCTTCCTTACGAATAAACTGACTAGTAGCAGATCCTCTTTTTTTTTTTTTTTTTTTACCTGGCGAGTTTATTGCCATGTGGCAATCTCTTCCAACCAACCAGAAAGATGTTTTTATAGGCCCTAAGTGTTAACCAGACTGGAATCCTATTTTAAAAATTCTGGGTTCCAGCTGGGATCGAACCCGCAACTTCCGGATCGGCAGACAAGTGTCTTACCACCAGGCCACGGAGGTCGTCTGCAAAGGAAATAAAAAAAGTCAATCTAATAAACAAGCTACTACAAAATTAGGAAGCTAATTTAAATTCAGCTACAAGACAAGTTTTGACAGATTCTACTAAGATTACAACGGAACTAGAGATGCTACCAAACATTGAGATATAACAAGTTAGAAACTATATATACTGACTTTCATGGCTAATGTGCAGAGCCAGGACATGGATGAGGAACTGGGGTAGTGGGACCCTAGGCGGGATATCTGAAGGGCACCAAAATCGAACGGCCAAAGAAGGAAAATAGCATAAAATAATTCCTTTCATACCTCTGAAAGGAATTGCGTCAATAACATCAGGTACGCAGATGATACGGTTGTGCTGGCAGACAGTATTGACGACCTTCAAACCCTGCGCCATAGATAGAATTAATGAAGCCGGTGTGAGGCTGGGGCTGAACATGAAAGTGAGTAAAACTAAGTCCATGGTGTATGGCCGGCAGGAGCACGTCTTACATTGAACGGTGCTGATATGCTGATATAGAGATAGTGAAAAAATTTAAATACCTTGGAAGTATCCTAGTGGAAGACCTCGACCCAGAAACCGAAGTCAAGTGCAGAATTGAATCATCTCGTGCGGCTTTTAATAAAATGAGAAGCATATTCTGCGATGATAATCTAAACTTGAAACTTTGACAACGGTTAGTCAAATGCTACGTTTGGTCAGTGTTATCGCATGGAGGAGAATCATGGACCCTCAAAGTTAGTAGTATGAACCGAATGGAAGCATTCGAAATGTGGATGCACCGGAGAATGCTACTGATACCCTAGACGGATATGGTCAGCCACACAAGACCTCCGTGGCCTGGTGGTAAGACACTTGTCTGCCGATCCGGAGGTTGCGGGTTCGATCCTCGCTGGAATCCAGATTTTTTTAAATGAATTTTCAGTCTGGTTTTTACTTAGGGCCCATTAAAAACATCTTTCTGGTTGGTTGGAAGAGATTGCCACATGGCAATAAACTCGCCAGGTGAAATAAACAAAAAAGGGTTCTTCGAAGAGCCAAAGTTGATCGAGAGTTGCTGACTAATATTAAAATCCGAAAGGTGTCCTACTTGGGTCATGTACTTAGAGGAGCAAAGTACAAATTACTGCACCTGATCATCCAAGGCAAAATAGAAGCCTGAAGAGGTGTTGACAGGAGGCAAATCTCCTGGCTCCGCAATATACGTGATTGGACTGGCATAAGTGGCGTTAGAGATCTTTTTCGGGCTGCCGGGGACAAAGATGTCTACTCTCAAGTGACATTCAACGTTGGGGGGACCTGACATGACCTGGGAAGAAGAAGAAGAAAGGAATTGCAGACTTATCTGAAAATTCTTTTACAGTAAATGAAAAAAAAATCAGTACGCTCCCGAATACAAGAAAACTAAGTGGAAAGCATATTCTCTATTGTGATTTTCCAAATTACACATTATACATTGGACTTATCAATATGTGCTGCCCCTATTAAATTATATTTTATAAAAATGCTATGTCTCTTATGGAAGAAGACAAACAACTACCCAAAGAAACAGCATATACAAAATAGCAATAACAGCTGAAACAAGAGCTAAAATACTTAATCGATCATGGAAATTTTTGTCTTTCGATGTCGTTTTAGGTGTTGTAGGATCCACGAAGAGTCTATTAGGTGGTTGAGTTCCATCAAGAGAGCGGTATAGTGTTGGATAATGTGTTCCTTTCTTCAGTACAGCAATTAACCTTACTTTAACGTCCTTCTTTAATAAAATGCTTATCTAAAAATAATTATAAAATATGCATTAAAAGAAAGAGTGATTTCACACACATATCTTATACATGAAAAAAATATTGCATAGTCATAAATAAATTATTCAACATGAGTGCATGTAGGAATATAGAAAAAAATTGGAATCTAATGATCTAAAGTTCATATAAAATATATACATATTTGTAGAGCACACGCTTATATATCTTTATCGTTTTACTAAAAATAATATCCTTCCATATTTTGTGTAATCAACCAATGAAATTGTCAAATCTTGTCATCACGAAACTGTCAAAGCTGAAGCAGTCAAAAAGTTTAATTGTATGGAATACATCATCCTGCCAAGCAGATATAAGTTTAAATATAAATGTCTAAATAGAAGCTGTCAAATATGTAAATTATATGGAATACAGCATCATGTCTAAAGTTCGGAAATTCTAGGATGAGTCCTGTGACAGCTCACAAATTTGCCCCAATACAACCTTATGTAATGTATTTACCTAAATAAATTGCTATTTATTAGAATTGAGGCTTATATTAAAGTTGATAAAATAATTAAAATTACTGAACATCGTTACAAGGTTGTATTGGGGCAAATTTGTGAGCTGTCACAGGACTCATCCTAGAATTTCCGAACTATAGTGTGTATTAGTTGATCAAATTTTGATCTTTAAGATCTAAATATTATACAACAGAACAGAATTAAAATAGATTAAAAAAATCATTACCTGAGTTTTCTTTAATTCTGATGGAACTGAGTAAAAAAACGTATCAAAGCATTCTTCAGTCTTAGGAATTTTGACATTGTTAAGTGATAAAACCATTTCATTAGCTGATTGATATACTAAAACAAAATCTACTTCCTCTTCATTTTCATTTTCAAAGTTTAAAAGTATACATTCCTCTTGTGTGACTTCACCATAGTTATTTTTGGTCTCTAATGGTATATCATTTGGTAAAGTATCTTCATTGTGTTTTGCCAATATATTTGTAATTTTTGAACCTGCGCATGAACGAAGACAAGGAAAACTATTTGACGGATCGCAAAATTCTTCAATAAATAGGATAGTTTCCTTTGGGCCTTTACACATTTCTGGAGTTTTTCCATTGCCATATTTTACAAATAATAATACATGACATAGTGAAATAAAAAGCTTAAACATTTTGCTCACTATAACTAACAACACAGATTTTAAAACGCAACCGTTTAAAATGCAACAGTTAAAAAAGCTGAATAAAAACTTTTCAAAGAAAAATATTTTTTAAATAGCATATAAAATGCTCTAAAAATACAAGTGTCAGTATTGAGCGCAATAAATGGTTTTCTATTTACACATTAAAACACCAAAATAACAGGATAGTAAATAAAATGTTATTTCTAAAAATATATATTTCAAGAATACCTGACATTAAAATTATCCTCTTTTGTTCCATTGGTCATTTATTCATTTTTATTCCTTTATTTTTAAAATGATGTCTCACACCAGGTATGACCAACCCGCGATCCGCCAGGATGTTTTATGCGAACCGAAACTTGTTTTTTTTTATAAACCATGAAATAAATAATAATTAAACTAAGTTGTTTAATAACAGCAACACACTATACATTTCTGGCAGGGCGAAAATTTATATCAAAATATAAAAATCTTATTTTAATATGACCCAAATTGATTGTAATATAACATTATATACAGACAAAAATTAAAATTCAACATACAGTACCCATAAGTAATACACATCGGGCTTAAGAAAGATACTGTCGGCCATAATCGGCTTACTTCCGCTTTGTAGGCGTCGTCTCTGTCATTCATACACGTATTCCGTCGCGATTTGTCAAGCGTTCTAGGGTGTGGTCGCGTCCACTTCAAAGTATATGAATGACAGAGACAACATTCTACAAAGCCAAAGCTAGCCGATGATGGCCGATAGTCTCTTTCTTAAACCCGATGTGTATTACTTATCGCCGGGTACTTGTACATATATACATAAATAATTATTTTCATATAATAGGTATCCAAAATAATAGTATTTATTTATTTATTTAGGTATGTACCGGACAGGTACAAAGACTGTAGAATAGGTTGTTGGTTGCCGCGTTACGCTCGAAGAATCCACGTCGCGAATTCCGTTTCGAAGATCCAGCAGAAGAAGAAGAGCAGGGAGAGATTCCTCTCAGGCAGCTTGATGTAGGGTAGCGGGTCTCAAGTAAAACACGGTAAAATCGGTATTACTGAGAAATGTATTTCAACGAGAACACAGTGAGAAGTGATGAGAAGTGATTTACAAAATTGGTCCCTTCTATATTAATGGTCAGTCGGCCGTTACAAGCGCCCATTGCCCGTGAAATACGACAACTTTTGGGGTTTGGGCCACGCTTACGCCGACTGAACCCGGACCTACCCCGATCGCACCGCTTCGCAAGTCACATATTTCCAATGCGGTCGCGAATGCAATCGGAGTCAAACAGACATACATTCAACATAGTAAATTCTACACATTATTACAACACATATAGAATTACATGACAGTTATACATATACCTTTCAAATACAGATACAGGAACAAAACAGATTTACATACAGGAACATTTGCATTACAAACATTTACATATACAAACATATTTGCATACAATTACAACATAATATAGCATTTAACATACACAATTACAGGAACAAATGAATTATAACATACAAGTTTAATGATACAGATCTACACACGATGTCCTTTTCATCATATCACATACACACACACACGGCCGACGGCACACGTCCGATACAAGGTATTTATGTAATATGACACTTAAACAATGCGAATTTGATTTATATTCAATAAAAAAAATCAACGTAAGAATTTGTCCACCCTCATGATTCAGTGATTAAGTCATATGGCTCACTAACCAAGGGTACCACGTTTGATTCCTGGTGGTGCCACAATATTTCCACTGTAATTCAGGGCTGAAAATATCACTTTTACCTAAAATACCTTTTGGTAACGCTTTGTAGCAGACTATTAGTGAGTCTAGAGTATACGTGACACAGTGCTCTAGGGTGATAGTTTCGCTTTTATTTTACTTTAATTTCACTCAATTTGAAGATTTATGATATTTGACTCATTTACGATGTTTTACAGTCTTAGTGTCATGTCATTATATTATTGATTTTGTGACTATTTATCTTGTACATATAAGTTATTGCTGACGAATCTTTCAAGAGAAATGGATTAGCCAATATTTTTTATTGAAATAAATAATAAGCCAGTTTTGTTTGGCAACTAAACTGAATGAACTCTTAAAGAATTTATCATTAAAAAGCATTGTAATTCTAAGCATGCATCTATCTAGATGTGATTATTAGAACGTCAATTGAGTGTAGACAAAATCACCGAACTAAAAAGAATACTTTCAGGTCAATAATTACTTTTTAAGAGCATGTCCTCCTATTGGGAATGATTAGTGAAATTGAGTGATGCAATTGCTGAAATTATCACCAAGAAGTCAAAATCATTATCGGATGACGAATTTGTTAAATAATGTTTGCAGAGTTGAGAACATATGTGTCGACATATTGATGAAATAGGCACTTTAACATGTTGATCGCCAACACGTTTTACTTAAAATTGTTAAAAAAATTATTATTTGTTTTTTTGTAGTATTTGATAGGATATGTAAAAATGTATTGTTTTTATTTATTTTGATTTTTTTACGAGGATTATTGGTTTTTTTGATATGCCGGCCACTGGTGACCGTTACGGCACCAATAGATTGATTTATTGCAATGAGCCGGGCCGGCCAATTTGCCGGCCACCTATCTTGCTCTACCATGCGCGGGTGACTGCTCGCTAGTTTGTTTTTGGTTACAACATTGACCGTTATTTGATTCGATTTCAATTAGTCACTCTTATTAGCAGTGTCGCGAGTTGTGTAACGTTAAAAATAAACCAAAACCTATCGTGTTACAGTGAATAAGCTATACTGATACGATACCTGGTAATATAGTGATAAACTAACATCATTTTGCTGCCCCCAAAATGTATTTTGACGATTTCGACATATGTCATGAAGATATTTTGCAATTAGAGGAAATCGAAACACAGCATAGTAGAAATTGGAGGTCATCAACCGAAAGTAATAATTCTTTGTTAAATCATGGAGGACGAAACAAAAGAAAAAGACGCCACATTTTATCAGAAACTGTAAGTGAAGATGAGTTAATAAAAGCATCAACCACAGGCACAGGTAATGCCCCATCCTCAGAAAAATGGTTTCATCCAAAGAGCCACCAGCCAAGTATGATTGCATATACAGAAATACCAGGTATGACACCTCTCAGTTTGAGACATTCCATGCGCGATTCAAAGCCTGAAGACTTTTATAAACTTCTAGTACCAGACGAAGTTTTTGAAAAAATAGCTTTACAGACGAATTTGTATGCTCGACAGGTACTTCAAAATATAACATTGAAAAGAGGATCTCGTTTACATGATTGGAAACCGACGATAAAGACTAGATAAAAATATTTTTAGGCCTGGTTTTATATATGGGTCTGGTAAAATGATCTAAAGTGAGTGACTATTGGTCAAAAGACTGAATGTTTGGTCAACAATTTGCTAAAACTACAATGAGTCGAAACAGATTCGAAGTGCTGTTACGAATGGTTCATTTTTTGAATAATGAAGAAGCCAATAAAAGTTTGAAATGTTTCAATAAAGAACATCATTATTGCTAAATTTTCATTTTTCGTAATTTTTATACCTTACATTTTTATAACTTACATAATTTTCATTTTTATGTCAATAAAAACACATTTACGATTTTATAAAAAAGTTGTTTTTTTTTCATCACATTTGTGAGCCTATATTTTGTGACTTGGAAGAATTATTCTCAGGCCAAGTTGCAGTAATATACTGAAGGGCCATGTCGGTCACTGCATATAGAAAAATCCATAGTACGCGTGCCCGCTGGCACTGTATAACAACTCTAAGTTAGGCCTTCCTTGTCGGTTACCGGCGACCCCCACGGCACCCTTAAAGCAATTCAGTGCCGGTAACCGGTGACCCCCATGGCGATCAATGTGTTAAGTGTAGAGAACACCTTAAAATCATGTGAACATCACGAATCACGGACAGCCACCTAAAAAGATAACTCTGTGTTGCCACTTTATCCATTAAGCCAGACAAAGATAGTCTTTTGAATAAGAACAATGGCATACTTGAATTTTTATTATAATATTAATCATAAATATTTAATAAAATGTTGAAGGTACTCTTTTAATAGACCAAAGATTTTTTTTAAATATATTCCCATTTTAAATAACCAATAAATTATTTCAGATTTGTACAATTAATTCAAGAAATTATAATAATTATTTGGGATGGACTTTCTGACGATGGTCTGTCTGGAATGTGAAGTAAGCGAGGTTTGATTCGAGTACGGGGTAAAAAGTTAGAAATTTTCATAAGACATCTGTATTTTTGTATCCTTACCAAATAATATTTTTGTTTTTACTTTCATTAGAATCTTTTGTCGTTCATCAATAGATGGCAATTCAGTTTATTTTCATCAAGTTTGCATTTGCTGCTTGTTTTGTATAAAACATAACAGATAGGAGACATCCAAGTAATTGTAGAGATGGGAAGCATATTTAATTTTAGAACTAATTCTCGGTTGTATTTCAAAGAAACAAATATTTTTCTGGATTTCTCCAAATAATATTTTTATTAACTGCTAATTTGGTATTTGAAGAAAGTGTATATTCACAACCACAAATCTTTTATTTACTAAATATGGTAGTTTCTGGTTGTAAAAAAAAACAATCAAATTTTGAATGGAAAAATCAATATTATTACAAAGACATTGAAAATAATTTATTGATTGAGTAAAAATAATTGCTTATATTGTAGTTGTGTTCTAATTTATTTTATAAATTATGAAAATATTTTTTTTTTTAAGGATTTTTGCAACATAATATTTTAGAAAAATATAATTAAAAATAACAAATAAAACGTGATCCGTAAAAAACTACCGATCTAGTGTAAAGAATATTTTTAACTACTACCGTCTGCTCAATGAATTCTATTTAAATGTCAATTAAAATTGTGTTGAGAAAATTCTTATTCTTTATGTATTGTGCCGATTCCTGCGTTAACGATTATTACATTAATCATACATGGAATTTATCAGTGTTTCGAGATAAAGAATAAATCTTCGAAATTGTCTTTTAAATATCAATCCGTTTTATTTGTTGTATCTGCTAATTGTTATTTAAGAAAACTAGGAGTATATACTACTGGTCAATTAGCAATTGCTGGTTTATTCCGTTTTAAAACACATTAATTATTCATTTACTAAAACGTTTCCTTGTATTTTGCGGGTTTATTCTCATAATATCTTCCAGCGCGCAGAAAAATTGTTTAATAATTTTGTTTCTTAAGTTGAGGGAAATATTTACATTTGAGCTTTATATAATGAAAATAAAATGTAAAATCGTGAGACAAAATGAAGACAGGAATCATTTAGCGATGGAAATATTATAAATCATAATAATTTCATTATAAATCATAATAAATAAATCATAATAATTTCATCCATGGCTAGAAGTTGAAGGAGATTTTGATAGCGGTGTCATTCTAAATTTTTGTATGTTTTTTTTTATGTGACATAATTTTATGCAAAGTTATATGGATTCATATTTAAATATTGTTAGTTTATAAAGCACTAGTATTTTTTTAAAATCAAATTTAATGCTACCTATATTATTTTTCCAGTTTTGCAATCTTAATAGATTTATTGTTAGATATTGATCATATTTTTTGTTTTTTTTTAATACTTTAAACCAGTGCTCCGCAACCTTTTCTCACCTACGACACACCAAAATTCTTCCTAGAATTCCGCGGCACACCAAAAGCTAAAATATATAGGTATTAAATTGATACACAAATGTTGTAATAAATTTTAGTTTTTTATTTGAAAAGTATACATACATAAAAATGTAACATATTTATTTTTACGCAATCTTAATAATTATTATAAAATAATAATTAATTAATGTGATACCTGCGCTTGTTTCAATGAATACAAAAGTTTTATATTCGGCTCGATTTTTGACAGCGCAACCCGAAGTTCTTGGTCAAGACCTTTTAAGCATGACCGCTTATCATTTTTGAGTTGAAAAACGGCAATTCATCCATCCGTGCAAACAGCAATGCAATTGCTCGATTGAATATTATATATTTTGAAGAAATCATCGGTCACTTGAAAAATTTCTTCACCGGTAGTTCGCTCTGGAACCTCCTTACGAAATAAATAATGTTCTTTAATAAAGTCCTCGTCAACGAAACGTACAATAGCTATCAGCTGTGCTTTATTTTTAATATCGGTTGTTTCGTCGATCTGAAGCGCAAAATTTTCAGCCAATAACAGTTTTCTAATCAGTGTTCCTAAAATATCACTTGACATATCGTGAATACGTCTTTTAACAGTATCGGCAGACAACGAAACTTTATTCACTTCCTTTACTTCATTGGGCCCAAGCATAAGTCGAACAATTTCCATGCATGCTGGTTTAGTAAATATTTTATGTAGTCTTCGTCGTACTTTCTTTTCACTATCTTCTTTGGTTTTTTTGTAACACTTGTGCTGGGTTCTTCATCATCTGTACGTGAAGACGGATCTTTTCCACGTAAAAATTTATCCATATTTAAAGGGGTATACAACTAAATGTGTATCACACGAAGTACGCTAACCACACACAATTCAGCAACACAATTAATAGTAATTATCGTTAATGGTAGAAACTTGTTTATTTAACTTTGTGTTGTTAAAATAGTGACAGCTCTGCACACGACAGTAATGACGGACGAGTGAACGTGATGTAACGCGTGTAAATGCAGTATAACGCATGCGCATGAGTCTTTAGCGACGCGCATAAGGATCATTTTTCTTTGTCTATGACTAATTTGGTGCGGCCATGGTGTGTACAAAGCACACTACGCAGTTTTCAACAGTTGGCACCAGGCGCTGGGGGATCATTGAAAAATTATTTAATTATAATAATTATTCTATACTACATTTTGAAAAATAGACAATATTATGAAAAATAATTTGTCATTGTGTATTAAATACATAATGAAAAATTGTAAAATGTCAAATACATTGAATTTGACCGCGGCACACCTGTATCCGGCTCACGGCACACCAGTGTGCCACGGCACACCGGTTGCGGAGCACTGCTTTAAACTACTAAAATTAAATAAATACTTCACTTCGTGACAAATTTGATGGACTTTTTAACAATAACAATTATTCGTTATCGAACCAAACTATAAATCATACAACGGGTACTAGACATTAGGCAATTCAAGCCTTTTTTAGATGTGGGAAGCAAATTCAAACTGAATTTTTTTTCGTTTCAACATTTATCAAAGGATAAAATTATTGTCTTCCCGGACCATAAATATTTGCTAACAAAAAAGCAAAGAACTGTACTTAATATTAGTATTATAAATATTGATCTTGGCTAACATGTGTTGTATAGTTTCAATGCTAGGAAAAATATTTTCTTCAAAACCATTGTGTTGTTTCCAAAAATAATTATGAATCTTTAAAAAATATCGTTGAACATTGCATGATTCTTAATGTCACCAAGTTATGTTTGCTTTTATAGCCATACTTTTTTGTAGCCAAGGGATTTATAATATTTTGGAACAGTGCATTATAAAATATATATTACGACTTATTTTATAAAACTAGATTTTACTGATTTGGTATTTTTCTTAACTTCAAAATTTTTGAACAACCGATTCGGTGAATCGTGCCAAAATTTAAAGACTGACGCGAACTGGCTGAATGACAACACTAGATTTTGGGAAGAAGAATAAAATGGGCATCGACAAACACGCTACGTCACTGTATACTTTTTTCATTAAATACAATTTAAATTAACAATCGTTATTATTTTACTTTGTCTAGGACTTCATTGTATATTATTACAATATTGATTTCATACAAGTTTTATCCAATCTAATATTGATTCCATTTAAACATTTATTACAATTTTACGGCTGAAAATTAAATATATAAGTAAGTCCAATGAAATGTGAAAATCTTATTTGAAATATCAATATTTCAATAATAGATAGTTTACATTATGAAAGCATTCAAATGTTTCAAATTGTTCTCTTTTAACGGTTTTATTTTTATAGTTAACTTTCACCTATTTTTCATTCCATTAACTAAAAACACATTTTGAATAAAATGACTTACAAATCAAAATATTATTTTAGTTCTCTAGTTTTGTATACCGAGAGTGTCGTTTTCATATGATTGCTCACGACTGACTCGTTTTATGTCAGTGTCTTCGCGCCCGTCGAGAGTTGGTATAGATAGCGCGAGTGAAGCTTGCAGTTTGTCAACAATGTTCGTTTTATAAGTGTTCCGAATGATTTTTGACAATCTCGCGTAAATAAAAATATATCGCGAGTGTCTCGTGTTAAATAAAAAAATGGCTATGTGTTCTGTTTCAATTCGTGCTTTGTGTATATTATTTGTGTGCTTGATTTTAAATGGATTTACTTTGAATTTGGCCTTCGCTGAACCACTTTGTAAGTATTTTCAAATATTTTTGTTTGTTTCGTATTATTTGTCACATTAATTAGATATTACAATAAATAAAGTTAGACCAAATAAAACTGTTTTAATTCGTTTATTTTTAAAACAATTTTTGACTTTTGTGAAAGATCCGTTAATACATGTTTACAATGTGACGGACGGCCTTGGTTTCTATAAATTATATAAATAAACAATAGTTTATGGCATTATTTTGCTATTTTCTTATGATTTTTCTCCAATATTTTAACTAGACTATTATTCAAACGGTTTTACTTTGAAAATAACAGTGAATCTCCATTTTTAGGTTATGGGGGTGTTACCCTTAGCAAAACAATATTTGCAGGACTTTGTCGACTTCAGTCATTTCCAGTTTCCAATGAAAATATTGTATGATATAATATTTAAGCTAATATACTTCTCGTCGCTTGCGGGAGACAACAGCTGCTATACGAGTAAATTGAACTTTTATATAGTTCTCAATATGAGTTATCTTCCGGAATTCCCGTCTGTTTTAAACTATTTTAGATTTATTGAGGTGTTGAAAAATTATTATTGAAATTCATATTTATATTATACATTTTTAATACTATTCAAATAGTAATAAAAAAATCTATATTTAATTTATCGTCTCGAAAGACCGTGTAAGAAAGATAATTAATTGTCTGTAGTGGCATAGTCAATTTTATGCAATGGCACAGTCAATTGTCTGCAATGGCACAGTCAATTGTCTGCAGTTAGTATAGCTTGTCTGATATAAGAAGATCGTATCTTTGTAGTCCTGCAGAAATATTTATTACAGCGTATTTTCAGCAGCCGCCACTTTATCCTTACACACGTTTTTGTTGTAATATATTAATCTTTCATGATGGGTTCGATTCCCGAATTAACGCATTTGACAAGTGAAACGACGCTATATAAAGTATCCTTTTATTATTATGAAAAAAGCGACTAGGCAACAAAAGTTTGGCATTGTTTCTAGCCAAGTCTATGTTAATTTTCTTCTGCAAAGCAGATGTCGCCTTTTTTGTGTATCTACTGACTCGACTTCTAGTGAAACAGACGGAGGTACTCAAGAAACGCTCTCCCAGTCATTTTCGATAATTCTAGCTGAGAAGCTCGATGCAGCTGTTCAAGCAGCTGAGGTTAAAAAGTAAAAAAAATAGCAAGTCGAGAACTTTGATTGTCTCTCTTCCTGTCCTATCTACCTACCCCGACAGGGAAATGGCGTGATGGTATGTATGTATTTACCCTAAAATTTAAAAAAATGTAATGACAGAGACAATTGAATGAGAATTTTAGATATAGATGAAATAACTCAGGTTGTATCACGTTAACTCCAGAAAAAATAAGCCCTGCATATTACAACATTGATTTCGAAACATTAGAAATACATAAAGCTATAAGCAAAAATAATAAGTAATCAAAGAATACTTAAGATTACACCCCTCTTATTTTTCTTTAAGTCAATAAATAGAGCACGCACACTCCCGATGTGAAACACGACACCAATCTGACCTAAGCATTGCTCTCGTAACAAACTGGGATCATTCCGCCTGAATAGAGGAGCCTCGAGATAGGAGGTAGAAACATGTGTTGCGGGGTTTCATGTAATTAATGGACTAAAAAAGTAGTTTATTATAATATATTCTACATATAAAGAATCACAAGAATACTGACGCGACAATCCTAGACACTCAACCGCTTGGGATTGTCTATCATGGAAAATTTAACCCACGTTTAAACGACTTTTCAATATTATTCAACTAATACCGAATAGTGTAATTATTGTGGGGTTACGAAATAGTATTATGCAAACTGGCGACCTTCGTGAGAAGCTTTCATTGCTTGCGAAACAGGTTGAATCTGTGAAGAATATAACACAATACATTTGTAGTGTTTTGTCACTAAACTTGTGGAATTTTTATTTTATTTAATAAAGTAATCTATAGTATATATATAATACATACGTTTGCCAAAGGCTATATATACCTATATGCAAATGTATATCTTAAGAACTAATCTAATTTGTATATTATAACTATGAACGAACTTAATTAAAATTTCCTACATGTAATTTTTATTTTTAATAATCTTTATATTTAATTTCTTATAAATACTTGACACCTTCATACTAACTTATAACTAGATAACAATTTTTACAAATAATTGTTTTAAAACGAATTATTTATCACGTACATGTTCACTCGTTCGAGCTACTTGCATTTCATCACCTTCACTCAGACCTTGGTCCTCCCAGCCAATACTATAAGTGGACTAGTCAGGCAACAGATGATGCTTATAACGGAAAGGTAGGTCGGACTTACTCTCGATAGCCCCTGGATCAGCGACTTGAGGATTGCTGTGGTCTTGTTGGCTTTTATAGAACTTCACGGTCCAAGCGAGGATGTGGTGCTGGAGGGTTTCTTCGGGAGAGGTTTGTTCTAGGATGGGTGTTACTTGTAGAATGTATAACATTACGCTTTCGTTGTATACAATGTTTATTTATTTTACATTTAATATAAGTTTAACTAAGATCATGGTGTTTGGCCAGGAGGATCACGTCTTACATTGAACGGTGCTGATATAGAGAGAGTGAAAAAAATAAATGCCTTGGAAGTATCCTAGTGGAAAACCTAGACCCAGAAACCGAAGTCAAGTACATAATTGAATCATCTCGTGCGACTTTTAATAAAATGAGAAGCGTATTCTGCGACGATAATCTGAACTTGAAACTTCGACAACGGTTAGCCAAATGCTACGTTTGGTCAGTGTTATTGCATGGAGTAGAATCATGGACCCTCAAAGTAAGTAGTATGAACCGACTAGAAGCTTTCGAAATGTGGATGCACCGGAGAATGCTACGGATACCCTAGACGGATATGGTCAGCAACACAAGGGTTCTTCAAAGAGCCAAAGTTGATCGAGAGTTGCTGACTAATATTAAAATTCAAAAGGTGTCCTACTTGGGTCATGTACTTAGAGGAGCAAAGTACAAATTACTGCACCTGATTATCCAAGGCAAAATAGAAGGCCGAAGAGGTGTTGGCAGGAGGCAAATCTCCTGGCTCCGCAATATACGTGATTGGACTGGCATAAGGGGCGTTGGAGATCTTTTTCGGGCTGCCGGGGACAAAGATATCTACTCTCAAGTGATATTCAACGTTGGGGGGACCTGACATGACACTGAGAAGAAGATAGGTTTAACCCAATCAATAGATAACCGAAAAGGAATATCGTATTTTTAAGCCAATCAAATGTAAATGATTATGTATCTTTATTCTGTACATTTGTTGTCGATATTTTCAGTATCTCAGTTGTTGCCGTTGAACGCTGGCCATTCACAAAATGCTCAGGTCTCCGATCCATGCGAGAAAATTGAGAAGATCAGGGATTGCATTACCCATTTAACGTTCAAAATACTTCTTATAACATATAATCAAGATTAAAAAAGCAAAAGTGAAACCGCGATTTCGTGTTTTATCTGTGAGAAGGCGGAACAATGGAGACCATATTTTGTTATGTGGATTAAGTGCGGATCGGAAGCTCCGTGGGAGTGTTTCCGGCGATAAAAGTGAAATATCTGCGTAACATTCTATGATACTTCGTGGTGTACTGGTTTTAAGCAATCCCATTTGACCGTGAACTATTGTCAATCCATCGTGTGGATGGACGACATTTCTGCGTGTGAAGGCATATCGTACACGAACTACTGTTTGTTTTGATTTACTCGTAATCACACAGTTGAGATCTATTTTAATCGCGGAAATCTTTTATTTAACACTTCATCATCCCCAAGGGTCATATTTGGGGCCTACGCTCTTCCTAATATTTATCAAAGATGTTGGTTCAGTAATAAGTATACCACTCTATGTATTTATTATTCGCTAATGGTTTAAAAGTCTTCAGTAAAATTTCATCTTACGAAGACTGTTTACTCCTTCAGTCAGACTTGAACGCCATTTGGGAATGGAGTCAAACAATAAACTTAATTTCAATATTTCAAAATGAAATCTCTTGTCTTTTTCTAGAGCAATGACTTTTAAATATCATATATATCCTCTGAACAGTCTTATGATTTAAAGAGTAGAACGCATTAATGTTTCGGGTATTCATTTTAACGGAAGGCTCTCATTTGGTCATTATGTTGAAGAACTATATGAGTCTGCTTATAGGGTAACTAGGGTTTGTGATACAAGTCTCTCAGTCATTTGTGGGTGGATAGATTCTCAGATCCCTCTACAATGCGCTGGTTCGTAGCAAGGTAGAATGTGGAGCATTGGTATGGAGCCCACGGTGGATTCGTTACTGTTAAAGCAGGACTTTCTCCACCACAAATGGTGGAGAAAATTCAGATTATTTTTTAACGTTTGTCTTCTTCTCTACTTAAAACTTTTCAATAACGGAGCGAGTCTAACATTAGTTAGTTAATAGTTCCAGAGTATCACTGCATGGACAGTAAAGAACGAAGGTTAAAAAGAAGAACGGTGAACTGGGAAAGCTAATAAACAATATCTACATGAACGTAGCATAAATCCATGATAAAAAAGACGGTGAATATTTTCAGCGAGATAAGACAGGGTGACGGGACAGTTAAGGATACATTGCAATAGTGACAATATGTGAATTTTGTGTCTGTTTCTCATATTCAACCAATTAGGTTCTTTTTGATATGAAGGGATATTATCGTACGAGTATTTTCTCAGGTTAAAGATAAATTTCAAACATTTTGAGGACGCTGTAGTTTGTCAAGGTCAAGGTGTTCGTTCGTCAGCAATATCCAAAAATTGTCAATGTGTTTGTTCGTCCAGCAATATCCAAAGTTTGTCAATGTGTTTGTTCGTCCAGCAATATCCAAAGTTTGTCAAGGTGTTTGTTCGTCCAACAATATCCAAAGTTTGTCAAGGTGTTCGTTCGTCAGCAATATCCAAAGTTTGTCAAGGTGTTCGAAGGTGTTTCTTCGTCCAGCAATATCCAAAGTTTGTCAAGGTGTTTGTTCGTCCAACAATATCCAAAGTTTGTCAAGGTGTTCGTTCGTCAGCAATATCCAAAGTTTGTCAAGGTGTTCGAAGGTGTTTGTTCGTCCAGCAATATCCAAAGTTTGTCAAGGTGTATGTTCGTTCAACAATATCCAAAGTTTGTCAAGGTGTTCGTTCGTTAGCAATATCCAAAGTTTGTCAAGGTGTTCGTTCGTCAGCAATATCCAAAAAACGATTTATTTTTGTATTTTTTCATCTTGTTATGTTTTGGTCGTTATTGACTTTTGATTGAGCTTAAACTGTGGATGTGTTGATTTAGAAAAATATATTTTAATCTTGTTTGTATGCAACTGTACTTTTCTTTCCATACGAATGCCAAAAGTGACGCCCGGTGTGGTACGGTGTGGGCTGCCCGTCTTGAGGCGATCCCGTATCGTATTAGTGGCTGTGTGATTCAATTTTTGTGAGAAATTTGACGTATGTACTTGCATAGTTATGTGTTGTTTAAATGTCTTATTGTGATTGTATATTTTATTTGGTTTTAATGTAATAGTTTTTTTTTACTTTTGGAATATTTGTCTTGTGTACTGAATAAAACACTCGCTAGTTATTTTAAAATTTTATATTTTTAAATATGTGAAGTATATTGTACAGTTGATGAATGAATGAATAAATAAATGAATTATTTTTAACACAAAACGTATCTTCAAACAATATGCATTTAGTGACTAACCGCAGCATACCGCGGTCTGAATATGTGTATATGGGATTACGGTTTTTTCTCAGTTACGGGAAGGTTAAATAAAATTTTCATACATATTTCAAACAATTAACTAGAGCTCAAAAAAATGATTTTATTGTGGAACCCCCTGGTTTAGACTAAATATTCCCAAAGCGGGGTTACCATCTCGCAGGACGCGCTTGGAACACAAAGGAGGAGCGCACCAAGAGGTATGGAGGACGGTAGAAACATTTTTTTAATAGACCAATTTGATAAGTAGATTTATGAAAGGTATATTGTAATTTTTTGGGCATATAATATAGTATAATCGAGTTGAAAATGAGTTGTGAAAGACAAATATTTTGATGTTTTTATGCATAAAGGGAACTCAAAACACATTTAGATGCTAAGGGACACCTTCACGGCTTCCTGAAGCCATCCATCCTTACGTATCTAGACAGGATGAAGAAAGAGAAGATCGGCAACGACGGGTATCATCCACCCATCCAAACCGATCTCAACGAAGTTTATATGAACTATTCAATCAATGATCCAGGGTTTCAGTCTGATGTTCACTTAAATCTTTCTTTCGACAATTAGAGGATTGAGGGTGGGAGATACATTTATAGGGAAGGGAAGGAAATAAGGAAAAAAGTCCCTTATTTATCCGGGCTTGAGAGCGACACCTTCATTCAATTAAAAGCGTCCATCTAGGTACGATGGCAGAGTTATACGAGTATAACAACCACTATATCGTTGGTTTCAACGTTTTAAAAATAAACCCTTTGCTGTCGTAATAAATTAATTCCCTAGTGTCCGAAGGCAACCCGCCCTTTAATAAAGGCTCTGTTGCCTGGCAGACCCACACGCGAAATGCCGTGGCTCCAGTTAATATAGTTAATGTTTTCGCGACTAATGCTCGCCTTGTTTTATGGGACTGTAAGGGAAAAAATATAATTAAATAAAAGTTCCGTCCAGTGTTGGTTCAAAGCTGCGCGGCCCGCAGCTCATGAAATGTTACCGCGCACTACGCCGAATTAATTCTCCGGGTATTATTCTGACAAAATAAAGATCTCCCCAATTTTTTCTGAGAGAATTATTTATGGCACCACAAAAATAATCTAATTATTTCTAAGAATTTTAAGTACGAATAACATATGTTGACCCTGGATCGTAATAATTAGTACTGACATCAATCACCGAGCAGCTTCCATGTATTTGAAATTTCGTTTCAAAATATTTTAGGGGATGGGTGGGTACCTAATAAGTTATGTTGTTTATTTCGTTGGTTAGCTGAAAACCACCCCCAAAATATATGCACTTTATTTTAGATCAACGAAATAAAAATATATCAGTGCAGTACCCGGTGGTAAGTAATACACATCGTTTGTAGAGCGTTGTCTCTCTCGCACGATGCGCTAACAATCCGGTATCGTAGTCACGATGCGGTTAGCGCATCGTGTGAAAGAGACGACGCTCTACAAACGATGTGTATTACTTACCGCCGGGAACTGTACCTACCTAATATATACGTGTATACATACCATCACACCATTTCCCTGTCGGGGTAGGCAGAGAGGACAGAGCGCCATACTTTCCTGTCTCGGCACATCCTTAGCATCTTCATCCATACACCATCTCATATAACTTCAAAGATTTATCTGACTACGTTTTCGTCTTTCAGAATCTCATTTTGATCTAACCATACTTTCCTTAGTTTTCCTGTGTTTCGTTAGTCTTTCTTCATTCATTCGTTCTACATGCCCAAACCTACTCAACGTACTCTTCTTCATCTTACTTCACACATCAGCCTTAAATTGACATTCATCCCTTATCATGTCATTCCGTATTCTGACATACTTTGTCACTCCAAGTATTCTTCTCAATGCACGCATCTCTACAGAATTTATTCGACTCTTCTCGTATTTTTCAACATCACCGTTTCATTCCCATATGTTACATTAAAGTTGGCATCAAAATTATATTGTGTACTATCATCTTAGTAGAATTTGATACTATCCTGTTCGAGTATATATGTTTTAGTGCCCCTTTTACTTTGTTTCCTCTCTCTGCACGCCGTTCGATATCGTTTTTAACTCTTCCATCATCGGTGAAAATACTACAAATAGTAGAATTCCTCAACTAGCTTCAATCTTTCATTTTTCACCCATATGTCGCATTTACTTTTCGTTTCACAATTTTCTACCACCATACTTAATAGGAAACAATAATACTACGACACTATGTACAGTACCCGGCGGTAAGTAATACACATCGGGCCATCGTGCGACAGAGACGACGCTCTACAAAGCTATGTGTGTTACTTACCGCCGGGTACTTATAAGTAGGTTGTCAGGCATTGCCCTCACCTGGGTTGAATCTTATTTGTAAAATAGACGGCAATCTGTTATCAGGAAGAATATTTTCAGGATATTGTAAATTATGGTGTACCACAAGGATCGGTACTGCGGCCGCTGCTTTTTGTTTGTCATAGTTATCATACCAGTTGTCTCATTGGCACGGAGAGTTCTGCATATCAGGTGTACGCGAATAATACTCTGATAAGATTATGTAATCAAATTGGATAAAATATAAAATATCGAAGGTGCATGGATGTAGAAGAGGCTAAGGCTGTATTTCGAGATATGAAAGTCTGGCGCTATGTCATCTCAACCTACCACGACACGGAAATGGCAAGTAATTTTTAAACAAAATTTTGTTTATAGTTTTAGAGGAACAAAATCGTTACTTACCAATTGTTTTATTTTGATAAATGAATAACTATGAATTTTAGAAAGTGTGACATTTTAGTCAATAAATTATTTTTTAGCGCACGAAAAAAAAAGCTATTGAAACTGCAAATCAGAAATATTTCATTCCACATAGCAAGTAAAAATAAATAGAGGGAAAATTGGCTATACCCATACCCATTGAGCGAGCAACGCGCGGGTGCGTGTGATATGACAAAATTCAGGCATTCTTAAATGAAGATTATTTTTCAGATATCACTACTGTTTTAAACTCCAATAGTTAAAAATATTTTTCGGAGTTACTGCCAAATCGAGTTGACTTCAATGATGGCTGACGTTTCGAGGACGTTGCAACCTTCATCCATATTTGGTAACATCTTTTGAAATCACTCTCAGGATGAAGCCTGTAAGGCCTTGAAAACGCCGGTCATCATTAAGACCGAATCAACACAGCAAACAACTCGGAAACACATTTTGAACTTAACTATTTTTTCGTCTATTTGCATTTGTTTCAAAGTAAAGTTAACGCGTTACAACTAGCAAACTCCATTCTAAGAGTTGCTATAAAGTAACTCCATTACTCATTTCTACTTATTTGAGTAAAGTAGCATGTATAAGAAAAGTAACTATAATAGTGCTTCTTTTTAAAAGTCGCTTTAACAGCACTAATTTATTTATTAAATAGACGCAAGGTGAATATGCAGAGATGGGGTTTCTTGAACTGAAGGAAAATAATAAAAGGACAATTTATAATATAGAACACCGTTTAGAGGGCAAACTTTCTTCAAGGGCGTTCTTACTCAGGATTTGAACCCGCTATTATTAACAGATTTAAAACATTATAAAATAAATATGTACTCTTCATCCCTTGTTGGTATTCGTAGTCCAGCATCCACTCGCCATTCCAATGTCAATTAAGTTGAAAAGCCATGCTGTGGCGTGAAGTTTGTTTTTTTAAGTGAGAGCCGTTGCACACCAGCGAACTCACCGGACACACCGCTGTACTGGATCCAATGGCACACCTGAAGTGAGACGATCGGAGCACACCGTCATGTTTTTTGTTTTTCCTTTTTTTAATAAATATATATGACCGAAGTCATGGGTATCCTTATACTCCCGAGTACTAAGCTAAAAAAATACCTATGTTATTCGAAGGGATTGGCACAGTGCGGGGCTCGAACTGGCAACCTTCCGCACGGAAGTCCAGTGCGTTATCGAGCGGGCATACACTTCAATACATCCATAAATTGGGTGTACGGATAGGAAGCCAGTGGCTGCGTGTATACATTCAACACGTTTGGAATGAAGTTAGCAACGAAAATGTTGTCCTAACGACATCTATCCGCAAAATACGAACTAATTTTAGGACAACATAGTTTTTCCTATCTGTATGAAACCGGCTTGTTTAAGATGTTACTAAAATCATCACCATTTTAATTCGCGGTTGCTTAAGTTTCTTTGGAAATATCTCATCTTGCCAACTTCATTTCGCTATTCCCTTACGTCAAATGAGAGTTTGACCCAAAGGTTGACGACCGCTATCTAAAAAACAAGGTATCGTATGAACACGCGTGCAGAAAATTCTCAAGGGTTTTTGTCACGGAAAATAAAGAATTTGCCTTACCCTAGCAAAATTTACGTAATTACTAAATAGATGAAAAAAAGGAAATTGAATTTCCGTTTTTTTTTTGTCAACTAACCCGAAGCATCTTGAAGTGGTTTGACCACCAAACGATGTTAGAAACATTCTCTCCGATTTTTCAGCCATAAAGTTCTCCGCCGACAAAGCCCTCGTCTTCCTAATACAGGTCAAATCTCAGTATAACAATGCCGAAATAACGAATTTTCAGAATAACGAATATTTTTTATTGAATAGAACGAACGTTTTAACGAAATGAAAATTACAGTATAACATTTTCCTGCTAAAAACGCCGCTGAGGGGGATCAAACCAACGGGCTTGGGTGGCACAAGTAATATTTAAAAAAAATGGCTTCTAAATGTCGATGTTCGAAGGAAGGTATAAAAAAGAAAAAGACACTTATTTTGATTTAACATACAAACTAGAAGAACATGTTCAAGCTGAATTTTTACTTCCAAATTGTACAGTATTTTTGCAACCTTTGAATCTGGAAATTATGCATGCAGTAAAAATGTATAGTGAAGATGATATTGAAAATGAAGTTATGCCATATTATTGAAAATGAAGTTATGCCATATTAAGGTTTTATAAGGAAGTCATGAATGGCTTCGGACTTATCTAGCTTGTAGTAGTGCATTGAAAATGCAATTATGAATACTTAGGAAAATTCAGTGAAGTCAAAATAACAGCACTTTTTGAAAATAATTAAATTTACTGTATGTGTAATTTTTTTTATTCTGAAATAAAGAAGTTTTTTTTAATACTTTATTTTTCTCCAATATTCAGTATAACGAAAAAAAACTTGGTCCCATGAATTTCGTTATAATGAGATTTGAACTGTATTATGTTACTTCTCTTTCTGGATTTCTCAATGTAAAACAATAATAGATATTTGTTGTTTTACACTAACGGATTTTATGTACCTTTATACTGTAACAGCTATATTTGTGTGGAAATTCATTTGTTTGGCAAGAGTTATCAGGTGAGAGCAGCTCAGTTTATTACTTTATTGATGGATTTGTTTAATCTAATAGCAATACAAAGGAGTTTGGTTTATGTTGGAAGTATATTGTTGAATATTGATAGATTTGTATTTATAATTTCACAACGCACATTCTCTCAAACGTAAATATTATAGAAAACTTGACAGTTTAAACTTAGAATCGAGGATTAAGACGTATTATTTAGGTCTGGTTGGATCATATCAAAATTATCCTTTAATGCGAAGTAGCGTTGAATTTTGTAAAGCATTTCTTGAATCATGGTGGTAAGTTTGTTGTGAAAGTTTTGCAAGGAAAATGTGATAAAGACATAATTTTGTAACGAGTTAAAAAAGATTGTAGAATATTGTCAACCGTAGTCAAATGAAAAAGGTGTATGGCAAAATATTATAGTCAACTTTCGGTGGTACGATTAACCCTGACTGAAAAAAAAACAATGAAATAGGGAAGACATAATACTTGGGCATTCTCACTCTAAGATTAATATTAACGTCATAACATTCTATACGTATAAATATAGTCGAGGGTTACGAAAAAATACTTTGTAACAAGGTCCTGAATATTCTCCTTTTAAATTATGTTAGGTTGCCCCCTCTCTGCTCATGTCCTGAGCTCGACATTCCCCGTTGGGTGAGTCATACAGGTCTCGAGTCTAGACTGCAAGGATCGGATCGATACCCGTGCCAACAGCCCCTCGGCGCTGGGAATAACCTTACCCCATTAAATGACTCAAGCCACTTTCACTTCCCCGTGATCAGCTGTTTTTGTTGCATCTTCAGTATACATCGATGAGTTTTAGACAAAAATATGTAACTTTTAGCTTAAAACCATAGCGATGTAAATAATTTACAGTATAGCCCATAGACCTCGGAGCCTCACCACTTGAAGTTTGCTCCGTTCCACACTTTGTAATATTTGGTGCATTTTTCTTGTAGGCCAAAATAATAATGTAGGTTTTCTACCATCTTAATGAATCGAACTAACTAAAGCAGTACTGATTGCGCATATTTATTAGAGGGTGACTCATGCTTAAATATTCTCGAGATTTACTACTTATTATTCCTATAAACCAATTTAACAAATAAAATAGTCCATCAAACACAACAATATGGCCCCGACACATCGCCTGACAGGTGAATGTCAAAACTATAAAATATTTTTCGCGACTATTATTGATTACTACATTAGAACGTTGATAAAAATAAATTATCACAAATCATTCTAATGTGTGTGGAATGCCCTATTTTCTTTTATTTAAATTTTATAATTTAATTATAGTGCGCACCCCATTTTATGTTCAAAAGTGAAAGAAAATAGTGCGACTTCTGTTATTTCAAATCAGAATCTAAATTATTATCGCTAATAATATGCTATTTGGGCGACATTTGTTTTTTTTATTTGACATTTTTTCATTTCTTACGAACTTCAGAACGTTCCGGATAGATTTGGGTAATTATTATAATAATAACATTTTATAGATTACGTGCTTATGAAAATAAGCGACCCGATTTGAAAAAAAAATCGGGCTGAAAAAGTGTATAGTTTTACATATTCTGTGGTATAAATTGCCGAAATATTTCGATAGAGAAATAAATTTTAAAGAAAAATTTCTTGAAAAAATATGTACTTATTTACAGTTTTTTTTATTCTTGAATGGTACACGCAAATAACGTAGTGATATTTACGGCCGTTACACTACCTTTTGTAGGAAAAAATTAAATACAGTAATCCCTCTATTTACGCGGGTAATTGGTTACAAGACAACAGCGCGGAAATTAAAACCGCATTAATATAGCCAATGAAAATGGTGATCTTTTACATATTTCCAAATGTTCTATGCTTACTTCGTTATAAAAAATGTAAGTTTTTTTTATTAAGTCTGTATAAATAACTACTGATAATGAATAAGAGCTGTACGATTTATTTATACGTAGACAAAAATACAGAATTTAGAATTTAACTGTGGCTATTAATTTAATCACGCTTGATAAACGTTTTTTTTTTTACTGTTGTAGCTCTTAGTCTTACAGTTGTAGCTGTTTCAATTGTCAGTGTTGATAACTTAAAGAATCTATATATACAAACAGAATAAACCCCGTTAAATGAATAATGACCGCGTAAATGAGAGGATTACTGTATCCAATTCCCGAAAAAAATAAAAACAAAAATCGAAAATGTTTTAAGTCACAAAACTTGATTGCGGTTTGAAAAATCTTAACTTTCACTCGGTTCACCGCTAGAAGATTTTAGCAAACTATTATTTTGAAACCGAATGAGTTTAATATGAACGGCGATAGGAAACAAAGTCAATTAGACACGTAAATACATACTCAAACCAAGTTGAGGGTTCCAATTTCCTTGAAATTCAGATTTTTTAAAAAATGATTCCTGGGTGATTTTTACTTAAAGGCTCTTTAAAATCTGGTTAGTTGGAAGAAATTGCCATATAACAATAAACTGGTCAGATTGTACTGTATATAAGGATAGTAATACAAGTAATATGGAGGTGCATGGCCGCGCGGTAACGCACTGGACTTCTGTGCGGAATGTTATCGGTTCGAGACCCGGGCTATGCTACTCCCCTCGAACGACACAGGCACTTTTTCCGCCTAGTGTTCGAGGTTATAAGAATACCTATGACTTCGTTCATATTTATTAAAAAAAAAGTATCAAGATCGGGCAAAATGTTGGTTCACAACAACGTATTAGTTGCAACATTTTTGTTTGTGAGTAGACGTTGGAAAATGATGGAAATGACCCAAGAAAATGTGGTGGAAATGCATACACTTAGAATATATGGTGTGTCGATGTATGACAGAATAAAAGATGTAATTATTAAGGTCGAATATAAGCTTATGTGGTAAGCAGGGTGAGGTGGTGCGTATGAGTAACGAAAGGCTGACTTAATAAATTTACAATGCGTCCATGAGTGAAAATTGTGGTATATACTCGTACATACCATCAGGCTCCCATTATCATGTACATTTTGGGTTAGGCAGAGAGGATAGATCTCCATACCTTTCAATCCATACACACAGCTTTTGACTTGTCCACGTCTATACATCTTATCATGCATCACCCTCTTCTGTTATACGAGTATTACGTATTCCCTTAGTTTACTTCCACTGTACAGTAACTTTAATCTTACAGGTTAAAGATACGTTTGACTCTTTGTTAAACGCGGATGTTATACGAATAAGTATAATAAAATTGAACAGGAATCTTGAGATGGTTTGGACATATCAAGAAAGTGAGCTCTGAAAGATTTACAAATCAAATAATATATCTGCAATGAATAACATGCGAGAAAAAGATAGGCCAACGAAAAATACAATTGGAGAAATTTAACCTGGGGGAAAGGTAAGAAGCTTGAGAAACTGAAGAACATGTATGAGCGTGGACGAAGCAAAAGTTGTTTGTGTGAATTGGTAAGTTTCGAATCTGCCTTCTGCCTACCCCAAAAGTGATATGACGTGACGGTATGTTTGTATATGTATCATATCGAATGTGTTGAAAATACACGATTTACGTGGTTTATTGTTGAATACTTCACATAAATATGTTTTTTTTTTCAATTATTCAATCGTTACAAAGAACTCGATTTAGATTTCTTTGAACCGTTGTTTTACAATATTTTTCCCAAATGGTTTTAATTTTAAAATTGAATACAGCGTGTCTGATTTCAAACGCGGTCGTACAGACACAAATGATGCTCAACGCTCTGGTCGTCCAAATGAGGCTGTTACACCAGAAAACATTTAAAAAAAACTCAAAATCATGATGGAAAATCGCAAAGTAAAGTTGCGTGAGATAGCTGACATCCTGAATATATAATTTGGTAGTTTTTACACTATTTTGCATGAACATAATTACACCCGTTTCGAAAAAAACTTTTTCATGACCAAACCTTCAGCTTTGGTCATGAAAAAGCTGTTGAACACAATGAAACAGAAACAACAACGCATCGATGATTCAGAGCGCTGTTTGGCACTGTTTACGCGAAATAACCATGAGTTGCGTGAGTTGAACGTCGAATCACTTCCGCACCCACCGTATTCTCCAGATTTGGCCCCCAGCGACTATTGGCTGTTCGCAGACCTCAAAAAGATGCTCCAGGGAAAGAGATTTGGCTCCAATGAAGAAGTGATTGCCGAAACTAACGCCTATTTTGAAACCAAAGATAAATCGTTCTACACGGCGGGTATAGAAAAGTTAGGAAAGCGTTGGAATGAATGTATCGCTCTTGAAGGAGACTATGTTGATGAATAAAGAAGAATTTTGGCAAACAAATGTTGTTTGTTTTAGTAGCTAGTCCCGGGCCTTATTGATCGATGTATTAATTTTAAAGAAAGTATTTTGAAGTATATCATATAAAAAAAACTCAAAAATACTTTATTATTTACGAGTATATACACTTCTTGACGCGCTGTATAATAATTTCGTTTATTGGTAGCGATAGGCACACCAGCTGTAAACAAAATACATCAATATAGGTTTCACATGAAACATCACAAAAAAACAATTTAAATTACATGCTATCAAAAGGTCTGTGTACGACCCTCCAATCCTCCCCCCACCCCCCCCTATCTCACATAAAGAGAAGAAACCCGGCAGATGTTTTTTCAGCCTTAACCTTATTATTAAAAAAAAACACACACACAAAAGATATTTACTTCACAGTATTTATTCAAATAACATTGGGATGTTCAATTTAAAATATAGTATCATCATCATAAATAATGCTCGTCGATTTTACATTGGTCGGTACAAAACCTTACAAATCACACACTCGAAAATAATCAAGACGTGATAACTGTCATAATGGAAAAATAAAGTTTCTCTAAAACACGTTTTTAAATATATTATAGAAATATTTGCATTTTTTAGTTTCTCAATGTCATTATTGGTGCGGTAATTAATTATAATAATTATTATCCAGATCTATCTGGAACGCTCTGAAGTTCGTCTGAATTGACAAAGCATTCTAATGTCTAAAAATAGACACTCAAAGAGCACATGATTGTCCATTATAATTTAGATAGTTCTGATTTGAAATAACATATGTCGCACTATTTTTTTCACTTTTATACATAAAATGAGACACGCGCTGTAATAATTAAAATATAAAATTGAAATATTTTTTTATCCACGTCCTGGTGTAGTCAGACGAAAGATTTTATAGTATTGACATTCAGCTGTCAAGTGATGTGCCGGGATGCCATTGTTGTATTTAATGCGGTCGTATATTTGGGAAATTGATATAGAATGTTTTCACATGAGTAGTAAGTGGTAACCCCGTGAATATTGTATATATAAGCACCGTTTTATAACAAAACAGTTAAGAAACGTTAGAAAACACCTATAAAACCATACATGGCACTCGTTAAATAGTCTAGTATTTTAATATTATATTATATTTTTGCGCAATTTACTTCGCGATCGAATGTTTGTTTGATTCACTTGCGCCAACCACACTTTTCTCGATTTTTCTTTACCAATCTTCCCGTACACGTTAACAGGTATTTTTGTCCATTTTTATTTATTTATTACTCATACTTACTACACACTTAAATCACCTTTGTATACATTTTTTAAAGCCAAGTAAAGATTTGCAATTTTCGGACATCCTCTGTGTGATTTCTTTTTTACAAAACCGAAACACCAGAAAAATATATTTCAAACGTAGTCAGCCGTGCGTAAAAATAATTATGGCCTGGAAATTTCTTTTTATTTTATTTTCAATTATAGGGCCAATGTCAGAAACAGTAAAAGACTGCACGTAATAGAGCTTGGAAAACGTTTTTTTTTCACTTTGTGAGCCAAAAGCTATTAGAACAAAATTGAGCAGAATTAAATAAGTACCATTTATATACAAAGAAAAGCAAAACTAAAATGCCTTTAATTCGATCCTTTAGTAATATTACTTTAATTTTACGATATTAGACATTTGTTTGGCGCTCATTCTTAGTCATAGGATTGCCCTATTCAGGGGTCCTTAATTTACTTAGCCAGCAAAGCTGAAATATCACAATGCGATTCTACCAAGCTGCTATTCGATATTTTAAGATTGTCTATTTCATGCAATAATTGGGCATTCCGTGCCAAATCAACTAGTACATAAACCTTTGATGACTGGCTTATTTTTGGGATATTCGTTTCCGAAATAAAAAAAAATGGGATATTTCCTGTCGCTTAGTTTTTGAATTTTTGAAATTACCAAAATTTCACCAAAACTGCTCGTTTAAACTCGAAATGCAATGGCCAAGGTACTCATTATTAAAACTTGAAAGGTAATGGGCCGTTTCAGCTACAGAGCTGGAGCAAAATTCTTATATTTTAGAATGTCATCTTTATTTATTTAACACTTTTATTGCAATATAATCTGGCGGGTTTATTGCCAGGTGGCAATCTCTTCCAACCAAACAGACAAAAGTAAATGAAGCAAGTTACGTGGTAAATGAAGCAAACACGTTATTTTACTGACTAGAAATTAAGAGTTTTTTCAGTCACTTCTTAAAGCATGCCAAGGACGGAGTGAGTCTTATATTGGTTTGTAACTGATTCCAGAGTCTCACTTTGTCCTTGAAGTAAACCAGAAATGGATGAACTGTTTCCATCGAATCCTTGTGCTTCATCAGTAAAATAAACGAATAATTCTGAGCAAAATCACGTGTCATCACAGCTTCATTAGACAATCGTGTAATTCTCATTTCAGATATAAAAAAAACACATTGCGCTTTGGCATTAAAATCGTGTCAAACACACCTGACGCATTGATGTACTGATCCGATGGCACACCGAAGTGGAACGACCAAAAGTCATAGTTATTCTTATATCCCCGAATAGGAAAAGTGCCTGTGTCATTCGAGAGGAGTAGCACAGCAGGGGGTCGAACCGGGTACCTTCGCACGGAAGTCCAGTTGGTTACCGCGCGGTCATGCACCTCAATGTTGTCACAGGAAATGAATAACTCACATTTTGTAATACTTGTATATTTACTATCCTCCCTTATGTTACCATAGAAATAACACCTTGAAATTTTGACGTTTCAAGTCAATAAATGTGTATCTACCAATATGTGTGAATTTAATAAAAATGTTTTGAATATTTTAAAATAATTTTTTTGAAAATTGGCAAAAACACATGTTTACTCAAAAATGTGTACAATATACCTTTTTATATTATGTATTAAATGAAAACTTTACATAGACTTTAAAATGAAACCTTGGCTAGTTTAGTCGAGTCCGTTAGCTAAAACGGACCTCTTGCAAATTGCATTTAAAGTTTTGTCGGAAATTGAATTTAAGGAAATTTTGGCAATCCGAGAATCCAAAAACTCGAACTTTTTTAAAATTTCTTATGATAAGAAGCAAATTTCTTTTAATTGTGCTCCATGATCCGAATCCATAACATCAATATCCAATTTTTATTTTTTCTTAATTGATATCGTATGGATTTACCCAATAGTGGAGCTTTTCACTTCTGTTTCTTGTCTTATTGAGCCTTCATACAATTTTTCATATTTTGATTCATCCGGCAAAGAGAACAGAGCCCCAAATTTTTGTATTACGGCATTTATCGCCTCCTTTTCCATTCGCATATTTCATCAAGTTCCCTCAGATTAAGAGTATCGTATTCTTAAAATTTACTACTTTCACAATTTCATTAAACAGGACAAAATTATCAGAAAATGATGAAAAAACAGAAAATAAATTGTTCTCGAAAAGATTGCCATATGAGTCGAAAAGATCCTCATACAACTTAACACAATGATACTACAATGACCGGAAAAGTGGAATGACTGTGATAACGTTAGATTTATCGCGAATTCCTCCCACGGTTCACGAGTCATCGCGGTTGGTGGGAAGCGCCTGATAGTGGAGGGCAATCATTGCCTTTATGAATTATTAAGGTTATCCCCATCTTATTGTACAGTACGAGTATATATCAAGTGTTAGCAAACTTTTTGTAAGTATTGCTAGTTAATAGTTAAAAGTGCAGCTTTTTGAAAAAAATTCAAGGAGCGCAGAAGAGTATTTTTTAAATGAAAATTTTGAAATTTTCGGATAATATTGTATTTTTTTTTTCTTATTTACTTCGTCACTTTTCGATCCAGGGCGTCGGCATATTCTGTCAAGAAATGCTACGGGAAGAATAAAATAAGAACGATTTCAATTTAAATATATAACAGTTAAAGTTTAACTAGTCGAAATGGGTTTAAAACCCGGAAGACATAACTCGCAATCAGTTCAACAATAAACGTTTCAGCACGTATCTTTAATTCGATTATAAGGCAGTGGCGTATATCATAAATCCATGAACATTTCATTCATTCATCCGATGGTCCATTTTAATATATTCGAATTGACGGTGAAAACATATTAAAAAGCGTGGCTGGGAAACATAATTGACTTCGGTCTTATTAATCGAAAAAATACGTATCTTACAGTTCGAAACCGTACTTATTGGCAATATTATCGCACTTGGAGAAACATATGAACTCTCCAACCGGATTAGAGCCTTTTTAAAATTATTTTTGGGCGCCATCGGGAATCAAACCCGAAATTCTGAAGAGAAGAGCAACTTTAAAAAAGAAGAAATCGACGTAATCTTCTCCCTCTAATCTATTTATGTTTTTATTTATTTATATGTCAAGTAATTGTACTTATATAAATAAATAATTTATGATAAATAACAAGTAATCCTCGTAAATGGAAATAAAGTGGGCACTCAATGTGTATGAATCTGGGTTTGTTGCCTTTTATTTGTCGTGTCCCCAGTAAACTTCACTAGCCTTTATCTTACTGAGAGCATATAAACATATGTTGGTGCTTTTTACTGATTGTTAATTATACAATACCCCTGTCACAAACTCTCATCAACATGATAAGCAGTGAGACTCAATTACATGTATGTATCACGCGAGTTGATAAGCAGTGAGACTCAATTACTTGCATGTATCACGCGACTTGATAAGCAGTGAGACTCAATTACATGTATGTACCCCGCATACTTCATTATTTCAGACAGACGAAAAGTCCATTCCACACAATCATCGATTTATATGAGCATTGTAGTAGTTAAAAGATGGGTTCTTATCAGTTTTGTTGCTTAGCTACTAAGAAAGAAATTTCAGTGAAATCACTCCATTACAATACAGGATTAACGTGAATCCTAAAATACTCAAATCTTTAATACATAAATTGTTAAAAAACAATAATTAGATAACTCCATGTCTGGTTTGGTGGATATTTTTAATGCAAATATTGTTGAGTTCATCAGGGCCCTTCTCCGGCATTTCCTCAGTCTTAGGTCTTGGTTGGACGACTGTTTATTCAATTTTATCTTAACTATTTCTTCTTTGTAATTTGCCCTGTAATTTTGTATTTTAGTTGCCCTTAGAAAGATTGGTTTTACTTATACTGAAGCATTATATTGTGTCACACCTCTTTCCTATTTAAAACAATATTAGGTTGTACACAAAAAAAATACATATATTAGTTATAAAACATTACCAACATATGAGGTGTGACATATTCCGGGCAGCTCCGCCGGCTTCTTATGAGACAAGTACTTCTAGATCTCAGGGATTCGTTGGGTTCCTTAACTCTGAATAACTCTCTTTCAACTCTCGCAGGGACAGGCGACACAATTAAACAAGTATGATTTGGAATGAAACAGTTTATTATATTGTAAAAAAAAAAGAAAAAAGAAAAAAAAGTTTAAAACTGGCAAGAAGAAATGTGTTGTATTTGGCAAGGAAGATTTCAATAACAATTTGAAATTATTTTTACTCGGTGGGTATTTAGCGTGGCGATGAAATCCACATTCAAAATAGGAGGAATAATATTCACCCGTAATCAAGATGGCGTCCTGGAGTTCTGTGATATATGAGCAAGAGCAGCGTCGGACCCACGTCTGAACCTCACCACGCTCTGAACGGAATAGGAGGAGCCAGCTAGCGCCGGCTTCCCCTTGGCAAGGAAATACAAAGAAACAGTGCTGCCAATCTCGACCAAAGTCGCCCGTGACAATGTTGTCATTGAATAAAAATGTACCTGACTGCAAGGGTAGTTACCCTTATTTTATTGTCTTTAGTATTTTAAAATATTCAAGTATTTCATAATATTTTAATCTTCCTGTTTTCAAGGCAAGCACATGGTCTCGACACCACAAGTTTCATAAATTATGATATGTCGCGAATTAACAATTTCGAGGACGTGAAGTATGCAATTTAACAAATATAGTCCTAACAATTGTTAATTGGGAAAATCAAAATTAAACGCTTTGATAGTTCTACGAGTATGTAAATAAATATAAGTTTATTGATAGCAACGTTAGTGTGTACGAGTATATATATATTTCTAGATAATGGCGAAGAAAATATATTTAAAAGATAAGCTATCAAAAGGTCTGAACTTATCTTCTGAGAACATCCCTCCAGTCGAAATACACCTCCACCAAAAGAGGACAAGCCCGGCAGCGAGGATATTATATGTTTTTAAACCCACATTCTTATCCGTTGTTTATTTACTCAGTGATAGTATTTCGCGATACAGTGTCCTTGTCAAACTATGCTACATAGCTATACAGGGTGTACCGATAAATGTATCTCGTAAATAAATCTCGTCTACAAAGTAAAATTCTCTCGCTTTTCTCAGTTGGTAACACCACTGGACCTATACATCACTTTTATTGGACGGAAACAGAAGCAGATATACTAAAGAACATTTAATCAAATCAGTTCAAGTAGCACTTACTCTTTATGGCCTTGTAGCAAAACGTTTTTTTTTTCTTCTTTAACTCGGTTTCTCTAGTTCGATTCTCAATAGTGGCAGGTAAAAAACCTTTGAATCTTATCTAGAAATATTAGTTTTACATGTTTCCAAATCAATTTGTTTACTTTTAATGGTACCGTTGATTGTGAACGGTACCTGAATACTTTTACATGTAACAATAAACCAGCAACATTGTGTCATGTGCTTTAAAACTCTCGTTAAAAAAGTAATCTTAAGAAACTGGAAATGAACTTCTATTTGTTTTGAAAGGCGATAAGTACGATATCAACGAATATTTTTGTTTGAATTAGTCTTAAATGTGCAAAATATATGTGAAGACCTCCATGGCCTAGTCCGTAAGGTGCTTGACCCCCACCCGGGGGTTTCGTGTTCCTTTCTTGATGGTAAAAAAGGGTTCTAATCTGTTAAAAGAGTTCACTTGGTAACAGTACATTTGCGAGTGTTGTTGCCTCTTTACGTGCCCCCTGGCACACAGCACAAGACGGTCCAAACTTCCGGCCACTTCCGGGCGAAATGACAACAACAAAGATAACAATAAATTTCGCAATTGCCAATATTCATCATTTACAATTCTCAAGAGGTTCACACAGAACCTTATACGTTAAATTACAAATATCCTATGGTTCACACAGAACCATTTTCGAGGACTTGTATCTCCTTAAGTTCAGACAGAACTTTATACATTGAATAACAAATATCCTATAGTTCACACAGAACCATTTTCGAGGACTTATATCTCCTTAAGTTCACACAGAACTTTACACATAACTTGGGTTTCCTCAGACTCCAAGGTCTGGACAACCGTTGCAGTAACAATTCACCACCACACAGAATGGTAACTGTATAAATGGAGCCTTAGTTCCCTTTAAAAAAAAATACAAAACATAATACAAAATTGGCGAGTAGCCCCGGTTGAAAGCAGGACGCGTCTACGGACCCCCAGAACAGAGCCAAGAATCACGTGATACCACATACACAACTTTGGTCATCTAGGATCCGAGCGACAGACACGCGACCCTCACGAACCGAAGTTACCCTAGCCCGAAACATGAGCATGACAGAACACATCTGTAATCGCAATCGCTAATTTGGGTTCATGAGGCCCGTGATGGAGACACACAGCAATCCATCCCAGATGTATTCTCAGGCCATCTTCAAAACCTTTATCGGTTGGGAGGCTAGCTTCCCCCAACCCGAACTCTTAAGGCTGCCCAAGGCCTCTCGGTGATTCACACCGAGCCAAAGTAAGGAGACAATGATAAACAACAAAAACTGGGAATTCAATTTACCGAGCGAGACCCACCATACGTCCGACCACAAGGGCACGGGTTCGTTTCGAGATTTCACTATCCAAGAAACGCAGCCCCCAGTCATAACGCATGCTGCCAACGCTACAGCAACCAGAGCTCTTATCCCAAAACTCAAACAGAGCAAACAATAAAATGGTAATCATCGTAACAGTTACATAAAATCAGTACAAGTTCAAAACAGAACAAAAATACAACGGCAATTACCGTAACAGTTACATAAAATCAGTACAAGTTCAAAACAGAACAAAAATACAACGGCAATTACCGTAACAGTTACATAAATTCTGTCAAAGTTCATTCGAGAACGCACCATACTCTTATCCTTATTCCTCCCAGCAGCACCACTACAACCTCCACATTTCCCATAAACCTTTCATTGCGCTGCCTCACAGACTAACTTGCGACCCCGTACTCGGTGAGTGCTTTGACAGAACAAATTATTTTATAACATTATACACAACAACAACAAAAAAATAATTAATTTTTATTACAAAGTATATACTCCACACTCAACAGGAGTCAATTCGTCAACTAGATGACTTACTTCAATACTATAGCCCTTAAACACCGTGGAATGCTACACTTCCCCAACAAGAAAATCCGAACACATCAACGGCTATTATCATCATGGAACCCCGTCCAAAAACTAACATTTACTGCGTGCAACTATCCGAAACGGATATTCCACTGTACCATCTGTACAACCTTTTCCAAAATTCAACTCGGTGGAAAGCAACACCTACTCCATAGCACTACTGAACAATTCTATTGCTATTAAACTTACGGACCACTGTCCAGCGATAGCATTAGCGCAAAGCAATTATCCACGATGGATACTCTACTGAATCCTCTGTACAATCTTTGGAACGCTACTCCCGGGGGAAGGGTACACCTCTCCCCCAAGAAGTTCGGAATACCTCACGAATTCCTATCAGATAAGATAACAATTTGGGAGACAAACCTTCCCTAATACGAAATTCTGAAGACTTCCAAGAATTTCTTCACTTAATGCCCTAACTTCTGCAGCCAATAATCCCGATAGGGAATCTAATGAGAAGGTAACAATTACCACTAAATAAACCACAACAGCTGTTAGGTAACCCAATACCTAAGCTCGCATTACACAAGAGCAATTTGATCCTGAATGTAATACGTGTACCTTCTACAAACGGTACTAATCATCTATGTATTACATGAATTCTTACTTCAGAAGGACCTAAGTCCTTCGTTGAGATACATATAATCCTACTCTAGGCTCTCAGCATTCCGCCACTCGTGGTCCAGGCTCAGGTTCATTGAACGCCAGGTATTCTTTGGTTAAGTCACCGGGTTGAATACCAGCCCATACATAAAACATATGGAAATGAATCCATATGAGATTGCCCACGGCCAGCTCACTTACTCATTCACCCTTGTGCAATAATAAATTCGCACCGGTGACGTCACTTGACATACTAAACTGTCATTCACCAAGGAACCCGACACTGTACACCCTCAAGGTATATAACAAAATATTTAATTTAATTATTTTAAGAACCATTTTCCTAACCACGAATGACTCCCAATTAGGCGCTGACGAACCCATCACTGCACTGTCAACTATCAGCTTATCTATAATCCACCCGGGCACAGAAGCTGTGCTCAGGACCGGACCCATATCATATGTTTGCGTCTTTATCGCGTGACGACGGACTCGCCGCATAAGGTCTATTCTAAGCTATACTGTATTCAATAGTCAATCTATATAGTATATGCAACTACTAAACTTCAATCGTTTTCTAATAAGAGAATAACCCCTGTATTCCTTCCTTCTTACAAGACAAGAATGGTAAATCAAATAATTTGACTCTAGGTCACGCTTTCCAGTTCCAACCGAGTTCCAAACTGAGTTCCCAACTCCGTTTCTGGTAAAACGACCAGAATTTTATAATCTCCAGCTATCACCTGGCCACGCTTTCCAGTCTACAATGAGAGAATACACTATCAACTTTCCTGTTACTACAACCACAAAGAGGCTATACTCGCACTCTGGTTACCTAGCCACGCTCTTTAGTTCTACGGAGCGAGTAGTCATCTAACGCTCTGCTTATTAACACAATCGAGGGTTTTATGCACAACTATTGGTCACCCGACCACGATCTTTAGCTTAAAGAGTGAATACTCTTCTAACGCTCTCTTCATTAAGACAGAGTTCTCTACTTAATCACTGGTCACCCGACCACGCTCTCTAGTTTCTAAAGAGAGAATACTCAAATAACTCTCTCGTTATTACAACGACAACGAATGCTACACTCGACCTCATGTCACCTGACCACGTTCTCTAATTTCAAAAGGGACAACAAACTAACTCTCTCGTTTTTACAACGACAAAGAGTGCTATGATCGACTTGTGGTCTCTTGGCCACGTTCTCTAATTTCAAAAGGATAACAAACTAACTCTCTCGTTTTTACAACGACAAAGAGTGCTATGGTCGACTTCTAATCACCTGACCACGTTCTCTAATTTCAAAAGAGACAACAAACTAACTCTCTCGTTTTTACAACGACAAAGAGTGCTATGATCGACTTGTGGTCTCTTGGCCACGTTCTCTAATTTCAAAAGGATAACAAACTAACTCTCTCGTTTTTACAACGACAAAGAGTGCTATGGTGGACTTCTAATCACCTGACCACGTTCTCTAATTTCGAAAGAGATAACCCAAACTAACTCATTCATTATTACAACGACAAAGAGTGCTATGATCGACTTGTGGTCTCTTGGCCACGTTCTCTAATTTCAAAAGGATAACAAACTAACTCTCTCGTTTTTACAACGACAAAGAGTGCTATGGTGGACTTCTAAAGAATGATTTTAAATTCTCTATTCTTGGAATATAATCTGTAAGGGACTCAACTGTTTCTATACATAAGCCTGTCTAGTCTGCACTTTATCCTAAAGTCTTCCGACCCATACCCTTCTAGGAAAACCCTATAGACTACCTGGCAATCACTACCCTTTTAACCTTAATTCTGAGAAGGTTAATGTTGCATCTCACAGGAACTATGGCTAGTTGAAGGAAGTCTATTTACTTCTACTTCAAGGATAAACAAGCCATCTTCTTTGTACCCAATGCACCGACACAAAACAAAGGAATCTATTCAAAACGAAATTCTTTTCGAATTTCGAAACCAACCGTGTTATCCAGATGCACTGACAGAAACAAAGGAATTATCCTAAAACCATATTCCTACCGAAACCCATAAACCACTTTGTTAACAATCGTATTGATACAAAAACACAAAGGAATCTAACCAACCGAAATTCAATTCAGTGTTTAAAAACAGCGCATGTAAGAAAACTCAGCATCGACTGACTGATTATCAATAAAATACAACAGCCCTTTCTAACAATCCCTCTGTCAACCAGAACAGCCAATATTACCGAACGACAACAACTATGACGCAATACTATTCACATCTAGAGCCTTCTTCAAGTTTTTACTGCTTGACACGCTGCACCGTTAACAAAATAAACTATCCATAATTACGACGCAATTCCTGTATTATTTAATCTGTTTCAAAACACGATACCAAGTGCGAATCAACTTCCTCAAAGAAAAACATCGGACAGTATTTCCAGCCGCAAAACAAAATGGCGTCCGTCCATTACGCACGACCATTCCATAATTTAAATTTTCTAAACATTGAACTCCTATCCTTTATCTCCTTTTCAATCTACTACAATTCGCAAAAATCACTAAACTGACCACTGAGATATTAATCATTATTTACTCCTAAACAAAATTCGTAAACTGGATCATTTACGTGATTGGAATATTTCTTACGAAAGTAGGGCGCACATAACACTTTGCCTAGCCCATCTCCTTTCAAAGACGAACTCAATTTTATCTTAACTATTTCTTCTTTGTAATTTGCCCTGTAATTTTGTATTTTAGTTGCCCTTAGAAAGATTGGTTTTACTTATACTGAAGCATTATATTGTGTCACACCTCTTTCCTATTTAAAACAATATTAGGTTGTACACAAAAAAAATACATATATTAGTTATAAAACATTACCAACATATGAGGTGTGACATATTCCGGGCAGCTCCGCCGGCTTCTTATGAGACAAGTACTTCTAGATCTCAGGGATTCGTTGGGTTCCTTAACTCTGAATAACTCTCTTTCAACTCTCGCAGGGACAGGCGACACAATTAAACAAGTATGATTTGGAATGAAACAGTTTATTATATTGTAAAAAAAAAAGAAAAAAGAAAAAAAAGTTTAAAACTGGCAAGAAGAAATGTGTTGTATTTGGCAAGGAAGATTTCAATAACAATTTGAAATTATTTTTACTCGGTGGGTATTTAGCGTGGCGATGAAATCCACATTCAAAATAGGAGGAATAATATTCACCCGTAATCAAGATGGCGTCCTGGAGTTCTGTGATATATGAGCAAGAGCAGCGTCGGACCCACGTCTGAACCTCACCACGCTCTGAACGGAATAGGAGGAGCCAGCTAGCGCCGGCTTCCCCTTGGCAAGGAAATACAAAGAAACAGTGCTGCCAATCTCGACCAAAGTCGCCCGTGACAATGTTGTCATTGAATAAAAATGTACCTGACTGCAAGGGTAGTTACCCTTATTTTATTGTCTTTAGTATTTTAAAATATTCAAGTATTTCATAATATTTTAATCTTCCTGTTTTCAAGGCAAGCACATGGTCTCGACACCACAAGTTTCATAAATTATGATATGTCGCGAATTAACAATTTCGAGGACGTGAAGTATGCAATTTAACAAATATAGTCCTAACAATTGTTAATTGGGAAAATCAAAATTAAACGCTTTGATAGTTCTACGAGTATGTAAATAAATATAAGTTTATTGATAGCAACGTTAGTGTGTACGAGTATATATATATTTCTAGATAATGGCGAAGAAAATATATTTAAAAGATAAGCTATCAAAAGGTCTGAACTTATCTTCTGAGAACATCCCTCCAGTCGAAATACACCTCCACCAAAAGAGGACAAGCCCGGCAGCGAGGATATTATATGTTTTTAAACCCACATTCTTATCCGTTGTTTATTTACTCAGTGATAGTATTTCGCGATACAGTGTCCTTGTCAAACTATGCTACATAGCTATACAGGGTGTACCGATAAATGTATCTCGTAAATAAATCTCGTCTACAAAGTAAAATTCTCTCGCTTTTCTCAGTTGGTAACACCACTGGACCTATACATCACTTTTATTGGACGGAAACAGAAGCAGATATACTAAAGAACATTTAATCAAATCAGTTCAAGTAGCACTTACTCTTTATGGCCTTGTAGCAAAACGTTTTTTTTTTCTTCTTTAACTCGGTTTCTCTAGTTCGATTCTCAATAGTGGCAGGTAAAAAACCTTTGAATCTTATCTAGAAATATTAGTTTTACATGTTTCCAAATCAATTTGTTTACTTTTAATGGTACCGTTGATTGTGAACGGTACCTGAATACTTTTACATGTAACAATAAACCAGCAACATTGTGTCATGTGCTTTAAAACTCTCGTTAAAAAAGTAATCTTAAGAAACTGGAAATGAACTTCTATTTGTTTTGAAAGGCGATAAGTACGATATCAACGAATATTTTTGTTTGAATTAGTCTTAAATGTGCAAAATATATGTGAAGACCTCCATGGCCTAGTCCGTAAGGTGCTTGACCCCCACCCGGGGGTTTCGTGTTCCTTTCTTGATGGTAAAAAAGGGTTCTAATCTGTTAAAAGAGTTCACTTGGTAACAGTACATTTGCGAGTGTTGTTGCCTCTTTACGTGCAATAGTGTTGCCAACACGTGCAATGGGGAACTGCGAGTTATATGCCTACTCCAATAGTTCTACACTCGAATGCTCGATTTCTGGGACCGAAGACAATATTATATTTCGGTCAAGCTTGTCAATTCGTCCGAGCTACAAATTCGAACAAGTTGAAGTGTACCAGACAAAAAAAGAATTGATATTTTATAACCAACATTCATAAGTTGGCCAGGCACTTCTCGCTAATCTCCATGTCTTATCAGAGGTGCTAATTTATGAACTACCGAATCAAATCACTTGAACTAGTGTGATTAACCTGACACGTATCTGACCTACATCAGATGGGTGCGACTCGATCGTAGAGATAATGGATCGTGTAAATTTACTTAATGGGAAGCGGTGATAATTTGATAAGAAAAAGCGTCGTTGGTCTATTCGTGTAGTTCGGAATAGCTAATTTATCAAAAAGTCAACGACACATTTCACAGTTCTAAAAAAATCAATGATGAGACCTTTATTTTCATAAATTTATAACATTTTGTTTTTTCCAGGCTGTTTTTGTGTGATCACCAAAATGCTTCACGTTTTTGTTGAAAAAAAAATGGCTCAAATCAGTGGCTTCAAAACTATTTCGTTTTTCGGCACCCTTAATGTACAATATTTAAACATTTTCACGGCGCTTTAAAGAGGCTTAACCTCTCGAGTAGTAAGATATTAATGAAAATTTTAAAACATCGGTTGTTCAGTTGGTAAAACTTGTAACTAGCCGATAAATTATTTAATTGTGTGGTGTCATCAATAGATGTCATTCGTATTCCAAATCATAACATAATCTGGGAATATTCGAGAAATAATCACTGCGCCCCAACCGCGGGGCCATACGCTATCTGGCCCCACGGCTGGGGCGGTACTCACGGAGAGGTTAAGAATTAGTGGGATGGGTGAGCACGTTGTACACCACACAATTTTTCAAATCTTGGAATTCAACTAGACACACCTCTTATTTCTTTGCCCATATTTCTTGTTCCACGTTTTGTTTTAAGCGGTTTCTATTTACTTATTTATAACACTTTCATGCAAATGCATCTGACGAATGTATTGCTTTAATGCAACTTGTTTCAATCAACCAGCTTTTCTTTAATAATTATTGTTGGTATACAACGAAAGTGTAGTACTACAATATTTAATCTCAAAATTATAATCACATGTAAGATTTTGGAAAATCACTACAATAACTTAAAATTAGACAACAGAGAATCTTGACGTTCTATCAACTGAGAATTCCTCTTGCAAGCCGGTATGCTTTATCTCGTGGCTAGACAAAAACCGCGCCCCGATCCTTCGTTTGAAATTTTCTTAAATTTTACTCAATTATGTGACCTTTATCAATTGCATATTTTGTACTTGTATATGTCTAGTGTCACTTGAATGCCGCATTTTAATACAGTTCATTGTATTTAATGTTATAATGATTTATTATTAAGAAACGTCTTCACTCCGAGTTAAATGAACTCGTGCATGTCTCCTGAAATCGTGCTAAACAGGCAATTGCTAAAACAGCTCGAATATAGAACACCATCATCGTCTCTGGCGGCGGACGGGATGCGAATCTCAAATGGCATAATTATTTTATCCAGACTTGTCCGCATAGTAAAAAGGCAAATGAATGAACTCATCAATGCGGTGCACTACCCACTTGTTGGCCTCTCTTTAATTTTAATCTTCAATTGAAATATTTAATAAGTATTATTTTCATTGTCTCGGTATTCACTACACAGAACTATCATTGCTCTCTTGTTATCAATGATGATGGCCTCCTATCGTCTACGAGAGACGATGGACTGGCGCAACAATTCCGACACATCTTCGACTGTAGATTCCAATCCTAGACCCTCATCTCCCACATATGCTGCAAATATAATACTCCGGCACCTTGAAGAAATGTTACTTTTGCAGGTTAGCTGAACAATACTTCTCCATGGGTTTCGATTTTTGACTTGATTCTCCCAATGCAGAATATCTATGCTGAATGACAAGAATTTTCTTTTGAACGTGTCCTTAAATCTAAGCTTAAGGTGTTGTCCCTGGTTTATTTTGGTGTCTGTTCCTTCACCATACAACACGTTTTTGAAAAGTCTTCATTCATTCTTACTAAATTTCCAATCCAGAGTATCCTATTTAATTTGAGGATCGCCATTATACAAAAACGCCTACTTTTTTTAGAACTTCTTCATTTGTAATGTTATCCTGCCACACACTAATCAATATTCTTCGCAAACACTACGCGTGGAAGTTGTTGAGTCTTCTTTCGTGGTGACTGTAGGTAGTCTAGGTTTCACTTCCATGCAGTAGCATACTATGTATGCAGACCTAGTAAAGTAACATTTTAGTTTTTACGGCGAATTTGTTGTTTTCCCAGACTCGATATCAACCTACCGAAGGTACTAGCAGTCTTTCCAATACGCACACTTGTTTATTCATCCAGTGACAATAGTTCAGTATCAAAAAACTTAAAACATCAATGACTTCTGTGGTCTAGTTGGTAAGACGCTGGTCCTCCAACCGTTCGATTCCCGATAGTATCCAAAGTATTGAAAAATGGGTCCCAATCTGGTTCATGTGTTCTTCTGGTAACAATACGTCTAGCATGCGCTAAACGTATACCTAGTCACATACGGTAGTATTTTATTTCAAACACGCACGATATCGAACTGTGAGTTAATTGCTTAGTCTAATGGTTCGTTTTGACAATAAAATAGTGTGTCGCATTCAGTCTCCAACCATTATCCGGCCATTGAAGTGCTTTTATATGCGATAATAATAAAAAATAAAAGGACAATTAATGTAGAGCAGACTCTCCTCAAGGGCTCTCCTAACTCTGGACTCGAACCCATGATTATTGGCAGATTCAAATATTTAATCGCCCTAATATTTGGCATTTAGAGAGGGAGATGCCCTCAATGTTAAAGTGGCAGATATTTATGCAACTTTCCGAGTTGCGTGTCTTATAGTCCTGAGAAGGACTGTTGTGTATTTTGTTTCCGTCTCTCTTTATTATCTTCTTATTTCGCGCCATCGTTGTGTAGCAGCACCAAATGTTTGTCTGTTAGCGTAACCTTCAAAGTACTCCCCATCGACTGCAATGCACTTACGCCAGCGCTTGATCCAATCCTCAAAACACCGCTGGTATTCAATTTTCGGTATGTCCATCAGAGCCGTCTTCGATTTTTTCATGGCACCCTCTCGGGTGCTGTAACGCGTTCCGCGAAGCGGTTTTTCCAGTCGGTTGAACAGGAAAAAGTCGCAGGGAGATCAGGTGAATTCGAAGGCTGCTGGATAGTATTCGTGATGTTTTTGATCAAAAACTCATGGAAATCATGTATTTCGCGATTTCAACGCGGTTCTTTTTTGCATGAAATTGAGGTCTTTCGGCACCAGTTTTGCAGCGACACGTCTGAGGCACAAATCTTTAACCAAAATGTCTTGAGCGAATCCATAAGCGATCTTAAAGTCCTCTGCCAGCTCTCTGATGGTCAATTTGCGGTTTTCGGCCAACATTTCTTTGATTTTATCGATGTTTTCATCAGTTTTCGACTGCCACTGCGTTCGTCATCCTCGACCGACTCACGACCACTTCTGAAGCGTTCGTGCCACCGAAAAACACTTCTCCAACATTTACAAGGTCTGCGGACCGTTAAATTCGTTTTTCACACAAAATTTAATGCAAACTCGTTGATGCCATTTTCAAACTTGTAAAAAATCGAAAACACGCACAAAGGTAGATAGATGTACTCAGTACAGCGTAACTTTTACAAATGTCAAGCTATGTATGACGCTGAAATTAGAGAAGTATCAATGATAGATGTGGTAACCTAACAAAAAAAAGAATTCCAATCGGATGACTGACAGCGCTACACGGTAGCCGGTCCTAAAACTTTTTGATCAAGGTAGTATATATCATAATTATGAATTTTGATAAGACGTCTCGAAAAGGGTTGTCGTCGAATACTTTCTTAAGTAAGCTATGCACGCAATCGACTTCCACCTTTTCCGGCTAATGGCAACAAAACTAACATTTAGCTATGTAAAAAGAACGTAAATAAACCTCGCGTCGGAAAATTTGACAATAGATATCAAACATAGTTTCGACTACAGAAGATATTTGACTTCTAAGACTATTGAGTATACTCGTATAAATTATCTTCATCCATAGAATTATTATTGTACGGAAATAATCTTTGGTGTGTATCGCCATATTTGGCACCTAATATGATGCTATGAAATTTATAATAAATTTAATTTGATTTTTTTACCCCATCATATCGTGTTGCCGACACCCAAAGTGGATTCCCATTATCCAGAATTACCGCAGATGATATCATCGTCTGTTTCCGTGGCAGTTCATCCAGCCCCGCCACTCCTTTTTGTATTCCTTCCAGATTGACTGACAAATCGGCGCCAGCACTTTGGAATTCGTACATTGAACTTCTTCGATGAAATGCTGATGTTTTCTTAGACCCCGTTATGGATGATGTAAACAATATTATACTACTTATTTCACAACTTAAATCATCTGTATTATGCCGTTTCGCAGTTAAAAATCACCTCGTTGCGCTGACACGGTTAAAAGTAATAAAAAAAATTGAAAAGTATAATGGCTCCGATAGTATTTTTCTTGAAGACAATCAAAGTTTTAGCACATCTTAGTGCATGTAAGAGTTTGTTTCATGCCTAGGCACCAGCATTCTAGAACGAACACTAGGCGGAAAAAGTGCCTGTGTCGTTTGAGGGGAGTAGCACAGCGCGGGGTTCGAATCGACGACCTTCCGCACAGAAGTCCAGCGCGTTACCGCGCGGCCATGCACCTCTATATATTGTTCTATAAACATATATATGTCGAACCAACACGCCTCTGGAAATGCCGATAGGTAGAACAATCACACTTTTTAACAATGTATGTCCTCAGATAGACGTTTTTCATGTGCCGTTCAACTCATTCAGGAAAATCAAAAATTTTATGTAATCAACTAAATAATTTTATTTATGCTATAAGTTGTTTCAATGTGATTCATATACATTTTTATTATAATATTTATCAAATTTGATGACGTGGCCTAGTTGGTAAGACGCCTGTCTTTCAACCCAGAGGTTTCAGCTTCAATTCCCGCTAGAACCCAGATTAAAAAAAAGTTTTCAGTCTGGTGTTCACTTAATGCTTTATAAACAATTTTGGTTGATTGGAAGAAATTGTCACATGGCAATAATATCACAAAACTGTACTGTATACAAATAAAGTATTATAAAATTCGCTCAGGCGCTGCCATAGCTGCCAGAAGTGATTTATTTAATAATAGTGGGTTCGAGTTCTGAGTTAGAGTGCCCTTGAGGAAGGTGACTCTTTCAACGGCGCCATATAAAATTGTATTGTATTACACTTTCGTTGTATACAGTATAATCTGGCGGACTTATTGCCATGTGGAAATATCTTCCAACCAACCAGAAATATGTTAAAGATGCCTTAAGTGAAAACTAGGCTGGAATCCTTTTTAAAAACATTTGCGTTCCAACGGGAATCGAATTCACAATCTCCGGGTTGGGAGAGAAGCATCTCACCAACTAGGCCACCGGAGGTCGTCAATTGCCCTTTGAAAAAAAAATGTTTTACAATTTTGAATTGTTTTATACATGTTTTTTTATTTGTTTTTTATATTTGTTGATATTTTTTGTACTTGATGTACAAATTAGGTAATTTTGTAATGTGTAAAGGAATTAAAAAAATAAAGTTAATAAATGGAGTTGAAATTGAAATCCAAAATTTGTGTGCCATATAAAACTTTTAAAAACAGTTAAATCTTTAAGTTCATACTATTTATTTAAGATATTTTGCATTGAAACGTAGGCTTCGAGTGATCTTACATTACTAAATTAAAATTACATAAATTGAAAATTTAACAAACGGAACATATTGGAAACTTATCACGAACGAAGGGTCTGCGATTGTACCACCACTGCGTCCCGTCCCGACCAAGGCGACAGCACAATGCACCTAACCGCCCCGCCGCGCCGCTGATATAACGGTGCGGATATCGCCAGGTTCGACGAACTGCCTGACAGATGTTTTATGACCACTGCTGTTTGGGTGAAATACTCCTTTTGTCATTTTTTCGCTTTAATGTTGACGTCACCGGGTCCGTTCTCTTTGCAATAGGAATATTTTGGATACTTGATCCATTTGATTTTGGGTGAGACACCCAAGTTATTATGCTTCGATGTTGGTTACACTTGAAAAATATTGATTTCGTAGTTTTAAATCTAATTCAAACGCATAATTTCACCGAACACTTGTGGACGGCGGGTTTCGATGTATCTCATCAATTTCTCGTATATAGAACGCTGGTTATTCTCGATTAAATCTTTGATTTGGTCGTCATCAGTGGTAATCGGTCTCCTAGGGCGGATACTATATACGAGTGCCGCATCACCATTGCGAACATTTTTAAACCACATTTGACACACACGATTGCTTACTGCATCGTTGCCATACACTGCACATATCTTTTTTTTTAATTTATGTCGCATTTTTTCCTTTGCGGTGTAAAAAAATATAAGCACCAAACCACTAATTTTGTCCTATCTTCAAAATAATGTTAAGAAACCCCGCTTAAACCATTTGTAAACAATAACCGAAAAAATGCGCTAAGCTATTATCTTTCATAATACTAGACCTCTTCATACAACTTCCATTTCTCTTGACTTTTTATATTATTTACGAGTATACCTTCTAAATATTATTCACTTGATTCAACCATACATTTTATTTCAACGTTTTTGATAAAAATGATCAAAAAATAACAAATAAAATTTAACATTGACATGTAAGCAGTTTTATGCAATAGGAAAAAAACTAGTATATGACGAACAACACAACAAAGCAAACCTATACAATTCATTCTTGCTGGGTAAGAACAAATTCTTCACTTAGTAGTCAAAGTCACATGAACATCCGTACAATGCCCATATTTATTGCCCAATCTGTCCTATCTTGTTATGGAAGAGTTGTACAAATAATTAGTTGCAACCTCTTCACTATAGAATAAAATATTTTTCCGGGTGGGCCTTCAAAGAACGTGTAACATGAAAAGCTGAGTAAGTATAGGACTATTAAAATTCGAGCTGACAATCTTATATAATGTTGTACGGTCAAACATTTTTCTTCGATCTGACAAGGTTGAAAGACTCATTACTTTCAACAATTGACCATAGTCCAGTTATAGGAATCTGCAGTTTAAAGTTTATAAATCTTAAAAAAAAACTTCCGCTGTATACGTTCAATTTTATTTAACATTATGGGATATCCGAAATAAATGCAAGAAATATACTTTATTTTAAACTGAACGTTTTGAAATTGTTAATTTACTGCACTTGTAAAGAATATGAAGTAATGCACTCGTATCACACTGTCAAAATGAAAGTTGAACTCACTCGCAATATAAATAACAATAATCGACCCATTTATGAAGTGAGCATGCATTAATTTAATGAGCTTTCTCACTCCCTAGCTACCACTCTCCACCACTCTATTCTCGTATGAAAAACACGTGTGCAGTCAGCAAACTGTTCTCACTGTATGCGGTATAGGTTAATTATATTTACTTTTACGCGGTGTATATAAGCGTTATTTCACTAAGAACAAACCACATTTTTTTATCTATCGGATCAACTTAATCAGATTTAAAAAATTAGAATATCAAGTGGTAAAATAATAATGATCTTGAAAAATAATAACCGTTAACCAAATGGTTGCAGCAGGTCTTGACTGGTCCATATTCACTTCCACTTCCTTCACTCATAGACTTCTAGGGAGATGAGATATGGGCATTTGATTTATAATGTAATTTATGTGATTCTAAGTTTGAGGACACGATTAAGGAAGCCGAAGACAATCTCGTCTCTTGATAGTTTGATAACGACGCTCTTTAGCACATCCGCTGTAACTTAACTAACCTGGTAATAGAACCCGACACCCCCGAGTAGAAATCAAGCGTTTTTGCCAACTATGTCAAGAAAGTCGTTTGTATCGATGGAGTATTATTTTTAGTAATCATATACATCGTTTTAACATAAATATTATTTATTGAAGTGAAAATCTGAACGTCACGAAAAGTGAAACGGTGTATTGTACAAGTATTATTATTATTAAAACAAAAAAAAAATTTGTTAAGTATATATTATTTTTATATTTAATTTTATTGTATATTAAATTATTTTATTTTCATTATTTAATATTTATTTTAATATTTATTTAAAATATAATTTATATTTAATATATAATTATAATAATATATACATATATGTTATTATAATATTAATAATTATATTATTGTTATATTATAATTTATTATAATATAGTTAATGAATAATATAGTATAATAATATTATTAATATAGTAATAAAAATAATATAATAATAGATAAATAATTATTTAAATATAATTAATAATAACATAAAAATATTAATATATTTAATATTAAGAAATATTGATTTCATATTATTAAGTGTATTATTATTTATTATTAAAAAAAAAATTATGTTTTATTTTATTAAGAGAGATTTTCTTGAATTAATTTTTTATTTAATTAAGAGATTTTTTTGAATAAAATTCCACATAACGATTTCCTAATCCTAAAAACAAAACGTTAACAAATGGAAAAAAAGCAATGCATACTAAATCTAAAAACAATGATAACTTCATTTTATGCTTACAAAGTTGATTAACACTTTGTATTTACGAGTACAATACCGTGTTTTAACGTGAGAAACTAGATTTACGTTGAATGCCAGTCTCGTGTTTAACGTGATAAACTAGATTTGCGTTGAATCCCAGTCCCGTGTTTTCACATGCTCGATATCTCTTCTAAAAAGGGACATATTACGGGAATCTAGCAAATATTTCTGTAAACATTTCAATATTTAAACGATAGTCTCCTGATTTCTGACATAGACAATACCCTATATCAGCGGTCGGTTAACATTTTTTTTGTAAAGGTAAAGTTAATATTCTAGGCTCTGTGGGCCAAGAGGTAAACTTGAGAATATTTATGTATGTATGTCTACTTAAATAACAAGAAAAAAGTTTTCACAAATTTATTCAACAAAATGTAACGTAATAATAATAATAATAAGAAGACTACAATTGTTTGAAATACGGCTCTACTAATGAGAAGAATGGAATAGCCATGTTTGAGATATAATTTCACCAAATTGGAGCTTCAAACTTACTACTCCCTATCATCAAAATTGATTACAAATGTTCATCTATTAATGCAGACCTGCATTGAGATTTTACGTATTTCATCTTTAAAAAAGAACAACGATGGAAATGCTGTTGAATTATAATTGCGTGGCGTCACAGCAGATACCAAATGTGAAGCTATAGAGCGTCACATACGGTTGTATCTCGCAACTCAACTCGCCCGTTCCGTTATAGCGCGTACTTTGTAATTTCATAAGATTTGTATTTGTAAAATCCATTTTTGGTTCACGGGTCGTTCAAAAAGAGGCAGCGGGCCGGATTTGGCCCGTGGGCCGTTGTTTGCTGATAATATATGAATGGTTGAAGTAAAATAGGCACTTAGTACAAAAAAAACTAAATATGCAGTTTCATTATATATAACATATAGAACGAAACTGCATACTTAGTTTTTTTTGGTACTTAGTGCCTATTTTACTTCAACTATTCATATCATGAAAATGTGCATGAATAAATTTATGATAGAGATTCTGACGTCGCGTCAACAATGTGCAGTGAAGTGTCAAATATTGAAGATATTGAGATATGAATCCAACTAGTCTAACTCTATGTATTAACTAGTCTAGTCTCCGGGTCCAAATAGAATATGGAATTTGCAGGATCATATAAACAGGTTTTCAAAGAGTATGTCTAATTCTTGTTTGTGCTCCCCGGAAGGTGAGGTGAAAGCCTTGAAACCGGTAGGGTTATACCGTTACAAAGAATTGGAATAAACAGTGTTTGATAAAAATAAATTACAATATGTTTAAACATGTGTTGATTGATATGTATTATATCAACTGACAAAAAATTAAAACCGTACAGAACTTGCAAGTGATGTGCTACGCATATATGGAATGTGATGTTGCTCTTCATAAAGGAGAACGTTGGTAGAATTATCATACTAAATTAAATTATTAAAGTATTTTAAACAAATCTACAGTCTCATTACAATAAATTGCACTGTCTTTAAACCTCCACAACGTTAATACCTTAACTATAAACAATAAAATACAACACAATAATCTTAATATTTACTTAGATATAGCAAATTAAGTAAACCCTTCACAAAAATCAGAACTCAAAATCAGGCCGGTCATTGGGAAAGGTCATGATTTTAATCGTGTCTGAAAGCTGTAAGAAACACAATCCTCAATTTATCGAGTTTTAAGCTTTTAGAAACACAATCCTCAATTTATCGAGTCTTAAAGCTTTAAGAAACACAATCCTCAATTTATCGAATCTTAAAGCTTTTAGAAACACAATCCTCAATTTATCGAGTCTTAAAGCTTTAAGAAACACAATCCTCAATTTACCGTGTCTTAAAAGTTTAAGAAACACAATCCTCAATTTATTGAGTCCTAAACCTTTAAGCAACACAATCCTCAATTTATCCACCGAGACGAGGAAGGTGTCAATATTAGAAAATTCACTCAACAAGGTCATTCCATGTACGAGTGGTGACGCTATTAATGTCTAGGCTCATGAATACGGCACCGAAAACAATCGTAATTCACGATTTAATGTTCAAACTTGTATCCATACAAAACATATTGATAGGCAGCAAACATATTCGTCTGTCTTCTCCCTGGCTGGCTCTATCCCAACTCACTGTCTACGAAGACTGTTGGGGTCAGCTCTCCTCTTCCTCAGGTTGTATGCTCTTCTGTCCCGGACTACGTCCCTCAGGCCGAGCCTCTGCATCAGGTTATCTTTTTGCACCACCCATGAATTCTTTGGTCTTCCTCTGCTTGTTATTCGAGGAAGATCCATGGAAATTGCCTGGTTCACAATGTGATCGGGTGCTCTGCGTCCAACGTGCCCATACCATCTCAATCGCCTCTCCTCCATCTTACTGTTGATGTCTGTAACACCTAGGCTTCCACGAATGCGTGAGCTTTTTATTTTGTCTCTTAGGGACACACCAGCTGACCATCTAGTCTGACAATCGTTTGGTATACTTTTCTTTTTAACTTTACTGGCATTTTCAGATCACATGAAACCCCCGTCATTGATCTAAACTTCATCCATCCCACATTAATTATATGTGTTACATCTGCTGCACATCCTCCACCGCTGTGGATGAATGACCCAAGATACTTAAAGGAATCACAATTTGGTAATGTTTCTCCATCCATTTGCATTACGGGAGTGACAGCATTTGTGTTCTCGAATGATAGGTACAGATACTCTGTATTCTGTTCTTTCTGCTCAATCTCAATCCATTGTCCTCCAAGATTCTTCTTCACTTTTCCAGAATATTTTGTAGGTCTTCATGTTTTTCACTTATTAATATGATATCGTCTGCAAATAGTAGGATCTTTAGGAGACTGTCCATTTCCTGGTTAGTTAAATAGTCCATGACTAAGATGAACAGTAGCGGTCTGAGTACCGATCCTTGATGTACCTCCACCTTTACAGGAAATTCTGGTGAAGTTCCCGAAGTGCACCTCACTTGCGTTTACATGTTATCATACATGTCCTGGATGGCAAGTACATACTTTTCTGGTACACTGTGTGCTCTAAGTGCTGCCCAAATTAGGCTTCTAGAGACCCTTTCAAATGCATTTTCAAGATCGATGAAGAACCATATGTAGGTCTTTCTTGGCATCACGGTGTTTTTCGACAAGGAGTCTAAAGATTTGGATGGCGTCTACTGTTGATTTTCCCGATACGAAACCACACTGGTTGTCATTTATTTCCACCAAATTCCTGATTCTCGAGTTTATAATTCGTTCATAGATTTTCATAGTGTGGGATATTATTTTAAACATATTCGTCTGTGATGGAAACAAAATCGATAGTGGGCTGAAAGAATGCATCATTCACTGCATATAATGCGAGTATGTATACAAATATTATCCCAGACACCCACACAAAGAAGTGCAATGCACTGACAACTGGCGAAACTGACTTGGCAGGATATACTGCACTGTGTTTTATATAAAACACCTGCAAATTAGCAATCACTTCGAGCAAACTTGCGGTTTATTACTAACTAGCCAATGACAAACTAATGAGCATAGTCATATATTTTGGCTTTATCTTAAATAGATGGGCTTTTGCTTACCCATGATTTTTTTTATTTTCTAATAAACTCGTATCACAAAATGCAGGGTGTAGCGGAAATAACTCCCTGTTTTGGTAAGTTAATAAAAAAGGCATCATAGATGTTTTTCACAATTTTATTTTACAATCTGAAAGGAAAAAGTTAACCATTTATCTTATTTTAAAAATTATATCATTAAAATGCGGACGTTTGTTTTTTATTGTCTGGATGCTCGCCCTGAAGTTCCACATTACTCTCCTGGTAATTTCTGATGGTATTGTTCCGATTTCGTGTCGGATAGCAGCTTTTAGCCTGACAAGATGCACTTCAGTTGACCTAGTCGCGTTCAATAAATTTACAACCAACCTTACAACCAAATTTACAACCAAAAATTTACAGTTCAACCTTTACAACCATTATTTTGTACGAAACTGCTTCTTTACATTGCAGGGTCTCCTCAGCAACAAGGATATCAATCTCGAATTACTTAAACGAATTTTGCGTTGTTTTATATAAGGGATCCGTACATTTCTATTGTGTTCAAGTATGAACACTTAATGAGTTAAATATAATCAACTTGATACAACCACACTTTCCTCGGTCTTCCTCTACCACGCTTTCCTCTCAAATTTACATTATTTCTACATGTCCAAACCATTTCAGAGTGCTCTTCTTCATCTTATTTAATACATCAGCCTTAAATTCATATTCGTCCCTAATTATTTCATTCATATACATACACACCATCACGCCATTCCCTGTCGAGGTAAACAGAGAGGACGGAGGGCCAGACTTTCCTATCTCGATACACATCGAAAATAATTGACTATTCAAAAAAAAAAGTTCTACTACATAACTGCTGCAATTGTCATGTCTTCTCATTTTCTTGACAAAACGTATTTTTGAGATAGCTTTCTACACTGTTGGTCCCTCAGTATGGAAGTCTCTTCTACACTGAGAAGTGCTAAAGTCTTTGTATCTTAAAATAAACGGGAATAGGTATTTGCATTTTTTTATCAGTTCCCTTGAGGTTGGCTTTTTACTCCGAAACGACACTTTATAAAGAGTATATTTTTTATTACTAGTAACATTACCACCTCCGTGTCCTAGTTGGTATGACGCCTTTCTTCACACTCGGGGGTTGCGGGTTTGATTCCCAATTGTATTACATTAACTCGGGCTGATTTATTAATTTAATAAGACTCGTTTAATGTAGGATGAACGAAAGCATTCCGAGATGGTTTGGGCATGTAGATGAAATGAACGAAGAAATACTAACAAAACAAACAGTGCACATGTAAGTGAAATGCGTGGTAGACGAGGACGAACGAATGTAGCATACTAAGATTGATTGAATGATATTTTGAAAAAAAAAGGAAATGTAAAAAGTCAGATTAATCGTAGTCGTTCTGACTATAGAGGAGGCGAAAGATGTGTGTCGCAATAGGAAAGTCTCGTCTGTCTAACCCGACAGGAAAACGGCCTGAAGGTATGAATATATCTATTTATCTAGTTGTTTTAATAATGACCAGGATCTTATTTTATAGCTGGTTAAAAATAATTGCTTTCGTTGCTTGACCATATTAGTTCGTAAAACCTTGAAAGTAGTCAGTAATGTGGCAAAAAAACATAAATCACACACAGGTAGCTTATTTACGTTCTTTGTATTTAATTTATTTTATTCTTTGCTATTCACAATTGCTGATAACGGTGGAGTGAAACAGAAATCAAGAAAATAATAGATACGGCGAAAATTGTTATGCTGAGGCTTGGATTGATCTGGAGAAACAGATATGTATCTCATATATACATATATATTATATTATCACGCCATTTTCCTGTCGGGGTAGGCGGAGAAAACCACAGAAAAACTTCCAAGAGGAGAGGTTGTTCATCTTCCCTTGGTAATTTTTCTGCGGTTTTCTTAGCAAATATGTTTTCTGGGCAAATGCAGATGCGAGAAAAGTACCTAATATGCTTCTGTAGTTAACTGGGTCTGCTTTGTCTCCTTTTTTGAATATTGGGATGGTGATGCTTGTATGCCATTCTGTAGGGATTATTGTTAAGTCGAATATCTTTGAGATGATATCTTTGAGATGTGGATATGTATATATACATTTATTTTGCAATATTTTGGATCTGTCAATAATAGTGGGTTCGAATCCTGAGTCGGAGCGAACCCTTGGGGTGAGTTGGCTCTCTAAACGGGGCTATAGTTGTCCTTTTATTATTATAATCGTATAAAAAATAGTATTATTTCAATTATGATTTTTTTATTTTATATTATTACATACATATCATCACGCCGTTTCCCTGTCGGTGTATGCAGAGAGGACAGATCGCCAGACTTTCCTATCTTGATACACATCCATAGTCTTCTACATCCATAAACCTTCTCATACAACTTCTACTATTTCTCTGGATGTCAACGTTTCTTTCTTTCAGAATATAATTGATTTGATACAACCATACTTTCATTGGTCTTCTTCCTCTCACACGCCTTCCACTCACATTTGCACTAGGTATACTCTTTTTTTTAGTATTTGTTCATTCATTCGTTCTACATACCCAACCCATATCTTCGTTCTCTTCATCCTAACTTCTTTGGATAATTATTATAATTTTGTTGGTACTTTCAAAACACGAAACCCCCGAGTGGAAGTCAAGCTTCTTACCTTGTATGCCACGGATGTCATCTTTCTTCTTTAGTTTATTTTGTTAAATCAATATTAATGCATAATTTGTTCTCTTCATTAAATATTGGATTTCAGTGTCTTTCGACGCAATACGATGACTCCACAATGGATATTCTTGATTAACAAGTATATTTCATAACGTCGTAATATATTCTTTGTTACAACTTCTAAGGTAATAATGAGAATCCCCACGACTCGCGTGTTTTAAAATATATATACACTATTGTTGCATAGATCGAGATGCTTGAATCCTGTCGTATGCAAATAATGTACACAACATTAACAACTACATCAGGACATCGATTATCTGCTTCAGAAAATCTAGGATTGCTATGATTGATTTCAAACTTTGTCTCTTTGTACTCGTATTCAAGTTCCTTAATGGGATTTCTTCATTCTATCTTTCGAATCTGTATCTGAGATACGTTGTTCCGGAAAGGAACAGAACTTTGAAGTCGATTGCATGTTCATCGAATAAATTGATTCTTCCTAAAGGGCATAGTACAATATTATGGTTAGGCTTTTGCCATTGTTAAAGATAAATAATGCATTAATTTTTCGCGAACTCGAACGACTTCCTACATAATGCCTTTCTTTAATGTCGGGGGTTGCGTTTTTTTTTTTTAATTTTTCAGTTTGAGTTTCACTTACGACCTCTTGAATATATTTCTGGTTAGTTGGAAGATATTACAGTATGACAATAATCCCGCCAGGTTTTAATATATACAACTAAGGTGTAATACAACGTTTTAATATACATGATAATGTTTTTAACATTTTTTTTATGTCCGATAGAAATGACACTTCACTGTGAAATTCATCACTAAACGGTTCCTCAAATTAAGTATACCATAAAGTTATAATTGAAAGAAATCGATGCTTCCATTGCTTCACCCCTTTGTGCGTCGGTAAGAGAAAATGCGTGACAAACTAAGTATGTACTAACTACTTTCTCTTTTCATAATAACTCTATGCTTCTCTTAATTTGAGAGACGATTCCGTGATGGGTTTCAATGCGAGTTGGTATTTATGTTACTCTGTGGGTTAGCAAAACAGTTTAAATAGTCGGATTACTTGTTTTTCTCATATAATTAATTTAAGAGGGTTAATGTATCCATATAATCAATATAGATTTCTCAAACATCTCGACTATAGAATCCATGTGACTAACAATCATAGTAAATTCTGGATATATACGTTAAAGTAATAAAATTATGTTACTTTCCGATGGAAGCGAAATTATCGATCTACTTACTCTATTTGCACAAAATTGTCAACAACTTGATTGTTAGTACATTCCTAGTGATTGAGATTAAATTTTACGCATCTCTCGAAACCATCAAGACTCGGCATACTATTTTTTCCTAGCATTCCAGAACCAACTACTCGTACATGCAATCAAGCTTCGTATGTCGGGTCTGCATTGCGTACGATACGTTAGCCGCTAAGCTGGGTATGTTTGCATCGAACTTAGCCTCAGTGAAATACCAACTGAAATGAATGTACTTTACATAATCATTTTTACATAGATTTACGAAGGAAAAACGTTAAAAGATGACGCCTAGACATGTACCTGTTACTTGTTCCTTTCATTGAATCCTTCCCTTTCCCACATTCTTGTTAAAAACTATTGTAATGAAATAATGTATGTTACATTTTTTCCTCTTTACGTACTATACGAGTATATGGGGATGTCCCCGTTGCGTCATTGTACAAAAAACACCTAACCGACAACACCCATATTTTCTGTTTATTCGAAATATCGAATAACATTTTTTGAGTGGTTCAGAAGCCAAGTGAACCAAGTTCAAAAATATTGAATTTAAGATCACTGCATGAAAGGTGTGCGAAAAGCTTTAGCTTTTAGTAGAAAATAAATATACTCAATATAACACTTTTCAGAATTGCGATCCATACCCTTACATAATTAGAAACACAAAAATATGTTTGAACCTAGTTTACTCAAAACTTACCAGCATGGACTTGGTTCACTTGGCTTGTGAACGACTCATTTAATAGATAAATCTGTTGATAATACGTGAAAATTTCAAGCCAGAAAAATGCATACGAGGTCTGCTACTTAGGTTTTGAGACAGACAAGTAAAAACAAATATTTATCATCGAAAATGGCTTTATTGTTTTTCAAAATACTCTCCATGAAGATCAATACACTTTTGCATGCGTTTGAACCAATTTTCGAAGCACTTTTGTGTCTGTACGAGCGCGTTTGAAATCAGCATACCACCGACAAATGGTTGTTTTCGACGGAGCAGAGCCCGGATAACACTTTTCAAGCCATCGCTGAGTTTGAACGGTATTTTTACCCATTAAAAAGCAATGTTTTATCAACACAGTAAATTCGGTTTTTTCCATTGTTTTGAAAATAGCAAAAGTAGCGTCACTAAAACTCTGTAACTCAATGTCGGAATGTCATGAAAGTTGAACACGTAACATCTAAAGGTTGGTACTAACTGAGAATGGTATGGATTTGTTATTATAGGCGCCATCTGTTGGTTAGTCCCGGAACTTATTGATCAATGTGTTAATTGGCTGTAATTTCATATTTGTAATCCTTAACTCTTTTAATTCCACTGGGGCGATCATCGCCCCCAACTGGTTTTTTTGGAAAACCTGCGAGGACGATCATGGGCTTCTAAGTTTTCGTACAAGTTTTTATATTGAATATATATTTTTTTAAACTTTGAGTATCATTCACTTTTAAAAGAATTCATTTAAAACTAAATATTAACTTACATAAAAAATAAAATATAAACTAATGTTTTTTTGCCAAAATATGCTGGCATTAAAAGGGTTAAATATTGTTATTTTTCTAAAAGGCGGTATTGTTTATCAAATGACTAAATAAAATATCAATAATCTGAGATGGTTTGGGTATGCAGAACGAATGAATGAAGAAAGACTAACAAAACAAATATGTAGTGCAAATGTGAGTGGAAGACTTTTGAGAGGTAAACCAAGGAAAGTATGGTTGGATCAAGTGAATGATATTTTGAAAGAAGGAAACGTAGAAAGTGAGAGAAATCGTGGTAGTTGTATAAGAAGGTGTACGCATGTAGAAGAGGCTAAGTTGTATGTCGAGTAAAGAAAGTTTAGTGTTCTGTCCTCTGCTTACCCTGACAGGAAAATTGTGTGATGGTATGTATGGAATAAAATAAAACATTAAAATAATTACAATTGAAAGAATGCTTTTTTTTATACAGTAATAATAATAAAAGGATGATTATAGCACTGTTTATAGAGCAAACTCACCTTAAGGGCGCTCCAACTCAGGATTCGAACCCACTATTATTGTCAGATCCAAAATATTAAAAAATAAATATATACATGCATATACACACATAAGTTGATTGTAAAAATAGGGAGGTACTGGCTCCGGCCATGAAATTAGGTACTTGACCGCATCTGCATACCATATGCCCAGGAAATATATTTGCTAAGAAATCTCACCATAAGATGACGAACTACGAAGAAATCTTTGTAGATCTTCCGAAATGTGATAATAAAACATTCGGCTTTATCTTATAAAACATTCGACTCTGATCTTCTTCGAGTAATGCCTCTTACTCTTTGTCCTCGAATTTTTTTGGCTCTCCAGAGCGAGGCTTGTCTTTGACGCTGAAATATCCATCCTTGAAACGTCGAAACCATTCCCTACATGATTATCAGTTGGAGCAGCGTCACCATAAACTTCGACAAGCATTCGATGGGCTGCAGCTGCACTTTTCTTCCAATTAAAGCAGAAAATTAAAACCTCCCGCAAATGCTGCATGGTTAACACAAAATTCGACATTTTCAACACTGTACAAAACAAGGTGTTTGCATGAAACTCAAAGCGATATAAACTGAATATTATTGGCAGATGTCTAACCTCTCTGAAACCGCCAAAATCGGCTATCACTATGAACCATTCATAACAGCCAGAGCCATCTTTTGGAAACGGACCGAACTAATTTGTACTCCCAATAGGTTTAGTGTAATATATTATACAATACAAAATGATCGTCGTTGCTGGGCCTTGTAGTCGAGGATCACCTCACCGTTTCAACGTCAATTCAATTGGAAAGCGAATATGTGCCGTGGAATTTGTTTTTTTTTAAGTGAGTAAGCCGTTGCGTATCAGCAAACTTACCGACCACACCGCTGTATTCTAATCTGATGGCACGCCGAAGCTAGACGATCGGAGCACACCTAAATACTTTTTTTTTCTCGAAGTCATAGGTATTCTTATATCCCCGAATACTAGGCGGAAAAATGCCTTTGTCATTCGAGGGAAGTAGCACAGCGCGGGATTCGAACCGGTGACCTTCCGCACGGAAGTCCAGTGTATTACCGCGCGGCCATGCAGCTCACAATACGGTACGATATATAACACCAAAATGAGATTTTCAACAGGTCTGAGTTTCTTCAGCACCTAATAACTATTTATTATTCTCCATTTCTGTAATCGATCCTTTTTGTCTCGGTCTTAATTCATCCACTGTTCAAAACCCTTTGTTAAGAAATAGTTAATCTCTGTTACTTTGTTGGTGTCGCTGGGAAAACTCTCAACAGCAGTGCTGCCTAACCGAATTCCTCGGAGATATTAAAAGGAGAGACTACATATTTGCGACTTGGCTCCTCTCCAACGTCTTCGATCGTCTCTTGGACAGAAAATTGTTTATACAGAATGTTACTAGAAAAAAATGTATTCTTTGGGGGAAAATTCATTCGACTTCCTGTCATTCACGACACCTTTAATGATCTACAATAAAAAAAATCTTTCTCTTCTTTAGGGTCATTGTCATTAATGAAATCGTGATCATTGTCGGCGGCCGTGGTCTAATGGTTAGCACTCTCCCAGGTTCGATTCCTGGCTGATTCATTTCCAGACTGGTTTTACTCTTAGACCGTTTTACGTTTGAATTTATATTTTTCTGTGGCTTATATGCTGCTTATCATAAATTCTTATAACGCTTTAAGCAACACAATAATGTCGCTATGTAAAAAAAAATTGTTGAGCGAAAGACTGCAGCAGATTAAACTTGTATTGTCGTTATATACAATACAACCTGTCGGGCGTATTACCATGTTTCAATATCTACCAACCAACCAGAAATATATTACAAAGACTTTAAGTGAAAACCAGAATGAAATCCTTTTTTTTTTTTAAATCTGGGCTCTTCAGGAATCGGATCCGCAGCCCCCGGATTGGGAGACTAGCGTCTTACCAACTAGGCCACGGAAGTCGTCAAGACTTACCGATTGTCTTGCACCTTTAATATCTTTGTCATCGGAGTTTTGGGTTTAATCTGTCAAGACTGTGTGCTTGATGAAGTGCAACAACTTTCACATAATGACCCAATGGGCAGGCGTCTTCCATCCACAGACTGACAATCATACTTGATCACGAAGGGTTGCATATCGTATCGTGATCATTATAGAATTATTTGATGATCCTCTCAACAATTTCCTTATGTACTTCTCGCCTGTTATTTCATATCTCGTCATTACCATGTTCAGGCTTTGTACGCTCTTATAAAATCAAATAACCCTTTTGATAAAAAAAAACAATGCAGAACAATTTTTGCTGACATTTCAATAAGATTTGTTTGATATCGTACATGGCCATTTATGGGACCGCTCTATCGTACCTTGCTGACATGACATGTGTGAAATCAGGCTTTTAGAAGACTTGTAATCTTCTCGTATAAAGGCTTTTATATCGCCCTGTTTTGGCAAGCTTTCGTATATTGAGAGCTTTCTACATTACTGGCCCCTTAGCATGGAGTCTCACCTGATCTATCATATTTCCAAGCATATTCGATAGAAATTGGGGCTCTTTTCGTATAACTTCAACTTCAAATAGTACCTTTGAGATGGCTTTTGACTTTAAAACTGTATATTTGTTCAAGAGATCGTAAAAATAAACTGATAACTGAGATTTGTAATATGGAAATTCTTTTTGACCTCCTAAAAAGCCAAAGCACATTTTTTTCTAATTGCTACCTGGCTCAATTCTCATAAAAATATTTTACGCTGTCGTGTTTGATTTATTCATATAAATAAGTGATATTTTTATTTCTCAGAATCTCTCCCAACTCAAAATAAAGTGAGGCTATTTCATTCAAACTGTTATTGTTGGTGTTTGAAGTACTCATTTTGTTCATCAACAAACGTCTGATATAGTCATGTCTGAAATAATCATTTTCTTCACGTCTAAAATAGTCACTTTCTTCATGTCTAAAATAGTCAGACACTTTTATAATCAAAGCTTTGAGAAATATTAAATAGTTCTCAAAGCTTGGAAATATCTTTTGGATTATTATTATTTAATTTTATTACAATATACGATATTTTATGGACCATTAAAAAATTTATTGTAGTAATACTCGAATTTGAATTTCGAGTGCGCGCGAGTATAAATACGACTTGTCACAAAAATTATAAACGTTAACATGAATCGTATACAAAAAAATGTCGAAAAGTAGTACGCACATGTATACTACATAACAAACACATAAAATATAAACTTTAGCCAAATCAAGGCTCAAGCATCAAAACGCCCTAACATACTAAAAGAAAAATAATATATGAATACGCACAATCAATCACTCCAATACAAAAAAAGCGCACATCGAAACTTTAAAATTATAGATATGTTTTATAAAGTACTCGTATTATCGCTAACCGGCCATAAATATTTATAAGGGTCAAGTTACCGATAAGTTCTTAGAATATGAAACTTTAGGTACATGAAACATTTCATGTCAACTCAACACACTTTTCGCATTATATCCCTTTAGATTTTTATGATTTTTTTGTTTATCTTCTTCTTCTTCCTCTTGGTTTAGGTCGTATGACCTGTTTGTGATGGTGGGCTGTCCTGGGATGATGACGTCCAGCTGTCTTTCCATCTTTTCGGTGGCCTTCCTGGTAATCTCCTGCTGTTAGAGTTTTCAGTCTTAGCTATTCTGGCCAGTCTTATATCCTCCATGCGGTCTACATGATCCATCCAGAAGCGCCTTCTGCTTCTTCCCCACCTCACTATGTCTTCAACACCACAGACAGACCTTATCGTCTCATTTCTGATCCGATCTCTAAGAGTTCTGCATGCGATGGAGCGTCGAGTTCTCATTTCTGCCATTCTGAGAAGGTTTTTTGTCCTGTTGGTATCGGCTCTCACTTCTATCCCATATGTCATGTTGGGGCGGACGCATGTCTTATATATCCTGACCTTACTTTCGGTTAGCATGTGTTTATGTAAACATAAAATAAAATCTTAAGGATTAAGGTATAATATGTTTTGAAGCTTTCGCGGTTCCGTAACAGTTGAGTAAGGTCTTTCATAGTGTTCTCATAATCCAAATCACGCTGTGCAATACTCCGTAAGACTTTATACAGCCGCTATCCGATACGAGTATCTGTACATCTTCAGCATTCTTTGAACCTAAACCTTTGTAATGATGCAGTTCCTAAATGGTATTGGGTCCATAACAGTATTACAAATTTATGGATAAAGAGGTAGCAAATTGTGTATTCCGAGATAGAAAAGACTGGCTTTCTTCTCTATCTACTCTACTCCGCCACATAAATTACGTTAATTTATCTAGTCGTAAAAATATTTAATTATTTGTATACATTTTCTTGTTAGAGGTCACGCCAAGGAAGTGAAATTATGATGTTATTATTCCAACGAAAAATGTATTGTTGAAAAGTTCCTGAACGAATGTTTGAAAATGATTAACAACTTGCAAATTATGAAGAAATGCAAGTTCTAATCAAAACCACACGTTTCGTCTAAAAATATCGACGTGTTTCTGGCACAATTTGACAATTACGAAATTTTCAAATATCATACATATAAGATTTTTTGGTTACTTTTATAAAACGCCCATGTCTGGTATACATTTGGAATTAATATTTTTACTTGAAATACAATACTATTTTCATTCAGTCGAAAAATTTGTAAGTGCCCACATACATATTTATAAATAAATATATTGGAAGGAGTTTCAACTTTTAAATTGAAATATCTCAGAAACAGTCAAGTGTTATTGTAATTTGTTTTATCAAACACTGTTTATTACACTTTATGTAACGGTATATTCCTACCGGTTTCAAGGTTTTCACCTCATCATCATGGAGCACAAATATTATTGTTTTGTACTCCGTTACATAAAGTGGAATAAACAGTGTTTAATAAAACAAATTACAATGCTTTTAAACCTTCATAATGTTAATGCCTTAACTATAAATGTAAAGTGTTAGTTACCAATTTGTGCTTGAAACCCGACGATATATTTTTTTGCAGGTGAGAAAGCCGTTAAACTGTAAAGCGGTTTAACCTGGCGTTTTTTATCTACAGTTTACTATTTTTTTGCTTTCGAGTTGGCCATGTCGTGCGCACCGAAGACATGCAAAAAATCATGATAATGCACTCTTAACAGGCATCAAGCCCGTCTTTTATTTATTTATTGGATAACGATATTTAATTGAACTTTAAAAAGTCCAACAACACTTACTTAACAAAATATTAAATATCAACTAATTGATCGGCACAATTGAGGTAAAATTAATCACACGATACGAGTACGGCGCGTGAAATCACTAATGTGCAAAAAAAATAAATTGAAAAAAACCGAAACAAGAAAAAAAAATGCTCAAATACAATCAAAGAAAATCAAATTACATAAAATAAATACAACAAAATAAAAATTAAATAACCAATCTACCAGTCAAGACCTATGATTAAGGCCGGAGAAGGGCCCTCCTGAACTCAACAACATCTACATTAAAATAATTCACCTAACCAAACTTGTAGTTGAATTGAATTGCCATTTTTTACCTCTTCATTACGTACTCAATACTGACTGTCATTGTCCTCTGCGATGCCCGGATCTTGTTGCATCACCTGTCTCCATCCCTTCCGGTCTTACCCGGTTACGGTCCCGGAATACTAGAGATAGATCAGTTGACCCATATCTTGACCAGACTTGGTATGGATGGACGAAGCGAAATCCATATATATTCCCACAAAAATCCGCATGCTCCTATTTATGATAATTTTTCTTAAAAAATACAACACAGAGGGAAAAAAATGCACACACATAAACAAACTGCATGCAAATATGCAGAATTATGTTTTTCAAGCAACAAGTGTAATCAAACATTAAATTTAATAACGAAAAATTTGTTTATACAATGGAACGCTTGGTTATTTTACCTATAAATTTTGACACTTTTTTCAGCTAAAGTTTCAACAATACACAGAACAAGTAAAACGTTAATAATGATTTACATGAAAATTTAAAAAAAATATGATCTTTCACTTTTCTGTTTTAAAAACATTCAAACTCTTAAAACTTTTGTATTTTTCATTAATAAGATTCGATAACACCAAAGTTAAGTTTAGTTACATTAACTCCTTTTTTCTGATAATTTAAAAAACTTTTAAAATTTGAACTTTAGGAAGTTTGCCCACTTCCGAAATCCTAGTGAGTACAATCCAAAACCCAGCTTTTAGCTAGTCATATCTAATTCATAGGTATTTTTTTCATTCCAATTTCAAAATGTGTGTTTAAAAAATGTTTACTTCGATTTCGAATACATTTAGACAATATGTGTTATTTTTTCTTTGTTATCATGAACGAGCTACGTGGTTTTCCAAAGACCGAATACTCCATAAATCTATATCCACTATCCATTATTTTGTTTATTTTATGCCATGCAACCCATTTTCTCAAACGCTCCATTCTTTCATCAAAACATTCCTTCGCTTCCGGTCCAGAAATAATACTGCGGTATTTTTACGACCATCCTCTTTTTTCGTTTATTCTTCATCTTATTTTCCTGTGGGGAACCAAATGAATAGTCTTAGAGCTCTAAGACACCACACATTTTTGTTTCATATGTTTCATATTTATATATATTCAACTCTTCTACGAACTCGATTAGATTGCGCATATGCGGGAACTGGTTTGGTGTGGATCTCTGACTGTCTCATCCCTGACTGTCTCCTGGTTAACAATTTTCAGCATTACTTAAAGCCTACCTACTTACTACCTTCTTACCAATCTCCTAACATAATTAAGTGTACATATTGAAACGATATGCGAAAACTGTTAAATGGTGTTTCGAAACCCATAGATATCAGTAATAATACCGACATAAACACTGTATGTTTTCCTAATAAAATAAAATAAATAAAAAAATAAATAAAATAGTGGATTCTATTAAGGGGCCAAAAATTTTCGTACGCCATACTTTTTCCTTTCAAGACTCTTTGTGTAGGATTTTCAAGAGATAGGGAGAGCTTCGTAAGCGCACTATCAACCCGCCCTTAGACATGCGACCTATGTATGAATATAACCAACCAAAAAACTGAATACTAACCTACCATAAAATACAGAAAAAAAATACTGGCAAAGCCACTCGTTTTTTTTATTTCAACATATCTGGGAATGATACCAGAAATTAGACACATTTGTTTTTAATAGAAATTTTGATTTAGCGCTGTTTCCCGACAATCACGATTATCTCAAAAACGCTTCCTAACTAACTCAACCTATTAAAGAAGTAAGGGAGGTTGAAATACTCCAATGTCGCTAACAAGGGCGCCATATGGATAATTAAATTCAGATTTTAAATAGCCTGAGAGTAAAACCATTTCAGAACCCGCTTGCTTAGTGAATGCTGACCAACTATGGCTGCCGATGTCAATCAATAAGATCATCTTTGTTGGATACTTTTTGTGAAGTGACGAAAATTGGCTAAAAGGTTCGATGCCCAAACTGTTCAGGTGAAAACAATCAAGTGCCAATATTTTTGACAGCTTTAATTCTATTTGTTTATCGCATATTCAAAAAGTATACTAGATTTGGCACATTGTAAAGTTTCGCATCTTTTTTTATGATTTTGTATCAGCAGCTTTAGAGTGAAGCGGAGCTTAACCTCTTGAATCTATTGCTTTTCTTAAAGATTCTTTCTTGTTCGTCTCACTTTTACAATACTGCTCTGCCGGCTATAATAAATGTCACCCTTAAAGGTCGATTTACACACATCAGTGAATGACGGTACCGTGACCGGCCCGGGATGAAACCGACATGGTCAAAAATATTCTTCTATGGATTTGAAGGGTCTTGTTCACACTTGTCCGGTGTGTGACCGCGACAGTGCAAACAATGCTGTCGCCGTCAAGGTCTATTTACACGCATTAATGACGTGACAATATCGTGACCAGCCCATGTTTAAAACCGACATGGTCAAAAATATTCCTCTATGGCTGTGATCTCCAAACTTTTTTGACCGCATACCTTTTTATGACGAAAATAATCATAAATTGTACCCCCAAATTATATATTCTCGTACATACATACATACATACATACATACATACATACATACATACATACATACATACATACATACATACATACATACATACATACATACATACATACATACACACACACATACATACATACATACATACATACATACATACATACGTACGTACGTACGTACGTACGTACGTACGTACGTACGTACATACATACATACATACATACATACATACATACATACATACATACATACATACATACATACATACATACATACATACATACATGCATGCATGCATGCATGCATGCATGCATGCATACATATACACGTACATACGTACGTACGTACGTACATACATACATACATACATACATACATACATACATACATACATACATACATACATACATACATACATACATACACACACACATACACACACACACACACACACACACACACACACACACACACACACACACACACACACACACACACACACACACACACACACACACACACACACACACACACACACACACACACACACACACACACACACACACACACGCGCGCGCGCGATAATGAAACACACGCGATAATGAAACAATATATGTACATGCAATTGATAAATTACAAGAGAAATTTAAAATTATAATTTAATGGGAACAACGTGATTGAATTTGTTGACTAATTTCGGTAAAATCTGTCTTGATTCCCTGTGTTAATGCTATTCCAAGATATGGTTCTAATTCTAATTTATTTCTGTTTTTGGTTTTAATTATTGTCATTGCCGAAAATTTATTATTGTCATTGTTTTTTTAAATTATCGGCAATAATGTCGATTCGCCTGGCAACGGTATTTGCCGACAAGGGAATAGATTTTAGTTTCTGAGCATATTCCTCTCCGTGAATTATTTCCACCCTTTTTATTGCTGCAGGAAGAAGAAGTGTTTCGCCAATTGTGTGTGGCTTTTTATCTTTCGCTATTAAGTAAGAAACCTCAAGAGAGGCTCGGAGTATGCGTACCCCACTTTAGGGACCAGTGCTCTATGGATTTGAAGTCTCGTCGGCGCGCGAACGTGCAAACAGTGAAACATCAAATTACTTTCGGACGATATTTTTGGTATTACGGCCGTGATTTTAATTTACTTTTTTTAGTGTTTTTTTTAAGTTTTCATTTTGTTTTATTTGTTTTATTTATATTGTTTTATCAGAAACATGAACGAAACATAAAAAAATATATCATTATAAAAAAAAAAACAACTTTTATTATTACTATTATTACTAAAAAAACTACTTTTGTTATTATTCGGGGTAAAGTCTTGATCCGAGTGATTATCTTAAGGTGTTGATACTTTTGTAAGTATTTAAAAAAATATATCATTTAAAAAAAAACTACTTTTATTATTACTATTATTACTAAAAAAACTACTTTTGTTATTATTCGGGGTAAAGTCTTGATCCGAGTGATTATCTTAAGGTTTTGATACTTTTGTAAGTATTTAAAAAAATATATCATTAAAAAAAAAACTACTTTTATTATTACTATTATTGCTAAAAAAACTACTTTTGTTATTATTCCGAGTCAAGTCTTGATCCGAGTGATTATCTTAAGGTTTTGATACTTTTGTAAGCATTTAAAAAAATATATCATTTAAAAAAAACTACTTTTATTATTACTATTATTACTAAAAAAACTACTTTTGTTATTATTCCGAGTCAAGTCTTGATCCGAGTGATTATCTTAAGGTTTCGATACTTTTGTAAGTATTTAAAAAAATATATCAATATAAAAAAAAACTTTTGTTATTATTCCGATTCGTTAAGTAACAACAAAGCATACTCACAAGACATGTCAGAGTCACCTGTAGTGTGTCTGTAAACCTTGAAAAGATGAAACGCTTTGCCCAATCGATACCGCCTCTACTATATTTAAAAAAAACAAATAATAATTGGATCACGAGAATTATTTTTTGAATTTAATACAGACATCACGCTCTAACTGAATGTACAGAAATCACTGTTAAGATCACGGCCGGTGGAATCATGGGACCGTCATGGCACTGTCCGGCACTGTCATGGCACGTACCGGTCACCTTCACTGATGTGTGTAAATCGACCTTTACTGTCCATGCAGTGAAATCTAGTATCAGTTACCAACTAATATTAAACTCGCTCCGTCATTGACATGTTTTAAAAAACGACAAAAAAAATCTCTTAATTTCAACTCAGTAATGTAACGTACGAGTATTTCACTTCCGAAGTTCCTTTCCTCTCCAACATCCCTTTCCTTTTTCCTGTCATTGATGACATCTCATTTTTATTATTTATATTGTTCATGGATTTTTGCAAATATTTATCATAACTCTTTTATTTACTGTTGTCTGGTTGGTTGGAAGATATTGCAACCTGGCAACAAGCCCGCCAGATTGTTATAAATAAAATGTTAAATGAATGCTGTGAATTCCGACGACCTTTCTCGATCGAGGGACGACGATTGACTTGATTGATCAGATTGGCGACAGAAATGGATTCGGTCCTTGGTCAGAAATTTTTACCTTGTGAGTGATCTCATCGTGCTTTTCCAAGAATTAGACCTGCCTTGAAAATTATGGTGTACCCTGAATCATCTCAAACCATTGCAGTGTAAACGCTTTCCATAGGTGGGGTTTCATTGACTCCCCGTTTTTCTCATGTGAAATGATCCAGACTATCGGTCAAATCGTGAAATAATGACTAATATATTCGTTCCCGAGAGGACTGGAAAAGATTCATCGGACTATTCCTGAGGCTGTATCATGGATAAGAAACCTGAGCGTCCAACTGTGAGAACAACCATATGAGAGAAACAAATCTACGTACGCATAAAAAAATCTCGAATGAAAAACAGGATTAATTCGTCGATCACATTTTGTTGGACTGCGACGGTAGCAGTTCATAATTTCCGAAGGGATCTTACGGACCGATTAGTCACTCAGATCCAGTGACGACAAATTATAGTATTGCTACCTTCGGAATCTATCAACATACTTGTAATTTGCTACGTTGTTTGAACTTCAGGCTTTAAGATGCTTTATAAGTACATTTATTTCTAGAGAAGTCCCTTTGAGCAGCTCTTTCTTCGTCACAAAATGATGTCGCGTTCATGATGAACGAAGATGTTGATCGCGCTAGATGTGTACTTATTTTATCTCCCATAATAGCGTGGGTGGTGGTCGAATTGAACTGAACCAAATAAAAAAAACAAGTTAAAAGCATTGCTATTATATGGATGATCCAAAACTTCGATTTTTAACGGTTATTTATTATGTCGATCAACACCACCACCCCGAAGGCACGTTTTTTTTATCTCCATAACTTTTTAATTTAATAATAAAAAATATAGCCCTTGGCAACCATCAGTTGAATAGCTCTGCTTTAGACGGCCCATTAATCTATTCTGTCTTCTTCTGATGCTGAGTACGCCTCATCCTGATTTAAGCAATCCTTCTATGACATCTCTTTACCAAGAACTATTTATAAATGTAATGCTTTGTCATATTTCTCACCGTTCTTACAGTGATTCCCGTATTTATCATCTTCTCAGGTTTCTCTGTTTTCTTTATTTCTTAGGAAAGGCCTTGAGAGTCCGCCTTCTACCTTCTCATATATTTTTATTTTCCTTGACTCCGTTTACATCCTGGTAACGACCTTGGTTTAAGACTCTACTTTTAATATTGTTCGGAAAGTCATTCGAAATTGCGCCAAACGTTCGTGGTCGGTGGTTTTCGATATTTTCTGTATATCAGCAATATCTCGTGTTGTAGAATACTTGTTATTCGCGATCAAAACCTTGATTTGGTCGTCGTAGTAATTGGCTTTCCAGAGCGGACACCATCTTCGAGTATCATATCACCATTATGGATTTTTTAAAACAACATTTGACATACACGATTACTTACTAGATCGTTACCATACTTGTTTTTTTTCCTTTGCCCTTAGAAAAAAACCACCACGCACTGAAAAGACTATTTATTTTTTTTATATTTAAAATAACGCCAAAAAACCACTCAAAAAATGTGAGTAAACAATGACCGAAAATGCGCTTGACTATATCCTTTCATGAATAAACTTTAAGCACGTTTGAAATGAAGTTAACAATGAAAAAAAAATCCAGATGACATGTATCCGAGAAATACGAAACACTTTCAGAGCAACATTAATATTGGATTGGATTATACTTGGAATCATTAATTTTTATACAATATAATTTCATATTTTGTCATTAATCGTCACGTCACATATTCTCCTTAGCGCACACCTTCCGGTATCATTCAATCTACTTTTCATTCAATTTCTACGTCCACACTACACTTCCATGCATCAAAGTTGGCACTTAAATACTATGGTGTGCCATAAGTTTATAAATTTTGACATTGTTTATTTCAAGTATATATACTACAGTGCCCCGTTGATGTTGTTTTATATTGCAACACGGCGTTCAATATCTCTTGACCGACCGTTTTTTCATTACCTGTCCCGTGATACATTGTCCCAAATAAAGAAACAAATTGAATTAGTATGTTGATGAAGGAAGCCTCGTCTTCTCCAGTGAGTGAGCACTCTTAACAAAAATCTTTGACTTCTTCTTATTTTGTTCTGTATCCAAACCAATTGCGTTGATGGTCCACACTATCTCCAATATCCCAAGTCTTGACAGATCGCCTGGCGAACTCCTCCCGCGAGATGGATGGTCGATGGCTCTTCTTTATGAGCGCGATAATCTCCTATTTAACGACCTTTAATTATTTACGACCTCTCGCACCGCCCGCAGGGGAACTCGAACTGATTTCGACGCGAGCTGATTCGGTTACAGTTTTAAAATTAATATAAAAAGTACTAAAAAAAATACTTTTTAAACATGTCTTATTTTATTTACCAGATCAGCATTGAGACATTTATATATAAATTCAATGCGAACTTTTTTAATACGCACAAATAAACAATAGTTGAGAAAGAAAAATAATTTATTATTATATGATTTTATAAATTGGACACAACTTTTTGCTAAAAAAGTATTTAATGAGTGAAATTCAGAAATTTGTAACTGTATTTTCAATCCACGTGGATGTCAAGAGTGACGCTCGATGTGGTATGGTGCGGGATGCCCGTCTTGAGAAAGTCCCGTTTCGTATTAATAACTGTGTATATTGTCAAATCATTGTAAGAATTTTTACGTTTACTCATGTATTATTTTTATTGTTTTATTGTAGTTGTATATTTTTATTTGATTTCAATGTAATTGTTTTCAATTGTTTTTTTCTGTTTGGAATATTTGTCTTCTGTAATGAATGCAACACTAGGTACTTGTATTTTTTTAAATATTGTAAGATCCATTGTGTCAAATAAATAGTAAATGAATAAAATTAGAAGAACAAGAAGTTGGAGAAGACGAAAGAAAACAATAACAAAGTATCTGAAATTAGTATTAGACCAATGGAAGAACGTCCGGGTTCTTTGTATTCTCGCAGATAGAGAGATAAGAACTAAAAGAAATAAAATATTTTATGTGACATTACGTATGGATGTGAAAGAGACAAGAATAGTGTATGCACTTAGGAAAATACGTAGATTGATCCTATCTAGCTATCTAAATGGGCAGAAGGTGTTATTTTTATGAATATTTCTCATTCTTTAATAGTGACCAAATTAAAAATCTACCGTTTTAATACAACATGTCCATTCTATGTTTCGTTTATTTTTTGAATTCAATATAATCTAGCAAGCAATTGGACTAATTATTATTAATTGTATTTTTCTTTGTTTTCAGGTAAGTGATGATTTCATTGTCCACTTTAGAGGCATGACGTATTGAATTTTTTCATAGCGGAATTTGTGGTAAGGTTATCTCATTTCAAGTTATTCTGAAATGTAAATGCACCAACTCACATAATCTACTTGAAACAAGGAAAAAGACAGGACACGTAAAATATTATGTACATATCTATATGTCAACGTATCAACCTCATTAAGGTACTGGCGAAAATCTAGTTTACTGGAGTCACAATAAATAACAGGCAACAGAGTCATCCGTATAATTTTCGAGTGTGTGTGTGCGTGCGTGTGTTCACGTGTACATATACATTTTTTTTCTCGAATACGACAAATGTCTCCCAACGCACCATCAGCAGTTGTCTATAACCATCACAATAAAGGTGATACACTGGAGGTAAGGTCACAAATTAACTATGCCTCCTGGCAGCTGTTCAAGAAAAGCATTGTTTTCTTGCTCAGGAGTTTTATGGTTCATTGAATCCTAGTCAACTTGTCTATATGTTTCTTGTAACTTCTCAGTGTGTAGTATTACGAGTACCAATAAGGACAACGATAACAGAAAACCAGTAATTTACCTGCCTACTCCAGCGATTCGACCCAAATAATCGATTATCTCCAATGGTTATTAAATTATTCATGCTAAGCAAGAGGGTGCCCCAGGGTAATCACTTTATTCCGCATTCTCAGTGCACGCGTTTCTACAGCATTCGTTCGACTCTTTTCGGTATTTTTCTTTGTTCAAGGAATGAAACTACTCAAATATTTAATCAGCTGACGCATGTTTAACAGCTATCTCCACTTCCCAAACCTGTTAAATGTGTTGATAGCCTTAGACTCTCCTACACGAGGCGCGCACCATGTAATTGTAATAGCTCTGTCCACTTAGCCAGCGTTCCCGATAATAGATCGATAGCACCAGTAATAGCTCTTTCAGATGGACTCACTCTCCCGAGTCGGTTTTATTTCCCCCTACAACGGTACATCTGATGTTTTTGTGGTCGGGTTCATGTGTCTGCAAATCATTGTGGTCAGATTATTTAACACTTGTTTTACCGCATCTGATTTTGAAACAAATTTTAGTATAATATGGCAACAGAAAATGTGTGTATTATATCTCCTAAAAGCATCATCATCTTTACGTACATAGTAATTTGTTTAGTAAAACACTGCTTATTCCAGTTTATATTACGGTATAAACCTATCGGTTTCAAGATTTTCACCACATCATCAGGGAAGCACAAACAATACCTGTTTGTAGTCACCTGATGATGAGGTGAAAACCTTGAAACCGGTAGGGTTATACCGTTATATACAGTGGAATAAATAAATTACAATGTATTTAAAAATCATCAGTGTTAATGCCTTAACTATAAATAATATATATTTACTTACATACATACCATCACATCGTGTCCCTGTTGGGGTAGGTAGAAAGGACAGAGCGGCAGACTCTTATCGCAAGACACATCCTCTTCCTTCTCAACGTCCATATAATCTTGAATTAATATCGAGCTACACAATATATTTTAGTAATTTGTGAACTTTTTATGTGCAATAAATACATCCCATGAATTTATTTTGTAAGACACTTAGAAATTCCGATAGACGGATTGCTTAATAAATCTTTCTAACTCGTATGTTCGTTTCCCTGTCGGAGCAGGCAGAGAAAACAGAGTGCCAGAATTTTCTATCGCGAACATATACTCGTACTCGTATGTATACCTCGTCATACAACTACGATTCTTCTGATGTTTTTACGTTTTCTTTCAAAATGTCATTCATTAAATATAACCCTCTACCACACTTTCCAGTCACATTTGCACTCTATATTTGTTTTGTTAGTATTTCTTCATTCATTCGTTCTACGTGCCTGAAACATCTCAGTGATCTTCTTCGTTTTGTTCAACACATCAGCCTTAAATTCGCACTCATCCTCTTACATAGTCAACCCATGTTTTCTTCTGAGTGCACGCATTTCTACAGCATTTATTTGGCTGTTTTCAGACTTGTTCCACGTCCACGCTTCACTCCCGTACATCAAATTTGGTTTTATAATACTGTTGTGGACTAACAACATGTTGACAAATTTTGAAACTCGTCGGTTCGAGTATATGTTACATGTTTTAGTGTCCTTTTGACTGTGTAGTGAATATATAAGTTTATATCGCGACGCAATATGGTACATTACGTTATTCTGCAATATGAGAATATAGGAAGGCACAGCGAGGGAGAGAAGAGTCCAATTAACACCAGTTACTGTCGTCAATTAAAGCCGTCCTTGCCGCTGTTGTCACGGGACGGGACGTCAGGCATCGTTTAAAATTGTGATCTGTGAACTTACTAAAGTATTACACAATTCGTTAAGTAGATTTTAATTTCAAATTAACTTGCTATATTTTGTTAAATTAGATTCCGGTATTACCAGTGGAGGATGCGAGGCTGAGGTGAAAAAAATAACTAGAATAGCGAAGAATGCGATGTCTAGGCTGAAAAATAAATGAAAGAGTAGAACCATCACCATCATGACCAAAAAGTGTCTAGTTGAGTATTTTATCTTTACAATATGGTATTTATGTACGGCGAGGAAACGTAGACTCCGAGAGCAAGCGGGAGACGTAGAATAGGTGCATTTGAAAAGTAGTACTGGAAAAGGATGTTGCGAATTCCATGGTCTGCAAGGCGAACTAAAACCTCCGGTCTCTCAAAAAAATTAAAGTCACATATTGTCGACGATTCTTCGAACACATTGCTCGTGGCCAAGGAGACAGTTCGAAGAAGTTTGTGATCACTGGAAGCGTAGAACGACGCATAAAACAAAGAGCCTCTATGCGTTAGATTGACCAAGTGACTGACGAAACATGACTACATTTAACAACGCTTTTCGAACTGCGAAGTGCATGCATGGATGAAGAGAAGTCGTCGAGGGTTATCATGTCACGATGCTGAGTCGTGCATACGCACCATTACATCGATTTTCTGTTGGGATAAGCAGAGAGAACAGAGCGTCTGATTCCTATCTGGACATACCTATTTCGCCTCTACCACATCCATAAACCTTCTCATACAATTCCTACGATTTCTCTGACTTCTTACATTTCCTTTTTTTTCAAAATATAATTCACTTGATCCAACCATACTTTCCGTGGTCTTCCTCTACCACGCCTTCCACTCACATTTGTACTGTGTATTTGTTTTCTTAGTATTTCTTCGTTCATCTGTTCCACGTGCCCAAATCATCTGTGTTTTTCTTCACCTTAATGCATCAGCCCTAAGTTCACATTTATCCCTAATGAATTATTTATTACTAATTAATGTATTTATTCATATGATACTCTTCAAAATATTCTCATTAATTTTGCGGACACGATGAAGTGTGTGACCAGGAGACAGGGCCATTATTCTACTCATTGGCTTTAGAGGTACGGAGGGAGTAGGCATATATATTGCTGTACGTGTTGGATATACTATTGGGGGACGAAAGGTGACAAAAACCTTGTTAACCATCGCTTAACCAGACTGATTCTGTTTTGTAATTTTTTTAGATATTGTATTAAACTTTCATTGCCCACAGTTCAATCTGGCGGGCTAATTGTCATGTGACAATATTTTCCAACCAACTAAAAAGATGTTAAAAAGGTCTTAAGTGACAATTTGAAAAAAAAACGGAGCTCCAACGGGTATTAAATCCGCAACCCCCGGGGCTAGGAAACAGGCGTCTTACCAACTAGGCCAATGAGGTTGTTTCCCCCATATTGGGTAGCATCAGAGTTCAAGTTTCAACCCCTGGTTGAAAGACGAGCGTATTACCTACTGCGTCATGTATGTCGCCAGTTAATAAATTAGTAAATATATTAAATCACATTACATTCAGAGACTTACGAGTATGTCTCAGACGCTTCCATAGTGGATCTGCTAGTAATCAAAGCACTAAGCACAGTATCGTAAACTAAATACATGTGAAAGTGTTATTTTTGCTGCAATAATAAATAAGTGAACGTATTTTTCTTGGAGGACACCGAGCTACTCGCATCACATGTTTACAGACACGTCTGGCAGCTGTCTGACACTTCAATGCATTGAGTCATAGTTTTTCATTAATTCGAAAGCATATATTTTTCATTGAACCATTCTGTATCTGAAATGAAATAAATCGATCGTACAAATAAAATATGTTGATGATTAATAGCTTGTACTTGTATCATATGATGTCTTCCGTGACCTAACCGGTCTTCCGAGCCGGAAGTTACAGGGTCGATTCACGTTGAAACACAATTTATAAAGAAAAATGTAGTTTTCACTTAAGGCGTCTTTATCACCTTTCCGGTTGGCTGGAAAATATTTATTTATTTATTTAACACTTTTATTGCAAATACAATCTGGCGGGTTTATTGCCAGGCGTTAATCTCTTCCAACCAACCAGAGAAAAGTAAAAGAAGCAAGTTACGCGGTCGCATAAATCATTCAAATGACTATCCATCCACACGAAATCCATAAACACTTACGTGAGCATATACCCACGAACCCCACAAAGATTGTCACATTGCCATGAAACCGTCATAATGTCCTGTATACTGAAGGTGTAATACATTAAATAATAGAGTGAATACATTAATAATCCACGTAAAAAAGTTTAATATCAAATAAAATCCGATACTTACAGTTCGATAATCCGATACTCAACCCAGTTGAGAGAGCATGTACGTTTCCTAAACCAATTGAACAGTTTCAATACAGAGTTTGCTGTATAATATATGCTTTACATTCACCCATTCTGGGATTTTCAGTTAAAATGTTTTTATTTTGATAAATTTATATGATGCTGCCTTCATATTATTATCTTATGTTAGTGACGAACGTTTTGTAATTGGAAATACCCCATTTGAGACCCATAACAGAAATTGATAAGAACAGCAATTCTCTCATTTTCGCGAATTCGCTTTCGCGCGGTTTATTAAGTTTTAAACTTAAGTTGTATAGGTAATACTCGTAGTGACATCTATTAAGCGATAATTTGGCTTCTAAATCGATATTTCTGTACTAACTGTAAAAGCAACGGCACTAACAATAGAATATTTATCCAGCGAGAGTGATTTAGAATGAATATGGCTTATTATAAATTCTGTATTTTTTTCTTCGTATAAATAACTTCTATAGCTCTCATCAAATTGTACGTTTAACTAGTTTTCAATTACCACGTATAAAAGCTTATTTTTAAAAATAATTAATGCTTTTTCAACTAAGTAAGAATAGAATATCTGAAAATATGCTAAAGATTATCTATTTTACACAATAATGATAATAAAAGGACAATTTATATAGCGCCATTAGAGAAAAAATCTCCATAAGGGCGCTCTAACTCAGGATTCGAACACATTTATAAATTTTGATAATACCTCCCAAAAATGATTGTCTTTAATTGCTTACTAAAGCAGCACACTTTGTCATAATACCTCGCCCTATTGGATTGATTTGGAACAACCAATTTATTAGATGAAGAAATAATAAATCTTAAAGTTCTACTTTTCTCCGAAGGAACATCCTTCAGACACATATTCGAAAGATACAATGGAGACATCTCATTAAGAAAATACAATGAGAAAAAATTTGAAATCAAACTGTTCGCGACACTTAAGCCAGTCTAGACTTTTTAGAAGCGGACCAATATGCCAATATTTATGACTACCATATCAGCCTAGTAGCTGCATTGAAAACATACTGGAGTCTAGAAATTTGTGAAGCAGGCAAAGCAGAATAACAATCCAGAAGCAACGCAACAAATGAATTAATAAGAGTTTCAATGGTTCCATTTACGCAGTTTTGCTGGAAGCAATTATCCGCGAAAATGGAGAGATGACTGTATACCGTTTCCTTCGTGTATTATAAATGCATGAAGCATCTCTGCCAATTTCAGTTTGATTTGAACGTCTCCTCCGTCTTGCCACCCTATCGGTATAACCTGACAGCTGAAAAAGGATTATTAAAAAAGAGATCCTGACGCGGGTAGAGCCATTAGAATAGCATGTGTCCAATCTTCCCGTGGAATCCCAAAGGATACGTGCTCGGGTTCTTTTCACGGATATTATACAATTTCTTTCATTGACACATTTTTTTCTTACTTGCCTCAAGTGGGTGTAAATGACAGGTGAGGGACGCTAAGATAATTTTGCGTTCTTAAAAATAACTTGTAATAATGCCGAAAACGTGTGAGGCTGTGCAATACAAGCCAAATAAAACACACATTTCTTGGCAATTTTTACTTAGCTACTTTTCGTGGGATAATTATCGACCTCCGTATTAGCATATCACACATTTTCGAATATACTTTAGCTACAAATAAGTGAAATTGTATTTGTTTTTGGTATTCTAATACGGAGTTCCACATATTCGTAGTTAGAAGAAAAAAATCGCTAGTTAAAGTGAAAATAATATTGTCTCCGATTAACGACTTTGCTCATATAAAGGGGGGGGGGGGGTAATGAGAAGGGTGAAGGGTGGTGGTAACAAGAACTGCAACTTTAAATCAATGAGAGAGAAAAAGTTTTTTGGAAATTTCATGTTTATGGGTATCAATGTAATTAGTGCACATGGGAATTATTTGTGGAAAATGATATCGCCCTAATGGCCACCTCGGCTCATGTTACAGATGACGACTCTTTGAGCTGGAGATAGAATTATATATTGGTAGTCAAGAAGCTCAGAATGATGAAAAGCTGAACGCAAATTCTTGTTCTTTTTTTCACATCGATTACAGTGCAATCGTATTTACTCGCTAACTGCTTCAGTTTATCATTTTTTATCCTATTGTCTTTATAATCACTAACTTTATTACTCAATAACTGTGGTGAATTATAATAATCTTCAATAAACAACGTAGTTTTATCAATATTCCACTCTTGTCGCACGCTACAAGCCGCACCGATCCGCTGACTTTCGGATAACGGCGACATTGTTCGACGCGCTGAAACATGTCGAAAGGTGACGGATGCGTCCCGGCAACAACAATCAACATGTATCATGCTACAAAGATACTTGCTTCTTGTCGCTTCGTGTTCCTTCGATTGAAAGACTGTGTGTAGCATGCGTCAATGCCGCATGCTACATGTTGCCTCAGTGGAATTGCGCCTTTATACCGATGCTGATCACACGCCTTCGTTACTCTTGGTAATTTACCGGTTGCGTAGCAGTTTGTAGGCATTCCCCAGTCAGTTCCTTCATTTGATTACTTCATCTTACTGGCGCTCTACCTCTTCTTCCTAGCACTCTTTCTGTGACCATCAATTTATTCATGCTCACGCCTGGAAATATGCCCGAAGCACCGCAAGATACGTTGGAAGTATATTAGGGACGGTCGTATTGTCACATTTAAATCCTGGAGTACGTAGACGTTTGTTCTTCTGGCGGTCCACGGAATTCTCAGCATCCGACACCATCACATCTCAAAGGAATGGATTATTTTATATTCTTGGAATTTTTAGTCCTATTAGATTTTATTTATTTACTAGCTGTACCCGGCCACGCGTTGCTGTGGCTCAGTCTGGTTAAATGGAAAATAAATAAAAGAGAAAGCACACGTTTCTTATATGTTTAATTTTACAATGCTTGTGAGTATACAATATTTTTGACGTCTTTCAGCCACTCTCAGCCTGCCGCGTTCAGTCTGTTGAGAACGAAGCAGATCTGAAGTTGCAGAACGCGATCGCCGTGCTTGCAACCGTGCATCCTCAAGTCTGGCTGCACGTCGCTCTGCTGCTTCCTCGGCATTTTGATGAACTAAAGCAGATCGATTGCACTGAAAAAGAAGAAAGAAAAAACATAGAAAATTGCGAAACATTAAAAAAGGAACTGAATAATATTAAGTTCGTAGACGTCGTTGTTCTTGGCGGCAAGAATAGCTCGTTCACTCAGCCAATCGTGATTCTTATAATTGATTTGAATATTGGGAAATACTTTTTCAACCAATTCTTCTTTTGACGTCACTAAATTGCAGAAGTTATGAGGCAATGAAATTCGTCCTAAGGTCATATGAACCGGCACCTTTCCGTTCCCAATTTCCAGCAATTGATGTGAGAATATCTCAGCTGATCGATCGTTTTGCAGCTGGACACGCATTTGTCAAATATTTGTCCAATAGGAGTATTGTTAAGGAAATATTTGTCAAATAGAAGTATTGTTAAGGAAAACAGAGATAATTGGAACTAATTAAATGTTAAGAAAAGAGAGAGATTATTGGAATTAACTAAATGTTAAGGAAAGACAGAGAGATAATTGGAACTAATTAAACGTTAAGGGAATACAAAGAGATAATTGTAACTAATTAAACGTTAAGGGAAGACAGAGAGATAATTGTAACTAATTAAATGTTAAGGGAAGACATAGAGATAATTGTAACTAATTAAATGTTAAGGGAAGACAAAAAGATAATTGGAACTAATTAAAAAAAAATCTACGTTTATACATACGATTTGATAGATTTTGAAATATAAGCATAGAGATAAAATTAAATTCTATATAATAAAGATACTTTTGATATTCCTACTGACGTCTTCCAGCCACTCTCAGCCTGTCGCGTACATTCTGTTGAGAACGAAGCAGTTCTGAAGCTGCAGAACGCGATCGCCGTGCTCGCAACCGTGTATCCTCAATTCTGGCTGCACGTAACTCTGCTGCTTCCTCGGCACGTATTTGAGCCATTATTTGTATGTTTCGCTTGTTCGCTTACACGACATAACCTGTAAATGAGCAATGTTTAGTATTGCGTGATCAATTCCAATGCATTTCACGATATAATCTGAATTCAAATGAAAATCAATCGACACATCACAAATCCACCGCCAATTGCATTGAAAAATATGAAAAACAGCTAAGAAACGAAATGAAAGAATCCGAAACGTCGAAAATGCTATGTGACATAACCTCTCAATGATAAATGTTTAGTGTGCGTGTGTTGCTGCAGAGGGTGCTCCCGTTATATCGTATGTTTTATTTTTTTTTTTATATACAACTGTGTGTAAAAAAGTATATAGTATATATATACAGGCGCGTATTCGAATGCAACCTTTGGTCAAAATTTCAAAGCAATGAAAAATAAGAAAAACAGTTAAAAAACGAAATGAAAGAATCCAAAACGTCGAAAATGCTATGTGACATGACTGTCAACGAGAAATGTTTAGTTTGCGTGTGTTTCTGCAGAGGGCGCTCCCATTATTTCGTATATTTTATATACTTTTTTTATGTACAACTGTTTATAAAAAAAAATACATAAACATGCTTGTATTCAAATGCAACCTTTTGTCAAAATTTCAAAGCAATCGGTGAAGAACTTTCGGAGATTAGAGATTTTTAATGTACGAACATTTACATTTTTATTTATATAGATTATAATTTTATTTAATTGAAATATTTATCTATGTTACTGATGGCAGATTTTTCAAAGTTAGCAATATTAAAATAAGTGTTCTCATTCATTTTGAACCTTGCAAATGATTATTACTCGTATATATGATTTTGCCGCTAACTCACAATTGCAGAAATAATTATTTTCAATAATATTTTATGAAATATGGTTCACTTGAAAAATAAATGACAATACAGATCCGATATTGAATGTTAAAAAATAATTATTTATTTATTTCACGTTTTATGGATATCGATACACTTAACGTGTTTATTTTCTTCCGCCCAACCAGGTTTACTTCGAGGTTTCTATGCCGTGGTGTTATATTTAACATTCATGCTAAGGGGCGATGTTTGATTCCTGGCGAATTAATTTTTAAACTGTTTTAATCTTAGACCTTATTTCATCTGAAATTATATTTCGATGTGGCTTATTAGCTACTTTATTTAACAAATGGATGCAGTAGATAGAACCTGGCTTCCAACCAGAGGTTGCGGATTCGATTCTTGCTGGTACCCAGGTTAAAAAAAAAGATCTAGTCTGATTTTTTTCACTTAAGGCTTGTTTAACGCCTTTCTGGTTGGTTGAAAGAGATTGCCACTGGCAAAAAACCGCTAGATTATACTGTATACAACGAAAGTGTAATTTTCATTACATATATGATAGAATTATCCAGAACGTCCATCTATCCGGAACGCTCTGAAGTTTCTCCGAAGTGAAAAAAATGTAATATCTATTTGTAATTAGTAATAAATGTTGAATAAATAATAATTGTTTGTTAAGATTTTATATTTTTGACATTCAGCTTTTTGGTGATGTGTCGGGGCTGTATTGTGTTTTATTTCGTATTAATTTGGAGCAAAGTGGTAAACAGTATTTATAGGAGTAGTAAGTATTTAACCCCGTGAATATTTTATATAGAAGCACCGTTTTATAACATAACAGATTTGTAACATTTCATAAATATAAATTATAATCTTAAACCGTGTACGACACCGGTTAATCGTTATATGAATAAATAATCGTTTAATACCAACTACGACCCTTGTGATGTGTCTCACATTCCCGCCAGTAAAACTGCGGAAACACATTGGCGCATGACTAAACCGGAAGCGATTACATCCGTCCCGCCAGCACCCATACAGACCTGCAGCAATTTGCATACTTTTTTTTCGGAATATCTAAAACTCAGCGGACATGACACTCCCCTGCCCTATCCCCGTTTCCGCCTGTCCATCCAGAAATTGATATCCCAGCTTGGATCATCCATTGTTGAACACATATAATCGAGTTTTATTGCGCTTTTTTGGTTCAAGATCACCTAAAGAGCATATCAATAATATCATTTATACACTTTTTAATATTTTTTAATATATCAATTTAATATGTTGTCCGGAAAGCAATTCTGTATTTTTAGGTCAAATTCAAATGCTTAATTGCACCAAATGATCGTCCATGGTTGTTTTTAACATTTCCAGTATCTCAACAATTTATTGTGTCGTAGATCGCTGGTTAATCTCAATTAAAACCTTGATTTGGTCGTCATCAGTGGTAATCGGTATTCCAAAGCAGACACCATCTTTGAGTGTCGTATCACAATTATGATTTTTTTAAACCATTGCATTATCTCACCATGCGCCATATATGTTATTTTGTTTTGTATCGCATTTTCTCCTTTGCGATAATAAAAACGCATCAAGCACCGAACAACTTATTTCGTTCCATCTTCAAAATGCCGTTCAAGCAATTCGTTCGGATAAACATCTTTGTTTCAAGCGTGCTGAATGTATAAAAGGTTTAGCGCATTTTTCGGCCATTGTTTACCCTAATTGCAAAGCCTTTTTTGACGCCATTTTTTAGATGGAATACAATAAGTAGTTTTTTCGGTGCTCGATGTTTTTTTTACTACCACAAAAGAAAAAAATAACAAAAAGCAAATAATATGTAGTAACCGATCGTGTGTCAATTGTAGTTTAAAAAAATCCGCAATGGTGATATGACACTCGAAAACGGTGTCCGCTCTGGAAAACCTATTTATTACCACTGATCGTCGTCGTTGTTATTAGGCCTAGTAATCGAGGATCCCCTCGCCATTCCAACGTCAATTCAGTCGGAAAGCGAAGCTGTGCTGTGGAGTTTTGTTTCTTTTTTTCCCTCTTTAAATGAGTGAGCCATTGCACACCAGCAAACTCACTGGCCACGCCGATGTACTGGATCAGATGACACAACGAAGTGAGACGATAAGAGCACTCTAGCATGTTATTTCCTTTTATTTTGAAATAATAGATATGACCGAAGTCATAGGTATTCTTATATCCCCGAATACTATGCGGAAAATGTTGCTGTCGTTCGAGAGGAGCAGCACATCGAGGTAGCACAAGTCCAGAGCGTCACCGCACGGCCATGCATCTTATGACCTTTACCACTGATGATGACCAATTTGATCTATAACAATGATAACGAAAGATTTCTAAGATGCGGAAAATAAACGAAAACCACCGTCCACGAGTATTAAGTGTTTAAACTTGACATACCTTTTTTTTCTGTGAGAAACACCTTATACATACGTACGTAGTTCATTTAAATACTTACGTAGCGGAGAACTTCCGTATCACGCTTTGTTTTTTTAGCAGGAAAAGAAGAATCGCAACACGAGTACGTGTTCCTGTGTGGGACGTGGCAATCTCGTGATAGTCGACAGGATTACGAGAATTTCAGGACGTGATAGATAAAACTACCAACTTGCCGAGGAATGTCCTGAATATTAATATACCTTGCCTATGATTTATATATTTTTTATCTAAAATCCAATATTGTATATCTTCTTGTGATAGAATGATGTAAAAGGAAAAGAAAAAACCGATATGTGAGTGAGTAATGAAAGATTGGAGCAGGTTGAAGAATTTCGCTTTTAAAGTAGTATTTTCTCAGGTGATGGAAGAGTAACGAGAGATATCGAACGGCGTATAGCGATAGAAAACAAAGGCAACAGGACACTAAAACATATAACGGCCCCATATGAGGAGGAAAAAAGCTCTCTTTCATCAGGTCAATGCACCGTGTCACAAGTCGATGGTAACGATGGCCAAATTGCATGAGTTGAACTTCGAATTGCATCCGCACCCACCGTATTCTCCAGATTTGGCCCCAGCGACTATTGGCTGTTAGCAGACCTCAAAAAGATTCTCCAGGGAAAGAGATTTGGCTCCAATGAAGAAGTGATTGCCGAAACTAACGCCTATTTTGAAACCAAAGATAAATCGTTCAACACGGATGGCATAGAAAAGTTAGGAAAGTGTTGGAATGAATGTATCGTTCTTGAAGGAGACTATGTTGATGAATAAAGAAGAATTTTGGCAAACAAATGTTGTTTTAGCAGTTAGTCCACGGACTTATTGATCGATGTGTTATACTCGAACCAGGCAAGGTCAAAATCTTCTAAGGTGATAAAGTACAACAGTATTTTACTGCCAACTTTGTAGGTTAATAAGATCACACAGATTGTTTGGGCACATGGAACGAATAAATGAAGAAAGACTAAGAAATGTAAGTGGAAGGCAGGGTCGAGGATGATCAAGGAAAGTATGGTTGAATCAAGTGAATGATATTTTGAAAGAAGTAAAAGAAATCGTAGGAACTATTTAAGAACGTGTATGACAAGAAAGGAAAGTTTGGCGTTGAACGAATTTGCCGATGTTATATATTTTAGTCTAGGTAGATACGAGTCCATTGAGGATTGAGCTCCTTAACATACTTTGTAAGCATTACTCAACCATTTCTTAGGGAAGCATTAGTAATAGTAACCATTGTTCGAATTGTTATTATTTTTAGACTTTTATCTATTTTTTTATACATTCTATTGATGTTATTGGGTTAAACGATATTTAAAACATGGTTCGTTATTTCAGCATGACTACGATGAAAAGACGCAATAATATTACTCAGAAATGAAACAATTGTTTTTAATGTTAAATACATTGTTAACTGCAGTCTTGTGGTTGACAAAGTGATAGTGCATTTTATCGGTGTATTTATTTGTGATGTGTGAGTAAAGATATTTTAGTTCTTGGAATAGATTACATGTAATGTTCTTACTGAAAATAAACTTAGTTCTCTATCTGAAAAATACATTGAAATGTGACAATATTAGCGTCTAGTGCAGTGTTTCTTAACCTTTTTGAGGCGTGACTCAGATAAGAATATTAATTATGATTACACGACCCAAGTAGAGATTAATAAAACAACACATACAGATAATAATTAAACTTTTGTTTTTTTATTATATTTAATATTACAAAATACAGCTGTTAGTTTCGACACACGGTGGCTCGGAAGGATTTTAAAATGATTTTTGTGCATTTATAAAATGTCCTATGTTAACATTCTCGTACATACATACATACTATCACACTGCTTCCTTGCTGGAGTATGCAGAGTGGCATACTTTCCTATTTACACACTTGTTTCAACTATTCCACATCCATCTAACTTCTCATATGATTTATCTTCTTACTTTTCGTTTTTAAAAAAATCAAAATATCGTTCTCTTGATCCAACCATCCTTTCTTTGGTTTTTCTGTACCTTACGCTCACATTTGCCCTGTATAGTTGTTTTATTAGTCTTCATTCATTCATTCCACGTGCCCAAAACATCACAGAGGGCTTTTATTCATCTTAGTCAACACATCAACCTACTAAATTCACAATCATACCTTAGTCAACACATCAACCTAATAAATTCACAATCATACCTTAGTCAACACATCAACCTAATAAATTCACAATCATACCTTAGTCAACACATCAACCTACTAAGTTCACAATCATACTTAATCATTTCATTCCGTATTTTGTCATACATTATCACCCAAATGTATTATTCTATATGCACGCATTTCTACAACATTAATTCGGTTCTTTTCAGTATTTTACCACTTCCACGTTTCACACCTATCACGTTTCTACATCAAATATGATACTAGAATAAAAACTATTGTGGACTATCATCTCAGCAGATTTGTCGAGCATATTTCGTGAACCATCCGTTGTATACTGTCAAACCTGGTG